>CM046667.1:19206314-19806314 GCA_025594165.1 Tamias sibiricus | reverse complement strand
CATTTCTGCAGTGTCTCCCTTAGGTCCCAATGTCACAGCTAGACACTAAAGAGTCAGGGTAGATACAGTGTCCCATACCTCCCCATAATCTGATTCTGATTTTACTGGACAGTAAGTTCCTTTCCAGGGCAGGAACCTGAATAAATTTTCCATTTTGGTTGCTTTTTGTAGAGGTTGAAGATGAGGCTAAGAGAACCACGTAGCTATATGCAGGTAATAAACCAATGCTACCCAGTGGCAGATGTTAGATGAAAGGCCAAACATCCAGATGTTTAGTCCTTCCTATTAAAAATACTGTGGAAGGTGAAGTGTTGGGAGGACACTGGGTTAAATCGATCCATCGTTTTCTGAGACTACCTAAGAGGACTTGAAGTTGCTGCCTTTAAAATGCAAACAGCATTGCTCTATTTACATATTTTCTGTGGGAAGTGGCAGGTTTTAATTTTAACTGCATACCACCTTCTCAATTGTTCCCTGAACAGAGTAGAAACGTAGAGAAAATTACATGGAAAAAACTGATAATAAAACTGCGGACTGAAATGAGTTTAAAGTTCAAACAAAGTGCATTCCATAGCTGGCATATTCTATAATCCATGCACATTTGATCAGGAAAGCTATATGGTCTTTTATAGTGTTTTTGACTGCCTGGATAGACTCACAGGAAAGAAAATTCATTCTCGAAGGAAAAAAATGAGTAAACTCATGATATGCACAAAGAGATAGCTCTAGGCTGTTAAGGATTTTTCCCATCTGATATAAAATTCTTTAAAAAAAAGGATTGGTTTTATGCTTTGGCTCTTTTTGGTTTTGTGCTTTGGAATAGAACCTATCTTTTATTTAAATCATGTGAAGGAATGTTAAATGACATGACAGATAAATTTAAACCTTCAGCCACAAAAAAGATAGAAAGGAAGGATATCCTTTTTCCTTTTCATTGGTCAAGTTCCTCGGCATGCAGCTTCATAAATTCAAGTGCTTGACTTTGAGCTGAGGCATACTTTTGGAAAAACTTCCTCATCACCTCAGAGATCACTTTCTTTCTTTCTTTTTTTTTTGTGGTGCTGGGGTTGGGACCCAGGGTTGCTTGCATGCTAGGCAAGCACTCTACCACTGAACTCTACTCACAACCCTACAAATCACTTTCTTTAGGCCACCTTTATAGACATTTGCCTTCTTCTTCCATTAGGCTACGTTCACCTTCTTTTTCCATTAGGCTCTTTGCTCTCTATCAAACAACCCCCAATATCTCAGTGATTTCCACAGCAAAGGTTTGGGTTTTGCTCATGTCATGATCTGATACAGGTCTGTGAGCTCTCCTTGGTGGTTCTAATCCAGTATTTCCTCAGGGATCTGGGCTACTTCAAGGCTCAAGAGATGCTGCTCGAAGGAGAGATGCTTAAAGGCAAGGCTAGCAGATGGCTGGTGCAAGGTGACCAGGACCTGGGGGTGGTCTAGGGGTAGAGAGAGGGTTTGAAAAATCTGTGGGGCAGCAACTGCTGGCACTTTGCTCCCTGATTTCCCAAACTCTTCAGGCCACAGGTTACGTTTTGGGAAAAATTTTCCCCTTCTTTCTCCCTTGAAGACTCTTGCTGTCTGTTTAAATACTTCACCTGCTGGAATTGATTTAGGAGGGAGAAAGGACGCCACAAGTTATGACTTGTCCCATGCGAGAGAGCTGCCACAGGGGTGTGACTGCATGGGAGCTGGGGCTACCCCAACAAGAAGCAGAAACCAAGCAGGACTTTAGTTCTTTTTTTTTTTTTTTTTTTAGTTGTTGATGGATATATGTGTGTGTTTGTGTATATATATATGTATATATATAAATAAAATACATATATATGATGGTATATACATATATAGTTGATATATATACGTATATATGTATATTTATGGATATATATATCCATCCCAGTACATATATGTGTATATATAATCCATCCTGTAGATATATGTGTGTATGTATATATCCATCCTGTATATATATGTGTATATATATCCATCATGTATATATGTGCATATATATATCCATCAACAACTATCCATATATATCCATGTATACATATATATCCATCATGTATATATATGTATATCCATGTGTATATGCATGCATGGGTGTGTGTGTGTGTATGTATAGTGCTGTGTCTCACACATGCTAGGCAAGTGCTCTCCCACTGAGCCACAACCCCAGCCCAGGGCATTGATTCTTGATGATTTTTTCCTCCTAATTAAAAGAACTCTTTTTCTTGCATGTTCTTGCTCACTACTCTCACCTGCTTATTCTTCAATGTAAATGTTAGAATCAATGTGTCAAGTTAAAAAATTTCTAATGGGAATTGACTGTAATTGTGTCAAATCAATATATCACTGCTTTTCATTAAAACTGAATTTGACAATAATAACCAGACGGGATTTTTATTTCCTTTTTGCTCATTCATGTATTCATTTACCCAGGAACATATATTGAGCACTTACTATGTGCTAAGGAAAGTGACCTCATTGACTATGGACACTGAGAGACACTCGAGGCAAAGAGAAGGTAAAGGATAGACCCTGTTTTCCTATGACCCAACTTACTTGCCTTACCCTAATCCCAGCCCTGTTTGATCCTGTTATTACTTAAAAATTTGATACTATTTTCATGGATTTTTGTATTGATTTTAATTTTAAAAATATTGCATTAAAATATAGATGCAGATGACTGAGTTTTTGGCATCTCTTTTAGTTTTGCACCTGAGGTGAGTGCCTGGTCCTCAGCCTTGGAGAAGGTGGGATCCCAGAGGGATTAGCAGTGAGGTGGCAGTCAAGAGGGAATAGGGTCATAGACTTCCCAGGGAGCCAGAAGAATTATCCAGAACCAGGACTGAGAAATTTTGTAACTTAGTTTAGCTCCTAAACAACATTGAGCAGCACTTCTTTCCCCTATTGTAGTACAGCAATGTGGGTTATCCAAATCACTGCTGTGACTGCAGGTGTGGGAGGTGGCTTGCAGCTGATGAGGGCATAGCATGGGCATTGCCTTTTCAAAAGGAATATCTGTATTGTCTAGTATGGGAGCCAATGGCGTCATGTGGCTCTTGAGCACTTGAAATTTAGTTCAAATTGTGATAAGCTCTGATTGTAAAGTTCTTTTTTAAAAAATATTTATTTATTTGCTTTAGTTGTACACAATGCATTTATTTTTTAAAAATATTTGTTTATTTACTTTAGTTGTACACAATGCAATGCATTCATGTTTACGTGGTGCTGAGGATCGAACCCGGGCCACACACGTGCAAGGCGAGTGCTCTACCGCTGAGCCACAACCGGTGGTGCTGAACAGAGGACCCCTTTGTGGCTCTTCCTCTAATCTATGCTTTCTGATTGTGTGCTCAGCATATAGATTTTACTGAGATGCCACCAACTAGGTATATGTATGTCAAGGCTCACAAGTATTCAGCAATGGGACCCAGTAGGGGAAGGCATGGGAAAGTGGTGGGTAAGTATAGTGGATATCCTTTTTTTAAAAAAATTTTTATTTATAGTAGTATGTATTACAGTTCATACTATACATATAGAGCATCTTTTTACATAAAACAGTTTGTATCGTGGATATCCTTTTGACCTGAGAGCATGAACACCTTTCTCATATTTGCAGAGTGCCTCACCTTTTAAATTTCAATCTCCCACAGTGGAAGAGTCTCACTTCCCCAACCTCCTTTGTAGGTAGAGACCAGAGCTCAGCCAAAACAACAACAACAACAACAACAACTACACAACCCCCCGCCCCATAGATTAGTATTTGACTTGGAAGAAGCCATTATGGGGAGGGTGGCAGCACCAATTTTCAGAGGCAGTGAATTTCAGCATTAGTGTGTGTCTGGTGCCAGCTGTTGTGATGGTGCTCAGAAGGTGGAAGGGGTGTCTCTCCCAGACCCGTCCTTGAGTGAAATTTGTGGACATTGTTCTTTACTTCACTAGCTTCTAAACTGCTTCTCTAACCTTTCAGAGATTATATTCTTCAAAGTTTTTCATAGCTAGAATGGATTCTGTTGCCTGCAACTAAAATACTGATTTTAATATATATATGTGTATATGTATATGCTCATGTACATGTGTGTATATATACATATATGTGCACATACATATATGTAGTTTTCTATGCTTGTTGTGTATTAATACCCAAATACCTAAATGATACTTCAAGCAGCAAAGGGCTCTTGCCTTAAGACTGACTTTATGTTCAGCACTGTGACAGCCGCTGGAGAGATTCAGAAAAATGAGCCTTGGGGACCTCATTTCAGCAACTCATACAAGATGATACATGGTGATTGGCATCCCCGTGCCAAGGTCTTCCCCAGGGCAGAGAATAGGTTCTGATTTCTCTCCAGCTTGGAGGACTTGTGTTACTTTTATAATCAGATTTAAAAAATCTAAAATTTTTTTCCATCTAAGTTTTACCCTCAGGCATTGTGATTAGTGCTGGGGAAGTGTTCAGTGGATATTTGTGTGTGCTTTAGTCTTTGAAAAAAATCATACCATTTAAAAATAGGCTCACAACGTTCAGAAGCCTTCTATCCAGTGTGATTGCTGAGAGTGTTCATTTGGAGATGCCTTTCTCACAGCCTCGCTTCCCCCTTCTATAGCTCCATCTCCCTTCTGCCCACCAACATCCCATGGAGATAGGTCCCTTGTTTGCATTCTGCTCATACAGTTTTGCTCTGTGACTTCTATTTCTTTGTTTAACTCTTCAATTTGCATTTTCTAATGTAATTAACTGCTTGCCCTCTTTCTTGGCATCTGTTTTCAAGTCAACCTGGAGACTGAGACTATTCTGGACCTATACATGCACACACACACACACACACACACACGCATGCACAATCACAAAAAATCCACTTAGAACACCTCTAAGTGAGTTTGCTAGCTTACTTTCCACCTTAGGAAGGAAAATAATGGAGTAGGTGTGCCTTATAAAAAAGGGGGGATACACTTTCAAGTTATACACCTATAATGTCACAAACATCAGTGCTAGTGTTTGAGTTCTTACCAAAGTACCCTGAAGTGAAGATTTAGGTGCAAGTGGTTTATTTGGGAGGTGATTTCAGGAAGCAGAGTGAGGCTATGCAGAAAACAGGGTGGGATAATGAGCAAGTTACTGCTGGGGTCAACTTGACTCATCCCTGCTGAGGATTCTGAGACATTGTATAAAACTTAAAACTATTCCACGGAGGGTCAAGGAATTTGGGGGCGTTTCTCCACTAACTCCCATCCTTATAGGTTTAGAATTGTTCCTGGGGTGTTAGGTCCCCAGCACTTCTGGCTCACTATGCATGGACTGAGAATGCATCTGTGGCAGATAGTCTCAGGCAGAGAGACCCAGGTGCTAGAGAAAGGAATCTGTCAGTGTGTGTTTGTGGGAGAACTGTTTACCAAAACTATTAGGTGGCCTGCAGGTAGGCCAAGGGGTTTTGGCAGGGCACCAGTAGCATTGCTCATATCCAGATAATAAAAATTTCCCTGTGAATTCATTAGTGTTCAATATATGTTTTAAAAGCACCTAGTATGCTCCCAGCATGCATTTTGATATAGCACTGAACAAAACAGATGCAAATTCTAGTATGCTATGCTATACTAGAATAGCATATTCTAGGGACTATTTTCAGTAGTATTACATCCTGCCAATCACATGTGCTTAACAGATTTTCAATAGCATATAAATTTATTTGATGCTATCATGTCTTTGATATTCTGCTAATTGGGTGAAATATAACATTTACTCTTTTAAGAATCTTTCTTGGTTAAAAACCATTTTTAAAAATGTTAGAGCTTGGGTTGGGGTTGTGGCTCAGAGGTAGAGCGCTCGCCTAGCACGTGCAGGCCCAGGTTCCATCCTCAGCACCATGTAAAAATAAAGGCATTGTTTACAACTAAAACAAATAAATAAATATTAAAAAATGTTCGAGCTTGAAGTATGTTTGTTCCTAAAGATAACTAAAGCATGAAAATGTGAACTCACTTAAGATACACAGCAGAACCAGGACTAAAACTTTCAGATACCTTCATATATTTTCACAGTAATTTCACACGGACTGAAATGGGCTGTTTCATAAAGCAAGTAAGCAAACAAATAAACAAAACCCAAAAAGTAATTTGGGTGCACTTTATGTGTTGTGCTAGGAATATAAATTGGTGCAAACTCTCTGTAAGACAATTGGCAATAAGCATTAAGAACTTGAGACATGTCTTCTTTTTTATTTTTTTTTCTTTTTTATTTATAATAGTAGTATGTATTACAATTCATAATGCACATATATAGCATCTTTTTACATACAACTGTTTGTATACAAAGTATATAAGTACCATTCAGATCTTCAATCATGCATTTAGGATATATTGATAGAGTAATTCAGCTTTTAGGGATCAATCCTAAGAAGGTAATCAGGAAATTGTGAAGGATTTTTATATAATGAATGCTAAGAATCATTCAAAAAGTATGTTTTCAATGAATATGTAGTGATTTGGGAAGATTTAATTAGTGAAGAAATGAGGACATATAACTTCATACATTGAAAGATCTCATTCTTCAGAACGACACATAAAAAGAAAATATAGCAAGGCAGTAGGTGTATTTCGATTGTGGGAGAGCTGGACCCTTTGTTCTTTCTTATATAATTGTATTTCCCATAATGGACACATGGTATTTTTATAGTCAGAGAAAAACCACCTAATTTTTTTTGACTCAGTTCTACCTCTGGGCATTGTGATTAGTGCTGGGGAAGTGTTCAGTGGATATTGTATGTGCCATAGTTGTAGAAGAAAGCTCTACTGTTTAAAATTAGGCTCACAAGAAGCCTTTTGGCCAGTGACTGTAGAGAGAGTACATTGAGAAATGCTTTCCTTCATGGCTCTGTGTCCCCTTACTGAAGGGAGTTTCATCTCCCTTCTGCCCATAGGCGTCCCATAGAGATGGGTCCCTCCTCTGGATCCTGCTCATACATTCTTGCTTTGTGGTTCCCATTTCTTTGTTTCCTCCCTCCCCATCAGCTTCCCTCTTCCTTGTGTTTCTTTTTATTCCTCTTAGAGAAGCAGGTTCCCATGCTGCTGTTTTTCAGCCTTTCTCCCGACTCTGTTTCAACAGTGGTTTCATGGGGACTTCATCTCATTTTACCTGCTGTGTTTTGCTTTAAGAATTGCCTTTGGGATTAGACATTTACCATGAAGATGAAAGAAAATGAGACGCCTATTAAATATATCACCTTTGGACTTTCCAGAGACGTCAACTTTGCCAAACACCACAGGATCCCACAGCCCCCTGTGGCAACACTTCCCGAAATGCATGCTCTCTTCCAAAGCAACTGAAGAACACAGACTCCCCCTCTTTTTTCCCCCAGACAAGGCTGTTGTTTTTGTCCCTCAGGTTGCTACCATGTGGGAATGTCGTGGTATGAGAAAATATCAACACCCAAAATGCAGATCACACTTGCTTTCCATCAACTGTGAAGGGGCCATTAATCATTCTCTATCCTTGCGTCCTTCTCCTGTCTTTATTACAGAGGAGCTGTTCTTATAATTTCTGAGGAGGATCTGTGGGTGGTGACTAACCTTTGGCATTGTCCATGTGGTCTGACTGATGGGGGAATAGTCTAGAGTCTCCTAGCATCAGCCTGGAGAGTTCAAGGGCAGCAGAGGAGGTCCTGTGGTCAGATGCAGCCAAGCAGAAGGGAATGAAGATGTCGGGCTGGGACTAGCCTGAAGCTGGCTTTCTAAGACCTGATGGTGATGCTTTTTTTTTTTTTCTTCTTTGCTGACTGAAGCTCTGAAAGCATTTGCTTTTATTTTTTGTTCCTGGCTCAGCTGAGTAAAGAATGCAGTCTGAGCAACATTCATTAGAAAACCTCTGCTGATAGGGGATATATTGAGCATTATTCTTTTGGGAAACTTGCACTACTTATCTGGGTAATACTGCAGCTCAGGCCCAGAATACACCATGCTTTATCTAATCAAATTCAGTGCTGGAAACAGAAAACCCGTTAGGAATCCAAATTTAAAAAGTCCTGAATCCAGAGAATCAGGTGCTTCCTATATTTTTGGAAGGGCTGGATGAGCAGGAATGACTGCCAGCAGGTCACAGAACTGACTGACCCAAAGAAATGCTATCTATGACACGATTAGAGAGGTGGGGACTCAGGCTGCCACTGACATACACCATCCAAGGACCAGGAAGTCCTCCTTGATGTACCTCTTGACTCTGGAGGTACAAATTAAATACCGGGAATCTGCCATAAAAATACTCATTCTCTGCTCAAAGGCAGAAAAGCCACAGGAATATGTTCCCTGCATCATGTATGACTTCCCATTGGTGAAACCTGTTCAAGTATAGATGTCCAGTTGCAAGGGAGAAATATTTTCTAGTTGGCCCTTCATATCGGTGGCTTCCATATCCTTGGATTCAACCAACCATGGATTGATAATACATGGAAAAAATTGTGTGTGTCTGTGTTGAACATATATAGACTTTTCCTTATCATAACTCCCTGGAAAACACAGTATATCAACAGTTTATGTAGCATTTGCATTGTACTGGGTATTATAAATAATCTAGAAATGATTTTTTTTTTACATTTTAAAAAATATTTATTTGTTTTAGTTGTACAAAATGCCTTTTTTTTTTTTTGTGGTACTGGGGATTGAACTCAGGGGCACTCGACCACTGGGTCACATCCCCAGCCCTTTTTTATTTTTGTATTTTTTATTTAGAGACAGGGTCTCACTGAGTTGCTAAGTGCCTCGCCATTGCTGAGGCTGGCTTTGAACTCACGATCCTCCTGCCTCAGCCTCCCAAAGTGCTGGGATTACAGGCATGCGCCACCGCGCCCGGCCAAAATGCCTTTTTAATAAGAAATGCAATTTAATTTTTTATTCAAAGTTGTTGTATATATAACAGTAGCATGCATTACAATTCATAGTGCATATATAAAGCATCTTTTTACATAACACTGTTTGTATACAAAGTATATTCATACTATTCATGTCTTCAATCATGCATTTAGGATACTGATATCCATCTCATTCTACCATCTTCTTTTTTTTTCCCTTCATACCCCCTTGCCCCCTCCCTTTCCCTCCCTCCCCATTGACCTTTCTAGTGTTCCTCTAATCCTCCTATGTTCCTGGCCCCAACCCCACTGTGACTCAGCCTACTTATATCAGAGAAAACATTTGGCATTTGGATTTTTGAGATTGGCTATCTTCACTTAACATTATATTCTCCAACTTCATTATTTACCTGCGAATGCAATTATTTTATTCTCTTTTATTGCTGAGTAAAGTTCCATTGTGTATATATACCACATTTTCTTTATCCACTCATCTACTGAGGGACATCTAGGTTGGTTCCACAACCTAGCTATTGTGAATTGTGCTGCTATAAACATTGATGTGGCTGTGTCCCTGTAGTATGCTGCTTGTTAAAGTATGTGGGAAGATGGGCATAGGTTATTTGCAAATACCACACCATTTTTATATAAGTAACTTGATCATCTATGGACTTTGGGATCCAGAAGGGATCCTGGAACCAATTTCCTGCAGATAACAAAAGATAATTGTATTTAGCTTCCCTGAATTTTTATATAGTAAGACACGATGGAATAAGGGGGAATGGATGCTGAATGCCAACAGATCATGTCTAACACATATGCCTTATAAAATGGCACTGGTCTCTAAGTATGCATGGAGCCTGGCTGAGTTTCTGCAGGGTCTGAGGCATAAGGGTGGTGGTGAGGCACAGGTAAATACAAAATATGTTAGAAAAAGGAAGAGAAAGAGAGAATCCATCAGAGAATAGTGCCTGGTCTGATATTCTTTTGCAATATTCAGGGAAGTGAGGAGACTGTACCCCAGTTAGGGCATGGACTTAGCTTGGGGATATTAGGAAATGCCCATATTTCAGTTAGATCAGAGGTGGAGGGGCTCACAAACAAAGGGATAGTTCTTGGAAAGAGCTGATAAGGGGTTCAAGTCTCTGACAGCTAATTTCTCTGGCATGAAAAGAATTATGGAATGGGGGAAGGCATAGAAAAAAATCAAGTCCTGCCAAGACCCAGGCAGAAGAGACCAGATGATTAGATGGCCTCTGAACCCAAGGAGGCAGAAAGGGATTGTAGGAGACAGACTTCTAGGCCCTGATTCTGCACCCCTTCCTCTATCTATACCCTTTGGCTTTTAACTTTGCATCTTCTCTTACAAAAGGCAAAGCAGGGTTCTCAACCCCTTAATTTTGGATTTGGCCTTGTAACTTACTTTGGACAATGGAATGTGGAAAGAAGCAGCACCGGTCTAGTTTTGAGGTAAAGCCTAAAGAATTCTTATGTATTTTTTATTTGCCTTCTTTCATACTCTTACCATCTTCATGAGAAGAGCCTTCTCTGAGTAGCTACTGCTCATTTAGCCTAAGAATGAACCCATGTGGAGGAGACTAGATCCCTGGCCATTGACAGGAAACAAACACAAACTGTATCTAGAGCTTGAAATAGGGCTTCTTCCTACCTGGACTCAAGCAAGTTCATTGAAGCCTCAGGCAACATGAACACTGAAATTTTGGTGATTGTTGTTTTTTTTTTTTTTTTTTTAAAATATTTATTTATTTACTTTAGTTGTACACAATGTGTTTATATTTTTATGTGGTGCTGAGGATCGAACCCGGGCCACACACGTGCTAGGCGAGTGCTCTACCGCTGAGCCACAATCCCAGCCCTGATTGTTGTTTTATAGCAATAGATGACTGATACAGAGAATACCTTTGAATACCGAGGGTATTTCTAGGTGTCTCAATGAGAAGCCCCAGGAGAGCATCTTCAAATCCCAGATAGGCATGTATGAATCTCAGGCATGGTGGGACAACACAATGTATCTGTGGGACTTTTGAAGACAGCTGGAACAGAGCCACAACAGGACAAGAACTGGCACCCAGCTTGTAGCTCACCTTTCCCAGGCAGGCTTTCCTAAATGAATAACTTCAGAGAGATGTCATCACCTTCTACTCTCCTCACTTATGGCCTATATTTCTCTTTTAGATCTGGTCATATACTACCACATTTATAGTGACCTAGTTCCTAATATCATCTGATAAATGGACCCACCTCACTATATTGTTATCTAAGCACATGTGCATATTTTATCCATATGGATATAATGAAGGATTTGGTTAAGCATTTTGTTGAATATCCACATACATTATGTTTTTTTTTTTCTTTTTTGGTACTGGGGATTTGACCTACGGGTATTTAATCCCTGAGTCACATCCCCAGCCCTTTTAAATATTTTATTTAGAGACAGGGTCTCACTGAGTTGCTTAGGGACTTGCTAAGTTGCTGAGGCTGGCTTTGAATTTGTGGTCTTCCTGCTTCAACCTCCTGAGCTGTTGGGATTACACACGTGTGCCAACACACCCGACCACATACATTATGTTTAAAGTGGTGTTTTTTGAGGCTCCATTACTTCTGGACCATCTTCATGTTATTTGTTGTTCTTCATTGTGTTGATGTGGTGAATAATGTTTACTGATTTTATATGGGAACCATCCTTGCATCTATGGGATAAATCTCATGTGATCATGATAAATAATCTTTTAAACCTGCTGTTAGATTAATTTTGATAACATTTTATTGAGAATTTTTGCATCTATGTTCATTAAGGATATTGACCTGTAGTTTCCTTTCTTCCTTTTTTTTTGCATCCTTATTTTGGTTTTGGTATCAGACTAAAGTTGGCCTCATAGAATGTGTTTGGAAGAATTCAGGAAAATTGTTATTGGTTTTTCTTTAAATGTTAGGTAGAACTCAGCAGTGAAGCCAGCAGGTTCTAGGCTTTTAATTGATGATGGGAGACTTTTAATTACTAATTCAATCTCATTACTTGTGATTGTCTGTTTGGATTTTCTATTTCTTTGTGATTCTATCTTAGTAAGGTGTTTGTGTCCAGGAATTTGTCCATTTCTTCGAGGTTATCCAATTTGTCAGCATGTAGTTGTTTAGGATAATCTCTAATGGTCCTTTGTATTTCTGTGATGTCAGTTGTAATATCCCTCTTTTCACATTTGATTTTATTTATTTGAATCTTCTCTCAATTAGTCTAGCTAAGGGTTTGTCTATTTTCTTTTTCTTTTTGAAGAGCCATCTTTTTTTAATATTTATTTATTTGCTTTAGTTGTACATAATTCGTTTATTTGTATGTGGTGCTGAGGATTGAACCCTGGCCGCGCACGTGCTAGGCGAGCGCTCTGCCACTGAGCCACAACCCCAGCCCAAGAGCCATCTTTTTGTTGCATTGATATTTTGTATTTTTTTTTGGTCTCTGTTTCATTTTATTTTTGCTCTGCTCTTTGTTCTTTCTTTTTTTCTTTTTTCTTTTGTGGTACCGGGGATTGAGAACTCAGGGGCACTTGACCACTGGGTCATATCCCCAGCCCTTTTTTGTATTTTATTTAGAGACAGGTCTTACTGAGTTGCTAAGTGCCTCACCATTGCTGAGGCTGGCTTCGAACTCGCAATTCTCCTGCCTCAGCCTCCCAAAGTTCTGGGATTACAGGCGTGTGCCACCACACCCAGCTATTTCTTTCCTTATACTAATTTTGGGTTTCATTTGTTCTTGTTTTTGTAATTACTTGAAATGCAATGATAGGTCATTTATTTGAGACCTTTCTGCTTTTTTATGTAGGCAGTGATTACTATAAACTTCCCTATTAGTATTGCGTTTGCAGTATCCCATGAGTTTTGATATGTTGTGTTTCAATTTTCATTTGTTTCAAGAAATTTTCAATTTCCTTCTTGATTTCTTCCTTGAGTAACTGATTGTTCAAAAGTAAGTTGTTGGGCTGGGGTTGTGGCTCAGCGGTAGAGCGCTCGCCTAGCACGTGCACGGCCCGGGTTCAATCCTAAGCACCACCACGTACAAATAAACCCATTTAAACCCATTGTGTACAACTAAAGCAAATAAATAAATAAATAAAAGTAAGTTGTTTAATATCTACACATTTATATAGTTTCTGAAGTTTTTTCTTATTATTGATTTCTGGTTTTATCTCATTATGGTCAGAAAAAAATATTTGATATGATTTAGATGTTCAAAACTTTGTTGACTTGTTTTATGGCCTACCATATGATATATCCTACAGAATGTTCCATGTGCTGATAAGAATAATGTGTATTTTGGATGGAATGTTCTGTACATGTCTGTTAGGTCCATTTGGTCCAAGGTGCTATTTACCTCTGATGATTTTTTGTTGATTTTCTATTTATATAATCTGTCCATTTCTTTTTTTCTTTTTCTTTTCCTTTTTTTTTGTACCAGGGATTGATTGAACCCAGGGGAACTCAACCACTGAGCCACATCCCTATTTTTTTTAATGTTTATTTATTTGCTTTAGTTGTACACAATGCAATGCATTTATGTTTTACATGGTGCTGAGGATAGAACCTGGGCCGCGCACATGCTAGGCAAGCGCTCTACCGCTGAGCCACAACCCCAGCCCCCACATCCCTTTTTAACTTTATTTTGAGACACAGTCTCGCTAAGTTCCTTAGGGCCTTGTTAAGTTGCTGAGGCTTGCTTTGAATTTGTGATCCTCCTGCCTCAGCCTTCTGAGCCACTGGGAGTGCCACCATGCCTGATCTAATCTGTCCCTTTCTGAAAGTGGGGGTTAGGGTCTCCAACTCTTGTTGTATTGGAGTTTATCTCTCCATTTAAGTCTATTGATATTTGCTTTATATATTGATTGCTTTGATATTGGGTGCATATACATGTAAAATTGTTATTTTTTCGTGCTAAATTGACCCATTTATCATTACATAATGACCTTCCTAGTCTCTTTTTAATGCTTTCAATTTCAGATCTATTTTTTTCTGATATAAGTATAGCTCCTCCTGTTTGATTTTGTATTTTACTTACATGGAATATCTTATTTCATCCTTTCATTTTTGATTTTGGTTTCTACGTGTCCTTAAAGGTAAAGTGTGTTTCTTGTAAGCAACTTTTTCTAAACTCTTACAAAGATTTAAATTGATTTTGCTTTGATTATTCATTAAAGTAGTACATATGTTTCTCAATTCTATTCTTAATCTTACCCTATTTTGTTTAGTAGAGCTGCTGGTAAGCTCATCTGGATTCGGAATCTTTTTTTTTTTTTGGTACCGGGGATTGAACTCAGGGGCACTGGGCCACATCCCCAGCCCTTTTTTGTATTTTATTAGAGACAGGGTCTCACTGAGTTGCTAAGTGCTTCGCCATTGCTGAGGCTGGCTTTGAACTCGCGATCTTCCTGCCTCATCCTCCCAAGTGCTGGGATTACAGGCGTGTGCCACCATGCCCCGGCTCGATTAGGAATCTTGATGGATTCTTTTTGAACCTTCTGCTGAATCACAAGACTGACCCTGGGAGAAGCTAGTTTTTTGTATGTCCAAGAACTCTGGACCAAGAAAATGACCAAAGAAACAAATCCTTTCTGGCTAGAAATTTTAGGAGAATGTGAGTCATAGTTAAACTCTCCATTATTGGGGGTCAGCTCCAGGCTTAAGTTGAAAGTCTGACTTGGATTCTAACTGGGTTCAAAATTCCAATTGGAATCACAAAGAAGACCTGTTACTTGAACAGAGCATGACAGCTTTCTAAAACTTGGAAGCTCAGGTAATTTTCCCCCCCCACATTTTTCATTGATCTCTGAAGATGTTGAGTCTGCATCCTTTTCATAGAATTATCTGGCAGTCCAACTGCCTGCTTAACAGGTGGAATTTGAGCTTTGTGGGTGCCTGCCTTAATATACTGAGCTGGAACATAAAGGGCTTTGGGATTCTCAACTTGTACCAGTCACCATTGGTCTTTTCCACTAAGATGTACCCCTTTTCTTGTTTTATCACAAACTTTCTGTCCTTGGCTTCATATTCATAATCGTATCCCACTTCAAGTAGACACTTGTCCTGGAACAATCTTCCCGCTCATATCAGCCACTTTTGTTCGTATAATTCTCCTCTCAAAAAGGATGGCATACCACATTATGGCTTTACAACTTGCTGCATTAATACAGCTATAATCTGTAATCCCAGCAATTTAGGAAGCTGAGGCAGGAGGATGGAAAATTTGAGGCCAGCCTGGGCAACTTAGGAAGACCCTTAGAGGAAGAGATACAAATATTCAACATTACATTTAAACTGGGAGCCTGGAGGCCTCATAGCAGGAGGCCCCCTCAGGCAGCATGGTGACCAGTGGTCACAGGGCACCTAGGTGAGCCCAGGAGAGTGCTTACATAGCTGCTTTGGCTGTCCCTGATCTCTTGGCATTTTTTTTTTTAAATCCATTCAGTGGGGTGGGGATTGTGGCTCAGCAGTAGAGCACTCGCCTAGCACGTGCGCGGCCCGGGTTCGATCCTCAGCACCACGTAAAAATAAAAGGCATTGTGTACAACTAAAAACAAATAAATTTAAAAAAATCCATTCAGTTACAGTATGTCTTTTAATTGAAGAGTTTAATTCATTTACATTTGAGTTAATTATTGATATATACGGTCTTAGCCATTTTGTAAATTGTTTCTAGTCCTGTAGTTCCCTTTTTTTCATTCTCTTATAGTCTTCCTTGTGGTTAAGTGATTTATTCTAGAAGTATGTTTTTATTCCTTGCTTATTTTTATTTATCTCATAGATTTTTGCTTTGTGGCTACTATGAAGTTTACAAAAACATCTTGATTATAATAAACTATTTTGAAATGATAGCAACTTAACATGATTATGAAGATGACAGAAACAAAAAAAGAAAGATAAAATATACCAATGGGCTGGGACTGTGGCTCGGTGGTAGAGTGCTTGCCTTGCATGCGTGAGGCCCTGGGTTTGATCCTCAGCACCCTATTAAAAATAAACAAATAAGGTAGAGGCATTCTGTCAATCTACAACTATGGAAAAATTTAAAAAAACCTCTATACTTGTGTTCCATTCCTCTCCACATTTTATATTTTTGATTATCCTACTATGCATCTATCTATATTGCTTATCTCTTAACATATTAACACAGTATTTTTAAAAAAATATTTATTTATTTGCTTTTAGTTGTACACAATGCGTTTTTACATGGTGCTGAGGATCGAACCTGGGCCGCACACGTGCTAGGTGAGCACTCTACCGCTGAGCCACAATCCCAGCCCACATAGTTAGTATTTTAATAGCTGGTTTTAGTCTTTTTCCTAAAGATATGACTGAATTATACACCATGCTTACAGTGTTAGAGAATTCTAAATTTGTTTGTATAATTTTCTTCCAGTTATTGTGTACCTTTTCATGTATTCTTCTTATTCATTAATGTTGCTTTCTTTCAGTTTGAGGAAATTCCTTTATCATTTCTTATAGGACAGGTCTGGTGAAGATATATTTTCTCAGGTTTTGTTTTGGCGTTTGGAATGTCTTTATTTCCATTTCATTTCTACAGGATAGTGTTGTTGAGTACAGTATTCTTAGTTGCCATTTTTTTTCTTCAGTAGTGTGAAATTCTTAGGTTACTCTCTTCTGGCCTATAAGGTTTCTGCTGAAAAATCTGCTGGCAGATGAGTTGGGGTATCCTTATGTGTTATTTATTTCTTTTCTATTGTAGCCTTGACAATCTTCTCTTTGTCTTTCACCTTTGAGAACTTGATTATAAAATGTCTTAGAGTAGATTTGGTTATGTAAACCTGACTGGTGACTTCTTACCTTCCTGGATATTTATATCCTTTTCTATGTTTGAGAAGTTTTCTGTTATTATCTCTTCAAATAAGCTTTCTATCCCTTTGGCATTCTCAAGTCCTTCTTGAATCCCCAAAACCCAAGTATTTGCTTTTAATTGTTTTAAAGTTCCTGTAAATTTTCCTCATTCATTTTCATTTTTTTCTTTATCTCCACTGATTGTGTTTTTTTCAAATAGCCCATTTTTTTTTTGTACTGGGAATTGAACCCAGGGGCACTTAACCACTGAGCCACATCCCCAGCCCATCTTATATTTTATTTTTGAGACAGGGTCTCAATAAGTTGGTGAGGCTGGCTTTGAACTTGCAATGCCTCCTGATCCACTGGGATTACAGGGTGTGTCACTGTGCCTGGCTCAAATAGCCTGTCTTTGAGCTCACGATTTCTTTCTTGTGTTGATCTATTTTGCTATTCATGCTTTCTATCACATTTTTAAATTCACTGAGTGTATTTTTCAGCTCAAGAATTTTTCTTTGATTTTTGAAAATTGCTTCCATATCTTTTTTTAAAAAAAGTTTCTCTGGTAGAGTATTGAAATCATTTCCCTGTCAGTTTCTGGCATCTTATTTTGACTATTAGGTGAGGTCATGGTTTCCCAAAAGCTCTTTTTTTTGAGTTTTTAATTTTTTTATTATTATTTTTATTTATAGTAGTAGTATGTATTACAATTCATACTGCACATATAGAGCATCTTTTTACACAAAACAGTTTGTATACAAAGTGATTCCCAAAAGCTCTTAATGTTTGTTGGCATGTTACATCACCTGGGTATTGAAGGATTAGGTATTTATTCCAGTACTCCTAATCAGGCTTCCTTTGTGCCTGTCTTTCTGGAAATTCTAAGCAGGCTGCTTATTTCTCTGAGCCTGTAGTCGATTCCACTATGTGAGCACTAGATGGCGTCCAGGTCCAGGTTTGCTGGGAATCGGCTTTTTGTGTATTGTCACTCTTTCATCACTAGAGGGCGATCCAAGCCCAGGTTTGTCTATCTAGAAAGTGTAGTCTATCCTCACAAGCATCTCTCTGGGACGAGGGTAGGCCCAAATGCCTTGTCCATAGTCATTGGCCTGTTTTCAGGCATTGCAGAATTTTGCCTGGTTCTGTACAGAATCACTATGCAAAGATCAGTTCCAGGCGCCTATGTCATGCCTGTAGCCACCACTGCCACTCAACTCAACCATTTCACACTCTGAACACATAGCTGACTAAGACCAGCATAGTACTGATAGAGGGCCAAGGTCCACACTGCTATGGGCTGCCTGTTGCTGAGTGTATTTGTGGCCAAATACTGCAACCAGCCACAGGTGATGTCAGCTGGGATAGAAGTCTGATAGACTGGGGCTATGTTTCTTTTGGAAACAGGGCCTGTTCCAGAGGCTCCATTCACAGACAGGCATGGAGATGGGGGCCATTAGGATCCTCCCAGTGCTATATTTCACCAGCCTGGCACTAAATGCGAAGAGAGAGAGTCTCATACTTACTACCCTGTCCTACCCCAGTGAATGAGATCTCATACCATGTTATGCTGCCTGAAGTTGGGGTAGTGCTGGTGATGGCAATTCCTTGGTCACCTAAGCTGGGTTGTGCCTGACTCTTATAGCCACAAGGACCTGCACAGTCTTGAGTCTGCTGAGGTCCACATCATAGCTGGAAGTATGCAGGCTGAAACACAAGTCCGTCTCACTGAGTCACAGGTCTCTCTGCCTGCTGCAGGGGCTGCTTTAGAGCTCCATCTGCAAGCACTGGCCTGACAACAGCTAGCTGTGCTGCTCAAGGTTGGGGGAAGGGTGGTTGAGACAGTTCTGGCCACCATGGCTGACACTAAGCTGGGTTAAACATGAGTCTCACTGCTACAGGGACCAGCACAGTTTTGGGAGCAGGTGAATAGTGCCCCAGGTCCATGCCAAGGCTGGATATGATGCAGGCTAAAAGTTGAGTCTGTCCCATCAGTGCACATGTCTCTGCCTAATGCTGGGGCTTTGCTAGAGGCTCCATCTATGAGCTGTGGCCTCTGTGTGTGTGGCTTTTAGTTTCTACTAGGTACCTGGTCTCATTGTGGCAGGTCTGGTACTGGGCTCTGAGACAAAAGCCCTGTTCTAGCTTTCATGCCCTCCAGTGGGTGGAGTCCTTCTTCCTGCTCTGCCATCTGAGGTTGGAAGCAGGGTGGTGGTTGTAGTCAGCTGCTTGGCCTAACACATTTCCAGTGGCTCAGCCCATGTGTACAGGTCTGGTGGTAGTGCTTGTGGTTCTGTGCCCAGCACTAGGTTTCACCATGGCAGGTATAGTACTGGGTGTCAAGTGTAAGGTATGGACTTATTCTTCCTCCCTCCCCCAAGAGGGGGATGTCTCTGTCCACATTGGGCCCCTTGGAGTTGGGGGAGTGATGATGGAGGCAACTCTTTCCTTTCTGCCTTCTTCACTACATTGTTTTGTTATACTAAAACATGGTCTCTCACCTAATTTCCGGCCAGTGGATCATACTCAGTAGCCATCTTACTCTGCCTCCTCTCTCAGTTTTTAAAGCCTGAAAGAATTTTGAAAAGCTACATACTCTATCACACTTAGACAGTTGATATTTGAAATCCTTCATAAGTTTAAATAGTGTAGGTCCAAAGAATATGATAGTGTATTGTAAATATTGACACTTAGAAATAAAACTCTTATGTTGTACCTACTAGAATCAAAGTATCATTGTGATATGACAGTTGCCATCATCCATTCTAAAAGTATATGACAAGTTCTTTGACAGTCATAAATTTTACATCATTCTTTTTGCTCCTTCAAATTATATTTCCCTTCATTCCCCCACAGGATTTAATCCTGATATAATGTATTTTTATGCTTAAAATCCCTTTACTGACTATCATACATATCAGAAACATGTATCCAGATTTTTTTAAACTTGTTTCCTATAGTCATAAATAATAATTATTAAATATAAGAAATGTTATTTATTGGAAAAGATCTTTTTTTGAGCATTGTGTCAAATTATCACTTTTTACAATTTTTTTTTAAAAATCCTTGTTTTTTCATTTTAGCTGTAGTTGGACAACACCTTTATTTTATTTATTTATATGTGGTGCTGAGGATCAAACCCAGGGCCTCGTCCATCCTAGGCGAACACTCTACCACTGAGCCACAACCCCAGCCCCACTTTTTACAATTCTTGAATTCATATTGTGTTCTGTATGGAATTTAGAGAAATCCCAGTTACACAATTGGCCATTGAAACATTTTTTTTTGTACCAGGGATTGAACCCAGGAATGCTTACCACTGAGCCACATCCTCAGCCCTTTAAAAAAAAATTAATTTTAAGACAGAGTCTCACTAAGTTCCTTAGGGCCTCACTAAGTTGCTGAGACTGGCTTTGAACTTGTGATCCTTCTGCCTCAGCCTCCAGAGCTGCTGAGATTATAGGCATGTGTCACCATCCTGGCTTGAAGAGCATTTCTTTCTTTCTTTCTTTTTTTTTTTTTTTTTTGTACTGGGGATTGAACTCAGGGGCACTCAACCACTGGGCCACATCCCCTGCCCATTTTGTATTTTATTAGAGACAGGGCCTCACTGAGTTGCTAAGTGCCTCACCATTGCTGAGGCTGGCTTTGAACTCACGATCCTCCTGCCTCAGCCTCCCAAGTGCTGGGATTACAGGTGTGAGCCACTGCTCCTGGCGAAGAGTGTTTCTTAATGAGATAGATGGAATAGAGGGGGTGGGTCATAATCCTTCTATTAAAGGAAAATTATCCAGCATTCATATCTTGAATTGTCCTTTTCTTTGGCACATTGTATGTTTTTACAGTCCAGGGCAACGTGCCATGGTATGGTTTGGGATCTTAGAAACCTGGATTTTGTTACTTTATATGTTACATTATATATGATGGCAGCTGCCACCATGGTAAATTGAAGCTGCCCTTTGTCTACTTCCTAAGCATTATAGAAGGCTTCTAATTTTTATGTGACACCAAAATAAGGGAAGGAACCCATAGTGTAAAGTATAACTTCCTATAAACATGAAGGAATGGGGTAGTTACAGCCTGACTTACTTATCTTCAAAGAATACAATGAAATAAATTTCCACTACAGTTTGAATTGCTGACATTGAGGTCTGCACCTGGGAAAAAAAGGAGAGAGAGCATTTGTTTGTAAGATCATCAAAGGCATAGTGAGCTATTTGTTTTCACCATCTCTTAGCAACTGAGTGTCCTTGGGCAACTGCTCATCTGAATTTCGTTGTTCATCTGTAAAATGGGGTGGAAATCTGCCTTATGCAAATTCCTGGGTTACTGGGAGGTTCACGTGAGATCAAATGATGCTTGTGATTTCATTTTGTAAACTATCAAAGACTCTTTTATTAAATAATTAAATTATTTTAAAAGAATTATAGATTCCCTGGAAGCGTGTGTACCCTACACCCTAACTCCATCAGTGTTGACATTCTAGTACAGCACAATATCAAACCAGGAAATTGACATTGGCATAGTTCACAGAGCTTAGTGTGTGTGTCCATGAAATTTGATCATGTGTATAACTTCATATATCCATAATCACCATACAGAACTCATCCATTTTCATAAGGCTCCTTCATGCTGCCTCTTTATAGCCATCCCCCTTCCCTACATCCCTAACCTTGGAAACACTAATCTGTTCTATCTCTATAGTTGTGTTATTTCAAGAATATTACATGAAATCATAGGGTGTAACCTTTTTTTCCTTTTCTTTTTTGGTACTGGGGATTGAACTCAGGGGCACTCGACCACTGGGCCACAACCCCAGCCCTTTTTTGTACTTTATTAGAGACAGGGTCTCACTGAGTTGCTAACTGCCTCGCCATTGCTGAGGCTGGCTTTGAACTTGTGATCCTCCTGCCTCAGCCTCCTAAGTGCTGGGATTATAGGCATGTGCTGCCACGCCTGGCGGGTATAACCTTTTGAGACTGGCTTTTTCACAAAGCGTAATTCCCTTGAGTTCCAAGTGTTGCCTATATCAATAGATTATTCCTTTTTATTGGTGAATACTGTTCCATGGTATGAATACATCACAGTTCATTTGCCCATTTATCCACTGAAACACATTTGGATATTTTTGCATTTTGGGCTATTGCGAATAGAGCTACTATGAATGTTTGTGTACAGGTCTTTGATTGAACATGTTTTCATTTCTTTGGGATATGTGCAAGTCTGGGTTCTATGATAAATGCCTATCTCATTGTATATGATGCTTCCAAACTGTTTTCCAGATCGGCTGTACCATTTTACAGCCCAAACAGTAATGTATAAATGATCAATTTCCTCTAACCTCACAGGCATTTAGTGTTATCACTTTTTTATTTTAGATATTTTGATGAGTATGTTGTGGTATCTCATTGTGATTTCTTTCTTTTTTATTTGTTCTTTTTAGATATACATGACAGTAGAGTGTATTTTGACATACATACATGGAGTATAATTTATTCTAATTAGGATCCCATTTTTGTGGTTGTACATGATGTGGAGTTTCACTGGTTGTGTATTCATATATGAACATAGGAAACTGATGTCCAGTTCATTCTACTGTCTTTCCTATTCCTATCCTCTCTCCCTTCGCTTCATTCCCCTTTGTCTCATCCACTGAACTTCTATTCTACCTCCCCCCATTATTGTGTGTCAGCATCCACATATCAGAACATTCAGCCTTTGGTTTTATCATTTGACCCAGTTATTCCACTCATTGTGATTTTAATTCACATTTCTCTAAAGGTATTAAATGCTTTTACATATGCTTTTTTGCCATGTGTATGTTCTCTTCAGTGAAGTGTCTGTTCTTGTATTTTGCCCATTTTCTCATTGGGTTGTTCTTTTTTTAATGTTGAATTTTGAAATATCTAAATACATTTTAGATACAAGTCTTTTGTTGGATATGTAGTTTGCAAATACTTTCTCCTAGTATGTGGCTTGTCTTTTCATTCTCTTCATAGTCTTTTCCAGAGCAAAAGTTTTAAATTTTTCTGAAGTGTAATTAATCCATGTTCCCCTTATGGATTGTACTTTTGTTGTCAAGTCTACAAACTTCTTGCCTAGGCCCATTAAGGTGAAGGGAACTTTTTTTGCTGGCATCACTTTGGAATCCTTGGATTGATGAAATAGTTTGCATCCTGGAAAGCATATCCATTCTATCAGGCAAATTCATTTTGCTTTTGCATTTGGGGGTTTAATCTATGAATGAATGTGTTCACTTGATCATGCAGGAGGATTTCATTTTAGAGAGCTGTTGCTCATTTGAGAAAGTACATGGAACATATTTCCTCTCAGTGGGGCTTCCCTGCAGAATATAAGGCAAGGAGTTCACAACAATCCTCAACCACTTCTTCAGGGATGGCCCCACAGGGAGACTGAGAAGGTGGCCTTTTTCTGGGATGAGGGAGGCCTGGGAGGGGCTAAGGCCTTGGAAGCAGCAATTAAAAAGAAAATGTTATCTGGAAAAGTGGGCAGAGGTTCTAAAGACACAAATTGTGTGTACTTGGCAATTTTTCCTATGGTAGTCTCTGAACTCTGTCTATGAAGAGAAAAGTTTGGCATTAGCAGTTTCAAAGGGTCATTCTGATTTCAGTAGCTGAATGCTGACTGGGGGCACAAGGGTTGGCAGCAAACTGTGGGAGTGTTTTCAGAATTCCTGGACTGTGTTTTGTGCTTTCATCCAGGCTGGTGGCCACAGGATCAGTGTGAGAACACCTATAGCCATGGCAGAGACTAGGGAGGTGGGCAGCAGGCTACTGCCTTTGGGCTTGTCTGTCCTGGTGAGCAGGCCCCCCAGGAATCTGACAAGACGGAGGAGGCCTTCCCAGATCACTGCCCACTTGGGTTGTATTTAGAGGCCTGAGCTGTATCCGATTTCAATTTCTTGGGTTAATTTATACTCCACTATAAACAAAGTCTTGTAAAAGCTGACAACCAGCAAAGATTAAAAAAGAAAAGCACCTCTTTTTCCCTTATAGTTTCTTTCTTCTGATTGGTGTTTTTCAATAAGAGACCCCAAATTTTGGCCTGGGGTATCTGGATGGTGCTGGATTGGGGAGAAGGTAAGGGACAATTCAGTATGAGGCTACTAGGTGGCCAGTGCTCAGTTTATATCAACTGCTATGAGGCTTAATGCAGAAAGAAACTAGAAGGTGGCTAGTGCTCAGTTCTATGGTGGAGGCTTTCACCTATATTAAGTTGGAGGAAAGGGAAAATTTTTTCCTCCTCCCCCAGGGACTTGGAGTTTAATGGTAATTCACAGTATGATGTAATGTGGAAAAATATAAACATGTTTATGAAAGTTGTCTGTTTGGCCAGCCTAGGCCTCAGACTCCAGTTAATTGCTACCTAAATCTTGTCACTCAAGCTGATGTTTGAGCATCAATCTATTCTCCAACTCGGGCATTTTATTTGGGCATTGGGGTGATTTAATGTTTCATGTGGTAATTTTCTGGGAGGTTCACTTTTCCCATTTTACATTGTTGCTAATTTGAGATTCAGTACAATTTTTAACCCTTAACCTCAAGTAAACTATAAAGAGGAGGCTGATCTGGGATCAGCTCTACCCCTCTGTTTTTTCCCCCTTAGAACTTTCAGAATTGGTTTTGCCACTCTAGGATTTGAGTACCAGTCCTGACAATGATTTGGTTCATTTGTAGTTTCATTTCTTTATGTCATCATCTAGTGTCCATTGATATCTTATAATTATGGGGGATTTGTGTCTAACCATAAAGCTTATAACAACTGTTTTAATTTCAGGTTCTTCTAGACATAGTAGTAGAATGAGAGGTTACTGAATAAGTGCACATGAACACACACACACACACACACACACACACACACACACACACACACTCATTTCTCTGTATCTGAAGGGGATTAGTTCCAGGGTCCTAGCAGATACCAAAATTTTTGGAGGCTCTTATTTAAAATGGCATAGTATTTGCATAGAACCTATGCACAGAATCCTGTATATATTAAATCATCTCTAGATTCCTTATAATACCTAATGCAATGTAAATGCTGTGTAAATAGTTGTCATACTGATTGTTTAGGAATAATGACAGGAAAAATGTCTGTACATGTTTAGTATAGATGCAATCAGTTGAATCCATGGATATGAAACCTGTGGCTATGGAGGGCCAACTGTATATGTAAATGGAGTCTGTGTTTATGATGACTGAGGGATTACCTTTCAATATTCTCTTTCAGGCTCTGGTTAAATGCAGTTTATAAATGGTTGCTGCGGTTTTGGCTCCTTTAAAATATTAAAGTATGAACTAAGATTATTTTTAATTCTAAACATTGTCAGTAACAAATTGTCATAAGACATAGTTTCTTATGGAGGCACCAAATGCATAATGAGTTCATACAGAGTTTATGAATAAGTTGGAAAAGTGGAGAGGCAGCGAGTGTCTGTTCTGCATCTGGCTCTTACTCTCACCCAACATACCCACCATCCACTCACTTATAGATAAAGACAAATCAAAGGCTGTTTACAATCCCCTTTCTGGACACCTTTTACCTATTTATGAATTGCCAAACATAGAGTTTAAAGCTAGTCTTGATCCTACCCAGAGCTTCAACCCAGACTGAATTGTGCCCACTGCCCCTACCCCCAGATCCATATGTTGAAAGCCCTAACCCCCAAGAACATTGTATTTGGAGATAGAGCTTTTAAGGAGGTGATTAAGGTTGAATGCTGTCATAAGGGTACAGCCAATAGGATTGATGTCCTTATAAGAAGAGGAAGAGTCACCAGGACACCAGAGCTCTCTTTCCACAAGTATACAAAGAAAGGCCATATGCACACAGTGAGAAGGTGGCTGTCTGCAAGCCAAGAAGAGCTCTAAGCAGAAACCAAGTTTGCTGGTTTTGGTCCTGTTATAATCCTTCCTCAGTGCCTAGATCACAGAACACTGAAGTTGGGAGGTAGACTAATCACCACCACATTTAGAGAGGATGATTTAGTCTCAAGCGTCGATTAAAGGACCTGAGATTTCATTGAGGTCTGTGTGACCCCAGGTGCCTGAACTTTCTTTTAGTTATTCTCTTTAGATATACATGACGGTAGAGCATATTTTGACGTATTATACATACATGGAGTATAACTTATTCTAGTTAATATTCTATTCTTGCAGTTATACATGATGTGGAGTTTCACTGGTTCTGAACTTTCGCATTAAGCCTCGTAGCAGTTGATATAAATGGAAGCATTTTCAGTTTTATTAAATAAATAACAGTGACTGGAAGCCAAATGGAAATTTAGATTTCCAAAGGAATTCTAGGCTCTGAAAGGTGAACTTGAGCAATACATGTTGAATTTGAATGTGCACACGAGCCTCCCTGGGATGATCAATCCTGACCTGAAAATGCAGGGGGGGAGGAGCAAAGCATTTGTGAGCCCAATCTTTTCTGCCCCTGTCATTGGCCTGAGCAGCCAATGGCTAATAAGAAAGTCTGTTTTCTAATATCAGTATCACTTCACAGAATCTCCTGGGATGGGGTTAGTTTGAGTGGCTTGGTCTAGAGCAGCAGTTTTCAAAGTGTTGTCCCTGGACCAGTAGCATCGGCATCACTGGGAACTTGTTAGAACTGCAGATTATCAGGCTTGGTCCCAGACCTGTTGAATCAGAAACTCAATGGTTGGGGCCTAGAAACATGGGTGTTTCTCCAGGGTATTCTGATGCACACTCGAGCTTAAGAAGCATGGATGTAGAAGACAAAGACTGGGAAGAGGCAGTTAATGGTATAATGGGACAAAAGTCTTCAGCTGGAAATTAGAAAATCTACAGTATAGTTCAAGCTATTTCCTTGTTTATAAAATGGAACTGAAAGCAATAATGTCCTTAAATAATTTGCAGAATTAAACCTGGTGGTATTTTTGAGAGGCATAATATATAGCAGTTAAAACCACAGATTCCAGAGTGCAATGTGTGTTAAAAATCCCAGCTCTCAATTATTGGCTTGGACAAATCACTCCTTTATCTTCTGTTAAAATGGGGAGAATAATAGTGCAACTATCTCATTGTTATAAGGATTAAATGAACTTACATTTAAAAAGCACTTAGTAGGGCTGTGGTTGTGGCTCAGTGGTAGAGCACTTGCCTAGCATGTGTGAGGCACTGGGTTTAATTCTTAGCACTGCATATAAATAAATAAAATAAAGGTCCATTGACAACTAAAAAATATTTAAAAAAACATGTAGTAGAATATGTGTGTGTGTATGTGTGTTATGTGTGCACACTTATATACATACATATATTGGTGGAATTGTCTCCTAGGGGAACTGGCATCTTTACCAAAAAATGTCCATTGAGATTTAAGAGTGTAGAAACCTGGCCAGTGCAGTTGAAGTTATCCTTGCCATCACTGCTGGAACTGAGTCAATTCTGGGGGTCTCATGGGGGTGAGGTGCACAAGGGGACTCCAGGCAGAGGAGCTGGAATATGGAGGGACTGGCGCTGTGCAACATATAACTCTTAATTTAAAAAGTTAAAAAACTGTATTCGGGTATACTTCCATACCATAAAATTTACCCATTTTAAGTGTATAATTTAATATTTTTTTAGTAAATGTACTGAGTTGTGCAATCATCATGAATTTTAATCTATTTAGTACCATCATAAAATCCCTTGTGCCCATTTACAGTTAATCTATCTTTTCACCCCCATTCCTAGCCTAAGAATCTACTTTCTGTCTCCTAGATTTGCCTATTCTAGACATTTCATACAAACTGAGTCATATACTCTATGGCCGTTTGCATCATGCTTCTTTCACTTAGCATGATGTTTTTCAGGTTCATTAATGTTCTAGCATGTACCATTTTGTTCCTTACTATTGCTGAATAGGATTGTTGTTATAGTTGTCCTACAGTTTGTCTATCCATTCACCAGTTGATAGACATTTGGGATGTTTTTACATTTTGGCTATTATGAATGATGCTGCTATGAATATTTACATGTGAATCTTTGGATATATGTTTTCATGTATCTTTGGGTAGATACCTAGGAGTAGAATTGCTAGATCATATGGTCAATTTATGTTGAACTGTTTTATATATTGGCTGTACCATTTTACATTCCCCTCAGCAAGGTAATGAGGGTTGCAGTTTCTCCACATCCTTACCAATGTTTGTTATTTTATTTTTATTTTTATTGTTTTTAGTTGTAGATGGACATGATATCTCCATTTTTATTTGTTTATTTTTATGTGGTGCTGGGGATCTAACCCAGGGCCTCACAAATGTGAGGCAAGTGCTCCACCACTGAGCTACAACCCCAGACCTTGTTATTTTAATTTTAGTCATTTTAGTGGGTGCAAAATACTGTGTCATTGTGGTGTCAATTTGTATTTCCCTGATCATCAATGATGTTGAGCAGCTTTTTATGTATATATTGGTCATGCATATATCTTTGCTGAAATGTCTATTCAAATATGTGGCGTTTTTGCATTTAAAAGTAAATGTGAGGGCCTGTCAGAATGGCAGCTATTAAGAACACAAACAACAATAAATGTTGGAGAGGATGTGGAGAAAAAGGCACACTCATACATTGTTGGTGGGACTGCAAAATGGTGCAGCCAATATGGAAAGCAGTATGGAGATACCTTGAAAAACTTGGAATGGAACCACCTTATGACCCAGCTATCCCACTCCTTGGTCTATACCCAAAAGACCTGAAAACAGCATACTACAGGGACACAGCCACATCAATGTTTATAGCAGCACAATTCACAATAGCTAAACTGTGGAACCAACCTAGATGCCCTTCAGTAGATGAGTGGATAAAGAAAATGTGGTATATACACACAATGGAATATTACTCAGCAATAAGAGAGAATAAAATCATGGCATTTGCAGGAAAATGGATGGAGTTAGAGAATATAATGCTAAGTGAAGTTAGCCAATCCCAAAAAGCCAAATGCCAAAGTTTTTCTCTGATATAAGGAGGCCAATTCACAGTGGGGTTGGGATGGGGAGCATAGGAGGATTAGAGGAACACTAGAATGGCCAATGGGGAGGGAGGGGAAGGGAGGGGGGCAAAAGGGTGAATGAAAAAAAAAAGATGGTAGAATAAGATGGATATCATTACCCTAAGTGCATGTATGAAGTCACGAATGGTGTGAATATACTTTGCATACAACCAGAGATTTGTAAAAAAGTGCTCTATATGTGTAATATGAAATGTAATGCATTCTGCTGTCATTTATAACATCTTAGAATAAAAAAATAAATAAATTAAAAAAAAAGTAAATGTGAGGGGCTGGAGTTGTGGCTCACTGGTGGAGAGCTTGCCTTGCATGTGCAAGGCACTGGGTTTGTTCTCCAGCACCACATAAAAAACCTAAGTAAACAAAATAAAGGTATTGTGTCCATTTACAACAAAAAATATTGAAAAAATAATTATTAAAACAAAGGTAAATATGAGGTGGCAACCATATCACTCTGGCCCTGGGCACCCAGACAGGAGGACTCTCTCCAAGGTGAGTCCAAGTCCTCAAACTGGCATTGGGCTGGGAATTCCAGGAGGTTTACTCCCTCCTGTATCAGTTACTTTAACCCTTTTCACCCGAGGATTAAGGAACAGTTCTATGAATTGCTGAACTTGATGCAGAGTGCATTGGTTAAAATGGATAAATGTTTGATTTGTTTTCTGTGAATTACATTTTCCCTTTCCTTTTAAAAAATGTTAGCCTTCTGTGGAAAAAAAAATCAAGCTAAGGTTGGATTTATTTAGCTGTTAAGATATGCGTGTATTTTAGAAGATGGATATTTCTGTTGTTTTCTATGTATGCCATTATTTTCCTTTATATTCTGAATGCCCTCATTGCCAAGTGATTTGGCAAATTCTAAGCAATTTTCATTTGTGTGAATTTGATTGACAAATGATGCTACTAAGAAGGACTCTACCTCTTTCTTGGATGAGGAATATAGATGGTACATGTTGAATAAACATGAATTTTGCTACCAAGTAGCAGTAGATCATTAGCGGGATGGCACATTGAGCTAATGGCATTAGGGATAATGGAGAAGGGAGTAATGAATGGGAGCCAACATGTTTCCTAGAGGTTTGAAGCATGGTCCTGATAGACTCAGCAGGAAAGGCTGTATTCCTGAAAAGCCCAAACCATCTCCTAGCACTTGTACTGAATCACTACAGAGTTTCCATCACAGCTGAGCCCTGAGGTCTGATAGCCAGCCTTTCCTGAATGTCCTGTAGCATGTTCTAACAATGTTGATGCCAAATCTGGCCAACTCAGGGGCTCAGAATATGGTGGTGGTGGGAGGTATCACGACAACAAAAGCTACTGATACCAGGAGGAAGCATTGTCACCTGTGTCATTGTTATCCATGTCAAAGCTTCCTTCAGAAGCCAACAGTAGCCACTGATTAGCAGGAAGATGCCAGAAAGGATGCCATAGGAATGGTCTGAGAGTGGCTGGAAGCCAGATTTCCTTCTGATTCTGTCCATCTTACTCAAAATGTGTTGAAGTATATTCTCTAATGGGACACAAAGGAGAGGATCTCGGCCACAAGGGATTCATACATAACTTGGTTTATTCATTTTTTAAAATACATGTAATGATAATTATGTAGTAGCTTTGATGTGAGCTAAAATGTATGCACCATGCCAGCAGAATGTAGGCACTCAGTAAACAGAGGCTGTTATTCTGTTGTGGCATATGTTTTTAGAGTTTAGCTTATAGGTCACGAAGAGCCCATAGTTGCAAACTTTCCATCCACTGATTAATTTGCCAATTAAGGCATTCCTTTGATACATATTTTTGAATAATTACTAAATAGAACCAATTGTTCTGGGAGCAGAGAATGCAATGATGTATAAAATAGGATCTCTGTCCTTAAATTGTTAAAAATCTAATTGGGAAGTTAGTTCTAGAAGACTGTGTCAATGACTTTGACTGAGGGTTGAATAAACTGTTGGAGGCTAGAAAAGAAAGTGATTAATTGTATCTGGAGACAAGAAGGGAGCAAGAATCTTAGAAGATGCTCCAGAAGAGGTGATGTTTTAACCTTGGCTTTGAAGGATGTGGAGGAGTCTGTTAGGTAGAGATGGCAGGGAGACCTTTTCCAGAAAACGGAAATAGGTAATATCATGGGCCTAGTCACAATGTCTGGTGTGTTTGGAGAACTTTAGGTATCCTAGTGAAGGTAGTCTGTGGGTTTGGATGGTGGCAGGTTTGGGAGGGTGTGAACTAAATTTCATTTTAAGGGCCAGAAGCTAAACAGTGTAGGCCAAAAGAAAACATAATGGCTTCTGGAAGAAGCAGCATTTCTATTTCCTTGAATTAATACATTTTTTTTCATCTTGCTAGGCACATGTCATCTAGTAAACATAACCCAGTTGTCCAATCTCTTGAGAAAAAATGACTTATGAAAGGAGACATCCAAAATTCAATAGGAAACCTGGTAAATCACCTGACCTCCGACCAACGATAAAAAAGCCCCATTGCAATAAACACCATTATAAAGACTGCCTGCTACAGAGCTATTTCTATCTCTAAACAGATGGCTCAGAAACACCGTGTTCTTTTTATCTAGCCACAATAACTTATGAAGAGTGGATAACCCGGTGCAATAAATTCCATCTTTGTTCCCTGTGCATATAACAGTCCCTTTCTATAGGGAAAATAACTGCTGCTATACCACACGCAGGAAGAGGAGGCCGAGTTGAACTGTAGCTGAACTCCATTTAGTTTTTCTCTTGAGCTATCAATCCCCAACTATTCCTTCACTCCCTTTACCATCTCCCCCACAAATATTCCAGTCCCTTCACCAGAAAAGCTCATTGAGACTCCCAAACCGCCCACCCAACTTCCCAAACAAACACTCTTACACCAAATATCTGGAGCTCAAAAAGGAACCCCTGATGATTTCCAAATAAGGTGGATTCTTGGCATCTGAAGATTCAACAACTGCCATTCCAGCTCTTCATGAGTGACCCTGGCAGTCATTTCTATTTTTGGTGGGGCATGAACTTCTAGCTCAGCAGCAAGCCTCTTACTAAGGGAAGTCTGGCCAACTGCTGGCATCCACATGTCAAGGTGGCTTTATTTTTTCTGCTTATCACATATATATATGTTCTTGCTCCGGAAGTCATGTTTTACCTTTGATGAGGGATGCTGTGTTCCAAGGATATTAATCAATTTGAGGATTTAGGAAGATCTGAAGGTTAATATTGTATCTTAGGGATGTTTGCTCCTTCATGCAGGCTGATATTGAGCAAGGGCATGGTCCTTATCAGTCTGCATGGGCCTTTTAAAATCTTCATTATTTTTGAAAATAAAATTTTCAAACTTACAGAAAAGTGGCAAAATAGTATAATGAACTTCCGTAAATTTTCACTTAGATTTACTTATTAACATTTTCCAAAATATAAGACAACCATAAGTCAAAGTAATTGATGAAAGAGGGTACTGGTTAAGATAACACTAGCTACTCTAACAGACTACCAAACCTTTCCCTATATGTATACATATTGTTATGCATTATCATTATTTACAGAACCATTTAAGACTAACTTGCAGACATTATGACCATTTACTGCTAAATATTTCAATATGTAATGATGCTGTCTTACAAAGCCACAGCGCAATTACCCAGTTTCAGAAACCGCATTGCTAGACCACCATTTGCTAATATAGAGTCCAAATTTTCTTGATTGTTTCAGTTCCATATTTCAGAGCAGTTAAAAAAAATCTCCATCTTCTGACCTAGGATTAAGGACTGCATTTAGTGGTAATGTCTTTTGTCTCCTTTAATCTGGAACAGTTCTTCAGGCTATCATTGTCTTTCATGACTTTGACTTATTTTGAGGATGATAGTCACATGTTTCATAGACTATTCCTTGAGTCAGGTTTGTCTGATGCTTCCTCACAATTGGATCCTGGTTATATATTTTGGGGCCAGACTTTACTTGCATTTTAATTTTTACTCTTGTTAATTTATAATATGATTTTTCTTCTTCTTTCCTCTCCTTCCTTCCTTCCTTCTCTTTCTTTCTTCATTTCCTCTCTTTCTTTATTTCTTTTTTTTTGGTGCCAGGGATTGAATCCAGGGGTACTTAACCACTGAGCTACATCTCCAGCCCCCCTTTTTTTATTTTGAGACAAGGTCTTGCTAAGTTGCTTAGGGCTTTGCTAAGTTGGTGAGGCTGGCTTTGAACTTGCAATTCTTTTGCCTCAGCCTTCCTGAGACACTGGGATTACAGGCGTGCACCACTGTGCCCGGCTAGAATATGATTTTCAAACAGGCAGTCATTATAAAAAATTTCCTGAAATAAAATATAATGAGAAGGGACTGGGGTTGTGGCTCAGCAGTAGCTTGCTTGCCTAGCACGTGCGGGGCCCTGGGTTCGATCCTCAGCACCACATAAAAATAAATAAATAAAATAAAGGTATTGTGTCCAACTACAACTAAAAAATAAACATTATAAAAATATGATGAGAATATTCCAAAGAGACTCACATTAGTGGAATTTTTACCTTAGATCCTTAGTAACATAGATTATGAAAGTCATTGCCAGTCTGTCCATGAACCTTTTGTGCTACAGCATTTCTCTTTAGCCTCACCACACTGCTCCATCCCTCAGTAAAAATGTGGAAGTCCATGATTGAGAGAGTGTACAGACATGGAATGGCATTTACTGGCAAAGAGCTGGCAGTGGCTCATGTTACTAAATCTTCATTACTTTTACAAAATACACAGCAAAATATAATAAACAATTCACATTAAACTGCACTTATCAAAACACGAGAAGTTCATTTTGTGATATGGTAACATTGATGCAGATCGCTGCTAATTCTTAATTATTCATTAAATGGATAAGAATGGTACCTACTCACTGACACTATAAGAATTCCAGAGCTTTCACTGATTTGAATGCAGAGTGCTGAACCTCATAGGATGGTATGTGGATACAAAATAAACTTTAATGTATATCTATGCTCCCTCCCTCCCTCCCTCCCTTCCACAAAAATGCTCTTGAGAAAGCTATGTTATGTCAGGCTCTGTGGTAAGTATTGGGGTTTGAGGAATTACAGACCTATTCCTTCACCTCAAGGAGCTCTTATCAGAACCTGGTATTTGGACTGTGGCTTTTGAGTCCACGTTTTCCTCTTGGTGAATGGCATCACTTCACATTTTGTCCTAGTTTGAGTGGTGATAAGGCAGAGAGATTCCCCTTGGTAATTCAATGACTTTGGCTTTAGCCTTTTGGCATAATGTTGCTGACACCATATATAACTTTGTCCTTGAACCTTCCCAGGAGCTAAGGATCTACATGAATTTCATTCTTGCTAAGATCTTTCATCTTTCCTACATGCAATTACTATGGGTTCAACCTGCCACTGATGTTTTCAATGTGCATTCTCCCTTTTCCAATATCCCTCTATCCTTTTCCATGTTAAGATCTGTACAAATGTTCTTCAGGCCTTGAGTGAGTCATATAGCTCTGTCAATTCATTAAAAATCCATTACAGTGTGGGCATAGTATAATAGAAATAATTCTGGACTTGGATTCAGGTGATATGGGTTCCTGGCTATAGCAGAGGTAGGCCAGTGTTTAATTCGACACTTGTGTTCTCCTCTTCTTGGAAAAGCAGCTAGATTTCATTTTCCAGGCTCTCTCACAGATGTGGTCATGTCACTGAGTTCTAGCCAGCAGAATGTGAGGCAGAAATGATGCATCTATTGCTTCTAAGCCTGACACTAAGAAACCTGCCTTGTGTGTCTGTTTTTTCCTTTCATAGGTACAAACTACATAGAGATGATGGAGCCACAAGATGCCAGGCACTCAGATCTCTGAATCACTTTAATGAATAGATATTCCCATATTAGATAATTCTGGAACCAAACAATAAATGCCTATGTGTTAAATTGCTGAAATTTTGTTGTCTGTTGGAGTAGCTTGTGTTACCTTAATAAAACACTGCGTTTCACCAATAAGTAACTCGTTGTCTTACTTCCTGTCAACCTATGGGCAAGTCACCTCTCAGCTTCTCTGTTATCTTCTTTGTCAGAGGGAGTAAGAAGATAGCATTCTTGGCTAAATAAGGTAACATTTTCAAAAATGCTTTGTAACAATTATACAAATAGAAGGTGGTACTATTATTGTTGGATTTTTCCCCTCCTAAGTAGCTAATAAAATGGTTTCTATTCAGGTACCTTAGTTCCTTCCCTAAGTAATATTTTGTAATAAATACATGGCTGATCTGGCCTCTGGAGCACCTGTGCTACTCAGGCTATATAAATTGGGGTGAGGAGCACTTAGATTTTGCTGACTTCCTCTGATATGTCTGTCTCAGGACTGTGCCTCAGTCAGGCTGTTGATGACTTCTTAGTCTTAGGTGATATCATAGAACTTGACCTACTGCCCAACTAATTCTTTTTTTTTTAATATTTATTTATTTGTTTTAGTTGTACACAATGCCTTTATTTTACGTGGTGCTGAGGATCGAACCTGGGCCACGCACGCGCTAGGTGAGCGCTCTACCGCTGAGCCACAACCCCAGCCCCCCAACTAATTCTTATGATCATCTAAGGTCCAATCATAGGAGTAAAAACTCTGAGTTGCTCAAGCCTTTCCTGGATCCCTTAAGGTCTCATTATAATAGCGACTATAATATTGAGAGCCCATGATATGCTATTATTGCACACATTATCCAAAGTAGATGTTTTGTCATTTCCATTTTACAGATGTTAAAATTGAGCTTGAGAAATTCACTCAGGGATATGATGCCCATAGTTCTGCTACTTAGGAGGCAGAGTCAGGAGGCTCACTTGAGCCTATGAGTTTGAGACCAATCTGGGCAATATAATAAGAAAAAAAAAAGAGAAATTTGCTCAGAATCACTTAGTATAAATGTATGCAAACTTTGGTCTCTAAAAGATCTCTGTTTTTAACCTTCACATGTCTGAAGGCTAACTGTCTCACAGCCCAGTTATTTCCTATTCCTAAGAGTTTCTCTAAGAAAGCCAGATCTCCTTGTAGGAGAAAAAGATTTTTATTTTTAAAAGTAGGCAGCAGTGCTGGGTGTGGTGGTGCAGGAGGCTGAGGCAGGAGGACTGTAAATTTGAGGCCAGCCTCTGCAACTTAGCAAAGCCCTAGGCCACTTAGCAAGACCCTGTCTCAAGATAAAAAATAAAAATGACTAGGTATGTAGCTCAGCAGTAAAGCACCCCAGGGTTAAAAAAAAAAAAAAAAAAAAAAAAAAAAAAAAAAAAGGCAGCCAGCAACAATTATCTCTTTGGATACTTCAAATGGACAATAATGTTAGTGTTCATTTTCCTTTATTATTTATCTTATTCAATGGATCTTAATTTGCCTACAAGTTAGATAAATGCATTTTTGAAATGTTAAGAAAGAATGCTTTGAGGGAAGTTGCCCATCAACATTGTAGCATCAATATTCAATCTCTGAGACCAAGTGCAGAGTGGATAGTTTTCCTACTTATATAGGCCTGGCTGTATGGGGCCATGAACTCTAATCCATCCCAAAGTGTTTGTCAGTACAGTGCATGAAGCAGCTGCCTGGCACTTTTCTGACTTTACCAATTGTAATCGCCTCAAAAAGAAAAGGCAAAATCTGATTATTTTGTTTGATTTTGATGGGGTACAAATTCCAGGTTGTATGGCCAATTTAGGCTGAGCCAGTATCCTATGGGGGTCTTCCTAGACTGATTCCAGCTTTTGACTTATCTTCTATGGAAGTTGAAAAATGTGGTTGCCAAGCAAGTATATTATGTGTTGTTAAAGAAAGGGAGTGTATGACAACTTGTTCTTAGGAAATGCCTGAAGTCAGAGGAGTACACTGACTCTTGGTCAAACTCTTGAAATTTCAAAATGTTCAAGTTCCTCTGAAATTTGAGGAGGCTGAATCTTGATAACTTTATCATCAAATGTTTCAACTCATGAGAGGGGATTCTTCCCATGGGGCAATATCACTAAATTGATTGTTGAAGTGAAAAGGAAGGCAGTATTTGACTAGCCAATACCCCACATAGCTCTCCTCTAGTTTTCCAACTACTCTGCAGTCTAGGCCTTCTTAGCTCCATATTACAGATAAAGAAGCTATGCTAAGCAGATCTAATTAACCTGCCCAAGATGCACAGCTAACAAATGCTGGATCCAAGGTTTAACGTCTGACAATGTTGGCCCCACAACCCATACCCAAAGATCTGTCTGCTTGGAACACATCTGTTTCCTAAATAAGGGAGTTCTATAATCTAAATATCCATGGGAAGTTGTGGAGAACTGCTAAGCAAGAAACAAGGCTTGCTTTGTCAGAGTCCTTCTGGTCAGTCATGGTGAGCCTGCCCTCTTCATTGTGTGTTCCCCACAAAACAACCTCCTCTGACGCCAGAGGCCTCTTCCCAGGGAACGAAGGAGGACCAAGCGAGGGAAATCATGAATATCAGAAAGATGGAGCCAAAGAGATCCATGCACTTTCAATTAGACAGCATGCCTTCCATGGCCCACTCAACGTCTTGCTCCTTCTTCAAGCATACCCAGAGAGTTTCAGCTTTGGCAAAGGCCTGTGAGATTTCATGCTCTTTTCCCCCATGTAATAAAAAAGTCATTTTTGCCTCAAGCTAGGGAAAACGCTGGCATTTTAACATTGAAAATGTTTGGGCAAGTTTTTTTTTTTTGTTAATATTAGATTTATTATTGCTGTTGTTTGGAAACCTTGTGGACATTCACAGTTTTTAGTTCCCTTGCTGAGGTTTTCTGGAAACTTCCATGGAGAGGATGGCTAAAAACAGAGGAATGAGGTTGGTTTTTAAACTTCAAGTCTGATGGGTGGGTAGAGGATTTTAAAGACGGCGCCTGCTGGGTTTCAAATGACACAAAACCCAGTCACAATGCTGGATAGGCAGCATAGGCCTGGCAAAAGCATAGAACAAAGCAAGGGGAAAAGGCTTGTTTGTTGACTCTTTGGAAAAACTTTTCTTTTTTTTTTGTACCAGGGATTGAACTCAGGGGCACTCGACCACTGGGCCACACCCCCCAGCCCTTTTTTGTATTTTATTTAGAGACAGGGTCTCACTGAGTTGCTAAGTGCCTCGCCATTGCTGAGGCTGGCTTTGAACTCAGGATCCTCCTGCCTCAGCCTCCCAAGTGCTGGGATAATAGGCGCGCGCCACCGTACCCGGCTAGAAAAACTTTTTAATGTTAATTTTTGTATATATTTACGGTACACAACTGGATGATTTGGTACACATACATATTGTGAAATAATCACCACAATCAAGCTAATTAACATATATGTGCAATCAAACACAACTAGAAGAAGATGCCCCCTGTGTTGTTCACTGAGCAGCTTGGAGAGGTTTGCCCGTGTACATATCCTTGCTTATTAATTTCCCCTAAAAGAAAATCAGGAAATAAATATCCTACCCTCCATAATGTGAACCATCCAGGAAAGAAGCAAAGCAGTCTTCACCAAGAATTCAGATTTCAATGTGGTGGTCAGACCTCACCCACTGCACCGGCTTCAAATTCCAAATGAACTTTGCCTACTTCTCCCATTTCTCTCTTACCATCTTGGGCCTGTACCAAAATGTGCTTCCCTTGGATTTTTGCAGACCACACAATTGTGATGCATAGCCTTGCCCTCAAACATTATCTTCTTTCTGCTTTAAGGGTCAGGATCCTACTTTGGGTCTACCCTCTTTAAAAACTCTGCCTATTTCGTCGCTCCTAGAGCTACTCCCTCTCAGCCCAGTTTAATTGAATCTCTCTGGTTTTCTCCTCTTCTGTTTTCAGTTTCTGAGGGTAGGAAACATTCCACTAACTTCTATTTTTTGTGTTGAATATCTCAGATGTTCTTTTTGGGGGAGTCGGGCACATCCCTTTCTATTAGTGCTTCTGGGTCTTACAGGCTTCTTCGGTAGAAGAGCATTTGCCCCATCTCACAAATCTTCCAGCTTTGGTACTCAAGTGAAGGCAGTCAGTCATTTAGTTGGTTGGCAAAAATCACTGGTGTGTCCACCAAATGCTAGACCCTGAGATGTGGTGAGAAAAGACATCACCTTGTTCTTTTAAGGACTTTTCAGGCAAGGGATGGACATTCAACCTTCTAGGTTCCTTTCATCAACTCACATCCTAATCCCAGCCCCAGAAGGAACAAATATAAATGGTACCAGAAACTTCCATCCTAACATCAACTTTTCACCCACCACCATGGTCACATCTGACACTTTCACAACACTCCCAGACCTTCCATCTAACTGTACACTCACCTTTAAGGGTGCTCCTGAACACCCCTAATTCTCACAGTCAGGCGCCTAAGCACTTTTATAACCTTTTTTTTTTTTTTTTTTAAATACATGCAGTTGGTACATTTTGGCCACACCTGAACTATATTCTTGGCAGTTCACCATAAGTTTACATGAGCCAGACGAGTGACTTCTACTTAAGAGCAGGTTACTATATCCCGTAGTGCCCACTGCCCACAAGGAAACAGACTCTACACATTCTCCTTTGATTTAGGGGTAGAATATAAAGAAAATAATTATTTTAAATCTTATTTTACATGTCACAAGATGAAGATTTATCCCAGACACAAGCATGTTTTCTTAATTATAATCAGCATTGATCTGAGCAAGTATAAGATATATGGCTGTGAGTTGCTGGTGGTTTTGCATTACCATTTTAGTGCAATTAACATCTACCACTAAAGTACTATCTTATGCATAAGACAAAATTAAAAAGGAGTGTGAAATGCTACATACTATCCAGGAAATATTGTTACTATTGCATTTTCAAGATGAGGAGTTAAGGTTTTCATTTTTAATTACATTACTGAGTGATTCTTCTTAAGGGATCCTAATTGTGAAGAATATAAATTACTTTGGAATTTATGGTGAGGGACTAGTGATCCTTTTGGGAAGCAAACAAAGAAGCAAATTAGAATTCAGTAACAATGTTAAAGTTTAAAATTTTCTGTCTGGTTGTAACCCTTTTAAAAAAAACCTTTATAAGCCGGGCGTGGTGGCACACACCTGTCATCCCAGCACTTGGGAGGCTGAGGCAGGAGGATTGCGAATTCAAAGCCAGCTTCAGCAATGGTGAGGCACTTAGCAACTCAGTGAGACCCTGTCTCTAAATCAAATACAAAAAAGGGCTGGAAGCCGGGCGCGGTGGCGCACGCCTGTAATCCCAGCACTTTGGGAGGCTGAGGCAGGAGGATCGCGAGTTCAAAGCCAGCCTCAGCAATGGCGAGGCACTTAGTAACTCAGTGAGACCCTGTCTCTAATAAAATACAAAAAAAGGGCTGGGGATGTGATCCAGTGGTCGAGTGCCCCTGAGTTCAATCCCCAGTACCAAAAAAAAAAAAAAAAAAAAAGGGCTGGGGATGTGGCCCAGTGGTTGAGTGCCTCTGAGTTCAATCCCTAGTACCAAAAAAAAAAAAAAAAAAAACTTTATAGAAGAATATTGTAATTAATAAAATAATCACTCATGAAACATTCACTATAGTGCCCAGAATTTTTGCTGCAATTTGTGGAGGGGTAATAAAGAAACCTGGTAGTTATAGTTAAAGGCTACTGGGATTCACTTTCTTGGCCTACCTTTTTTTCTGGCATGTCCACTGTCTTCTCACAGGTGCCTGATATTCCCAGAGGCCTCCTCTCGGAGCACCCCTGTTCTCTGCAGGGCAGTGTTCCAGGTTTGCAAATTCACCCTTCCTCTGCTACAATTAGAATTGCTATTCTTTCCCTCCAAGCTACACAGACAGCTAGCTGTTAGGGGAAAGCAGCTGATTAAACAAAGTCACACTCCAGTGTTGATGACTAAAAGCACTTAACGCTCCCTGGGGTGTCTGCATCTGAGACTCTGAGCCTGTAATGATGGAATTTTAGCAGTGCAGTGGGCTGGTGGGATATAATTTTTGGTGGGAAGGAGGCATATGTTTTGATGCCACTCAAATCCTACCACTTGTAGATGTTAAAGGAGCAGGTATGAAAGGATTTTTATAAAAATGACATTTTGCTTAAGCCTTTCTTCCACGGCTTTAAATAATTAGGGAATAGGTCTTAGAGTTCCCCTAGTCCCAAGAAAGTTTTATGCAGAATTGCCCACATCTGAACTGTCTTTGAACTATGGCACAACCTTCAACCACAGACACTGCCTTGTGGAGATGTGGAAATGTTCCTCATGCAGATTCATTCTCAAGGAATGGAATCTGGACTTCCAGTAGAAATAGAGCAAATCCTTAGCATTTGCCAAGGAGTCAGCCCCAGGCCTTTCATTTTCCCCATAAAAGAGGGTAATGTATACTTGGGAGTATAAAAACAGACATTTACTATGTTTCCAGAAGTCTTCTATGTGCTTTACAAATATGCAAAATTAGTTCACAAGACTAAAGAAGTGCAAAATAAATTGAATAATTTATCTTTTGAATGATGGTTTTTACAAGTTTGCAGCATTCACATGTCTGAAGTTATTAAAGCTTAAAATGGGACTAAGACTTTTGGGTCATCCTGTATTTACTCATTTAATCTTCATGACAATTCTAACAACTATTTTCCCTGTTTCACAAACAGGAAACCAAAAACACTATACAGTTAAGTAATCTGAGGCAGAGCTGCAATTATAAACTCAGGTAGCAGAATCCTTATGTTCATGCTCTTGGCCACTATGTCACACTGCATCTTGGGATCATTAGGAGACAGCAGAGATGCTGCCATGACTGAAGGATAGCTAGACTGTCACTAGTCAAATGTTTCACACTTCACACCAGCCTCAGCTTGCCAGAATTCAATTTTAGCTCTCAGTAGGATGCCATCTTTCCACATGTGATGGATTATCAGGGCCATCATTAGGACCCAAAACATGAGTGATTAATGTAGGTCTTCTAAGGGTCCCTGGTATCCCTCACTTTTGTAGCCCTCACACCATGATCTCTTCATACTTGTTGAATTAAATTAAGTGGGATTGCCAAGACTCTTTGGCATTCCATAGGCAGTTTGGGCACATGCTCCTGTCTTGCCTTCCATATAGTTTCAAACCTATTGGACGGCCTTAGCATGGCCCCAGTTCCCTCCTACATTTTCTTTGTTTATCTCATGGAACATTTCTCCATAAACTCACCACACCTTGACCCAGAGAGCCATAGTTAGGGCTGATGACTCTCTTTGCCTTCTCTAAATGTAAGGAAAGCACAGTGCTTTATTTTGGGGAGTCAGTCCTGTCTAGGCCAGAACCGGACTTGAAGCTATTTTATTCCTGCACCAGGCAGTCAATCAGCCCTCACTCCAGAGGTTCCATTTGTTCTTCATGGACCACCTGTGTCTCCTCTCCCAGACTTACTGGCTACCAACTACTTGGGCTCCCCACTCTGTTTTCTTGGTAATCCCAGCCCTCATGACCTTGGCGAGTAGCAGGCATTAACACCTAAGATCTAGGGCCTCTGTCTCTCATGATCCCCAAACAGAAGGCCTACTTGTGGACCTAACTTTATAGCACTGCCCCTGGTACCTGGAGCCCCCTGAGACAGACCTGGTCCTATTAGCCAAGGCTCAATCAACAGTACTTTATTTCTTGCTGGCATTTCTGAAAATTGAGAGGTTGCTTGGGGATTTCTGAGCCTTGAGTTGATTAGCAGTTAATGATGTGTGTTTTGATGAGAAAATAAAAGATTTTGTTTATCTACTTGAGAGGAGGAAAATTAGGAGTAAAAAAGAGAAGGAAAAAACACAAATTCTCAGCTTTTCAATGGGGTTTAAAGTGGTTTGCGTCTGCTAAATTCCTAGCCATTGCTAGAAAATTCTCCAGGTGTTGATTTTACATATCACCTCTCAGTAAAATTCATGGAGTGCTGAGCTCCACCTAAAGCTGTTAGGAGACACTCAGAAGGGCTGCTGGAAGAGTTATTTTACTATTCATAGAATGTGTGGATACAAATGGGAGATGTATTTATACTTATGCCTGAGGCAGAGGGAAATAAAAGCCCATGGGGATCAGAGGCTATTTCCAACAGTGGGTTCTCCAACCAGAGCCATGGTTCATAAGGACATCTCCAACTGGGTCAGCATGTATAGAAGATTTTCTAAACTTGCTCTAGGTTCACCATTGTTGTTGTGGGGAAGGTGGGCTCCATAAAGGCAAAATGTGGTAATCTGAAAGGAATAGGCTTTGGAGTCAAACCAACCTGCTTTGAAGCTCATTTTGCTATTCCAGGTTTCTCGACCTCTCTTGAGTTTCATGTATCATTCATAAAATGGACCAGTACTATTTAACTTGCAGAGTTACCATGAAAAATAAGCACTTCAGTAAGTCAAATGAAAGGTGCCAGTGACTGTTATTTATCTTCCCCACTTCTTTCCCTTTTTCCTATAGAAGGACTTTCTGTGCTTTCCATTCTCTAGAGTGCACATGATCTTCAAATGCTGATGTTAAGAACAAACAAACCAAGATGGTTCATATCTTCTGGGGGACTGAGTGTTTTTTTTTCAAAAACAACTCACCAGGGAAATAATTCATGACCCATCCTTTCAGGCATTCCTTGGTCAAATCAACAGTGTCCTTGCTAAAATGCTGATGTTGGAGTCTGACAAATGGTTTGAGCTAATAAACTCGGTTGGAGTTAGGCAGTCAAGGCTTGTATTTTAGTTAGCTTTTCATCACTGCAACCAAAAGAGAAGAACAACTTAGAGGAGGACTAGTTTGTTTGGGGCTCACAGTTTCAGAGGTTCAGTCCATTATTGGCCAACTTTGTAGTTCTGAGCCCAAGATGAGGCAGAACATCATGGTAGAAGGGCACGGCAGAGGAAAGCTCAGAACATGGCAACTAGGAAGCAGAGCGCTCTGCTCATCAGAGACAAAATATAAACCCAAAAGGCATGCTCCTAATGACCTATTTCCTCCAGCCACACCCTACCTGCCCAGAGTTACCACCTAGTTAATTCATATCAGTGGATTAATGCACTAATCAGAGTAAAGCTCTCATAATCTAATCATTTTACCTCTGAACCTTCTTGCATTGTCTCACACATGAGCTTTTGGGGAATACCTTATATATAAACCATAATAGCTTGCTTTCTAAATAGGCCCATTAGAATGATGTTCTTTGACGTTAGTCCTACTTGGGCCAGTTTGCCTGTCACATCACAAATGAGTGGGGCTAGGTGAGGGTCTTTCCCTATTGCTATTTCTAAAGCAATTTGGGGCACATCTTAATAGTCAGAGCAGCATATTTTCTTGTCAAGAACAGCCCACATTGCAGGAAGTGCCCTTTGGTGAGCATTTGCTATAAAGATTTTAGTGCTGTTCATGGAAGAGGGGAGGGTCCCAAGTCTGAGGGTGAATAAGAACATCAGAGGGTCTCATTCTAGAACAGTTTCCTCTCACTGAACTACCTTTGCCTCTGGGCTTTGAAGAATCAAATTTGTGACTTGGTTCATAAAGGGGAATTATTGAGGAGGCAGCCCCATATGTGGGGCCTACACTATAAAGATTTTGCCACCACTGAGAATATATCACAGTATCATACACATATTTAACAGTAGGTTAACAAAAGTCTTTGGTCTAAGTAGACTTTAGTCTCTTTTTTTTTTTTTAAATTTCTGCCCCTTGGAACACATCAAAATTGTGGTGTTCCTACTTAGAGAGAATTTTGCAGCCAAAGGTAGGGGCTTACCACAACTCCCTTTCCATTTTGGCACTGATTTAATTACATAGTATTATTTTAATAGGAGTTTGCTTCTCGATTAGGCCATTGTTGTCAGGAACATCTTTGATATTGTGTTAATTTAATATACCTGGAATAAGCCAAGAGCTATTCAAGGCATCTGGCTAGGCAAGTTCTTTTAACAGTGAACAAAGCTGCTAGGCATATGGCACACACCTGTAATCCCAGTGACTCAGGAGGCTGAGGCAGGAGGATTGCAAGTTTGAGGCCAACCTTGGCAACTTTGCAAGACCTGGTATCAAAATATAAAATTGGGGCTGGAAATGTAACTCAGTGGAAGAGCACCCCTGGGTCCAATCCCCAGTACTGCCAAAAAACTCAAAAAACCAAAACCCCCAAAATGAAACAAAAACTACCTTGGAATTGCTCAAAGTCCTAGAAAGATAAAAGATTATTCAAGTTTTCTCATATGGGGATGGGAGTGCTAATGGATACGAGGGGGACTGTCACATATAAATCCAAGGATATTAGTTAATTGGGAAGTTATTTGGAATAGGGCTAAGGTCAAAGTTACATGGAGAAGCGGGGCGCCGTGGTACACGCCTATAATCCCAAGGGCTCAGGAGGCTAAGGCAGGAGGATTGCGAGTTCAAAACCAGCCTCAGCAAAAGCAAAGTGCTAAATCACTCAGTGAGACCCTGTCTCTAAATAAAATACAAAATAGGGCTGGGAATGTGACTCGGTGGTCGAGTGTCCCTCCCCAGATCAATCCCTAGTACCTACCACTCCAAAAAAAGTCACATGGGAAAATTCAATGGGATATTTTATTTGTGTGGGAGAGATGGACACATATATCTTCACCAGTAAAAGCTAAGCCTCTTCATGTTTCCTAAAGGCTTAGAAGTGTCTTCTCCAACCAATCCCAAGTGAGGAAATAGAATTACACACATTCCTGGTATCCCAAGGCCCAGTGCTTGCATTTGTCCAATGAGAGAATTGCCTCTTGTACACAACTGTTGATAAACCCAAAGTGTATTCAACACTTCTTGAATCTTCTTCAGGCTCTTTGGACAACTGCTTGTGTGGCTCTTTAAAAGCTGCTTGCAAGGGACTGGGGTTGTGGCTCAGCGGCAGAGCACTCGCCTCGCACGTGTGCGGCCCGGGTTCGATCCTCAGCACCACGTAAACATAAATGCATTGCATTGTGTACAACTAAAGTAAATAAATAAATATTTAAAAAAAAAGCTGCTTGCAAGACATGATCTACTGATGGGTATGAAACTTAGTAGGTGAGCATTTGAGGAGAAGCAGTTTGTTGCCCTCAAAGTATTTATTAATTATAAGGGGAAAAATAGTGACTTTACTATGGAACAATTCAGCAGACATACCTTAACCCAGCTATCATGGTTAACATCACTAGTAATCAAACATGCCAACATTATGTGTCTTCTGATATGACACCCTAAGAAGGGAACACCATTATTTCTATGGTATTGTTGACAAAAATGCATAACCTCAATCTAATTATGAGACAACATCAAACAACCCTAAATGGAAAGATATCCTACAAGATAACTGCTCATTACTCTTCAACAGTGTCAAGGTCATAATAGATAAGGAAAGACTGAGGAAGGTCAGAGATGCCTATGAAGTACTGTATTTTACCACATAATTGTTACAGATTTTTTTTTGTAAAAAAGTGGGGTGTGACCATTATGTGAAGTTTTGTTTAAATTGTGTTGGTATTACTTAAAGATTATTTGTTACTAAACTGTCTGTGTAAGATTAAAGATGGGCAGGATACTTGTACATATATGTTAATGTGGTGGTGATGACTATGTGGTGAAATACAGAAGACCTTGAAACAGCAAAAGAACATCAGTGGGAAAACTGGTGAAATTCAAATAAGGCCCCAAATAATCTTATGAGTTGATAGCACTGTGCTAATGTTAATTTTCTGGTTTTGATGATTATATTACAATTAAATAAGATGTTAAGGTTAGGGAAAGCTGTGTGAAAGGTATAATTGAATTCTCTGTAAAATTTTTGCAACTGTTCTGTAAGTCTAAACTTATTTCAAAATAAAGAGTTGAAAAATAAGTTCCTTAGAAACAAAAGAATAAAAAAAAAAAAAAAAAAAAAAAAAGCTACCAGCCAGAATGCTATTGCCCTGCCAGGTACCTCAGTGCCTCTGTGAACCTGCTAAGGGTACATAATTATCTTCCTTCGCATTCTGTATTTAATTCCTACAAGTTGTAACTTGTGCAGCTCATCTCAGTCCCAAGGGTAGCCCAGGAAAATGATATTTCATGTTTCAAGACTAAAAGGGTAAAATTGAGAAAAGCCTCTCCAACTTGGTTTCACAAGCTTTATTACCTGTGAGAAATGTGTGTGCAAACAGGGAAATGCTGATGATGTAAGAGATATCTGTATGTATGGCAGAAACATGGAAGAGGGAATTTAAGGCAGGAGGATTGCCAATTATTTGATTTTTTTTTCTCAAAAACTGTGTACTTCTTTTGAGTCAGAATACAATTGTTTCAAGTCTTCATTAATCAGTGACACCATTCATCAAATAGACACATTGGCATAATGAGCTCTCATAAATACAGTGTTTGTGATCTTTCTTGGAATATTAGAGTGAAGAATGGGGGGTGGAGAGGGTGAAATCATGCAGTGCCCCATCTACTTACTCCTAAAACATACTTACATATGCCACACTGAATTAACATCCTGTCATCTTTTCTGTTTCATGTCTCTCTGTCTCTCTCTTGCATATATAACGAATGAAGCAAGGGCACCTGCCCCAATCCTTTAATTGAGGCAGTTCAGGTCAAATCATGATTGTTAACGGAAAGAAACCAAATCATTTGTCACATAGCATAATTTTGCCTGTGCTGCCTGATTTCCTGCTGCTATTTGTACTTACAGTGGATGATAAAAGCAGTTGCCACAGCCTCTTCACAGGAAAACAAATCCCAGCTGCAATCCGAATCAAAACACCTGGGGCTGTAGATCAGCTGGGATCCAACAGTTCTTTTTTTTTCAGCCTTGGTTGCCTTTCAGGTTGATTGCAATAAATCGAGCCATTTTTGAATGAACGTTAACTCTGCATTTCCTGGTACCATTTTTTGGTCTCAAATGAGTGGCCATTTGGGGTCACTCCTGTGAAAATATGAAGGCCCTAGAGCCTTTTTCTCATTACATCAACTCAGGACTTATAGATTTCCCCCCAGGTTTCTACAACTGAAATCCATAACCTTGGAACCACATGGGTGTTAAGATGGAGACTGGGGGCTGGGGTTGTGGCTCAGCGGAAGAGCGCTCACCTAGCACGTGCACGGCCCAGGTTCGATCCTCAGCACCATGTAAAAATAAAAAGGTATTGTGTACAACTAAAACAAACGAATATATATTTTTTTAAAAGATGGAGACTGTGTGCACATGGGGGAATTAGAGAGTCATCACTGAACAGCCAGGAGAGAAGGGTCTTCTTGTTGGGAAAGGACAAGTCATTGGGGGCATTTGTGGACATGACAATTCCTTGGAATTCCATGATTTCAATACTTTCTCTATTTTTTGCCCTACTAATGGCCTGTTGATTGTAGTGGTAGTACCAGTTTTGAGACCTGTCTTACAGATGGAGAAATATGTATGACAGGCATGTCTTTGGTCATAAGGGAGGCTCAGAAGTAACATGACAGCTGGTCATGAGCAGCCTTCTAACTAGTTACCCCCACCCCCAAACCAACACAGAGGACTTCCTGGGGCCATTGTATAAGGCATGTCAATGAGAGTCCCTTTTTGGAATTCAGTCTTGGCCATGGCTCAATCTGGGCTGTGGTGTGGGAGTAGGGTGTGTCTCTTCTTTGTTTCTGTATAAGTGTGGAGTAGGGTATTATTCTGAATGAGAGAGGATAGTGCCTAAGAAGAGAGATTGAGGGATGATAGACCAGTGACCCAATTGTACCCTCTGAAGTCATTGCCTTTGAGGACTTTTGTTTTGGGTCAGAGGTTTCCAAGCATGGCTGAACATCTTAGTCACTTGGAGAAGCTTTTAAAAAACACAGATTCTAGGGCTCCATCCTAATCTTGCATAAAAACTTTTAGGGGAAGAGCTAAAGAAAGTCTTTCCCCAAAGTCCAGCAGGAGGGTCAGAGATCAAGATCTAGATTTTGAAACCACTGCTCTTGACCACTCACTATTCCCTGACATTATGAGATACCATGAGTGAGTAATAAGAATAATAACATTTGCCATTTACTATGTCTATAGCCCTAGCTTTGCATATATACTTTTATTTAATTCCTCATAGTAGCCCAATGAGAATGGAACAATTATTATTCCCACTTTAAAGATGAGAAAACTGAAGCTCAGAGAAATAATGTAACTTGCCTAAGATTTCACAGCTAATTAGTGGAGGAACCTGGATTCATACACAAACAGCTTGAATTCCGAGTCTAGGTTCTTATTTACTATGCCATAGTGCTTTAGGATACTGGGTATTCTGAAATAATTTTGGCTCAAGGGCATGGAGAGTAGAGGAGGGAAGTAACTGTGTCAAAAAAGAATGAAGTACAGTGTATCTGTTCGTGCCTGTGTATGCTTGCACACATGAGTGTTAGCAATGTGGGGAACAGATGGAGAACTGAAGAAACTGGTAGATGACTAAGCCTGCGGGAAGAAGAGTACATGGGATAGTGAAACAAGAATGACTTTTGAAGCCAAAAGCATAAGTATAAATTTCAACTCCTCCATTTGCTAACTGTATGACTTGGGCAGGGCATTTAACCCCCCTAGGTCTCCATTTTTATGTCTTAATAAAACAGCTGGTAATATTTCTATGGAAGACGTAGATTATAGGCAACTTTTATAAACTGCTCTGAACACAGTAGATATTACATTATGGAGTCATTATTAGAGTTAGTGTGTTACAAAGACAAAGGACAACAATTCTCAAAGGACTAATGTCCTGATCCCAAATTAAAAGTTGTAATTAGAAATAATCAAACTGAAAAGTGACTAGAAAATGTGCAGGAAAATATTCCCATTAGAAAAATTCCTGGGAGACATTGCATCTTTAGATGTGAAAAAAAGTGATTCAAAACAGTTATTTTCTGGACTATATGAAAAATTAAAGGAAACCTGAGGGGCAAGTTTGATAAGGACCTGAAGAGTAGATATAAATGCTTTTAAATGACAGGACAGTCATAAATGATCAATTGATTTTCTCCCCTTTTATCATCTTATTCTCAAAGGTGGCCTTGTATTTTAGATAGATGAGGCTGGTTCTAACCAGAGAAGAGTTATCAGGGAAGAATATTTTTTCCCCTTATATGAAGTTTGTGTACAGCCTAGTGTGCATACCATTAGTTGGAAATGGTCCTTGGAATTCAGTGATGGGGTTGGATCCTGAATTTCCAAATGATGACAGGATATTGGAAGACATTTAGAAGTTGTTCTACAAAAGTAAGAAGAAAAGCATTACAGCCAAAGAATGACTAAGAGGGAACAATAGCCCTCCATCATTAGAGGAATACAATGGTCCCAGGGAGAGCAATTAGATAATATTAAAAGGATTCTTGGGAAGGAAAACTAAGCCACTCTGCAATATTCTCTACATGTCAGGACCTGTGAAATAATGTTCCGAGAGGCAGAAACTATCTTCACTGAATCATGGAAAGTCAGGTGAAAATTGGACATGATAAAACACTCCAGCTGGGCATCTCCAATCTATTTCTTGAAGATGCATTGATAAGACTTACAGTTAAGAAAGATTTTTGAGGGCTGGGGTTGTGGCTCAGTGGCAGAGCGCTCGCCTAGCATGTGTGTGGCCTGGGTTCAATCCTCAGCACCACATGAGAATAAAGTTATCCTGTACAACTAAAACAAATAAATAAATATTAAAAAAAGATTTTGAACTACAGCCATGACAATGAATACATATCACTACATGGAGACAATGGTTAAATCTCACAAGAATAATGTTAAGTTAAAAAAGCTGGACACAAAATGCATAGTATATGTGTTATGGTTTATATATGAGGTGTCCCCCAAAAGCTTATGTGTAAGACAATTCAAGAAAGTTCAGAGTGAAATGATTGAGTTATGAGAGTCTTAAACTAATCAGTGCATTAATCCCCTGATAGGGGTTAACTGGGTGGTAACTCTAGCCAGGTAGGGTGTGGCTGGAGGAGGTAGGTCACTGAGGGTGTGCCTTTGGGGTTTATATTTTGTTTATAGTGAGGGTAGCTGTCTTTCTGCTTCCTGGAACCATGTCTTGATTTGTATTCCTCCATCATACCCTTCCACATGATGTCCTGCATAATCTCACGCCCAGAGCAATGGAGTTGGCCAGCTATGGACTGAGACCTCTGAAACCTTGAGCCCCAAATAAACTTTTCTTCCTCTAAAATTGTTCTTTTCAAGTCTTTTAGTTGCAGCAGTGAAAAAGCTGACTAAAACAATATGTTATGGTTTAGATATGTAGTATACCCCAAAAGCTCATGTGTGAGATAATACAAGAAAGCTTAGAGGTAAAATGATTGGATTATGAGAATTTTAATCTCATTAGTGGATTAATTCACTGATATGGATTAGGTGGGTGGTAACTGTAGGCTGGAAGGGGATGGCTGGAGGAGGTGGGTCACTGGGAGCTTGCCTTAGGGTTTATATTTTGTCTCTGGTGAGCAGAGCCCTCTCTCTACTTCCTGGCTGTTATGTCCTGAGCTGCTCAGAGTCCTCTGCTGCACCCTTACACCATAATGTTCTGCCTCATCTTGGGCCCAGAGCTATGGAGTTCGTTGACCATGGACCGAACCTCAGAAATCATGAGTCCCAAGTAAACTTTTCCTCCTCTAATTGTTCTTGTCAGATCTTTTGGTCATAGCAACACAAAGCTGAATAAAATATTGTTCAATTATGTTCATATTGAGTTCCAAAAGAGGTAAAAACTAATCTCTGTGTTAAAAGCCAGACATCATAGTTATCTTTGGGAGATCATAATTGGGAAGATATATAAGAGAGATTTCAGGGGTGTTGATCTGTTCTGTTTTGATCTAAGTGGAGGTTATGTGGATGTATACAGTTTGTAAATATAAAAAGAATGATATAATCTTAACATGTGCATTTTCTGTTCATTAAGAAGTTTGCAAAGTAAAAGTTTTATCTATGAACAGAGAACAGATTACGTCAAGAGAAATAAACTTCAAATATCTAACCATATAATTTATTTCTGATTGCTTCATCCAGGAAAATCTTGTCTTTTCTTGAGTTGCAAATTCTTCAACTTCATTTGCTGGTTGGAATAATCCTAATGTCAATTTGCGTCTTCTGGGAAACATGAACCAAGATGGGATTAGATGTGCAAAAAATGTATCAAGAAAAATGACTTTGAAGGATAAAGGGGAGAAGGGCAGTGAGGAAAGCTTTTGGCCAAAATGTAAGTATGACACCTTTGAAAGGAGAAAAGGAAAAATAGTGGACATGATTGGAAGACTTTTGGACCATAGCATGATCTTGAGAAAACCTAAGGCAGGTTGATGGGAAGTTCTTGGGCAAATGTTGCCCAGTAGGGAAATACTGCACTGAGAAGTAGTGCTATTCCAATATCCCCACTATGCTCAGCTTTGGCTAGGAGAAGTCCAGAGGAAGTGTGGCCTTGGTTTGAATGCTGTGGTAAATTCTAAGATGCAGCAACTTGAGACTGTCAAACACACTTCCAGCAGGAGGTCCTCTTGAAGAGAAATCTGGGCAATGCCCATCCATGCCTACCACACTTAGGTATGCAGTGACACTCAGGGAATGGGAACTGGCTACAGCCTGCTGCATACAGAAATATTACCCATCATGTTACAGACATCAAGGTTAATGTACTCTAGCTTACTTCCCTACTGCTTACTAGTGAGGGAATAAGGAGAAACAAAATGCAGCAAATACCACATAAGCATGGTTGTTTCTAAATAGAGTATTCTCCAAATCTTTCTGGGAAACAAAGAATTTCTTAAAAGAAAAGTGAAGGATTCTCATGTTACATTTAAGCCCACTTTCTAGAGAATATTTCTTGAACCACTTAAAGAAAAATGACTCTTCTTATAGTCTACTGGGGTCATGGCACAAAGTAATGTGAATGTTGCAATACTGGAATTTTGACTCCTCTTTTGTTTTCAAGAATTATAAACTGTGGTTTGAATTAGTGAAACCTCTTTTATTTTTTACAATATTTGAGTTAATATTTCCATTCATCCAATCATCTATGCCTAGAAACAAAAACCAGTACCTAGCCTACCATGGGGCCTTAATCTATTAACAATTTCTAACTTCAACCTCTTCTTTAGATAGCTATCTGAGTACCCCCCATCTATTCCTCCTGCATGCTACTACCACAAACTCCCTTAGTTAATGGAAAACCAGAATTGTTCATCTTTGTATTCTTTAACAATGAGAAGTATCAAGTTATGCAACATATAAACATATATAATCCTAAAAATCAAGATGCACTCTGGCACACATGAGATGATTGTAAACCCATTTCTCCCTGCTTTTCCCTGATAATTATGACTACAAATCCTGTAATAACATGCAACCAAAGAAGAATGATGAAAGGTGGTAGGAAGAATAGAAGGAAACGTCCTTGACCTGATAAAGGGCAAGAATGAAAACCTCACACCTAACACATACCTGATGGGAGAAAACCAAATGCTTTCTCCCTAAGATTGGGAGCAAGGCAATGATGCTTTTCACCATTTTTATTCACCATAGCACCAGAAGTTCTAGCAACTTCAATAAAATAAAAGCCACACAAATTGTGAAGGAAAAAGTAAATAGTCCTATTTTACAGATGGCACGATTGTCTATATAAAAAATCCCGAAGAAATCTACAAAAGCTCTTAGAATAAGTGAGCTCATTAAGGCCACAGGATACAAGATCAACACATAAAATTCAATTGCATTTTATATACTAACAATAAAATGAAGAAACAGAAATTTAAAACACTATACTATTTATGGTCACTCCAAAGAAAGCTAAATGCTTCACTATAAATTCAACAAAACACATACAAAATTTGGATGCTGTAAACTACAAAATGTTGATAAAAGGAATCAAGGAAGACCTAAAAAGTGGAGGGACATGTCATGTTCATGGATGGACCCAACATCATTCTGGGGATGAGGGCATTGACATCTTTGGAGGCCATTATTCTGCGTAGCACATTGACCCTTTACTGAAAAAGTTTGCTAACTCCTAATTAAGAACAAAAGGTAAACAAAATAAAACAAAAGGTTGAGGAATTTCTGGTTGGGATCTAATGTAACAAATAGGAATATAGCTTCTTCTTTAAGAATTTGGCATTTCCAGAATCCCTAGCTTCCCTCCCAATCTACCTAAAGTCATTCAATCAAATGAGACAAGTGATAGGGCTACATTATTGACATTTGAAGGTTGTGGTGGAATTAAAACATGGAGCAATCATGTGAGCCTTTCTCTTGAAAAAGTCTCTATCTTGTCTGACTTTCCCAATGGACTTAAATTTTCTTTTCAGTATCAAATTCAGACACAATCTTTCCCAACTGGCCAGCAAATTCTTACTCATCTTTTAGTATTCTGACAGGCATTAGTATTTTCCAACTCAGCTGAAAATGACCTTACTGAGATTACAATATAAGTCCCTATTAAATGCAAAGTTGCTGATATAAAGCAACAAAGAGCTCCCTTTCCTGAGTTTATTGAACACATTATCTGTCTGTCTCTATTTTCCTAGTGCATTTCCCTAGGAAACAAATATTTAGGAAACAGTATTTGCCTCTGTTTTTACCTTTGCTTTTCAGCAATCCTATATGATAGTCATTTTGCTTATTCCCTTCTGAATTCCCCAAATACTATACCTGTCTTTGTGTTTGGTCCTGATTGTAATCTCTCATTATCAGATCTCAAAATATTTTTCCCTTGCTTCCTTTAAGCCTTTATCCTTTTAAGCTCAGAATTCATTCAAATCTCACTTTAACTATTTTCTTGAAGATTCATTTCTTTACTCATCTTTTTCAATCAGAAATTTTGAATGGCTTGTCGACTCACCCCTAATGTTTCAATTTATTTTATTTTTTATGTTGAGGGGGAAATTTATACTTATAAAAGAAAATGAAAAAATTCTCATATTTTAGTCACCTGGTATTTATATATTCAATTGGATTAGGCAATACATTTTACAGCAGGTTTTTGAAAGACTGAAACATTAGAATTTTATGTTCTGTATATATTTTTTAAAATCTCTAAGTGAATTTTAAAATGAAAATCTATAAAAATAATCCAAAATTCTTTCCTATTATTATGTACAATTAAATGAATATATCTTAAATTTAACCTATTTAAATGTGCACCATGTAAATATCCTGAATTAAAATTCCATGCTATGACAAATCCTTGTTTTCCTATAAAACAGCCAAAGAATGTGGCCTAACCAAAGGGCTCACCAATGAGGACTATTTTGCTTTAATATTTTAGCTGAAAATGTAGGAGGCATGGATATCAGTTCTGTACTTGACCTGACAATGGGAGAGCTCCCAAGATCCAAAGGATGTAGGTTGAGCCAATAGATATCACTGGTAAGCTGTGGTTATGGTTGTAAGATATATGGGGATGCCAAAGACTGTCATGAGTGAATTGCCTACCAAAAGCCCAAGTGACAAGGGCTTTGCTGGAAGTGTCCTTCATGGAGGTAGGGGTTTGGGTATACGGAGAGTGAGCTTCAGATTCCAGAAAAACTAAAGGCAGGAAGTGTGGTAGAGCTGGGACTGGAAGTTGCCAATCAATAACTGGTATAGAGGGCATGGCTGGAAAAGGCACTTGGGACTGGCTGAATAAGAGCATTAAGGGAATTCCTGATCTAGATCAGAAATCTCAAGGCAAGATATGATCATTATCACAGAACAAAGAGTCATAGAAGAAAAGATCAAAGAACAGATCATAGAACAAAGGGTCAAGGAGCCTGATGATAGGAAGGTTCCCTGGGAGTCCCTTTTGAGGCAGCCAGCTCTTCCCAGATTGGAGCCTTCAGGTGAAAGGATCCTCAGTATGAATGACAACATTTCAATTTATGTCTGTCAACATGGTGGAACACTGGACTAAAATGTGGATTAAGAATGAATGTAAAAATTTGCTTTTAGGTCTAAAACAATCATTTGCACAAATAAAGGATGGGGGAGATTTGACTTAATTGCAGTCCCTGTAAAAATCCTGAAGAATTTTTGTTTATCCAAAGTTCAAAATTAGCCAACAGGGATACAAAGTTGACTTCAAATTTAACCTTAGCATTTCCTGGAGGGTCCCACAAAGTTTTCTTCCAAAAGGCTTTTGTGGTCATTAATTTGGAAAATGCTACATACTCTACCATCTCTCAGACATTTACAGTTACTTTTCAGTAGGTTAAAATCTTAGAAGTGTTCTGTGATTAAAAAGTCTTGACTAGCTTTAGTTAATTTAGTGCATTAATCAGGATAGGACAAGTTATGCTGTAATATCAAACATCCATTGAGTGTCAGTTGCTTAAAAAAAACCAAAGGTTTATTATTTATGTTACATGTCTGTTTTAGTCAGCTTTTTTGTTGCTGTGACCAAAAGACCTGATAAGAATAATTTTAGAGGAGGAAAAGTTTATTTGGTGCTCATGGTTTCAGAGGATCTCAGTCCATAGACCACCAACTCCATTGCTCTGTGCCTGAGGTGAGGTAGACCATCATGGCCAAAGGGAGTGTTGGAGGAAAGCAGCTCAGAACATGACACCAGGAAGAAGAGAGAGCTCTGCTCAACAGGGACAAAATATAAAAACCCAAAGGCGCATCCCCAGTGACCCACCTCTTCTAGCCACACTCTACCTGCCAACGGTTACCACTTAGTTAATCCCTATCTGTGGATTAATGCAATGCTTAGGCTAAGGCTCTCATAACCTAGTCATTGCACCTTTAAACTTCATTTACAACATTTTTTGGAGGACACCTCATATCTAAACCATAATAATATCCATCATGGGTCAAGTGAGACTCTGTTCCTTGTCATTATTTGACCCAGGCTAAAGGGTCAGTCACCATGGAGAACATTGCAAGTCACTGTAGTGGAGGGCAAAGAGAATGTGGCAAAGCATTTACTTGCTCTTTTCCTTTTTATTTTTTTTTGCCTGACACATTAAAATTGTACATACTCATGGGGTACCATGTGACATTTTGGTAAAGGTAAACATTGTGTATGTAATATTCAAATCAGGGTAAGCATGTTTATTCAAACATTTATCATTTCTTTATAGCAATAGCATTGAAAATTCTTTCTTCTAGCTTCTGAAAAAATATATACTATATTATCATTTTTCTATGGTCACCCTACTGTGTTATAGAACAGCAGAACTTATTTCTCCTATCTAACTGTAACCTAGTACCCATTGACCAACCCATCCCACCCACCTTCCCTACTCTCCTCAGTTCTGGTAGCTACTACTCTTCTCTCAACTTTTTTTTCAAATATTTATTTTTTTTTAGTTGTAGTTGGGAACAATACTTTTATTTTATTTATTTATTTTTATGTGGTGCTGAGGATCGAACCCAGCACCTTGCACGTGCTAGGCGAGCAATCTACTGCTGAGCCACAACCCTCTTCTCTCAACTTCTATGAGCAACTTTTTAGAGTGAGATGTGAGTGAGGTCATGTGGTACTTGTCTTTCTGTGTTTGTTTATTTCAATTGACATAATGGTCTCCACTTCAATCCATGTTGTTACAAATGACAGGATTTCATTCTTTTTATGGCAAAATAGTATTCCTTTGTGTACATGTACCATATTTTCTTTTCTGTTGATCAGTTGGTGGACATCTATGATATTTATATTTCTTGGCATTGTGAATAGAGCAGCAGTGAACATGGGTGTGCAGATGTCTTTTCAACACACTGACTTCATTTTCTTTGGATATACACCCAGTCGTGGGATTGCTCTCTTATGTGGTAGTTCTATTTTTGTATTTTTTTGAGAATATGGCTCTTTTTCATTATGAAGAATTTCAAGCATATAGGAGAGAGAACACTATAATGAGCCCATTATTGGACTTCTACAATTTTCATCCAGAGGTAATAAATATTTCAGTACGTATCTCTAAAGGATAAGACTTCTTTTAAATAATAACCACAATACAATTATCACACCTTAAAATATTAACAATTTGAACACTTTGAGCTGTTCATGAATAGCATAAACTGTCTCAGAAAGAAGTGAGAACCTAGTTGGTTGATAAATGTTTACTGAGCTCCTACTATGTGCCAGATTCAGAGTTTGCAGTGAATCCTTTGGGTAAGATTCTGGAAACTGACAGTTTGGGGAAGTGGCAACCATCAGAAATGTGAGATGTGGCCTCCTTCTCCAAAGAGCTCCCTTAGCACTGTCTGGGTCCAAGTCAATTTGTTTGAACAGAAATGCTCAGAAGTTGTTGAGAGGCTTTCTGCTTTATTGGAGGACTGTTTTACCTTAATGCTTACAGATTCTAATTCTATTTTTGCTTTCCTAAAAATAAATTTCTTATTTAAATCTCAAAATACTTATATAAAAAGCATTTCTTCTTATTTTTCATTATAGGAAGTGACCTGCATTTTTCTTACCTCTCTGTGCCTTACCAAGGAGGCCGCACTAAGGGGTAGGTGATCTGTGCAGTTCTAGCCCATATGCTGTCTCTGTGTGAATTGGAAAAAGGCACACCTTGCTCCACACAAGTCCCATATCAAAGTGCAGGGCTTGGTATTCAGAGTATAATAGAGTTGGATTTCAAACCTTCTTTGTCCCCTCAACCAGGCACTCACCTGGTTGAGTCATGGTCAACCCATAGGTGAATATCTGATGAAAGGGCTTCTCTCATTGCTTTGGTTTTGTGCAACTTATGTTGCCTGCCCCCCAACACAAGTAATTCAAGAAAAGTACTAAAATGCATAGATGAGAAATGACATGCTATTTGTGACAGATATCTGCTACTCATTTGTAAAAATCCAACTATGAGTGAGGAACAGTTAGTGGCATGGTAGTGTTATAAATCTAAAGCATGGTATTTTATGAAGGGTCCTATTCTACTGACAGCCAACTATGTGAAATATTTCATAAAAATGTGGTATGTCTGTCTTATTCTGATGCATTTCTAAAAAATGATACATAGACAATAAAGCCAAGGTTTATAAATTCACTTCCCATTAAGAAGTGTATGTCATTATAATGTCTGTTGTCATGGAAATAGTTAGGATTTTTCAGTCATATGAAGGACCCTAAGTAGGTTGAAAATGTGTAGATGCATCACATTCATTCTGTTACCTAATATTTTTTCAAATGGGAGAAAAATACATCACAAGAATGAAAAATCCTAAAACATGTTGGAGTAGCACTTTCAATTTGAGAAAACTAGTCCTCCTCCTTCAAACAAGCAAATAAACAAAAGGTTAGTAGGTTTGTATGTCCAAGAATTAGCTGGAGTTCTGGACTTCTGTATGCCTTTCAATAGAATTTTTATGCCAAGAGGCTGGAGAAATGCTATATGTCACCTTGCTCTGTATAGGGATGGTTAGTTTAGTGGTATTCTGTCCCATAGTGCAGCCATTAGCCATGTATGCCTATTGAGCACATGAAAAACAGTCCAAATTGGAATTGATATGAGAGTCAAACACACTCTGGATTTTGAAGACTTTGCAAAAAATGAAAAACTATCTCAATAATTTATTGTTTACATGTTGAATTGATAGTATTTTAGATATACAGGGTCAAATAAAATGTCATTAAGATTAATTTTATTTGTTCTTTGTTTGCTTTAACATGGTTACTAGAACATTTTAAATTATCTATGCAGCTTACTTTTTTTTGTTTTTGGATGGTGTGGGTTTAGATACAAGCAGTGCCAGCACAATGCTGAAATATCTGGCCAAGTGTGACAATCAAAAACTCATCCATTCTTGAGAATGTTTTATCTGCTTGACAGCCAGTTAGATTACTAGCCTCGTTTTCCTCTGGCTACACACAGGCAAAGAGGAAGGTCTTGTGGAGATGGGGTGGCGAGGGTGTTCATGTGTCATAAGAACAGGTTTTGCAGTGGTATGTTGCCTAGGTGACTTGAGGCAAACTTCAGTGAAGTACCCTCGACTGTTTCTGTCCAGACCTCCCTCCACTCATGGCAGCATGATTGTCTCTATGGGCTCTCTTAGTCTTTAAGGAGCATAGAACACTATCTAAAATGTTCAACTATTTAGAAGAATTATAAGATCAGTTTATCATTCCATGGTAAGATCCTTAATATGCATATGGATATTTTATATTATTTTTTTTACTTTTTTTAGTTGTAGATGGACACAACACCTTTATTTACTTATTTATTTATTTATTAAATTTTTTATTCTAAGATGTTATAAATGACAGCAGAATGCATTACATTTCATATTACACATATAGAGCACTTTTTTACAAATCTCTGGTTGTATGCAAAGTATATTTACACCATTAGTGACTTCATACATGCACTTAGGGTAATGTTATCCATTTCATTCTACCATCTTTTTTTTCCTTCACCCTTTTGCCCCCTCCCTTCCCCTCCTTCCCTATTAGCCATTCTAGTAGAATGCGTTACGGTTCATAATACACACATAGAGCCTCTTTTCACATAACAATGTTTGTATACAAAGTATATTCATACTATTCAAGTCTTCAATCATGCATTTAGGATAATGATATCCTTCTTATTATACCTCCCCTTTTTTTTCACCCCCCATACTCCTCTATCTCCCTCCCTTCTCCTCCCTCCCCTTTGACCACTCTAGTGCTCCTCTAATCTTCCTAAGGACCCCGGACACCCAACACCACTGTGACTCTGACTCCTTATATCAGAGAAAACATTTGGTACTTGGATTTTTGAGACTGACTAACTTCACTTAGCATCATGTCCTCCAACTTCATCCATTTACCTGCGAATGCCATTATTTTATTTTCTTTTATTGCTGAGTAAAATTCCATTGTGCGTATATACCACATTTTCTTAATCTACTCATCTACTGAGGGACATCTAGGTTGGTTGCACAACCTAGCTATTGTGAATTGTGCAGCTACAAACATTGAGATAGCTGTGTCACTGTAATATGCTGTTTTTAAGTCCTTTGGGAATAGACCCAGGAGTGGGATGGCTGGGTCATAGGGTGGTTCCATTCCCAGTTTTCCAAGAAATCTCCATACTGCTTTCCATAATGGTTGCACCATTTTGCAGTCCCACCAGCAATGCATGAGCGTGCCTTTTCCCCACATCCTCTCCAACATTTATTGTTGTTTGTGTTCTTAATAGATGTCATTCTGACTGGTGTGAAATGATATCTTAGGGTAGTTTTGATTTGCATCTCTCTAATTGCCAGTGATGTTGAGCATTTTTTCATGTATTTGTTGATTGATTGTATATCTTCTTCTGAGAAGTGTCTGTTCATTTCTTTGGCCCATTTATTTATTGGGATATTTGTTTTTTTGGTGTTGAGTTTTTTGAGTTCTTTATACATTCTAGAAATTAGTGCTCTGTCTGATGTGCATGTATTAAATATTTGTTCCCAGTTAGTTGGCTCTCTATTCACCTCACTGATTGTTTCTTTTGCTGAGAAGAAGCTTTTTAGTTTGAATCTATCCCATTCATTAATTCTTGATACTAATTCTTGTGCTACAGGATTCTTATTAAGGAACTTGGGGCCTAATCCGACATGTTGGAAATTGGAGCTTACTTTTTCTTCTATTAGGCGTATTGTGTCTGGTCTAATTCCTAGGTCCTTGATACACTTTGAATTGAATTTTGTGCATGGTGAGAGATAAGGGTTTAATTTCATTTTGTTGCATATGGATTTCCAGCTTTCCCAGCACCATTTGTTGAAGAGGCTGTCCTTTCTCCACTGTACATTTTTGGCACCTTTGTCCAATATAAGATAGCTGAAATTATATGTATTAGTCTCTGTGTCCTCAATTCTGTACCATTGGTCTACTAGTCTGTTTTGGTGCCAATACCATGCTGTTTTTGTTACTATTGCTCTGTAGTATAATTTTAAGGTCTGGTATAGTGATGCCACCTGCTTCACTTTTCTTGCTAAGGATTGCTTTAGCTATTCTGGGTCTCTTATTTTTCCAGATGAATTTCATGACTGCTTTATCTATTTCTTTGAGGAATGTCATTGGGAGTTTGATTGGAATTGCATTAAATCTGTATAATGCTTTTGGTAGTATGGACATTTTGACAATATTTATTCTGCCTATCCAGGAACAAGGAAGGTCTTTCCATCTTCTGAGGTCTTCTATAATTTCTTTCTTTAGTGTTCTACAATTTTCTTTAAAGAGGTCTTTCACTTCTTTCGTTAAGTTGATTCCTAGGTATTTTATTTTTTTTTTTTGATGCTATTGTAAATGGGGTAGTTTTTATCATTTCCCTTTCAGAGGGTTTGTCACTGATGTACAAAAATTCCTTTGACTTATGGGTATTGATTTTGTATCCTGCCACTTTGCCGAATTCATTTACTAGTTGTAAAAGTTTTCTGGTAGAGTTTTTTGGGTCTTCTAGGTATATTATGTCATCAACAAATAGTGCTAATTTGAGCTTTTCTTTTCCTATGTGGATCCCTTTAATTTCTTTCGTCTGTCTAATTGCTCTGGCCAGAGTTTCAAGTACTATGTTAAATAACAACAGTGAAAGGGGGCACCCCTGTCTTGTTCCAGATTTTAGAGGGAATGCTTTCAATTTTTTCTCCATTTAAGATAATGTTAACCTGGGGTTTTGCATAAATAGCTTTTATGATGTTGAGATATGTGTTCCTGTTATTCCTAGTTTTTCTAGTGTTTTGAACATAAAGGGGTGTTGTATTTTGTTGAATGCTTTCTCTGCATCTATTGAGATGATCATATGGTTTTTATCTTTGAGTCTATTGATGTGATGTATTATGTTAATAGATTTCCGTATGTTGAACCAACCTTGCATCCCTGGGATAAACCCCACTTGATCGTGGTGCACTATCTTTTTGATATGTTTTTGTATTCGATTTGCCAGGATTTTGTTGAGAATTTTTGCATCTATGTTCATTAAAGATATTGGCCTGAAGTTTTCCTTTTTGGCTGTGTCTTTGCCTGGCTTTGGAATCAGTGTAATATTGGCCTCATAGAAAGAGTCTGGGAGAGTTCCCTCTTTTTCTGTTTCTTGAAATAAGTTGAAGAGCAATGGTATTAGTTCTTCTTTGAAGGTCTTGTAGAACTTGGCTGTAAAGCCATCAGGCCCTGGGCTTTTTCTAGCTGGTAGTTTTTTGATGGCGTCTTCTATTTCCTCACTTGAAATTGATCTATTTAAATTGTGTATATCCTCCAGATCCAGCTTGGGCAATTCGTACGACTCTAGGAATCTGTCAATGTCTTCAGTATTTTCTATCTTATTAGAGTACAAGTTTTTAAAGTAATTTCTAATTATTCTCTGTATATCTGAGGTGTTTGTTGTTATATTTCCTTTTTCATCACAGATGTTAGTGATTTGAGTTTTTCTCTCCTTCTTTTCGTTAGCAACGCTAAGGGTCTGTCAATTTTATTTATTTTTTCAAAGAACCAACTTTTAGTTTTGTCAATTCTTTGAATTGTTTCATTAGACTCAATTTCATTAATTTCAGCTCTGATTTTAATTATTTCCTGTCTTCTACTGCTCTTGGTGTTGGTCTGTTCTTCTTTTTCTAGTGCTTTGAGGTGCGATGTTAAGTCATTTATTTGTTGTTGTTTTTTTTCCTTTTGAGGAATGAACTCAGTGCAATGAATTTTCCTCTTAATAGTGCCTTCATAGTGTCCCAGAGATTTCTATATGATGTACTTGTGTTCTCATTTACCTCTCGGAATTTTTTAATCTCCTCCTTGATGTCTTCTTCAACCCCTTGTTCATTCAGTAAGATGTTGTTTAGCTTCCAGTTGTAGGAGTAATTTTTTTTTATTTCTTGTTTTATCATTGACTTCCAATTTCATCCCATTATGGTCTGATAGAATGCAGGGAATTATCTCTGCTTTTTTATATTTGCTGAGGGTTGCCTTGTGGCATAATATATGGTCTATTTTGGAGAAGGAGCCATGTGCTGCTGAGAAGAAGGTGTATTCACTTACTGAGGGATGAAATATTCTATATATGTCCGTTAGGTCTAAGTTATTAATTGTTTTAATGAGGCCTAAAGTTTCTTTATTTAGCTTTTGTTTGGATGATCTATCCAGTGGTGATAGAGGTGTGTTGAAGTCCCCTAGAATAACTGTGTTGTGATCTATTTTATTCTTGAACTTGAGAAGGGTTTGTTTGATGAATGTAGGTGCTCTATTATTTGGGGCATATAGATTTATAATTGTTATATTTTGTTGATGAATAGTTCCCTTAATCAGTAAGAAATATCCATCTTTGTCCCTTTTGATTAGCTTTGGCTTGAAGTCTGCCTTATTTGATATGAGAATGGAAACCCCTGCTTGCTTCCTTGGCCCATGTGAGTGGTAAGATTTGTCCCAGCCTTTCACCTTCAGTCTATTGATGTCTTTTTCTATGAGGTGGGTTTCTTGGAGACAGCATATTGTTGGGGCGTTTCTTTTAATCCAGTCTGATAATCTGTGTCTTTTGAATGGTGAATTTAGGCCATTAACATTCAAGGTTATTATTGAGATGTGATTTGTATTCCCATCCATTTTTATTTGTTTATGGTATTTACCTTGATTTGGTTTCTCCTCTGGTTGGTAATTCCTTTAGTTTAATATCTCCCTTTGTTGATTTTCATTGCTATTTTTATTTTCTTGTTCATGGAATATTTTGCCCAGGATGTTCAGAAGTGCTGGCTTTCGAGATGCGAACTCTTTTAACTTGTGTTTGTCGTGGAAGGTTTTTATTTCATCTTCGAATCTAAAGCTTAATTTTGCTGGGTATAGGATTCTCGGTTGACATCCCTTTTCTTTCAGGGCTTGAAATATGTTATTCCAGGATCTTCTAGCTTTTAAGGTCTGGATTGAAAAATCTGAACATAGTCTAATTGGTTTCCCCCTACATGTAATCTGCTTCCTTTCTCTTGTGGCTTTTAATATTCTCTCCTCGTTCAGTATATGTAAGCTGCCTGTCATGGCCAGCCATTGCGCAGCGGGAGAAAAACTCGGAGGCAGAGTAAAGCTATACTACTTTTACTTCTACTTTCTTAGAGAGAGCTTAGAGAGGGAAAGAAAGATTTGTAGAGAGAAAGATTAAAGAGAGCTTTTCTTCTTGTCTTCTTAGCTTAGAGAGAGAGAAAGAAAGATAGAGAGAGCTTAGCTTAGAGAAAGATTATTTTTTAGAGCTTCTTTCTTCTTTCTTCTTTCTTCCTCGGGAGCCTCGGCCTAACTCTGACCAGACATTACTTCTTCTATCTGGTTTCTCTTCTGTAACCTCTCTGCCTACGTTTTGGCCACTCTGATTCTTTTCTTCTCCGACCTGAACTCTTCTTCTGACCGACCGAGCGACTGCACGACTGACTGAATGAATTCGTTCTCCTAACTCGGACCGCTTTCACCCGGTTATATACCTTCAGCTTTGCGGGTGCCTACAGGTGCGTCACATACATATCAGGTGGAACTTATGGCTTCCAGCTAGCCGCAATAGTCCTTCCTAATTGGGGCTCCTTCAAGTATAGTAGGCATTTTCATTATGATGTGCCTTGGTGTGGCTCTGTTGTGATTTTGTACGTTTGGTGTTTGGTAAGCCTCTTGGACTTGGTTTTCCCATTCATTCCTCAAGTTTGGAAAGTTTTCTGCTATTATTTCATTGAATAAATTATTCATTACTTTGGCTTGGAATTCTCCTTCTTCTACTCCAATCACTCTTAAATTTGGTCTTTTTATGTTGTCCCAAATTTCTTGGATGTTTTGTTCTTGATTTTTGACCATTTTTACTGTGTTCTCTGCATTTTTTCCAGTTTGTATATTTTGTCTTCATTATCTGAGGTCCTTTCTTCCAGGTGGTCTAATCTATTGGTGATGTTTTCAATAGAGCATTTAATTTGGTTTATTGCTTCTTTCATTTCCAGAATTTCTGTTTGGTTTCTCTTTAGAACCTCTATCTCTCCATTGAAGTAGTCTTTTGCTTCTTGTATTTGTCTATGAAGTTCTTACCTGTATTTGCTCTCTCACCTTCTTGAATTCATCCTTGAGCTCCATAATCATTTGGATTATGTATTTCCTTAATTCCTGTTCTGTCATTAGATCTACTGTGCTTGCCAAGGAATCTGCTAAGGAGGTATGTTGTTTTGTTTGGGACATTTTCTTCCCTTGTTTTTTCATATTGCTTATGTGTCTTTTCTTTTAGCACTGTGGAACCTTGACTTTTTTTTTGTTTTTACCTTATGGCCTAATGATGCTCCTGTTGTAGGATTCTATCAGCTCCCCTTATATATACTTTACACCTTAAACCCAGACATTTTATATTCAGTTAATCACAGTTTGTTCACAATTTACAGAGTTAGACAATTTAGATATTGCCTCCAATATATTCTGAGTGATTATAATGGGGTTTATAGTTTCAGATATTGGGTACAAAGGTGATATGCTTAGGAGGAAGGAGGGAAGGGTATTGCTTTCCCCGCCTTTGGGAGTGTAATACTGAAAATCTATGGAAGTAGTTTAATAGCAGAAGGGGGAGGAAAGGAATTGGAGTGTACAGATAAATGTGAAGACCAATGTGTATTTCAGCTAGGCTTATGTAAACGTTGAGAGAAATTAGAAAATGACCAGGTAGTAAGAATTAATGAAAGAGAGAAGACAGGGTGAGTCAAAAGAGAGAGAGGAGACTATGTAAAACACCCATTTGATGTACTATTCAGTTGCCCCAGTTTTAAGATTCCAAGTTCCTGTACACAACTTGTTTTCTTCTCTGTTGAGAATGTAGGGGCAGGTTGTAGATAGGAAAGATGAGGAAATAAGGAATGAGAGGCAAGAGGGAATGAAAATGGGAGAGAGGAGAAAAAGAAGAGAAAAAAAGAAAGAAAACACAATACGACAATGACATTAAAAAAAAAAAAAACACAAAGTTGAATTCACAAGTCTCAAATAGGCAGCTTATTCTCCTCCTCTCTCAGTTTGTTAAATTAGCTGTTCAGCAGATCTGCTCTGGCTGATGTGGAGAATTTGTGGGTGGGGTCAAGTCTGTGTACCTGGTTAGCGAGGAGTGATGTAGGAGACGGGTCTTTGTGTGGAGTCTACTTCCGTGCTCTTCCTCAATTGAAGGGTCGCAGAGGGTTGTCACACTGGACTCGTGTTCCCCCGCTGTCTGTTGAAGGTTCTCCCAGTCTCGGGTTCCTCGCCTGTTCACTGGTCTCCACGCCACTTTCTCTGGGGCTTTACTGGTGAGGGTCGTGTCCGGCCAAGTGTGGATTTGAACTGGTGGTGTTGTCCTATGGTCTCTCGTGGTCTCCCAGCACTAATTCCGCCGGCTGTTTTTGCTGGTTTCACACTGAGTGTGGCTGGGGGTTGCAAGTCCCAGCGCGGGCTCGGGCTTTGTTCTGCACCACCTTTGCTCCACTGGGGCGGTGTAGCAGAAGCCACGCAGCTTTAGCCGCTGCAGACAGTATGTGTGTGTGTGTGTGTGTGTGTGTGTGTGTGTGTGTGTGTGTGTGTTTTCTCTCCTGGGTCACAGTATTCAAACCATCCAGGAGATGGGTATTTTCAGCCTATATATATATGATGAAGAGCAGTTTATCTGCTTTGTTGGATTCTTTCCACGGAGCTGCCCTGAAGTGCGGCTTCCTCTAATCCGCCATCTTGGATCCTTCTATTTATTTATTTTTATGTGGTGCTGAGGATTGAACCCTGTCCCTTGCACGTGCTAGGCCAAGTGCTCTACCACTGAGCCACAACCCCTGCCCTGGACATTTTATTTTATATGGAAGTTTTGGACAGGAAAATAATTATCCTAAGTCAAATGAATTTGGAAAAGCTGGCAAACTTTTGGCAGAGTACTGGTCAGCAGATTTCATTACAAATCCATGTTTCTTTTCACACTGAGAGTCCAGATTTCTTTGTCATGAAACTCCCTCTTCATTGTCTCCACAGTGGGCAGAAAATATGTCCCCAGAAAACACCATAGGAAATATTCTCTCCTCAAAAGGTCCTGAAGGTATGTTGGAAGACATGGGCCTAATAGAGAGTGATAATGTGCAATAACTTGGGCAATAATTTATAACTTATGAGGGCAATGCTTTTGAGTTTAAAAAGAAAGGAAATGGCTTCTGTGTTAGTGTTCGACACAGCAAAACAAGAGTCTTTCAGGAAGATTCCATTGTCAACTTCTCAACAACTGGTAATGACTCTTGGCTCCCACACTACACATTTCTGTGGCTATGCAGCAGTATTTCAGCTTCCTTCAGTATCTCATAAAAATCGCAGCTAATAAACTCCAATCCGCACCTGAAGGAAGGGTGCTTGCTTCTGACTGTAATATACTGGGCGCTGCAGCACTTCAAAGGCAAGGCAGCTCCTCCTGTCTACCTTGCCCCAGTTTCTATCCCTAGGTGAAGATTAACCATGCGTGCTCTGGGAAAATCTGTTCTTAGTTTGCCTGAGAGTGTTTCGTATCCCTTTAAATCAGCTGGTCCATTTGACAGTGCACTAGCACAGCCTCCTTTTTCAGTAGGGGGAGGGCATATTCTCGGTTTCTATTTGATCCTTTTGTTTCCCGTGTGTCCTTTTTTACTGACCTCATGCTTCCCATTTGTTCTTTTTAGAAGATGAAGCATGTATGTCCGTGAGCGAAGCCTGATCATTTTAAAGTTTAATGACAAGTCAAAACTAAATATGAGATTTACTGGGTGCCCAATTCCTGATTCTTGAAAATAGTTTGTTCTTAGCTAAGGTTGGGTGTCAGATGCGTAGCCACAGGGTAATGTGACATAAATTTTTATGGAATTTCAACTGAAATTTTTTTTCTCCATGTGTCCAGAGCCTTTCCCTCTGAACCTTTCATTTTTGCCATAGTTTTATATTGGGATCTCAACCTTTGGGTTCTTAGAAAACACCTTGTGAAAATGTGCAGACTATTTTTCAAAACAGACTGTTGTAAAACATCACTTTCTTCTTTTACCTCACCTCAGTAATGTGGAAGGTGTTGTCAAATCCTGCCAAGATGGGAGTGCAATACTTACAAAGTAGAGTTAGATCAAAAAATGCTATGTGATGGCTAGCACAGTGTGGCGGTGGTGTTACTTAGCAATTTAGGGGTCAACTTTCCCCTAAGTTGTATCCATGTTTCTCATTCCTCTCAAGGGAAAACATAATTCTCAAGCTTTCTTTCACATGCTTTCAAAGAGGTAAAAGAAACAAACATAGATCTCATGAGAATACTTCTAATCAAACTTGGTTACTATTTTTAAAAAGATGAAAAAAAAAATCTGTAGACCTCTAGTGAGATTTTTAACAAGCCTATAGGGATTCAAATACTCCAGATTTACTGAACCCACCAATTCTAGGAGATGCTTTCCTCCCCATATTATAACATTTCTAAAATCAGGATGCATCTGGTCAATGGCACCTTACTCTTGCTGTCGGGCAGTGGGCACTGTCTGCTCCCATGCAAACTTGAGCTAAAAACCTGCAGCACCTCCTTCAGGAAAAATCCAGAAAATATACACATCAAAACTCGGAAAATGGGCATGAATAACTTGGAAGGAAATCCCAGAGACAGCGGTGAAGCATACTTTTCCAAAAGGTGGTCTCGCCCACTCTTTTTTCATGACATAGAAGATGATGCTGTGTGGAAAGACATGAGTACCTCTGATTTTTTTTTTTTTTTTGGTACCGGGGATTGAACTCAGCGGCACTCGACCACTGGGCCACATCCCCAGCCCTTTTTTGTATTTTATTAGAGACAGGGTCTCACTGAGTTGCTAAGTGCCTCGCCATTGCTGAGGCTGGCTTTGAACTCGCGATCCTCCTGACTCAGCCTCCCAAAGTGCTGGGATTACAGGCGTGCACCACCGCGCCTGGCTATGAGTACCTCTGATTTTGAGGGGAATTGATTCAGAAGCCTCAGGGTGGAACCTTTTAATTTTAGGTGGAAAATAGATCTAAATCTTAGCAGCAATAATATATACAAGTTAGCAAAAACAAACAAACAATAACAATAACAAAAAAACCACAGGAGCCTAAGAAAAGGAAAGAAAAAGAAAGAGCTACCAGAATTAATTATACCCTTCTCTTGAACTTTAATTATAGAAATCTGATGTCCAGAGATTTGATGGACAAGTCTTTTCACTTGTGTAAGTCTCAGCTATATTGTCTGTAAAATGGTACATACCTACCTCATGAGGTGGCTAGAGGAATTAAAATGCTTTCAAAATGCTCACATACAATGCAAACTTTTCACACTGAAATAATGCTAAGAACATTAAATGACTCACTATTCTGTAAACCTGTGTGTCCAAATGGCTGTTCACAATGACCCTAAATCATTAAGTAAGAATTAAATGTTCTGAATAATCTTTTAAAGAAACAGGGTAATGCCAGCTGTACTTTAGAAAGATTTAAATATAAAATTGCTTGTACATGTGTTGGGGGTGTAGCTCAGTGGTAGAGCATGTGTCGAGCATTTGTGAGGCCCTGGGTTCAATATCTAGCAACACACACACACACATGCTTATAGATATTGGAAGTTATTGGTACATTTTAGCTATCAGGATAATTCACATACGTGGGAAACCTCATTCTCAGCAATGTTGGATCAATGAGGCATGGTGGTAAAACATATTCTAGTATCTCTAAATCAGACTTTGGGAGACTTCAATGCTCTCAGATGAAAAGCATTCTAAGTCATGCGGCTAAAATAGGACTTTGAAGTTGGGCCTTTTGTTCCCTTTATATCCATATAAACAAAGTAAACCAAATCTGTTTTAGCTAGATATTCTAAAAAATACTTAAGATGTGAGAAGCAGAGCTCCACAATGGCCCCTCTCCTAAGGTTGCCTCACTGAGTTCAAAAAGTAATGATTGCTGTTTGCCATTATTGGCATGTTGGAAACTGTGTGCAATTGTGCGTTTCCAAAAGTGGTTCTATGAAAAAGTTAGTATATAGAATGTGGAAATACCTTAAGTCACTGAACAGTAAAAACCCTGTATGATTTGGCTTCTAGAACATTTTTTCTGCTTCTATCTCGTCTGTGCTATTCAGTAAAATCACTTAATGGTATTTATGTGGTCACTCTGCCCTGTCATCATTCTCCAATGGAGGTCTGCGAATAGTCTGGTTAGACATGGAGACCACTCAATATATAGGGATTCCAAATGCTGAACAAAGTTCCTATCTTTGAAACTTAAGCAAGTTTTCTTGCTCTAAAACAAATTGTTCTGTCCTAGACAGTGTTTCCAATTTTTAAAAAAATATTTATCTATTTACCTTAGTTGTACACAATGCAATGCATTTATGTTTATGTGGTGCTGAGGATCGAACCCGGGCCGTGCATGTGCGAGGCGAGCGCTCTGCCGCTGAGCCACAACCCCAGCGCCCAGTGTTTCCAATTTAAAGGCATATAGTTAGACTTTCAAAGAACAAGAGGTGAAGAGTATGTTTTGCAATTTTTCTTGGGAAACTTTCTAGGCCTTACCCTAAAACAACTTCAGGGAAGGAGTGTGTTTTAGACCTGTGCTACTAGCCCCTATACCTTATTGAGCACTTGAAATATGGGTAGTCCAAACTGAGATATGCCAGTAAGTATAAAATACACACCAGACATCTTGAAGGCTTAATGAAAATAAAGAAAATAGCTCACTAATATTTTATGTTAATTATATGTTGAAATTAAATATTTTTGGTTAAATACAGCATATTGTTAATGTTAATTTCACCTGATACCCACCTTTGTTGTGTGTGTCTGTGTATGGGGTGGGGAGGACATTGGGGATGGAATCCAGGGCCACTCTGCCACAGAGCTACATCCCCAGCCCTTTTTATTTATTTATTTATTTTTATTTTTTTAAATATTTATTTATTTACTTTAGTTGTACACAATGCAATGCCTTTATGTTTACGTGGTGCTGAGGATCAAACCCGGGCTGCGCACATGTGAGGCGAGCGCTCCGCCACTGAGCCACAACCCCAGCCCTTTTATTTTTATTTTGAGACAGGGTCTTGCTAAGTTGCCTAGGCTGGCCTTAAACTTGTGATATTTCTGCCTCAGCCTCCTGAGTCACTAGGATTACAGTTGTGCACCTCCACATCTGGTCTGACACCCACCTTTTAAGATGGAAGCTACCAGAAAATTTATGATTACATATGTGGCTCACATTTGGGGCTCACATAATATTTCTATTAAACAGATGGATATAGGCCCAAACAAGGTTGTCTCACCCTGGTCCAGGTACCTGATGCAAGTTCCTTTAGGACTAAGAACTTGAGAGTGAGATGGGAGACTCTAGTGCTAATCCAGGCTCTGCCATTAGCTATACGATTGTCTCCTGAGCCTTAGAATCTGCATGCATGGTTTAGGGGCCAGACGATCTACCTGATACACCTGATAGGTTGGCTGTGAAGATAAAATGAAATCATGTATGGAAAGGAAGCCCTTTGCTAACTACTAAGGTATTAGTATTGTTGCTATCTAACGTATTCTCAACACAAAATATTCATTGGAAGTTTTCCTCAGGCTACTTGTTCTTCTCCCTACTTACATTGCACATTACCTGGGAATACATTATTGTGTCCGTAGCTCATATTTACTGTGTGCTTCTAAGTAGCAGGCACTGTGCTAAGGACTTGATAAACATAGCTTATTAATCCACACAAACACCCTATGAGATTGACATTATTATTAATAAAGCAACAGAGAAATGTGGTGTTCTGAAGCCAGACTATTTGGATGTGTAGTTGAGAGCCACAACTTAATAGCTGTGTGATATTAGACAAGCTACCCAACTTCTCTAAGCAACAGGTTCCTCATCAATATACAGGGGAAAAATAAAATTGTATTAGTTGAGGTAATGCCAGCTGCTGTAACAAGCAAATCCAGATGGGTTTGATGGATGGCTCATATACAATAGAAAACTTGTACATGTAAAGTAAAAATTGGATATTCTGAGTGGGGATTCAGGAATGTAAGCATCTTTATGTATCCTTAGAAAGACTTTCAAAGTTACTGAGCTTATCTGCATCAAACTGGAAGAGGAAAGAGCAGGGAAGGTGATGTATAGAAGGAACCCGAGGCCCAGAGAGACAAAGTAACTTGACTTATGTCATGTAACTAGGCAATGGTGGCTCTTAGGTGCACATTCAGCTTCTCTGGTGCTGAAGCCCATATTGTCTGCACAGATAATAACCCAGTATTTGGGACCTCAGCTTGCTCTGCACAGAGCTCAGTTGATACCTGAAATGAATGCAAAGTAGGCCACTTGCCTTGGAATGTATATCCAAGAAGATGGAGAAGGAATTTCTCTGCAGTTACATGGGCTTCATCCTCAAAAATGGACTGGAGAATGTGTTCCAAATAAGGAAGCCTTGTCTGGTCTAATATTGGGTCTTGTTAGCATCACTTCCATCTTGTGTTTTTCTTACTGTCTGCCTCCACTTCCTTTGGAACCCTTAAAGCCCATCATTAGCTTAGAGGAACAGCTCCTAAGAAACAGAAACAAAAACTATAAATACTTCTGTAGAATTGAGCTGGGAGTCAAGGGCTGTGGGATCTGACAGTCATCAACTGTTAAAGATTTTCCTTAGAGTACCTATTCTTAATTCCTCCCTGAATTCATGCCCTTTGCCATGTGTCTTTGTGATTACTACTACTAGAAGCAAGGAATATATTCTTGTCCTGTTGATGTTGTAGTTGACTATGTGACTTGCTTTGGTCAATGAGCTGTTAGCAGATACATTGCAAAAAGAGGCTTGAAATACATTCATATGGTAAGACTTGTTCCCTCGTACTTATAATTCTCCATGAGAAGAAAATCTGGCTATTCTGCTGGTCCAAGGGGTGAGAGACACGTGGGAAAGACCAAGACTCAATCCACAGCTTGAAGCAGAACACAGTTGAGCCCAGCCTAAATCAGTCAAACCCTCACCAGAGAAGGTGAATGTTTTAAGGCACAGAGGTTCGAGGTAGTTTGTTGTTCACATCATTTTGGTAATAGCTGACTGATACACCAACTACATGTGCCCTCAGAAAATCACACCTCTGCTTTAGAACTCAATTTACTTCTCTATGCAAGGAAGGTATTGGACAAGGTACTCTAAAGCCCCTTCCAGCTGTCCTGAAGACAAGGGCAAGATATCTTGCATGCTTTTTCCTCCAAGGCTTTGTTATCTTGGGGGGAAACTCCTATGCAGGAATGGAATTGAGGTTCTTAAGTGAGTATCTTTAAATATGATAATTAAGCAATTATCTCATTGTCATTTAGAACTCAATGGTAGTAATTCCTTTCCATGTTTTAGTGGATAAAATCAGATTCTGTTAGCTTTCACATGTCAAGAATTTGCTTTACTAGGCCCTTCCACATAGCTGGAAGGGGCTGGTGCTGTGACCCTTCTGGCAGTTTAGGAGGTGTAACAGGTGCCCTTCATTCAATCTCAAGCCTAGAGGGTAGAAATCTAACTTCAGAGGTATTAGAGACAGCCAAAGAATCATGAAAAGAGGTTATGTCCATCCACCCCCTTTCCAAAGGTGCTTATATTAGAGTGAGGTCTAAGGAGATAAATAGCCATGAGTTGTACATATGTGCCTTATAAATATGGCCACTGATTCCTCAGAACTGGCAGTGGTTGTGGTGGCAGATTTATTGTATGTGCCACAGATCAAGGTTCAGAGGTTACTTTCCAAATATCCTTTTCAGGTGTCTGAGAATTCCTCTAAAATATACATTAAGGTATAACCATACTCTCAGGAAAATTAGTTTATTACTTGCCCCACTTGGAGCCCAAATGAAAATAAGATAAATATTCTCTCTGGGCCTCCATGTCCTCCCTTGTGTATCCTGATGAAGTCTCTGGCACCAAATGCTAAGGGCCAGATCAGGTGGAACTCTATTCTGATTGTAGTGGATGTACCTGGCATTCTGTACCTGACATGTATCTTCTGACACTTTCTTTCTTATATAGTAAAACAAACTGAATCTAGTCATCCCCCAATTTGCTTAAAAAGAATGATTTCTTGCACAAATACAGAAAAGTATGTACAAGAAGAGACATTATAACCTTATTTTCACTAGCAAAAGATTAGAAATGAATGGAATGTTCACCAATAGAGGACTAGGTCAATGAAGTAGCCCCCGAGGTGCTTAATATCTAAATGTCTGGAGTCAAAGGCCTGATCTTAAATCTTAGTCATGTTGTGTCTTCACTTGGGATATTAGGCAAGTCATGTAACTTTTCTATAATTTGGTTCCTCATCTGTAAAATGGGGATGATATATCTGTATAAAAATGTTTAGAGTTCTTGGGAATTAAATGAGTTGACACACAGAAGGTACTTATAACAATGCTTGGCACATAGTGTGTTGCATATTATTTTTAATATTTTTGAAAGAATAAAGTAGAGCTATATATCAATTGGAGTGAAATTATCACACCAAAACTTAGTGATTTAAAAATAACAATTACCCTTTATCATTTCTTATCATTCTAAGGATCAACTGGACTCAGTTGGTCTATTCTTCTGCCCCAGGTAGTGTCAGCTGGGGTGGCAGTCATTTGAGGGCTCAACTAGGCTGGCACACCCCAAATGACTCCCACATGAGATTGGCTATTGGTGCTGTCTAGGATTATTGTTCCAAGCACCTTGAATCTTGTCTCCACGGGGCTTGGAACTCTGACAGTGTGGCATCTGGGTTCCAAGAGGGAGTGTCCCAAGCATGTGAAAGTGGAAGCTGTAAACATCATGATGCTTAGCCTTGGAAGTTATACTGAGTCACTTTAGCCACATTTTACTAGTCAAAGCAAGTCATATAGAGGCCTAGATTCAAAGGGAGAGGAAATAGACTCCAACTCTCAGTGGGAGTAATGACAAAGAATTTGCAACCATCTTTAATCCATCCATATTGTTAAATAAGAAGGAAAAATATATAGAAGGCATGGATATATTACCATTTATGTAACAAAGGAGCTCTTGTATGTATATACATAGATGCATTATATATTAATAACATAAAATAGCACATATACAACAAATATATATATGTAAATGAACATATTTGTATACTACATAGAATAAATATCTTCATACAGATGCATAAGGAACTGGTAACAGAGGGACTGGTACACTGTGAATGGAGGTTGAATGTCACTGCAAATTGCCATTTTTCATTGTTTGAACCATTTTTGACATTTTATTCAAAATTAGTACATAAAAATATAAAGAATTAGCAATAATGTTAATGTTTCAATAGTTCTAGTGTGAGGAGAAGTCATTCCTGGAAAAAGAAATTCCATGAAACACCCCACCCTTCACCAGCCAGTGAGCAATACTGAATAGCTTTGGAGAACTGTGAGTTGTCTTCACCAGCCAGAAAGATTCCACCCGGGCTGGGATTGTGGCTCAGCGGTAGAGCGCTCGCCTGGAGCGTGGGCGACCGGGTTCGATCCTCAGCACCACGTACAAATAAAACACATTGTGTACAACTAAAGCAAATAAATAAAAATATTAAAAAAAAAGATTGCACCCATGGCCTGACACATCCACTACTGGCATGTTATTTTAAACCACCAAAGTAATTCCTATGGCTGTCATGTTCTCACCAAGAATCAGGTTACTGGGTATTTAAAAATCATTTTTCCATTCTGATTAAAAATCATCATTTTTTCTGTGACTACCATAACATCTCATTTATGTTTAAAGCAGAACTACTCCCCTGAATAGGGAATTTGTAAACATAGTATCATATGTTGATAGAAACATAGTTGTGGATTTTAGTATCATTGTTTGGTAGCTGTGGTTTCATGCTATTTCCCCGTGGCATTAGATGGTTGCAAGGAGGTTTAAAATTCTTTCTCAAAGAAGGAGCAAAAACAGAAAGCAAAGGCACACATTCCCACCCTCTCTCGTGCAGCAGTAAGGGAAGAGAGAAAGTAATTCTGGGGTGGGGGATGGAAATGTTCTGTGTGCTTTGCCTCTGCTTGTTGTGTGAAACCTTCTTGTCCCAAGAGCTGGCTAGTGGTACCGGTGAGGTAGGAGGGTGATGATTCCAGGCTCCACATTTTGTTACTACCATGTTTAGGCTTTCATTATGGACTGTGTGTGACCATAACAGAATCTATTGTATCTGGCTTTTAAAAGTTTTCTTTTGTAGTTGTAGATGGCCTTTATTTTATTTGTTTATTTTTATGTGGTGCCGAGGATCGAACCCAGTGCCTCATGCATGCTAGGCAAGCACTCTGCTGCTGAGCTACAGCCCCAGCCCTCCATCTGGCTTTTAAAAGTCTCATTCTAACTGCATGGATATGGCAATAACCATCCAGGTTTTTCACTTTCATTCTTAATTTTTTTAAAAATCCAGTCACATCTCCATTTGTGATCCTATTTATCATGATGCTTTGAATAAAGGCCAGCCAGACAACACTAGTGAATTTTAAGCATGAAGAATCAAAGAAAGGTCAAAGTGCTAGTTAAAGAGAATTTCAGAGGTCAGGTTCACTTATCCATTTCTTCTTCTCCCAAGAAGGAATTTAGGGGGCATTCTAAATAATCACCTTCTGTATAATCATCAACATCTTTATTTTGGGTCTACAAATTATACAATACAACTCTGCTTATATATTCACAACATTTTGAAGCTGAAATGGTCCTTAGAGATTATAATGAAAATTACAAGTTCAGAGAAGTTAAGTGACATGCCCAGAGTCAGTTAGTAAAAAGTTCCAGATAAATTCTCGGGTTTTGTAATTCTTTTTTTAAATATTTATTTTTTAGTTGGACACAATACCTTTATTTTTATTTATTTTAATGTGGTGCTGAGGATAGAACCCAGGGCCTTGCACATGCTAGGCGAGTGCTCTACCGCTGAGCCATAACCCAGCCCCAGGTTTTGTAATTCTTAATCCATCACTTATTTTCCTGACCAACAATATTCTTGTTAGCGTAGTAGTGGTTGATGTCACCTTTGCCTTCATCATGTTTGCCATAGAGTGAAGAGTACTGGAAATTGCTATGTATATTGAGCCACTGGGCAGAGCTGAGGTGCTTGTAAGGAGGGCATTTAAGTTTCAACAAAAACTGCTCTGCTTATGTCCTTAGTATTTGTTTTTGCTTCTGGGTAAGATTTTGTTGAAATAGACTCTATGACTAAAGCATTTGGAAATCACATCAATAGTTGAATCCAAATGTAATGTGGGGTATAGGTTTAATAGAACATGTACAGAGAATATCTATGGAGCTGGTTAATATGTTCCAAGTAAGTCATGTTTGTGACTGGGTACAGTTGTGGATCTAGTAAGGATTCTTAGTTAAGTGAGCAAGCCCTTCCTTTGTTACTCTCTAGATTCTGATTTCCTCTCTCTAGTCCTGTGGTTCTCAACTGGGGAATATTTTGCCTCTCAGGCATTTTACAATGTCTGGGGACATTTTTGGTGGTGATAACTAGGGAGGTGGTATTTTAGGCATCTATTGGATAGAGGCCAGGGATGCTGCTAAATGCTCTACAATGCACAGGACAGCCCCCCCATAAAGAAATATCTGCCCCAAGTGTCAAAGGTGAGAAATCCTGCTTTAGTTAAATGCTACTTATCAGTCAAGGGCAGCTCAAGGCCTACTGCTGCTCTTGATGTTTCTCTGAACTCCACCAATCCTCATTACTGGAAGATTTTATTATTTCTACTCCCCAGTTTAACCATTAGTTGGACAATTTTCTTGTTAATAATTTTCTTGAGCCAGGATTAGTCTTAGTTGCTCAACTGGACTACATGTCTTGTGAGAAGAGAGAATGTTTTGTAGGGACACTTGTTCTGTATGCCTCATAAGCTTGACCAAACATAGAAAATGCTTTTCTGGGGAAGACATGAAAGGAAAAAGTTCAGAGGAATTCACAAAGGAAAAAAAAATCGGGGCTGGGATTGTGGCTCAGTGGTAGAGTGCTTGCTTAGCATGAGGGAGGCAGTGGGTTTGATTCTCAGCACCGCATATAAATAAACAAAATAAAGTCCATTGACAACTAAAAATATTTTAAAAATTCAAGGATCACTAGTAAAGGAAAGAGTTAAAGCTGGAATAGGTGGATTAAAAAAAAAGCTTCTAAAAATTTCATTCATTCATTCATTCCTTCATTCAGGGATGTTATTTTCGATGTTGTAGTCAGGGAAAAGCCCCCAGAGAATTTGATGTTTGAGTAGTGAGGTTTCTGTGGAAGGAAATGACTTGAATTTATCAGTATGTTTAATGGCTTCATGATACCTCCCCCAGTTCCCCTTCTCCCTTGTAGAACAATAAATGTGGGCAAAATTGAGATTCTTCCAGGATCTCTTCTCTTTTTTTCTTGGAGGAGCAAGAAGCCTTAAAGAAGGAAGTGGGAAAGAGAGAGCAAACAAGCTCCCTTTCTCATATCACACCCCTGGGGCCTAGCATGTGTTTGAAGGCTCTCTCAGTGTAAAGACTGTCACCATATCTGTGGTGGTACCAGGGTTCTACACAGAGTTGGCTGGAAATCCTGTTTGTCTCCCAGAGATAGATTGTAGAATATTCTGGAAGACACTCCACAACATGAACCTGAGATACTTGGCAAGGCAGTCCCTACTTCAGGTCATAGCATTCTTTGTATGATTTCTGGGTTGTTGTTGTTTTTTCAATGCATGCAAATAGGATTTTCCATTTTCAGACAAATGCCCACATAATTCCACAGTTGCAAACTGGTGTTGGCCTAAAAGAGAGGTAACTTGGTTGAGAAATGGGTTTCAATTTGGAACTTCCATGAGTAGGTGATAAATTTCCAGTTGTAAAAATGCTAGAAACATTAGGGAAATGTTTTCAAACTCTCCTTCTCAACCAAACCACTGATTTAAATGGGAAAAAAAATCTTCCTGTATGCCAAAAAAGCATCCTTCAGATGTCCCTGTCAAGTGCCAGACAGTTGCTTTCCCATGAAGACCTGCCATATGGACAGTATGAGAAATCTCAAATTAAAATAAATTGTTATTCAGAGAGAGCCTCTCATTTGAGCCAAGACTTCCGACTTTACATTCTGCAGCCTTTGCCACACAATTATGAGGTCCAATTGGGTTGTTTAAAATATTTGTAGTATTGAATTCCCCAAGTATAGCAGTCTTTGTTTTAATCCCTCTTCTACACCATAGTGGCCTTGTAGCCTGTGTGAAAGAAAACATGAGCCTGGGCCTCATCATGCTGCCTTCCAGCCCCCCTTCCCCCACTCTGGCTTCTGGGCCTCAGACGCTTGGCTGAGTTGCTAAGCCCTGGAGGATCAAATCTTCACTTAAAATGCTGGGCTGGCTCAGGCTGAGGGCTGTAGGGGACAGCGGGAGAGACTGGATGGGAACCTTTGGTTCCAATTGTGTGGCCACTGTGACCTGCAGGGAGGTGGTTCCAGCCATTGTAGATTTTTACCAGGAAGATGTACTGGCCTTGGTTTGGCTACATTTAGCCTAAGGAGGACATTACGTTCTCCCCTCTTGTGCTGCTCAGAGCTTATGGGCTAAACTTGTTCTCTGGGATTCTTCATCCTTGATTCCATACTTCTGATGTTTGGGGTAATTGTAAATGGAGGTGGGTGGCCAGTAAGCCAAGGAAGGGGTTAAAACCAGTTGCATTAGTCTGCTAGGGCTGCTGTAGGAAAATACTACAAACTGGGTGGCTTAAAACAGCAGAAATTTCTTCTTACTTCTGGAGGATAGAAATCAGAATCAATGTGTTGGCAGAGCTGTGCTTTCTCCAAAGCCTCGAGTGAAAAATAATTCCATGCCTCTTTCAGCTTTTGGTAGCCCCAGGCATTCCTTGGTGTATGATAACTAACCTCAACTTCTGCCTCTGTTTTGCTGTGATTGTCTTCTCTCTGTGTCTTCTTCTAGTAAGAGCACACTGGTCATATTGGATGACCACCCTATTTTTGGAGGGACTCAATTCAACCATAAATCCCCGAAGAAAGGGAGATTGTTTCCCAGTAAAGATCCTTCATCCAACAAGTGCTCATGGCCTCGGTGCATATGGTGGTTAGGCCAGGGACTGTTTTCCAATCTGAGGGAGAAAGGTACTAAGGTTTTCCTGTGAGATGTGGGGTGGCCTGGCCAGAGGAAATAGCAGAGCAGCACAGGCCCAGATTGCAATTCATAAGCTGAACCTTTGTTGAAATTCTTGCTGCAGCCCCAAGTACAAGGGCACTTGGGACAGCCTCCTAGTTTTGGAATCTTAACTCTAAATTCCCGGGCACCCGGAGGTTTAACCAGACCTGTAATGTTATTTTAACTGTGTCACTTGTGATTTAATGCAGTTTATGTGTGGTATGGATATCTGATCAGCAGCAGGATTAAGAGGGGGCTTTGGGGCCTCTCTAATTTATATCTGCCACTGCTCCTCTCCACCCAATCCCACTGGCTCAAAAAGCAGAAGAATTCTAGTTACCTTGCTGCCATTTCTCTACTCACTCTCTCTTTTCCTTTCTATCCTGGTTGGCTGGAGCACCCCCATGAATATTCTAAGGTGCCGTCCTACCTGCAGAGCTCACTTCCTCATGGGGAAGGAGGCTTTTGGCCATTGGATGGAGAGAAAGCCCCAATATTTAAGGGCCAATAAGGAAGACTTCTTGATCAGAATCTTCTCATTATTTTAGCAGCCCTGGCAAATTTTCTCTGTTACTTTCTTTGATCTCAAACCAATTTTTACCCTGGGACAGGGGGAGGGAGTAGGAATCATGGCTTATGATTTGGAGTAAAAATGAGATGTTGTTTGACTTCTGGCAGTTTTCCTTCCAGTGTGTGCTTTCTTGCTTTTTCACAACAAAGAAAAGGGGAAAATACTCCCAGCCTAAACAAATCCTTGAACCATTTCTGTACCATTGGGGATGCAGCAATATATTTCTCCTCAGTGTTTTGTCTGCCTTTCAGAAATTCTATGTGCTTTGATTCACTGTCTCCCAGGGATTCTTCCTCAGAACAGCTAACCCCAGAACCAAAAACCCATCTGCCCTTATCTAAGAAGGTCAAGGCCAATGTTAGTCTCTCAGTCTAGCAGAGAATGAGACACAAGCTCCAAATCCAACAATCTGGAATTTCACTGCAGAGTAGAGTTTTCTTTTGCACAAATTCTCACTTGGTTATTTTCATATCTGAGGGTTTTATTTTTGTGTGTGCACAGATCTTGGATACAGGAGCCACCATAACAAGAACATCATTTTTGTTCATATGGGGTTTAATTTCCTGAGGCAGTTGTCTAAGCAGGCATACCAAGTCTTTGGGGAAAGGACAGAAGATTTTTTTTTTTCATTTTTTTTTTCATGTGGTGAGTTCCTTCCTTGAGATTTAAAAATTCAAGCAGTTGATGAAAAGCAGGGTGTGAGACACTGTGACAACTCTTTACTTATTTGTTCTACAAACTCATGGCATTTATGTGGAAACACTGTTTTATGCATTTGTAAATATTACTTCAGTTAATCTTCATAACAACCCTAATGTTAATATTAATATCCCCCTTCTGTAAAGGAGGATACCAAGGAACAGAGAGGTTAGGTCACCTGCTCAAAGTTACACACCTTAGTAATTGGCAGAGTTGGAATTCGAATCCAGGTGTCTGCTTTCATAATGTATACATTTAATAATTTAACATTTAATAGAATAATGGGGAATTGATGAGATTTCAAAATCAAATGTCTTGGGCATTCCCTGAAAAGAGGCTAAGTCTCTGTAATGATCATGACCATTCTAGGGCTTCAAGATCTGTCCAGACAAATGAACTGAAATGGCATTAATATGGTCTGGACAGATCTTGAACTCCCAGAGTACTCTTGGTCGTTATCGCGGAATTATTTGGTCTGTTCAGGAAATCCTCAAGACATCTGATTTTGAAATGTCATCAACTTGCTATTACTCCAAAGTCTTTAAAATGACAATATTGGGAGAGAACACTTTTCTGTCTGCCCACAGCCTAAGTAGATGCTAACATGTAAATAAATAGTATTTTAAGAAATGGTCAGGGTGCTTGGGCCTGTGAAACCAGAGTTTTCATTTTGATCAACAGTATCCACAATGGATGTGAGACCCAAGGAATTATTGCTATTTAGTGAGGCATGGAGTGCCATTTCTGCTCAAAGGTGTGGCCAATAAGTAGTTAATTTGGATTTTTCTGAGTCATAGCTCTTCATTTGCTCTCCTTCTACATACTGAAAAATCTAGAAAAAGGTAAGTTTTCCCTTGCAAGTTGCCCTCATTTGCATTAATCTTCATCTCTTCCCTTTTTCCATAACAGAAGGAACAGCAATATCTATCCTCCACCCTCACTAAAATCACACCAGATGCCATGGCTGTGGACTTTTGGTTTTCCCAACATAAGATAGCTTCCAGAAGATCTGCAGTGCACGGCTGTGAGAACACTGGTTTCAAGAGCTATTTTACTGTGTTGCGTTCAGTGACAGCATGATCCATAGGCAATATAGTAAAAAGAATTGGCCCCTGATGGTGCTTAAAAGGTGCTGGAAGGAGAGTGTTAATTTATTGCTAATATACACTGTGTTAAAAATAGAAAGAAAAATGTCTTTTGTTCCAATTTTGCCTTTTGGAGCTTGAAAGTGGGGTGGGGGCGGGTGGGGAGGGACTAGTGGCCATCATTAGAGGTCACAATTTGGTCACAGCTTAAACCTTGTACTGTTGACTGAGAGGCAGGGGAAAGAAATCCTTTGTTCTAAGTCTGTGGGGAAGCTTCCTGAAGGAGCTATCCTCTGGAGAGGCCAGGACCATCTTGCCATGCTATTGTTGGGAGCATTTATTTTCCTGCCCCAGAGCTCCTGAACTTGTATTTGCATTTTCTGCCAGTCTACCTGATTCAGCTCTAATAGGTTCCGGAAGCCTTCTGGGGTGTATCAGGCTTGCTGGCGACAGGCAGAGAGAAAACAGGCTCAGAATCCTTGAGACTTCACCGTAGGGGTCTGGAAACAGAGAAAAATAGTCCCTCAGAAAGGCTTCCAATAAATAGTCTTTGGATTGAAGACTTGTGGACTCAGAGTGGCCAGACGGGAACAATATTTAAGGGAGATGTGAGGAGACTTCTGTGAGCTTCTGCCAGTTGATTTTTTCCTGTGCTTGGGGATTTTAAAAAGCTGCTTATGGGTGTTAAGACCCTGAGAAAGAGCAGATCCAAAGGGGGAAGTCAGCTTAGCAGGTCTTACTGTGAGATGTGCCTCTGCTTTCTATGATTCAGTCTCATGGGACTCAGTTGCCAATTGCTGCCTTCTATACCTGGTAGTGCCAACCCCTAACCATTTTTCATTTTCAGGGAGCTAGTAGACCTCCTGGGAATTAGGCTTGGCTGCAGTTGGAATAACTTTCAGTGATTAATTAATTTAATTAACATATTTGGAATTGCAATTGCCTTTAATATAATCTACCTTCATAAAAACTCATGAATTAAGGTAAATATTTATTTGGAAATAGCCTAAAATTGCCTCCCTGGCCAACTTGGAGGAGGGGAAATGATAGTAGTCTGCATCTAACTACCTATTACTGCTCCTTAGGAAATTACTAAAATATGTGATTTTTCTTCCCAGAGAAAAATTTAAGTACATTTTTCTTCATCTGTTTCCCTCACTATTCTCTCCCTTCCCCTCGTTCCCCACACCTTCCAATTTATCTAAGTCTGTTGAAAATGGACTAGCCCAGTCCATAACTGTAAAAAGAGTAGGAGGATGAATGGATTCACCAGTGAGTGGGACAGTGGGGAGAAGCCATCTTCCCTGTGGGGCTATGATGGTCTGAGAAGGCACTGTTCATTCCTGGTGCTAAGTGTCCTTTCCTCTGACTTGCTTGCCTGAGAACAAACCACTTTCCATTCAGTCATGTACTGTGCTCTCCCTGGCTCAGGCAGAAAGGTCACCCACTCAGCTTTCTGGGCCACAAAGAGAAATGAATCAGGACCTTCCTGAGAGGGTGTGGGCTCTTGGCTATTTTTTATCATTTGGGGCAGCTCTTCACAGGCCCAGTGTTTTACAAAATGAAAGTGTGGCTGTTAGCCTGGGGATGGGGAAGACAGCTATGTTCTATTCTTTTCAGAAGAAAGTAGGCAGAGGTTTGATGAGGCTTTCAGAAGAAAGATGATACAAAAACACTAAAAATAAACACAGAATTAAAAACTGTGATTAGGCCCATTATTTTTCATTTGTGATGTACAACAGGAACCACAGCAAAAACCTTCCTCCTCCAGTAATAAAAATGTGATTGTCAATCAGTGCTGGGGGCAATATATTTTGCCACATTACATTTAATAAGAGGTCTGAGTGATCTTTTAATCTTAAATTGTGGCCAGGCTAATGTGGCTCCAGCTATACAAACCTATTTCCCTTTTCTTCTTGTTCCTCTTCCTTCCCACAGAACTAAAGTGGTCCAGATCTACTGAAAATATAATCTACCTTTATAAAAACTCATGAATTAAGGTAAATATTTATGTGGAAATAGCCTAAAATTGCCTCCCTGGCCAACTTGGAGGAGGGGAAATGATAGTAGCCTGGATCTAACTACCTATTACTGCTCCTTAGGAAATTACTAAAATATATGATTCTTTTGATTAATAACATTAATCAAAAACCAAGTAGAAATGAGAAAGCCATTTTGGCAGCTGGCATATCTTAGAGCTGTGAGCCAGGACATTCAAGTTTGTCTCTAAACTTACGTACACACAGACCTTGTTTAATTAGAACCTGATACCAGACCCAATATAATAATACTTAAGGATTAATCTATCACAAACTATGTTTAATATCAGTGTCACTCACCCATGCCATCAACTCCGTCATTGCACCCTTGAAAGAGCAATCTGTATTTAAAAACTGTTTATACAGATTTTACCTAACTACTATTTCTGTACCTTTTATACTCATAATTGTGGATGTACACAGCACTCAGAAAGCAGTTCTTAAAGATTTATCAAAGGAGAGGAAGAGGCAAAAAGAAGATGATGAAAGAGCATTGCAATGATAAATTGGGTTGGTTGAGAATTCTTTGCTATCTTCCCTATTTTACCTGATGATACTCACAAGATGTGTGGTTAATTATAATCACTCTGAAGCTTATAGCAGTGAAAGGAATAGAATGTTTGAAACCCTTTGGTCCTGGTTATCCTTAGCAACCACATTTTTTTTTTTTTTGGTACCAGGGATTGAATTCAGGGGCACTTGACCACTGAGCCACATCCCCAGCCCTATTTTGTATTTTATTTAGAGACAGGGTCTCACTGAGTTGCTTAGTGTCTTGCTATTGCTGAGGCTGGCTTTGAACTTATGATCCTCCTGTCTCAGCCTCCTGAGCCACTGGGTTTACAGGTGTGCACCATCACGCCTGGCCTTAGCAACCACATTTGAAGTATACAGAGTCTAGTATACAGAGCATTTAACAATTATGACCAGGATTAGACCATGAAATGAGCTGGTAGGATTTTTGGCTACCAAAATATTACTGTGGGGGAAAATTAGATGCCAAATCAGAACACCTGGTCAGCCATGGCTCTGTTTCTCTCTGGGATGCCTAATAGGTCATATTAACCTTACTAGAACTTGGATTCCTCATTGTAAATGTAGCTGGATTCTATTTAAAAAGCTGCTAAGTCCTTTTAATTGGAAAATTGCAGAATTCTGGAGTAGAATAACATTTTTTACCCCATTTTTCTCCTGGGCAGATGTACCTAAAATTAAATGTGACAAATTAGTTGAAGTATTAGATGGCCTCTCTCTGGGCCATAGCTACGACGTCAGGGAGATGAGCTCGTCTGTGATTTTAACCTTTTATGAATCATGAGTGCCTATGAGAGTCTGATGAAAACTCTGTATAGCTTTTCAGTAAAACACACATATGCCTATTTTGGCTCACTTTGTTTGCTATAGTGGGGGTAATGGTTTTCCAGAGGCATATCACTGGGTCCCAGCTAAGAACTGCCGTATTGGGGATTTTGAAGCCTCACCCAAGTTCTAGTAATCTCCATCATGCAGCTGTAGGTTGTAAAATAGCTTTATTATTTCCTACCTCATTAGGCACTTTTTGCTCCAATATCATCCCAGGCCTTCAAATACCTATTCTATCTCCCAGATCTATCCTGCTGTATAATTCCTCCTGAATTATGCCCTGGTTAACATCATTTATATCTGACAAATAATTATTAGTGCTTACTAGATACCAGACATGTAAGTTTAAAAATTAACATATTTAATCCTTATTAAAAACCCACAAAATCATTAATATTGTCATCCACAGATTACAAGAGAGAAAACCAAGGCATGGAGGGGTTTAATAATTTGCCCCAAGTCATCAAGTTAGGTGACGGTAGAGGTGGGTTTCAAAATCAGCAATCTGGCTTCAGGGCCTGTTCTTAACCCCTATGCCCATTTTCAAAATATTTGGGTAATGGGGATTTAAAACTAAAGCCATATTGTGAAAATACTTCAAGTTGTATACTTGTTATTTGTGTATATTTCTGTATGTTATATTTCATTTAAAAATTTACCTTAAAATCTATGTCAGTTGGGAATGCTTTTGGCAGCAAGAACAAGCAGTGACTTAAACCAGAGGGGTATTCATCATTGATTTAACAAGGAGGTGGTATGTGATCTCACAGTTGATTCCTTAACTCCACAGTGTCCCAGTGACCCATGAGCTTTCTACTTTCCCTCTTGCCTATTCTCAGTGTTCTGGCAGTCTCCCCTCATGGTCACAAGATGGCTTCCAGGCCTCTATCATATCTGTATAGGAAAGGGAGGGCAGTAGAAGAGGTCTCCTCACATACCTCTCTTATTTCGCAAAGCCTTCCAGTAGACTTTTCCATTAGTCCCATTAGTCTGATTTAGGTAAAATGGCCACCTTTGTATAAGGGAACTGGAAAAGTGAGTCCCTGATTTTTCCAGCCTCAATGGGTTGTGATGGAGGAAGAAGAAGGTATAGAGAACGAACATTGGGTATTTCTCAATGGTATCTGCTACACATTCCCTGGATTAGAACACTTCTGCATTGAGGGAGGAAGAAGAACAGCAGTCATGGAAAAGGCTTCTTTGAGATTGTGGTATGCAATTGCTACTTTCCTCTAGATTAAAAAATGGTTTACACTGGTCCCTTTAGAAGAAGGTGTTGAATATAGCTGATAGTGAAAAACATTTGGAACAGAAGATTTGAAATTCTCTTCTATCAAATTGGAAGGATGAACGCTTAACCAATGACTTAATTTGAATCTTTGAAAAATGTCCACTTCATTATCTTCTTAATGGATTGTACATCAAATTTAGTGTGTCTCCTAGACACCAGACTGGATTTAGCCAGATGGTACAAGTTTTCCAACCTTCTAATAATTCTAATGCATTTTGAGCAGTTAAAATGCCTAAAGGGGGTATCATTCTGGTGGGAGGAGAAGAGCAGTTGGTTAAGTGGTCTTGCCATCAGCTTTGTGTCTGGATGGCAACGATTCTTCTCCTATTTGTGTCATCTACTAAAAGCTCCTTAAAATTCATGTCTGGGGAGGGAACCATTTTTTCCTGCTGTTTTCAACCTTCCTATTACCACAGTGTTTGGTTTGTGAGATTTTTGTCTTAGTTTAAGTTTTCTCACCTGGAGGGAGATGCCAAGACAAGTACTCAAGTACATATAGTTCTTTTTGGTAGTGAGAGAAACTGTGGTTGGGGAGTGGGAAAGTGAGACAGAAAAGGGAAGACAGAAAATAAAGTGGTGCATCATCAAGCAAATTACCTCTGTGGTTGAGTGGAACTTGATCTCACTGGGAAATTCTGGAAGACAGTATGAAACATGTGTTCCAGGGTTCATCTACCTGTAGGTGAGAGAGCCGGGTATTTATACAACAACTCTCCATCATCATTAGAAGAAGGCTTCTTCCAAATGGTGTTAACTTCCTGACATTTCTGGCTTACCACACAGGCAAATAAGTCTGGCTTCAATGGCAAAAGATAGCCCTCAGACAAAGAAATGCTTATGCTGACATGTGGAAGTGGTGCAGGTAAGGGGTTTTAGTTTTCTTTAAATGTTAAACCTCAGAAGGACTGCTGTGGTTTCCACGTATCCCCTAAAGTTTATGTGTGGGAAACTTAATTCCCAATGTAGCAGTGTTGAGAGGTGTGACATTTGACAGGTGATCAGGTTATGAGGGCTCTGCCCTCATGAATGGATTAATGTCTTTTATTGTGGGAGTGAGTTTGTTGTAAAAGGGAGTTTGGCCCCTCTTTCTCTCTCTTGCACATATGCTTTTGCCCTTCTACCTTCTGCCATGGGATGACATAGCAAGAAGCAAGAATGTCCTTTCCAGATGTGGACCCCTCAACCTTGGACTGCCCAGCCTTCAGAATTATAAGAAAGAAATCTTGGTTTTTTAGAAATTACCCCAAATGTGGGATTCTGTTATAGTCACACAAAATAGGCTAAGATAGAAGACTTAAATGTTATAAAGTCTAGAGCCTTCTGTTCTTCCTCCTTCTCAAAGTAACTGGCCCAGACAGGTAAAGTCTCACACCTAGGCAGTAGCTAGTCTGCAACAACAACTCAATTCTCCCACTTTTTTCATCATCTTCAACACTGCCATGTTATTTACAAAATGGGGAATATTAAAAATACTAGTGGAGGGGCTGGGGTTGTGGCTCAGTGGTGGAGCGCTCACCTAGCACGTGTGTGGGCCTGGGTTCGATCCTCAGCACCACGTAAAAATAAAAACGCATTGTGTACAACTAAAGCAAATAAATAAACATTAAAAAATACTAGCAGATTATTATTGATTTAATGGTAATGACATTTAGAAAGTAATTTTTATTTGTATTAACATGTGACTATTAAGAAATATAGTACATCCACAAAAAATTAATTTAAAAAATTATGGGTAATTTGCAGAAAGGTCAATAGAGGGAAGGGAGCAGGAGGTGCAGGGAGGGAAGGGGAAGGAGAGGTACTGGGGTCTGAATTAGAACAAGATATATTCCATGCTTGTATAATTATGCCAAAATGGATATTGCTGTCATGTATAACTAAAAAGAACCAATAAAATAAAATAAAAATAGTTGTCAAAATTAATACATCATTTGTGAGACACAGTACAAATAATTATGAATATTTCTTTCTTGGCACATATGCCTCTTGGACACTAGACAATTTCCCCATATTCATGTATAAGAGTATTCAGTGTTCTGTGTCCTTTTGCTATGTCCTTTGGCTATTCTCTGAAGCTATCTTCTTAGAGTCTGCCCATTTGACTATTAAATATAAAACACAATGTGATTTTAAGTCCTTTGGGTATAAACTGAGGAGTGGGATAGCTGGGTCAAATGGTGGTTCCATTCCAAGTTTTCTAAGGAATCTCTGTACTGCTTTCCAGATTGGTTGCACCACTTTGTAGTCCTACCAGAAATGTATGAGTGTACTTTTTCCCCCACATCCTCACCAACACTTATTATTGCTTGTATTATTGATAATTGCCATTCTGACTGGAGTGAGATGAAATCTTAGAGTAGTTTTGATTTGTATTTCTCCAATTGCTAGAGATGTTGACCATTTTTTCATATATTACCCTATATATGAGCACAACCGATGTGATTGCACCATGTATAGCCAGAGGAATGAGAAGTTGTGCTTCATTTGTGTACAATGTGTCAAAATACATTCTTACTGTCATGTATAATTAATTATAACAAAAATTTAAAAAGACGGGATGTGATATAGCCAGCTGCATCCTCTTGCAATACTCCTAGTGCTTTTTGAAAATGAAATGAGGAAAGAATTTTCAAAACCTAATAGTTCCATGGGTGACTGAAGAAACCCTACAGGTAGAACCAAGATATGAGGGTATTTAGGAAAATCTTAAGGAAGAAGAAAGTTTCAGAAATATGTTTGAAATAGAACATTTGGCTAGTATTTCTTTCTCCAGGAACCTTCTGCTCTCTGAGCTATGTAGACTGTTCTTCACACATTTCCAGGGGCCTCCTAGGGCTTCTTCAGCTCTTCGGGATCTCTTCTACATTCTGGTTTTCCCCATTTGCTTTGATCTTCTCACCTCTCTCACCCATTTTTCCTACTCTAGGAAAGATTTAGTTCTGGGTCAAGGATCAAAAGAATTGGAGCAGAAGAAAAATGAATCTCATAATTTCATAAAAGTGTTTAGTTTGACCTCTCACTGTTAAGTACTTTGGACATTTTTGTACCCAGTGTTCATGACTGGATTTTCCAAGAACTCTCTGCAGCTTTCCTTTCCTTCTTTTGTTTAAATTGTGGAATAATACGTACTGCAAAGCACAGAAATTCCAAGTGTACAGCTTGATAGGTTTTAACAAAGTGAGCATACTCATTTGTAACCACCACCCAGGTTAAGGTATACATTACTAGCACCTAGATGCCTACTTCATAACTGCCCAGTCATATCCACTCCAAAAGCCAAGACAATCTTTTGCCATAGATTGGTTTTGCATATTTTTGTATTATATATAAATGGAATCACATAGCATGTACTCTATTGTGTTGGGCTTTTGTTCAACACTGGCTCTGTGAAGTACATCCATAGTGCTGTGAAAAACAATCCTTTATTTCTTTTTTCATTTCTGTATTCAATCATATGAATCAAATAACTATCCATTTGCATCATTTTTGGTGTCATCTTAGTGCTAAATTTCAGGTCAACATTGTGTGGGATCATAATTATATTTAGACATTTATTCCTAAAACATTCATCAACAGATTGACAATGGCAAATCAAGTCTGTCTATTTAGCTAGTATGTCTATGGAACTCACTATGTATCAAACATTGACCTAAGTACTTTATAAATATCAACTCACTTAGCTTTCATACCAACACTATGAAATAGGTTACTATTATTATTCCTATTAAACAGATGCAGAAACTTAGGCGTGGATTGGTTAGTTCACTTGCTTATTAGCTAATGTGCAGAAGAAAAGTTCTGGCCAACAGGACTGGCGTAAGGCATGTTCTCTACTGTACTTCTATTCTATTATATAGAACATTCATTGTGTTATGTGTCTTTATTTTGTCCCTCTAGACTGTGAGCTCAAGGATAGCATTTATGTTCTATTTTTTTGCCATTGTCAATTCAATGAATGAGCCAGGGGCTGCACTGAAGTAAATGCTTGTGTTAAAATGAATGAGTTAATGTGGGGCAATGAGCTCATTGACACCATTTCTTAAAGTGCCCAAGATTTCCTTATATTTTCTGGTGAAAACTGGGAAAGCAGAATCTGCAAGGAAGTAGGGAGAAGAGAAAGAAAGGGAAATAGGGAAGAGGCTCATGGGTTAACCATGCAAACTGCTCAGAACAGTTTTTATGACTTCAACCACAAGAGACAATGAGAGGAATAGCTTAGTGCTGTGCTGTCTAACAGATATACAACACAAGTCCATGTGTAAGTTGACATTTTTCTAGTAGCCATATTTTAAAAAGTAAAACAAACAGGTGAAATTAATTGTAATAATATATTTAACCCAATATATCCAAATGTTGTCATCTCAACAGGTCATCAATATAAGATAGATTTATTTATTTTCAGTACTGGGGATTGAACCCAAAGGTTCTCTACGTCTGAGCTGCATCCCCAGCCCTTTTTATTTAGAGGCAGTGTCTTGCTACATTGTCCAGGCTGGTCTTGAATTTGTGATCCTTTGGCCTCAACCTTCCAAGTTGCTGGGATTACATGGCTGTACCACCATACCTGACACTATAAGAATTATTATTCTTTTGGTACCAGGGATTGAACTCAGGGGCACTCGACCACTGGGCCACATCCCCAGCCCTTTTTTGTATTTTATTAGAGACAAGGTCTCACTGAGTTGCTAAGTGCCTCTCCATTGCTGAGGCTGGCTTTGAACTCTCGATCCTCCTGCCTCAGCCTCCCGAGTGCTGGGATTACAGGCGTGTGCCATGGCGCCTGGCTCCAAGAATTATTAATGATGTATTTTAGATTTTTTTTTTTACTAAGTATTCAAACTCTACAACATCTTATCTAGGACTGTGTCTGTGTCTACATTTCAAGTGCTTAATAGCTATATGTTGCTAGTGGCTACAGTACTAGAAGAGGGTATGTCTATAGCCTTGTCTCTCAGTGTGGTCTTTGGACCAGCAGCATCACTTCAACAGGAAGTTTGCTAGAAATGCAAAATCATGGGACACACCCTGGTCCTACCAAATAAAAATCGAAATCAAAATCTGTCTTTTAATGAGCTCCTGGGGTGATTTTGTTTGCACATCAAAGTTTGAGAAGCCAGCCCAGTGATCAACTGCATTAATAGGGCATTTTCTAATGAATGGCAGATAATAGCTCTCTAACCCTGAAATCACAGCCACGGGGTCTCTCATTAACTTCATTTGTTAACTTCCCTCTTTCTCCCTTCCCTCCTTCATTTCCTTCCTTCCTTTCTTATTTTCTTCCCTCTTTTGGTTCCCACATTAAAAAGAAGACTTTATTTCAATCAATACTGCTGCACCTTTTAAATGACAGTGCCAAGCTATTAAATTCTGCCAGCTCATCCTTTGTGAATGAAGAAAAGTGGATTCAGCCGCAGCCCTATCTTTTTGCCATTATCCTGTATTAAATGTCCTTCAATTAGTATGTGCAGCGAGTCTCCTGCAAGACCCCCTGCTGGTTTATGTCACTCGTGCATTAACCTCATTGGTTACCAAACATCCCTATTATTAAGCCATTAAAAGCCAGGCTTGTTCACCTGCCAGCCCTTTAGTTTCCTTTTCCATCTCCTGGACCATTTTCCCAGATGGAATTTTAGTGATTCTGTCCATATCCATCTTCTCTTTTATCTTACAGGAATTTACTTCCTCTTTCAGACCTCTCCTCTTTTCCTTCCTTTCTCTTGCTCTGCCTTGCTCTTCCTCTACCCCCACAGTGTGTTGTATTTCTGCAATTTTTTAATACCTCTCTCTCTCCCTAGGAGAACGTAATTACTTGGTTGAGAACAGGTTGGTTATAGCTGTGTGTGCACTCACCAAGCTGGAGCCTCGTCAGCAAGGCTGTTTCCAGCCCCTGCTGGCTCAAGCAACATTTGGCAAGTCATCGCTTTTCAACCCCATCCAATTGTTTCTGCCAGTTTGATGAAATTGCGAAGTGGGTTGCAATATTGGCAATTTGAAGATGGATATTGCATAGAGTTATAGAATCGCATTTCAAAAACCTGTTTTTTTATATCTCGTCCACCTTACTTGTTTTCCAAAGCAATGAGATATAATTTTAGCCATGTATATAATATTACACTTGAATTTTTAGAGAGAAAATTCAGGATGGAGATAGAAATGCTCAGCCTGCAGGAATGTGCTTTATCTTCAAGTTGACATTTTACCAAGGAGGGAATGGAGGCTTTCCATTTCATTCCCCTCGAATATTGCCTATAGCAAGAAGAAACAACCAATAAGGACTGGTGGGCCAAATCTGCCCACCTCTTGTTTTCATATGGCCAGTAAGCTAAGAATGGTTTTTGCATTTTTAAATGATTGAAATAAATTAAAAGACAAATGTTTTGTGACTTGTAAAACCTACATGAAGTTCACATTTCTGTGTCTATAAATAAAGTTTTATTGGAACGCAGCCCTGCCATTCATTTATATATTGTCTATAGCTACTTTCATGACATAGTGGCAGAGTTGAAAAATAATGTTATGGTTTGAATATGAGGAATTCCCCAAAAGCTTACATGTGAGACAATGCAGGAATCTTCAGAGGTAAAATGATTAGATTATTAGAGCTGTAACCTAATCATTCAGTTATTTATTTTATATTTTTGTGGTGCTGGGGATTTAACCCAGGGCCTTGTTCATGCAAGGCAAGCACTCTACCAACTGAACTATATCCCCAGCCCATCAGTCAGTTATTAATCCATTTTGTGGATTAATAATCTGAATGGATTAATGGATGGTGAATGTAGGCAGGTAGGATATGGCTAGAGGAAATAGGTCACTGGAGGCATGTATTTGGGGTTTGTATTTTGTCCCTGGCAAGCAGAGCTCTCTCTGCTTCCTGCCTGTCATGAATTGAATATCTTTTCTCTGCTATGCCCTTCTACCATAATGTGCTGCCTCATGTTCAGCCCAGGGCTATGGAGTTGGCTGACCATGGACTGAACCTCTGAAGCTGTGAGCCAAAATAAAATTCCTCCTCTAAGTTGTTCTTGTCAGGTCTTTTGGTCCTAGTAACAAGAAGCCAACTAACATTGGCAAAAACAAACTATATGGCCTGCAAAATCCAAAATATTTATTATTTGCTCCTTGACAGCCAACGTTTGTTGAACCTTGTTTGAGGGTAGGGCCATGTCTTATTAATCTTTGTATCCCTCGTTCACATTATCATGCTTATTATCTGGTAGGTGCTCAATAGATATTTTATAATGCAGGAGGGAAGGGTGAAATGAAACTCTATTTTTTTTTCAGGATATCAAGGTGTTTACTGAACTGCTTTTATTTATATTGGAAGTTGCAGGTCAGAGAAATAATGTGTAGTTGTGGATAGCATCTTAAGATAAATCACTGAAAGAATAAATTCCTGGTTTGACACAAAGTTTTGGTGGAGAAGGCCGACATAGCAAGGAAAGTCAGGGATCTTTATTAGACAGTATCTCAGTCATTTGGGCTGCTATAACAACATACCTTAGACTGGTGGCTTATAAACAACAGACACTTATTTCTTGCAGTTCTGGAGGCTAGAAGATCTGAGAGCAAGGTGCTAATAGATTTGGTATCTAGTGAGGACCTGCATCCTAGTTTACAGATGGTTTCTTCTGTGTTCCTCACATGACAGAAGAGGTGACAGAGCTCCCTGGGATTCTTTTTACAAGAGTACTTTCATAAAGAGTCTTCTCTTATGACCTAATCATCTCCCCAAAGCCCTACTTTTTAGTACAATCACATTTGGAATTACGTTTCAACATATGAATTTTGGAGAGACACAAAGAGGCAGTACCAAATTAAGTGGAACTATCCACTAGACTGAAGACCAATACAAGGCTGCTCTAGGGAGGGGCTTACTATGGGCCCAGAGTGGCATCACTGGAAAGTCTGCCTTACTCAGGAGAGATTCTGGGCAGTTACTTTAACAAATTGAGCCAGCAACTTGTCCATCCTTTGGTTTGAACCAGCCCTCTGGGTTCCATCTCAAATGGCCAATTTGTTCTCTCACTTTGAATCTTCAGTTCACCTTTGCTCCCTTTATTACCTCTTCTCTCCACTAGATTATAAATTACTTGAGGGGAGAGGTCATATTTACTTAATTTCCTACCGTAGATCTGCACATAACATGGTGCTTAATATGTAGTCTACATGTAATAAACAACTGTTGTAAAAATGAATGAATGAATAAATCTATGTGACCTAAAGCTCTAATTTCCTTCATCTACTTTGGAGAGAGTCATGATGTTTAACTTCCCAATATCCAGACCACTCCAACTGATGAATCTAAAGTTACAGATGTTCTTGAGTTCAGGTCCTTGTACTCTTAAGTGGTCCACTGATAGAGTTCAAGAGATCTATGTCTGTTCATGGAAAAAATACTTCTTTGTTTCCACTAACCTATAGCTGAATGTAACTTTATCTTCAATTATAAATATAGGCAACAAATAACTGTGGAATTAGCAGTATGTTATCAATAGAACCTTTTCTGTTCATCAGCAATTCAGAATTATGGTAGTAATTATATCTGCAACCAGATTTTGTTATTTTTTCCTCATTTTTTGGTGCATTATGGTTGTGCACAATGATGGGATTTGTTGTTACATATTCATACACGCACACAATATAATGATATAATTTGGCCAATATCACCACCCTATGGTCCCTTTCCTCTAGTGATCTCCCTTTGATTTTTAGGAGAGCAACCCCCACTTTTGTTTTCTTTTTTCCTCTCTAGCTTCCAAATATGAATGAAAATATATGACCCTTGACCTTCTGAGTTTGACTTATTTTGCTTAATGTGATGGTCTCTAGTTCAGTCGATTTTCCTGCAAATACCATAATTTCATTTTTCTTTATGGCTTAATAAACTCCATTGTGTATATACACCTTATTTTCTTTATCCATTCATTCATTGATGGACACATAGGCTGGTTCCATAGTTTGGGTATTATGAATTGCGTTGCTATAAACATGGGTATGCATGTACCACTGTAGTAAGATGACTTTTTAATTCTTCAGGGTAAATACTGCAAAGTTGTATAACTGTGTCATATGGTTACATGCCTAGTCTTTTAAGGAGCCTCCATACTGATTTCCATAGGGGTTGTACTAATTTACAGTCCCATCATCAGTGTAAAAGTGTTCCTTTTTTAATGTGTTAATAAAGAAACATGTGCTACCATATCACAAGTTTGTTGATGACCAAATTAGTCTTAATTAACCTGGATGAATGCACTGAAATTCTAATAATGTCATTTCCAAATAACTGTATTCCTTTACAATCCTACACATTTTACTTTAAACATTTGAAAACATTCCTAGAAGGGGCCTCTGGAGTCCCTGGTACAAACAGGAGTCCCTGGTACAAACAAGGTTATAATCTCTTATTTGGTGCTCATTTAGTGCTTATCTAGTATACAGGTATGCTTAGTTTTTGAAAATATATCAAGATATGCACATATTTCGAGGCATATTATACTTCAGTAAAATGTGTTTTTTAACTGGTCTGAACTAATCTTGGTTCTGAACTAATCGTGGTCTGAACTAATGTGACATCCTATTCATAACTTAGTACCTAGAGCTTGGCTGACCATCCATATACTATACCCCAACTTCCCATACATGTTAGCAGCTAATACACATTGACAGACTTGTCTAGGCCTTACTTAGTATTCATTCTACTCCCTTTTGTCACCTTTGAACTTTCTCTTATAAGAAACTGATTAAGAAAGAGTGTCTATTCCAAGCCAGGACAATGAGATATTAATAGCAAGCTTTGAGCCAGGCAAGGTGGCACATGCCTGTAATCCCAGTGGTTTGGGAGGCTGAGGCAGGAGTACCACAGTTTGAGGTCAGCCTCAGCAACTTAGCAAGACCCTGTCTCAAAATTTTTAGAAAAGAGATGGGGGTGTGGCTCAGTGTTAGTGTCCCTGGGTTCAATTCCATGTATTGAAAAAAAAGGGGAAATTTTTGTCAGGGTGATGGTAATATGATATGGAGGGAGATGCCCTCCCTTGGTCTGGACTTTGTTATGTTTACATGTCACATCTGGACCTGTTAAGGCCATCCCATGGTGGGGAAGGGACAGAGCCAACTGGAGCTGGAGGTGCAACATGATGTGCCAGGAGTCTGCCATACTCTTTGACTTAGGTTATGACCTCTGAAAGTATCTACATTTTTATTATATTTTATTACATTTACTTGAAAGACATGATCACATTATAATTGTATAGTCCAAGCATGCACATTTTATGATCTGTGGTTGTTAAATACTTGGACAGTCACTGGCTGGAAGGTACACATATTGAGTGTAAGCTGCCTGTCACGGCCAGCCACGGCGCCGCCACGGGAGGAAAATTCTCGGAGGCAGAGTTAAGCTTTTACTACTTTACTTCTACTTTCTTAGAGCTTAGAGAGGGAAAGAAAGATTTTTCTTCTTAGCTTAGAGAGAAAGAAAGATATAGTAGAGCTTAGAGCTTAGCTTAGAGTCTTAGAAAGATAGAGCTTAGCTTAGAGAAAGATTAGAGCTTCTTTCTTCTCTCTTCTTTCTTCCTTCTTCTGTCTTCTATCTTCTTCAGGAGCCTCGGCCTAACTCTGGCCAGTCATTACTTCTTCTATCTGGTTTCTCTTCTGTAACCGCTCTGCCTACGTTCTGGCCGCTCTGATTCTTCTGACCGACCGAGTGACTGCCCGGCTAACTGAATTCTCCGTTCTCCTAACTCGGACCGCTTTCACCCGGTTATATACCTTCAGGTTTGCGGGTGCCTACAGGTGCGTCACATACATATCAGGTGGAACCCATGGCTTCCAGCTAGCTACAACAGCCCTTCCTAATTAGGGCTCCTTCATATTCCTTCCCTTTAGTTTAAAAAGGTGCTTTTGTTCTATTTTCTCTATTTTATTTTCTCTATTTTCTTGTCCCTACCTAGCTTTTCACCTTTTATTTTTGAAAGGGTGGATATTTGAGCCCTTTTTGAGAAGGTGCTGTGGCTTTAAGGAAGCCTAATGCTGAGGAGCAGCTAACGCACCTAGTTAAGCACAATTGCATAAGCGGCTTTGACTTTTTTTTTTTTTTTTTTTTTTCCTCTTCTTTATTTTTCTTTATGGCTTTCTTGCCAAAGCTCAATGGCTTTTTTTTTTTCTGCATGGTTTTTTACCATGCTATTTAATTCTCTATTTTCTTTTAAGCTCATGGCTTTTTTCTTTATACTAAAGCTCAAGGCTTTTTCTCTATATTTTTTATGGCTTTTGGCCGGCTACTCTGCTTCGGCTTTTGGCCGGCTCGCTTCGGCTTTTCGCTGGCTACTCTGCTCCGGCTTTTCGCTGTCTACTCTGCTTCAGCTTTTGGCCAGCTACTCTGCTTCGGCTTAATTCTTAACTGGCTTCAACTGAGTCAGAGGCTCTGCTCTCTTGTTTCTACTCTTTTTGCTGGTCTCAACTGAGTCTGAGGCTATGCTTTTTCATTGCTCTTATTTCTTAGCTTTTCTTCTCTGCCTGCCGAGCCCCGGACGGACCACCATTTGTAAGCTGCCTGTCACGGCCAGCCACGGCGCCGCCACGGGAGGAAAATTCTCGGAGGCAGAGTATAGCTTTTGCTACTTTTACTTCTACTTTCTTAGAGCTTAAAGAGAGGGAAAGAAAGATTTTTAGAGAGAAAGATTAGAGCGAGCTTTTCTTCTTGTCTTCTTAGCTTAGAGTAGAGTAGAGTCTTAGTTAGAAAGATAGAAAGATAGAGCTTAGCTTAGAGAAAGATTAGAGCTTCTTTCTTCTCTCTTCTTTCTTCCTTCTTCTTTCTTCTGTCTTCTGTCTTCCTTGGGAGCCTCGGCCTAACTCTGACCAGTCATTACTTCTTCTATCTGGTTTCTCTTCTGTCTTCTATCTGGTTTCTCTTCTGTAACCGCTCTGCCTACGTTCTGGCCGCTCTGATTCTTCTGACCGACCGAGTGACTGCCCGGCTGACTGAATTCTCCGTTCTCCTAACTCGGACCGCTTTCACCCGGTTATATACCTTCAGGTTTGCGGGTGCCTACAGGTGCGTCACATACATATCAGGTGGAACCCATGGCTTCCAGCTAGCTACAACAGCCCTTCCTAATTAGGGCTCCTTCAATTGAGTATAATGTTGTGGATTTTTTTTTTTATTCCAGTCTTTGGGCCCTCATGAGGGAAATGAAAGTTTATCAGTTTTACTCATCCTATCTACAGAGAACATAAACACATTATCAATACTGAAAAATTAATTAGATTGTTTTCCTCTGATGCTGAGTGTGAAATATCCCAAGCATAGGTGACAAAGGAGTCACCTAGAAATACCCTCATGGATTTTTCTATCACTGTGATATGGCCATTCAGCTCAGGAGCTGAACCCCTGCTGGTTGCTGACATCCTATTCATAACTTAGTACCTAGAGCTTGGCTGACCATCCATATACTACACCCCAACTTCCCATACATGTTAGCAGCTAATACACATTGACAGACTTGTCTAGGCCTTACTCAGTATTCATTCTACTCCCTTTTGTCACCTTTGCGTCATTTAGATTTTAATGTTTCTCTCTAGCTCTGGACTTAGGAAGCTCTCTGATATCTTCTGTTTTATCAACTGTATAAATCTTTAGAAAGACCCATTTGTGGTCTGCATTGACTTTCCTGTCATTTCTCTTCTCTGATTTCTATTCTCATCTTTATTATTTCCTTCCTTGTACTTTATCTGGGTTTGAATTGTTGGTCTTTCCCCCAACTTTTTGAAATGGAAATGCAGATCATTGATTTTCAGCCTGTCTTTCCTAATATAGGTATTTATAGCTATAGTTTTCCCTCTGTGTACTGTGCTAGTTGCACCCATAAGTTTTGATATATAATATCCTTATCATTCAATTTAAAACATTTTCTTTTAAAAAGATTTTATTTATTTGTTTTAGTTGTACACAATGCTTCTATTTTTACGTGGTGCAGAGGATCGAACCCAGGCCGCACACGTGTGCAAGGCGAGCGCTCTACCGCTGAGCCACAACCCCAGCCCCTTAAAACATTTTCTAATTTGTATTATCATTTCTTCTTTGAGCTGTGGGCTGTTTAGAAGTATATTGCTTAATTTTCAATCCACTGCTAATTTTGTAGTAATCTTTTTGTTGTTGATTTCTAGCTAAAGATCATCATCAGAGAACACACTATGAATAATATCCATTCTCTGAAATTTGTTCAGAATTGATTGATAATTCAGCACATGTCAAATTTTGAAAAATGTTCCCTGTGCACTTGAAAGAGTATCTGTGTTCTGTCATCATTGGAAACTGTCCCCTGTTTTGAAACTCCCTCTGTATTTTGTTATAGCTTTGTGTCTTCTGTCCCCTTAGACTTCAACATCATCTTTTCCAATGGGACTCCCTGCTGGGTGCTCCCCTCCATCCAACTGAGGCTGCTAAGCCCTTCCTCAACCACATGCAGGTGATTTGCATGACTTTGGACAGCCAGCACCTTTTCTCTAGTTCTTAGGAGGCAATTAGAGGCCTATATTAGTGAGAATTACCTTAGTATTCAAATCTAGAAATGGAGCAATACCATGAGAAACTGCTTTAGTGTCACAGAGAGTGATCCATATAAAGCTCCTCCTCCCTTATAAAGACATACTTACACACATACACAGTTTCTCTGTGGGAGCAGATGTAAAGTGTCACAAGTGGCCATGGAGAGGGTGGGCTCAGGGGAGCTCAATGCTAGGTCCATATATCGCTGCTGCATATGCAAGAGGAACTACCCATGGTAGTACCAATGTGGCTATTGTGAGTCTCTCTAGGTGGCAATTACTTTGAACCCCAAAGATAAACTTGAGTAAAGCTGTGATATTGTGGACCTGTGAAGAGTGTGAGGAAAGGATAGGATTTCAAGATATGTGATCAGGAGAGTATATAACCATTCTCAGTCCTTTGGCATTCTACGTGAAACCATCTGAACAGTAACATCTGTTAAATAGTTAGCTTTCTTGGCTCAGGTTGCTATTTAGGCAGCACTACCCCAATACATATTTTCCACAATCTGAATAATATGGGATAAAAATTGTCAGTACTAAAGAGAATAATTATAAAAGAAAGCTAAGGGAGGTAAAGTAGTATCAAAATAGCAATGCTCTGTCTAGGGTGATAGTAAGGAGATGGAGGCAAAGCCAATTAGGGGCTCAAGACTTCATTTGTTTGGGGACAACAGTGGAGACGCAGAAAGACAGGTTCTTTTTTAAAATTTTTTTTTTAGTAGATGGACACAATACCTTTATTTTATGTAGGAGCCCTAATTAAGGAGATAGCTAAGATTGCAGTTAGCTGTGAGCCATAAAGCATTACCACCTTCCATGATCTCAGGAGACTTGGCCCGGGACATTGTGGACCGGGTCAGCACCATTTGCATGATCTCGCGAGACTTGGCCCAGGACTTTGAGGATTCGGTCAGAGCCATTTTGTGTGGTTGGGAGAGTGTGGATAGCGTGTGGGAGTTGTTGTTGGAGCCGGAGAGAGAAGCTAACAGAATAAAGAGCCTGTTCGTTTCCAGTCTGCCTCTGAACTTATTCCCGTGGCTTTGTTGCTGCAGGCGGCCATCGCTTCAGGCAGCAACAATTTTATTTGTTCATTTTTATGTGGTGTCAGTGATTGAACCCAGTGCCTCATGCATGCTAGGCAAGCAATCTACCACAAAGCCACAACCCCAGCCCCCAGGAAGGGAGGTTCTTGGTGTGCCTGTGTGTGAAGATCTCAGAGTCAAATCTCTGTGGCCTTGATTGAAGGGGTTGGAGGAGGATGTGGCGGAGAAATGGCTCTGTGTAGTCAAAAACTTTCCCTCCATGGCTAACACATGCATCTACTTCTCCATCCCTAACCCTAACCCTACAGTTAGATTTGAGGCTACAAATGGTTTTTGTTCCATTCATCCTCCACCATCCTTTCCAAATTCCCTTTAACCTCAGCTACCACTTCTGCTGCTCTCAGTGACCTTCCCAGTGATGTGGCCTAAACCAGAGGAGTCTAAGCCCCAGTAACTATTCCCTTTTCATGCTGAGGTTGATGCATGTGTCTTCTCATGGTCACAGTTGAGCAAGGCAGTACCATGAGGTGCCCAAGAGAATCATCTGGGTTCTAATGTGTTCTTCTCTGCCCCATTGCAAAAAGCAGCCCTACCATCTTCTGTTCAGTGTCAATTACCCCATATAAGATGCAGACTCCTATGTATGGTTGTTGGACTCAAGACATAAAGAGAAAAAAGTGTCTGGGTAGCAGCTATAGCTCTTGTGTCCTCTAAAGGGAGATTTGGGGGGCAAGAGTACACCCTTTGCTGGGCACAGTGGCACACGCCTGTAATCCCAGTAGCTCAGGAGGCTGAGATAGGAGGATTGTAAGTTCACAGCCAGCCTCAATAATTTAGTGAGACTGTAAGCAACTTTGTGAGACTCTGTCTCAAAGTATTAAAAGGGCAGGGAATGTAACTCAATGGTTAAGCGTCCCTGGGTTCAGTCCCTGGTACAAAAAAAAAAAAAAAAGTATGCCCCTTAGTCAGATGCAGTGGTGCTTGCCTGGAATCCCAGCAATTTGGGAGGCTGAAGGAGGGAGATGACATGTTTGAGGCTGGCCTTGGCAACTTATGAGTCCCTGGAGAAAGAGAGTAAAAGAGAAAAACAAGGGATTTGGGATGTAGCTCAGTGGTAGAGTACCCCTGGGTTCAATCCTCAGTGCCAGGGGAGAGAAGAGTGCAACCCATTTGGAGCATCCTAATCCTGAGAGTTCAGAGTTGAAGGGATGGGAAGCACAGAGTCTCCCAGTGGATCACTGGGAATAATGGAAATAAGTGATTTTTACTTCTTGGTCCACAGATAAATGTGTTCTTCTTGTGGGAGATATAGTGCCATGTAGAGGTCTCTGACTCAGGGTGAATATTGAATCCTAGAGGCTGGCACTCCATCCTTGCAGTCTTGCCTCTGAGCTGGCATTTCAACTGTGCCTTTGGCAGACAATTTCATTGCTCTTTGATGGCCAGTTGCATTCTGGATGATGCAGTATATAATACAACCAGTAGATCCCATGACCATGGGCCCACTTCTCTACCTCCTGTGCTGTGAAATGAAGCATCCTGGTCAGATAGTGTTATACATGATTCCATCCTGTGGATCAAGTACTTTGTAAGTCCCTTCACAGTAGACCTGGCTGAGGCTCTGCAGGCAGCAAAAGCAAACCAACAATTGGACAAAGTATCTGTTCCCAAGAGAATGTATGGCTGGATTTTCGACAATGGAAGGGATTCACTGAAATCAACTGCTACCAAGTGGTCTATCTCCTCTAGGATAACTACCAGATTGGAAGCTCAGCATTGAGCTATGTTGCTGACAGGTGGCAGTAAAACATTCTTGTTGGGCCTCCATCTCTAGCACCATAGTTACTCCTTTATTTCTGTCATACCAATTCTTTAGTGGCTGATATTAAGGGAAGACTGACATCAACTTGCCAGGTTGGTTTTCTTCTTGGTTGTTCAATGCCTCCTCTTTGGTAGATAATTTCTGGTGGGGTGAAAATCAAACTGTGCCATTTGCATGTCTGTTCATATACCAGAATTAGTTATAAAGATCACCCAACAGTAGAATGAATTGGACATAACTTTCCTATGTTCATATATGAATACATGACCAGTGAAAGTCCCCGTCATGTACAACCACAAGAATGGGAAGTTATTCTCTATGTATTTATAATGTATCAAACTACATTCTACTGTCATGTGTATCTAAAAAGAACAAATAAAAAATTTAAAAAGATCACCCAAACACAAGGGTGCCAAGAAATGTAGTCCAATTTTTATGTTCAGAAAATGGACAGCAGGGAATATTTGGAGAATAGCAGTAATGGCCACCATAGTCTTCATTTGTTATACTCTATTATAAGGATCTCAAACATGTTCTTTCTCGAATGTTCTACAGGGTTTAAAGTGAAAGTAAATATTTACTTACAGCTTAATTTCTTCCTAGAATCCAAGCAATGTTCCCTTAGGGTTGGGTTAGAGACAGTATGAGTATTGAGTTTTACTTGGAACATTTTTTCCTTATGCTTTATTACTGGTTAAGAGCATGTCATTCCTGGCCTTCCCCCCCCCCCCCCCCCCCCCCGTTAGGATTTTTTTTTTAAAGCAGCTGTTCAATACTCAGGTAAATAGGCTTCCTGTGGGCCCACCCAACCAGACAACTGGTCATGTTTATGCACATTTGAATCCCACTGAGATATAAGTTTGTTGCTCTCTCCCAAGCTTACATTACTGTTTATAGTTTTAGGCCTTTGATTGATTCTATCCCCAACTATAATATATGCTTCTTGAATTCTGAGACTGTCTTCTTTCACTTTATAGCCTGAGCTCCTAGAATAATATCTTTCCCACATAAAATGCTTTGTAATATTTGTCATTGGTGATGAAGTGATTCTAGAAAGCAAACAAAATAGGTTTTTATGACAAAGATAGCCACCCATGCAAATAATATAAGGCAAACAGTTCTCAAAGGATCAACAGGACCCAGAATGTCTTTTACCCTGGGCACTCACTGATGTGATATGTGTGCTCTGACCTCTAGCAAATGGCCCTCTGTATGTGAGCCCAGTAAGCTGAAGAATCCTGGTTGACATTTTATGTGGCTAATGTTTGGATGATCTTAGCTCCTCAGGAAGGCTTTATTAAATCTGAATCCCAGAAAGCAGGACAATCTTAGCCAAGTCTATGTCAATTAAAAGAGTGTAACCATTTTGTTTTATGTGCAAGATCTCAATGTAACTCAACGGCAACATTTTGAAGTAGAAAAAGTTGGTTTTCAGGGCCTTTGCTTTCTATTTCTATTCTTTCCCCCATTTTAACTTTCACTCCCAACCCAGAAGCCAAAATAAAATACCTTCTATTTGGGGAAACCAATAAATTGTTTTGATTTTTTGTTTTATGACCCAAACCTATATATTACTGGCTGCTATGGCATTATTTCTCCCTGCACACTCATCATTCATAGCTACAGGGTGAAAATATTCCAAAATAGTATGTAATGTCTGTTACACATTTAAATGCATAAACTTTGGTTGTCAGGATGGTGATTTAATAGAAACTTATAGGTTCATGTCAGATTATTTTTAATGTCAAGTTTTAAAAAAGAAGTTTCTATATGTGTATTTTTCCTTTTCATTCCTGCTTTTGGAAATGTTATTTCTTTGTAATATAGTCCTATTTTATCATGTTGGGGTATAACAAGTTTTGGCAATTGACTTACAATAAATTAAGGAAAAACATTTATTAAGAATCCAGAAGTAAGCCGGGCGCGGTGGCTCACACCTGTAATCCCAGCACTTTGGGAGGCTGAGGCAGGAGGATCGCGAGTTCAAAGCCAGCCTCAGCAGTGGCGAGGCACTTAGCAACTCAGTGAGACCCTGTCTCTAAATAAAATACAAAAAAGGGCTGGGGATGTGACCCAGTGGACGAGTGCCCCTGAGTCCAATCCCCGGTACCACAAAAAAAAAAAAAAAAAAAAAAAAAAAAAGAATCCAGAAGTAAAGCATCTTTATTTCATATCTATAGTATCATCTTAAACCCACAGTCTCAGGTCCTGTGATATCAGGCATGTAAATTGAATATGGAACTTCTTATTTTAACATATTATTTCTTTGGGATTATAAATCATACTCACTGGATTAGTGCCCTGAGAATTTAGATTTGTGCCAGTCTTTATTATTTTGAGTGCCCTTCTAGTATATTTTAAATTATTTATTTTAATGCTTTTTAAAATGAAGTTTGTTCCCTCCCCTTCTTCTCCCTCCCCCCATCCTCATTCTTACTCATTTTTGTTTAACTAGTTTGATGTTACTGATCTCCTCCACTAATTTCCTCAATGATTTTGGTAGAAATTTCTTTGCAGAGAAATCTAATCACTGCTCTTGGCTATAAATTGACCTCAGCTCAGTAAGATTACGTAGAAGCCGGGGAATGAAAGCATTCCATAGGTGCCACTAAGAATAAGTTGTCTCTACCTATTTATAGGACTATTGTAATACTTTTAAGTTCCCAAAGTTAACGTTTAATTTTTTCATCCTCATGTAAGTGGTCTGGAATGAAAGTTAGTATATAAACGAATTCCTCACTGGTAATTCCTCACTTGAATAATTCCTTACTGATAATTTAAGTTAAAAATGCCTTTGCTACATTCTTTTGAAAGATGGGGCAGGAATGAGTTATAGTGATGGATGGCTGAACTTTCTGTATGATAGAAAGTATAATGTTGATTCTTACTACATTGTTTTCCTTCAGGAATTTCCTTTAGGAATTGGGCCATTCTTACCAGCCTAGGTGGTAGAAAAGAGGGAAATCATTAAAAATTACCACTAGAAATTTTGCTGTCCATGTCTCATCTCATTGACTGCTGTCTCAAACTTTAGAAAACATTATCAATGTAAGACAATCAGTATTTTGGAGCAGAGAGGGCCCGTAGAGTAACATTGTCCAATGGGAGTATAATGTAGCCACATGTACAGTTTAAAAATTTCCAGTAGCATATTTAAAGAAGTGAAAAGAAACAAGCAAATCTAATTTTGATAATGTATTTAGTACAATGTTTCTAAGATATTCTTATTTCAATGTGTAATCAATATAAAATATGAATGAGAGAATTTATATTATTTTTGGCACTAAGTCTTCTAAATATGTGTATTATACACATATATAGCATATCTCAATTAAGACTAGCTATATTTCGAGCATTTAATAGCCACATGTTGCTAATGACTAGCATATTGGACAGAGCAGGAAGAGAGAATATCTCATTGAATACCTCTCCCTGACAAATAAGGATCCCCAAACCAGAAAGGTTATGCTACTTGCTACATCAAAACTGCTGTGGCAGAGAGTAAGATTAGAAACCGGATATTTTTAATGATCTCAAGTTACTTCCTATTACTTCAAGAGATTGTGCCTGACCTCTTATTGATATCGACCCCATATCCCAATTTTATTGTGCTTCTTCAGTTTCATAGCTGGGAATAATCTTAACATCCGCTTGAAAGTTCAGCCCAAGTCAGTCTCTGAACAAGAGGTGTCTTCAGTTAGGGAGGTCCTAGTTCATAGCTTTGGTAGACTTCCTATGACACTCATTGCTTTTGCTAAAGCATTGTGTGGAACTACACTCTCCACCCATCACGTTCCACCTACTGGTCAGAAGTTCCTCCCATCCCTCAAATTGTCCCCAATTACATATCTCTTCCAGTGATTTAGTCTAATTCCAAGGACCAGCCTCTCCTAGTTTGCTTGGTTTCGTGCACTGGTCAAACTTTCCAAATATGAGTAACAACACTATAGTGCCAACCCATTGATCTGGGCAATGGTACTTGGAAAAATAATAAATGTATTATTAAATGATTAATTTGGAGGCACTATTTGATTTAGAAAGTGATGATTATTAAGAAAGCCTTCAAAACCAAACTCCATCCCTCATCCCTTTTTTTGGAGAGTATTATTAAAATTGCCCACAAGAAGAATGCCTTAAATGAATGGATCAAAAAATGTGGTATCTATACATGATGAAGTTTTGCTCAGCCATAAGGAAGAATGAAATTATGGCATTTGCTGGTAAATAGATGGAACTGGAGAATACCATGCAAAGTGAAATAAGTCAGACTCAGAAAGTCAAAGGTCAAATGTTTTCTCTCATATGTGGAAACTAGAGAGAAATAAAAAGAAAAAAGGTGTGGTTGGGGAATCCTATGAAAATAGAAGGGAGATCAGTGGAGCAAAAGAAGGCGATTGATAGGGAGAGAGGCGGGATGGGAAAGGATTAGTGGAATGAAAATGACCAAATTATTCTATGTACATATATGAATATGCTACAGTGGATTTTGCCTTTATGTATATCTATAAAGCACTGTTTTTTAAAAAAAACTATAAATAAATACAAGGAAGACCAGTAGAGTAGAGGAAGAGGAATAGGGGAGGGAAGAGGTGAGGAAAAGGGGGATATACTGGGGACTGAAGTGGAGCAAATTATATTCCATGCTTGTATAATTATGTAAAAATGAACCCCAATATTATGTATAACTATAATGCACTAATAAAAACATTAAAAAGAATGCCTTAGACATAGTGTATCTGGATCTCAGTGAGCTATTTCAAGTTTCTCATGATATTGTTGTAGATGAGAAGCAAAGAGTATGGTCTGAATAGATATGTAAATTCACATTTGATCTTGAATGTCAACTTTGGGGGAGATTTCCAATACTGTTGTAAGGACCTTCCACTTAACCCTGTCCTAGGCTACTTTTTTAAATCAAAACTTATGAGGAGACCTCAGCATGTTTGTAGAAGATACAGAATAGAGAAAGACTCCTTGACCAGTGGCAGACTTAGAATTCTGGAGGTTCTCAACAAGTTGGAATGAAGGGTTAAAATGAACAAGATTTAAATGCAACAAAAATGCATGTAAATGCATGTACTTTCATTTAAAATTAAACTATGCAAGAACAGTATGAAAAAGGCCTGAATTAACTTTAGTGTAGTAGTGGTGGGGGAGGTCTTAGAACATTTAATTTATTATGAACTCATCATGAGCCAAGAGTGTGCATGGCTGCCATGTATCAAATGTGATCTTGGACCACATTAATTACAATATAATGGGAAGGCTAATTCTATTGTACTTGGTACCTGCCAGACTCTGTCTGGGTTATTGTACTTAGATCATGGCAGGCTGACAAACTGCAATGCATTTGAGACAGGCTGCCAGAATGGAAAAGGGCCTGGAACAAGTGGTGTGCTGGGGCTGACTGGTACTCACTTGCTAGAGATTGCTACATATTTAAGAATTTTGTGAAGTACTTGTTAAACCCTTGGTATGGACCATATGGGAGTATTTACACCTTTGTAATTGGCAAGTGCCATAAATGTGGACTTTTTGTTTTCAGAAAGTGAATTTGTCAGACTGCCATCATCAGTAACCTTCTGATGTGGAACATGATTGAGGCCAGGGAGTGTGTTACATTCAATAAAAACTAAAAACAAACAAAAGAAAAAAATTTGAAGTAGAGAGGTTGAAGACTTTATAGCTGTCTTTAAAAACTGAGTTCAATTCCTGGTACCTGCCCCCCCCCCCCCCCCCAAAGGACAAAAAACAACAACAACCAAAAAAAAAAAAAAAACCCAAACTTGAAGAGTTTTGATTTTATTTTTCAGCAAATCAAAGCAATGCTTCTCCAACATTCCCATCTTTACCCGTGAAGACAGAAGAGCTTGAGCTCTCACAACCTTTCCACACATCTAGAGGGGGCAACCCCAAACTACCAATCAGTACTGAGAAATTTCTCTTGTAATAGAGATTGAGTTGAGAGGTGTTCTACCACTGAGCTGCATCCCCAGCCATTTTTATTTATTTATTTTTATTGTGAGATGGGGTCTCACTTGCCCAGACTGTCCTCAAACTTGGGATCCTCATGCCTCAGCCTTCTGAGTTGCTGGGATTACAGGTATGTGCCACCATGTCTGGCTTGAAAGTTATACTTTATACTTTATTCCATAATAGATCCATGTATCTTTGAATATACAAATAATGGCAAAAGCAGGTACATCCCAAACTTTTATGTGTATGAATCTCCAGAGGAGCTTGTTAAAATGAAGTTTCCAATTCCATAGTCTGAGATTCTGAATTTCTAACAAGCTCTCAGGTGATAGCAGAAGAGTAAGGGTTGAACGTATGAACTAGTCTATTTTCTTCTCTTCTCTACTTGCACTTCCATCTTGCAGTAAATTTAACACCTCAAGATGATGTGCTGTACTTGATCTGTGGCTTCACCCCACAGTCCTTGTCTTTGATAATTTCTCACAGGGACACAGATCCCTGAGATATATACATGTTTCTCTGTAAAACTGGGAGTTAAAAGTTTTTAGACTTATTTGTATTTTATTATTTGTCCTCTTGTAGAATTCCTCTTTACTGAAAAGCATTTGAGCCTTATACTTTCTGGCTACACTGAGTATCATTGTAAAAGACAGTGGAGAACATGAATTATTTTACCAGTTGTAGGAAAATTGTGAAAGGTGTCACCCACTACATTACATTATGTTCTCTATTTGAGGACTCGGGAACTTTTTCTCAAGTTTTATTTCTAGGAATTGCTTCTTCTGAAAAATTCATTCTGTTTTATCTTACCAATACTAGGGTATTGCCCTTTCTTTTTTAATTCAATATTCATTCTATGCATATTGATTGATCACCTGCTAGGTGCCAAGCACCAGTCTAGATCATGGGGAACAGAGCAGGGAACAAAAGAGATACACACTGTTGCTCTCATAGAGCCTACATTATAATGTGTCTTTGTTCTAGGCTGTTAGGAAATACAGAGCCACAATCAAGGCCCCTCTAACAAGTCTTTAAGACCATATGAAATATGTTTCTCTTTCGAATTGGGCTCCTAGGTTGTGTGACTCACAAACCCTCATCTTTACCTGATTCTCTCATTTTTTTTGTTTTTCTTTTTTGATATCATGTGCCTTTTATTTTTTTTGTGAAGTGCCTCAAATTCTTTTTGGAACAAGGCAGGATATAAATGTTAAATAACAAAATCATGACAAATCTAGTTTGGGCAATCTTAATTGGTTTTTGTTTGTAATTCTAGAATTGGGTAACAGTCTACAGCAAGAATGTTTCAAAGTGCTCTGCAGGACCACATGGGCAGGTTATATTTATCTCCAGAAAAAAAGGAACTGACATAGAGAAAGCGGAAGTGAGGTGCAAAGATAGCTAAATTGGTTATAGCTAGGCAGTTGTCTTAGTTGAACATGGCTTGAACAGTTGGCTGCCTATGATTGACAGAAGCTTGGCTGCTGTGACTGGCTGAGGCTCAGCTATTTGTTACAAAGACAAATTCCTAAGCTAGGTTTTCAGTTTGTTTACGTACTAAATTAGGTTGTAGTTCTTTATGTAAGAACTCATATGGAGGTTTCCTCAGGCCAAATTTAGTTTGATTTAACATAAATAAAACATTGAATATGTGAAGCTGGAGAAATCTGAACAAAGCTAATGCAGTCAGGTTATAGGGAATCAAACTTTATCCTAATATACAAACTGTAAGCACATGAGCCCACAAATGATGGAGGTGGGGAGCCAGTCTCGGATCAGCATTTATTCAGTGGCAGGGTCACTTGGACAAACACCTGATGTGGCTCATTTTCAGGGGCAAAATGGCTGCTGGCCACAAGGTTCTGGGCTTTATATGCAGCCTTAGCAGAGCCAGGCATTGGGCGGAGTTAGTTACTTTTGGTGGGCCCTTTTGGTGGGGAGGGCACAGGGCCAGGTCATGGGAGGAGTTTTGGTGGCAGGATCATTTAGGGTGGGGCAGGGAGACAGGTAGGTATCCCTGTCCTTCACAAACAGTCTGAGGTCCTGAAGTGAAGTGGCTCCCCTTAGAGTGACTTTTCTGACACTGGAATTTGCTGTTCACCTTGTTTGGGGAATTCTGACGGGTATTTCCTGATGTGAATGACATTTATGTTAGATAACATCTTAGGTGGCTTTTAATAATCTGGTGGTATAGAAATTTCATAATTTCAATTCTTCTGTATACAAAAATATGGCTCATCCTCTCTCCACAAGCCCCAATATCTATTGGAGAATTATTTAGGGAAGACGATATCTCTGGGGAAATCCCATAAGTCAAGGGGGAGTGGTGGAAAGGGAGAAGGGTTTCTGCCAGAAAAGCAGCTCAGAGCTCAAATCTTCCACCTGGTCCATGTTTTGTGACACTCACTCAAATTGAAACTCCTGATTTTTCTTCTAACTTGTCTTGATCCAATTCATGGTTTTCTTCAGATGAATAAAATACCCCTGTATTTATAGTAGATGCTGTAAACCAGCCAGCCATGATATTTTTTTTTATATCATAAACAGCTGCTCTCTGAGCCGACACAGAGTAAAAAAGGCCGATTTGTATTTTTACAGCCAGACATGAAACCAGCTTTCAATAATTTGGGAAGCACGTGCCGCCACTCTTGATCCTCAGGATGCTAATTTTTAAATGAGCCCCTAAAGAACACTAGCACTACAATTAGTACAGCCCTGAAAGGTAGCCCCATTGTAGCCACTTACTCGAAAACAGGAAATTTCAAAGAATTAATTGATTTTAACTTCAATATGAAATATTGGCACTTGTGATGATAATACTCTGTGAATAGATAGAGGCAGCATTTATGACCTTTTTAACTACATTCCATTCACTGAAAAATGACAACTATGCTAAAGAAATACTTTCCTCCTTGCCGCTGGCTTCTCCCAATGAGAGCTTTTAGCAAAGGGCATAGAAAGTCCTGCCAATAAATAACAAAAATTTACTATCCCTACCATCATTTTCCAGTCTTGCCCTTCCCGCCAGAGGAACGCGGAGAGTAGAATAGATGAAATCAACGTGCTTTGCTCAGCACTGAGGACATGTTATCACTCAAACTGGGTGACTGAGGAAGAGATTAGTCTGGGAGATATATACAGATGGAAAATGGTGATGCCCCAGACACGTTTCTTGCTTTTTGTTGTTTGGTGTTGTTGCCGTTGTCATTATTTGAATTTCTCACCGCAAATGGCCATTAGCCCTGATTTTTCTTCAGTGCCACAGAAATCAGAATTGTCTTCACCTTCTGAAGATGCTAAAAGACAGAAATCCCTGAGTCTAAAGCCATCTAGGAGGAATTATTTTTACATCCATTTTGTGGGACTGAACACTCCTCTCTATATAAGAGAGAACAGGGTGCTTTAGAGAATGCATCTTCAGACTCCTTGAATTGAGGAAGGAAAAGAGCCAGTGCCAGAATGAGCTTAACTGGAATGAAAAGCATTTTCCTGGACTCTGCTCTCCTGAATTAATCAGGTCCAGCGTGGGCAGCTTAAAGAGCTTGTTGGGGAAAATTCCTTTCTTGTCTGACTATTTCTAGCCAGGCTGCATACAGAAGAGGACTCTCTAATCTCTGGTCCGGGGCCATTGCAACCTGAATCAAAACAACTGTTTGCCATTCCTATAAGAAACTAATGGTCTGAAAGGAAATAGCAGGATGTACCAAAGAACCCAGGATTTCTCTCTGTTAGTTGTTTTAAGGGCTCTTGGTATAGTGATTCTTGAAATCACAATTACAGTTCATGAAGTTTCTTGTACCAATTTCAGCTATTAGATTTGTTTTCAGAAAAGGAACAGGGAGAACTCTAGCCTTTATTACGAAGAGTCCCAGCTTTATCCTCCTTGTCTAAATCCTTGAGGAAAATAATCTGTCTCAAGGGATGTATGTGAAGAAGTATATTTTCTCCTTAGTAAGCATGTCTTTTCAAAATTTATCCCAGGTTTTCTCTTTTTCTCCCCATCATTTGGGGCTTAATACCCATATGCATGTTATTATTGTCACAGCTAATCCCTTGCTACTCTAAATACATCCTTTATTATGTTGCAGATCTCAATAACTTCCTATTACCCTGCTTCCAGTTATACCAATTGTTAGAAAATGCTGAACAAAGTTAACTTAGCTGGGAACAGAGTGTTAGTGAAATTAAAGGGTTTATTGGGGTGCCACGTGGGGAAGGGTAGGGAAAGTAAGGGAAGGGAAGGGGGGTTGGGAAGGGAGAACAGGAAGGAAGAAGAAGGAGGGGAAAAAAGGGCCGGTTTCAGTCTGGGGCAGGCTTAAATAGCGGACTGGTGGTCAGGGAGACCCCTGGGGGCGAGTGTCTCCATAGGCTGCTGGAGGTCAGGAGGCAGTGGCGAGGTCACCTGCTGGCCAGGCTGAGGCTCCTGGGAAATGTAGTCTTTTACCTGGGGAGGTGTGGCCTTCTACCTCCCTGCCCGGAATCCAACACCAAAGGTATACCCAGACTTTCCATAAGCCAAGTAGTCATAGGAGGAAAGGAGAAGGCACTGATGATGAAGGCACTGATGATGATTAGTTGAGCGTCTACACTGGGTTGGTGTTACAGTTTGAATCTGGAATGTCACATTGGGGACCAAGCCTGTGTTGAAGGCTTGATCCCTGAGGCAGCAACATTCAGAGGTGGGGCTTTTAGGAAATGATTGTATCACAAGGGCTCTAACCTCATCAGTGGATTAATCCATTTGGTGGGTTGAGAATTTGAATGGACTACAGGCAGATTGTGAAAACTGTAGACAGGTGGGGCATGGTTGGAGGAAGTAGGTCACTGGGGGTGGCTCTTGGAGACTGGATCTATTTTTTAAAAATATTTTTATTTATTTGCTTTTAGTTGTACACAATGCGTTTTATTTGTACGTTGTGCTGAGGATCAAACCCGGGTTGCCCACGAGCTAGGCAAGTGCTCTACCACTGAGCCACAATCCCAGCCCGGAGACTGGATCTTGTTACTGTCCCCTTTCTGTGTTTCTCTGTTTCCTTCTCTTTGCCTATTGGCTTCTATAAGTTGACAGTTTTTTCTCCTCCATGCTCTTTTGCTATGATGTTCTGCCTCACCTCAGGCCCAAAGTAATGAAGCCAGTCAACCATGGACTGAAACCTCAGAAACCATGAGCCAAAATAATTTTTTTCCATCTTTAAGTTGTTTATGTCAGGTATTTTGGTCACAGTGACAAAAAGCTGACTAATGCAGTCAGCCAGTGGAGTAGACATTTTGACCAGTGCAATCGATGCCTCTACATATATGCTATAAGGTTAGTATAATAATTCTCCCCACTTTCATGATGAAGAGACTGAGGCTTGAAGAGATTCAGCTACTGTCCCACATTTCTAGTTTAAACCCAAAGTAGTCTGACCTCAGAGCCTGTGCTCTTTCCTGATATGCCAAACTGCCTTTTGTTCAGAATTGGTTATATAATCTCCATTTTGCAGAGGTAATATAAAGGCTAAGATTTTAAACTTTGTCAGACTCCCAGAGTAATCCTTGCCAGGTTGGTATTCCTGAAAATCTGTTTACTACACCAAGCAACTCATTACAGTGATTCAAGACAGATAATCTGGCACAATCAGTGGTGTCTGGGACGCACATGGACTATTTATGAGAAGCTCCGACTTGATTATGGAACCTATCAAATGTCACCTTGTACTTAATGTAAAGAATAGCTCCAGGTCAAAGCTTTCTTTGGGGATAGTAGGCTTCTTTCCTACTATGTACTATGATACTAACCAACTTGGTTATGTTATGCTGTCTTATTTGTAACATGCAACTATCCTTCATTACTATTTTGTTGCACTAGCTCATTACCAAAGTTTCCTTATATTCATGATCTGAAATTGAAATTTAACATTCCCTTATCCACGGTAGTATTAGCAGTACCTGAGACTTTGTCAGTAGAAATCACAAGTATCTTGGGCCAGGAATGTATGTAAAGCACTTACCTAGCATTTGGGAGGCCCTGGGTTTGACCCCCAGTACTGCAATAAATAAATAAATAGTAGAAATTGTGAAATTTCAATTAGAGATTTGTAGTCATCTGAATAATGGCCCCAAAGATATCAAAGTTCAAATCCCTAGAATCTGTGACTATTACCTTTATGGCAGAGGTAAGTGAGGATATTTAAATGTGGAGATTATCTGGGATTATCCAGGTGGGGCCTAATTATAACTGCAAATGTCCTTATGTATGAGAAAGGAGAATTGAACAACAAATGTGGGTAAGGCAATAAGTTGATGGATGCCATATTGCCAATTTTCAAGATGGAGGAAGGGTCACAAGCCAAGGAATGCAGGTGGCCTGCAGAAACAGGAAAAAGCAGGGAAATGGATTCTCCCCTAGAGCTTCCAGAAGGAGCATAGCTCCACTGACACCTTGACTTTATTCCAGTGAAACTGAGATTTCTGATTCAAAATTATAAAAAAAATAACTTTGTGGTGACTCATTATAGCAGCAATAGGAAACTAGTACAAAGTAGTTAAAGTAAGGATTTTTTCCCCATTCAAGTTCATAACCTCTTGAATTATATCCATGATCCCCAGGTTAAAAATCCTTACCCTAGAGGTTTGGGGAACTACAAGGTAGAAGGAACCTGGGTCCCTGAATGACTCCATGGGGCAGAACTACCCATGGATCTAGAACACTTACTCCTTTTGTTGGTAGAAACAAAAACTTTTTTGATTTTTAAAGCTGCTGAATTTTGGGGGTCTCTTTGTTATAGAACCTTAGTTTCCTTTAATAATACTATGGGGAGCCAGAGATTCTGCAAGAGGGAATAAGGAATAGATTTAACAGAATCACAAACATGCAGGAAAGGATCCAAATTATCTCAGCCTATTAGACTAAGGAGCAAACAGTGCTCATAAGTAGCTGATGCTGGAAACTCAGAGTACAGAAGCAGCAAGAGCAGGAAGCCAGGGAAGCACACCAAAGGGCAGGGACAGAAAGGGATGGAGCAATGAAGGGCTGGGGAGCCTGGGTCTCAGCAGCATTAGCAACCAAGCTTCTTTGGACTCCTGACTAATGCCCAGGCTTGTTCTCAGTTCACTGGATGCCCTGGCATATCTTGCCAAAAGAATCCATACTTTCCTGACAGTCACACAAAAATTGTGGCTTGTGGTTTACTGCATGTTCATATTCTCTCTTGCAGATACCAGGGCTCTTGTTCCCCTAGCCATGGATCTCTCTAAGTTGTTCTCCAACTCTGAGACCCAATTGGGCTTTTCTTGTTTTAGTGACCTTCTGGTCTCCTTCCCCACCCTGATTCTTGAATCTCAGAACCCTATTCTGGTTTTCAGCCTTCCTCACCCTGCTATCTTTACTCCCTCTAGATGAATATTGCTAACTCCAACCCAACCTCCCACTATCAGCCTCTTTAGAAACCCACCCCCAAGCTGAGCCTGCCTTAGCCTCAACTGGAATGGATAAGACACATTTTTTTCATTATGGTTCCACTTTAAAATAAAGAAGTGAGTATTTCTTAAGCATATTACTTAAAGATAAATTTATTTTCATATATGTGTGAAATATATGAAAATATATTCCTATATAGAAACATACATACACATACATACATATATTTAAAGACATCAGCCAATTGAAGTTAGTCACTAGTAATGAAAGAGTATGAGAGTACATGTGCACTTAGTACCCATATTTCTTGAATCTTTTACATGTGTTAAGAGGTCCTAACTAGAATAAGATATATTCCATGCTTGTATAATTATACGAAAATGGATTCGACTATCATGTATAACTAAAGAGAACAAATAACTAAAAAATAAAGAAAAAAAGAGGTATTAAGGACAAAAGTTAGCTGGGTATTTTAAACTCTGTCTTTCCATTGTTGTGATGTATACACAATGATTTTCCTGATTACAGTTTCTTATATTTATCAATAAAACCAGTTATCCCATAATAGGAATTACAAAAATGTCTGTGATGGAATTTTGGAAATGTTAACAGCTCATGAAAATTGGAAAACAATGAAGTAATAAGAAAAAAATTTCTTCTTGAGTAGCCATTAAATAATTATAGCTACCCACATTGGTGAGGGATTTGGTTGGACCAAAGTAAATACAAAGGCAGAAACTAGAAGTTCAGATAATTAGAAATAAAGAAATAAAGAAGAAAATGTCTAGTCTTAATTATACATTTTGATATGAAAATGGCTTAATTAACTCTAGGGACTGAAATGTATAAATTATTATTAGAAGATGATTATAATTTAATTATAGTTTTAGCTTATGCAATGCCTCAAATGCATTCCTGGAAAGTTAAGCAAAAATTCTATCAAAATTTTCTTGAGTGTAATTATAATTTTGGAGCTTCTATCAATATACAAAAGTTAACTGTATTTTTATACATCAGCATTTTTATATCAGAAAAAGAATTTTAAAAATCGTATCAAAATAGGGAATTGAGGGGGAGGGAGGGGATTGGAAAAGAGAGAAATGATGGAATAAAAGTTCTCAAATTATGCTATGTACATATATGAATAGACCACAGTGAATTTCACCTTTATGTATATCTACAAAGCACTAATTTGAAAAAAAAAAATCTATAAATAAATAGAAGGAAGACCAGTAGAGTAGAGGAAGAGAAACAGTGGGAGGGAAGAGAGGGAATGAAATGGGAAGTATTGGGGACTAAAGTGGAGCAAATTATATTCCATGCTTGTATGATTATGTCAAAACGAACCCCACATTTTGTGTGACTATAATGTGTTAATAAAAACATTAAAAAAGAAAAAAGAATTCAATTATAATGGTAACAAATGTGTCTAAGGTACCTAAGAATAAATCAAACAGAAATGTAAAATAATTCTATGGAATAAATTATAAAACTATTGAAAGGTGTTAAAGACCTACATAAGTCACATCGTATTTATAGGTAGGAAGATTCAATTCTATAAATAGTTGACCATTTCCCAAATCGATCTGCAACTCAATGCAATCCCTACAACTGCATCTTGGCATGCTGATTCAAAAATATCTATATGAAAAATAATGCTCAAGGGTGGATAAGATGCTCCCCAAGAAGAGAAATCAGGTGGAAAAATATATTGTCCCCCAAATATATGACTTACTATATAACTATAGTTAAGACAGTGTGCTCTTGGTCAAGGGATAAATAATGAGACAGAATTAGACCCCGGACACAGACTCATAGATATAAAAAAACCTGAGAGATGGTAGTTAAAATAGCAAATTGGGAAGAAAAAGATGAACTATTCAATATAAAGTCCTGGGATAACAGTCTATCCCTAGGAGAAAGAATGGAAATGAAGCCCTACTTCACCACACAAAATCAAGCTCTGCCTTATTATATACAAAACTTCATTCCCGGGAGATTGAAAACTTAAACATGAAAGATAAAATTTTAAAAATTTTAGAAGAAAACATACAAAAACCAGCAATATGGCTACCTTGGAGGTGGGGAATAATTTCTTGAACAAAACACAAAATGTTCAAACCTTAAAGAGAAAGATCAATGCATTTGGTTACATTAAACTTCAAGACTTTTAGAATGGTAATATAAAAGGTCACCATTACTAGAGTATAAAAAAGTTGACATAATTTGGAAGATGACCTTTGCAATATAGTCAACTAACAAAGAATTCTTATACATACACAGATAAACACACCTCTGTGTGTATGTGTTATATATTGCTGTGTAACAAATTAACTTCACACTTCGAAACTTTTTGACAACATACATTTATGACATTACCATTTCTGTGGCTCAGGAATCTGGATGTGACTTAGCTGGGTCCGCTGCTTCAGGGTCTCTCAAAGACTGACTGGGAAGGATCCACTTTCTAGCTCACTCTTGTGGTTGTTGGCAGGGTTCATTTCCATGTGGGCGGCTGGATGGAGGGCTCAGTTCCTCCTGAGCTGTTGGCTGAAGGCCTCCTCCAGTTCCTTGCCACATGGGCAGTACTGAAAATGTTTTTCATTATTATTATTTCTGCAGTGAACACATAATACATTATTTTTATATATGGTGTTTTCATGCTGAAAAGCATGGGGAAAAAATAAGGATAGCTTGTGTTTCTTGAGTATTCCTCTGTGCCAGTCACTTTGCAGATGCTTTTTTGAGGGGAGGCATCCTGTGTTTTTATTTTTAATGTTCTGCCTCTCATTTTACATTTATTACTTTTTATTTTCAGGAGTCTTTACCTAAAATAAAATAGAACACATTGTATTTAAAGCAAGGGGGAAACCATGTAACAATAAAAACAACGAAGAGAATGCTAATGCTCAATTCAAGGAGAATTTTGCCTTCATACAAAATACAGAACCAGTAACCATTTCATCTACCCACAGAATGCTCTGAACCAAGATAGCCACATGGCCAATTAGACTAGAGTAAGGTTTCTCAACTTCAGCATTATCAATATTGGGGGTCAGATCATTTTTGTGTGTGTATGGGGGGGGGGGTATCTGTGCACTGTGGAATATTTGGCAGTATCGCTGGCCTTTACCCACTAGATGCTAATAGTTTTCCTCCCCCTAGTTGTGATGGGCAAAAATGTTCCAGATTTGGCCAAATGTCCCCTGAGGGACAAAATTGCCCCTGGTTGAGGACCACTCAGTGGAGGTACACACATAGGGAACCTGTCACATGTCTATTTTACATTTCCTTGGTATTTTTCAATTGTTCATTTATTCCCTTGACATTTATTAAGGCACATTCTGTACAAACTAAATGTTAAGTAACTTTAGCAGTTATATCATCACTGCTGGTTTCTTGAACATTACTCACCTGTTAGCAGAGACATTAGCTTAGAAAGGATCCAACCATTTATAATCACAATTCTGCATTTCATTATTTTCAAGTTCCCTTAAAAATAAATAGAAGGCTAGACCTCAGTAGGATTCAAGTATGCATTAGTGACCACTTGTATGTTTTAACGGACCTTGAAGGGGGCCAATTATGCCCTCTACAACTCCAGGCTAATGCAGTTTCTTGGAAGTTTGGCTGGGTTTAGCAGATGAGGAGCTTCCAGCTATGTAAATTGGATGGCTGCTTTAATTGATTAAATCATAACCTGAGCTAAGTGGATATGCTGAAAGCACGATTGACCTGTATTAAAAATTTAGGGAAAGGACATTTAAAAATGTTAATGCACGCACTTATATGTATGCATATTTTTTTCCTACTCACATACTAGAAAGATTTTCAATCTCTGTACGTGGTAAGTGTAGGCTGCAGACTTCATTGAACCCTTTGGATGTTCATTTTCTTTGCTTAGTCATTTTAAAGACTCCCCTCTAGATGTGCATGATTTGCTCTTTCTCTGTCCTTGCTCATATTTTTAAATTGTGTATTTACAAGGAATAAAAAGAAACTCCTAACTTGCAGTGCAATTGTGCGCGAGGAGTATATTTTGGTCCCTGCTGCTGTGTCAAAGGCTCAGAGCACGGATGCTGTTGCCATGGAGACAGAGATGTTGAGCTGGCTTCATCACCTTTGCCCTGCTATTTAAAATCATACACACAGCAAAGCTCTGGCAGACACAGGGCTTTCTCTGGTAGGTCAACCACCTCCTCCCTTTTTCTCTTTTAAAAACAACAACTTGGCAGATTAATGCCATTTTCATTTATGACTGTTTATAAAACGTAATGTAAATATCCTCTTGCACAGAATGAATGGGCAGCTCTTTGTGTCGTCTCGTTCCAGCATGAAATTGAAATTCCTTGAGAGTTTGCCAAAACCAGTTCCCCTAATGGGTTCTACCCTCTCTCTTGGCTTTCTGAAAGTACCAGAACAGTGAGTGGGTAGAGAACAGAGAGGCCATGGACATTATAGGATGAGACGAAAAGGAATAGAAAGGAAGTTAATCACAGGCTTTTAAAATGTTGCTTAAACAAACCCCTCTGTGTTTGGGGAATAGGCTCTTCTATACACTCCTGGTGAATGAATGAGCTAGTGCTGTCTTCTGGGAGGGCAATTTGGAAATACATATCAAAAGCCTTAAAAATGCCCCTTGACCCATCAATGACAATTCTAATAATTTATTCCAAGAGAACATACATGAATAAAGGTAAACAAAAATTTTACCAGTTTTTTTCATGATGGTGGAAAACTGGAAACAATCAGTTCAGAAATAGGTCCACAAAAGAGATTGGTTAAATAAATTCTAGTACAATGGAATACTAGGCAAACTCCAGGCTAATGCAAAATATTAAATAGTAGTATAGAAGAATATTTATTAATATGAAAAGATACTCATGTCATTCTATTTAATATAAAAGCCAGTTATATATCTCTAAGTGTATTAATACTCCATTTAAAAAATCACAGACACACACACACACACACACACATATATATATATATACATGGAAAAACTCAAAGATTATATGCCAAATTTTTGGTACCTCGAGTGTTTTATTTCTTCTCAATTTCATAAGTTTTACAGTGACCCTTTGTTACTTGTATAATCTAAAAGGCAATTAATAAAAAAATCAATTTGTATGCATATAAAAACACTTTTTAAACTAAAAAAGTCCCAGAAGCTTTCCTTAGAGCTAATTTCTATTCAATGTTCCCAGAATTCTCAGACCAAGCCATTACCTTCTGCCCTCAAATTGATTCTTTAAAAAATTTTTGGCCAATTTATTCTTTTAGGGCCCACTAAACACAGCCAGTTAAGTCCAGCTAAAGGCATTGCACCTACACTAATCTAGTGTCCAGAATAGCCCCCAAGAATGCTGGGCTCACTCTATTCTTCTCCTTGGCCAGAACTCATGACTACCCAGGTAACCATATCCAGAGAGGGGAGGCATCAGCTGCTGCTGAGAGCTGAGATGAGGTGCAGATGAAGGGATTTAATAGCCCCATCTCTGCCCTCTCAGAATCCTGCCATCAAGGATGCAGAGATGGGGGTGGGGTAATAAACCTTGAGCAAATCATAAATTTGCAGATAGGATACAATTGCAAGTCTGTATGCACTTGCGTGCTCTCTCTCTCACACACACATGCACACACACAAATTTGTAATTACCAGTGGCAGCTTTTCCAATATGACATGAAGGTGAGCAATCTTGCATCACCTTCACTTCTTTTCTTTTTTAATGGAGAAATTTTTGAGTCCAAAATAATGCACAGAAGCATTAGATGTGAACAATTGAAACATGACCTCAGTTTGCTCATTACTCAAGTGACACTCTCCCTTCCAACCCCCAATTTCCTCCATACTATCACACCAAACAAGATAAACACTTGGGTCGCTACAAAGCACAAGACAGCCTGAATGATATTTCCATGGATCCACTGTCAGGTGTGGACACTATATTAACTGTGCAGATCATAAAATTGCGTGGTGGGAGGAGTAGCCCTTTCCATCTCCCATCCTACAGTTCCAATCCCCAGGAGGGGAACAGCCTTTTTTATTTGACAAGGCAGGAAAGCTGAGGTCTCTAAGGTCCCCCTGGCTTGCCTTAAAACTTCACTCTCAGGTTTTCTTCAACTGATTTCCTTCCAAGAGTCTGGAGGTGGCCCTGTAGCTGGACAGAAAAGGCAAATTGAAGACAAAATGTCTTCTTGAGTTTCTGTTAACTGTAGTGTTTTAAATCACAAGGGCAGCTTCTGCATGGACTTTGGTTTCTGAAAAACAGTATCAGCCAAAAGGAATAAGATGGAAAATTCTGGAATAAATCACTAAAATATGAGAAAAGATATGCCCCTACTACTACAAGGCAGACATTATTATTATTATTATTATTATTATTGGTACAGGGGATTGAACTCAGGGGCACTCTACCACTGGGCCACATCCCCAGCCCTTTTTTGTATTTTATTAGAGACAGGGTCTCACTGAGTTGCTAAGTGCCTCGCCCTTGCTGAGGCTGGCTTTGAACTTGCGATCCTCCTGCCTCAGCCTCCCAAGTGCTGGGATTACAGGCGTGCGACACTGTGCCCAGCTCCCCAGCCCTATTTTGTATTTTATTTAGAGACAGGGTCTCACTGAGTTGCTTAGTGCCTTGCTTTTGCTGAGGCCGGCTTTGAACTCACGATCCTCCTGCCTCAGCCTCCCAAGCCACTGGGATTATAGGTGTGCACCACTACACCTGGCAGACTATTATTTTTAATTTTCAATATTGCTTTTTCTATGCAGTATGCAATGGACTGTTTGTGTATCCCCCCTGAAATTCCTATGTTAAAACCCTAACCCCCAATGTGATGGTATTAGAGATAGGGCTTCGGGAGTGATTAAGTCATGAGCATAGAGCCCTTATATCTGGGATGAATGGTCTTACTAGACCAATGAGGATAAAAGAAAGCTCTTTTACCCTCATTCTGCCATGTAAAGACAGTGAAAAGTCAAATATCTGCAACCCAGAAGAGTGCTCTCAGAACTTGACCATGGTCGCATTGTGTTACCAGTCTTCCAGCCTTCAACATTGTGAAAAGTAAATTTCTATTGTTTATAAGTCACCCAGTGTATAGTACTTTGTTGTAGCAGCCTGAACTAAGAGATAGTACTTGTATCAGTCTGTTTTGTGTTGTTATAATGAAGTGCCTGAAACTAAGTGCTTCATAATGTAAAAAGGTTCATGGTTCTGGATGTCCAAGAGCATGGCACTTGTCTCCCAATGGGGGCCCCAGCTGTATCACAGTATGGATGGAAAAATGGAAGGGGAACCAACCTTGTGCAGAAGGGACCAAGTGTATGAAATGGTATTGCTTTATAATGATACTTTCTGGTGAAAACTAATTGGGTCCTCAAGACCAGCATTAATCCCTTGTGAGTGTGATGCCCCCATGACCTAATCACCTTGCATTAGGCCCTGCCTCTTAAAGGTTGTGCCACTTCAACATTTCCACACTGGGGACCAAGCTTCCAGGACATGATCCTTTGGGAAACATACTTTAACCGTATCCAAATCATAGCAATACTTTCTAGAGTGCACCTTTGTTTTAATTTCAAAAATTTACTTACTTTGTCACACTATCTCATCTGTAAAATGGGAATAGAAATACAAACTATCCCATAGGGTTGTTCTGAGGATTAAATGAATCAGTATGTGCCAAGCCCCTAAAAGTGCCTAGCATGGTGAATGCTCAATAATAATTATTGTTGTTTTTATTATTAAGCATAACTTACCACCAGTCACTCCACTGAGAGTCTTATATAGTTGAATCTTTTTTATCATACCACATTATCTGATTATATGAACACAGTTAATCCATTCTCATGCCAATAGACATGAGTTCTTTGTAGCTTTGAGCTATTATTTAAAAAAATTTTTTTTTAGTTGTTGATAGAACTTTATTTTTTACTTATTTATATGTGGTGCTGAGAATTGAACCTAGTGCCTCACATGTACCAGGCAAGTGTGCTACTGCTGAGCCACAGCCTCAGCCCTTGAGCTATTATTAATAAAGCTGCTATGAACCTTATTATAGTTGTCCATTGTAGGATATACATACCAGTTTCTCTTGGGTACATACCTTGGAGTGAAATTGCTAGATCACTGTTCAGCTTTAGTAGATACTGCCTAATAGTTTCCAAAATATCATAAGGTACTTATTTATTAAGCATCTATTTTGTGCCAAGCATAGAATCAGCTGGGTTCTGAAGCTCCCAGGTAAACAAAACGCAGTCCTACTCTCATAGAGTTACAAGTGCTACCCCACTGAGTAGCATTGTGAACATTCGGGCTTTTACCATCACCTTTTCATCTTCTAGTAGAACAGTCTGAGGACCACATTCTAATAGAACACTTGAGCTCATGATTTTCAGGATCACAAAATTAGTTAGTGGCAAACTAGAACTAGTAGAGGAACAACAAAACAAAGCAAGAGAAAACAAGCAAGCAAAAATTGTTTTCTCAGCCGGGCGCGTGGCGCACGCCATCCCAGAAGGTGAGGCAGGAGGATCCATAAAGCCAGCCTCAGCAATCGAGGGAGTGAACCCTGCTCTAAATAAAATCTTGAGGATGTGATCCAGTGGTCGTGCCCCTGAGTTCTGTACCAATAGTTTTCTCCACAGAAGTGTGGCATAAAGCTTCAGGGAGAATGCCATCTTCCTCTGCTAGCAGGCTGTTCATGCCCCTTACCTGGCCAGCACACAGTGCATTAGGGAAGTGGATCTGAGATTCCAAAGACTCCTGAAACTCTTCTCTGTGCTCTGGGAAAACTCAGAATTGAGCTGCTGGAGTTAATCCTTAGCCTGGCTCTGGGAGAAGGCAAAGAAAAGGGACATTAGTGGCTATTAGTGGCTACTTTTCCCTTTGCATAAAGAAGCAGGATGCTGGGCGCGGTGGCGCAAGCCTGTAATCCCAGCACTTGGAAGGCTGCGGCAGGAGGATCATGAGTTCAAAGCCAGCCTCAGCAATGGCAAGGCACTTAGCAACTCAGTGAGACCCTGTCTCTAAATAAAATACAAAATAGGGCTGGGGATGTGGCCCAGTGGTCAAGTGCCCCTGAGTTCAATCCCTGGTACCAAAATAAATAAATAAATAAATAAATAAATAAATAAATAAAGCAGGGTATCTTTTTTTTTTTCGCTTTGCAAATGAGACCTTTTTTCCTATTTAAAAATTTATTATTATAATTATCTACATATCAATTGTACAGTTAAACGGGATTCACTGGGATATTTCCTAATATTGCATATACTGTGAATTTTTAAAAATTTTTTAAATTTAATTTAATTTGTTATGCATGCTTTTAGAGTGCAATTACTTTCATATTACATATAAAGAGCACAGTTTTCCAAGAAGCAGGGTATCTTAATAAAAAAAAAAAAGAGAGAGAGAGACATACACATTTTGGTACCTATAGTTAAATGTCTTGTTTGCTACAGAATAATACAGTCTAAATTCAACACAGGGCTGAACTGATGTGAACAGTTGTGAATGGAGGGAATATATACCAGGATTTTTTTGACCTTGGCATTATTGACTTTAGGGGCTGGATGACTTTTTGTTGTGGGGGCTGTCCTGTGCCTTGAGATTTTCTGCAGTATCCACCCTCTATCCATAAATGGGAGAAGGTATCCTACTCCCAGTTGTGACAACAAAAATGTCTTTAGAGGGCTGGGGTTGTGGCTCAGAGGTAGAGCACTTGCCTTGCATGTGTGGGTTCGATTCTCAACACCACATTACAAAAAAACATAAAGTTATTGTATCAACCTACAACTAAAAAATAAATGTTTAAAAAAATGTCTTTAGATGTTGCCAAATGTCCCATGGGGGCGGCACACAAAATTGGCCTATCAAACCATTGGGATATACTTATATTTAAGAATGTGAGACAATTGAACTTTTATGTTTTCTATCATTTTAAAACTTGAAGATGGTTCCTTATTGTAAAAGAAAAGGACTGACATTTCTTATCAAGGAATTTTGATATTCTACAGACAGGTGTCAAGAATACTTAGTGTTTTACTTCCTTAAGGGAAACATACTAGAATATTAATACAGAGCAATAAAGAGAAAAGTTGGAGTTATGCAATTTTGCAATGCAATTGTATTTTAAATTCAGCAAAGGGAGTTTTTCAGTCACCTCTTTGCTGAATAGTGATTTCCAATTGCCTATTGGTTGTATATTAATAGATATTATGAAAGTACTTTAAGGTCTGTGAAAATAATTCCTTCTCTAAATGCCTTATTTTTGTTGGCACTATTAATATTTGTGCTTTTCCTCATCTCTGAGTAAAAGCTATAATATCAGAGACTAAAATTTTCTTTGGAACTTGTCTAATTATGTCCAGCTGGGCCAGAGAGTTACTTTGATAATGGTTTAAGAGTGTGTATCTCTCTTATTATTTCATTTGCTTTCAAAAATAATTATAGAGCACTTACTAGGTGCCCTGCCTTGGGGGTATAAGGGTGTGGAAGACAGGCACTGGGTGTATGCTAGTGGCATTGGGTGCAAAGAGAACTGAGCACCAGTAGTGGAATGTTCTTAGTTCTGGCTCTGGCAAAGGATAGTTCTGAGACATTTGCAGGTTCACCCCATCTTTCTAGAACCACTTATTGAATGAGATTGGTGGATTAACTGAAATGGCTAAGAGGCTTCATCTCTAGTGCCAACTCACATCATATTGCTATTAGCTGCTCAGACCACTTGATTATGAGACTCTATCTTTATTCAATGGCAAAGAGGGCTGTAATTGATTATTGATGTCTGGCATGGGCACACTATAGAAATTGATGGAGACCTCCACGAAATTGCCATCCTTGGATTTGTAAGCCTTCAGGGTCTATAACTTGCAATAAATTTGCCCTTCCAAGTTCAGTATAGTTTGGCATGGGGGAGGAAGATCATTATGTTTCTTATTTTGGAAACAGGCCTTAGCCTCTCTTTCCCCTACCCTCTACTTGGAATTCTCCTATTTGGGTCCTAGAGAAGAATTGCAAATTAATTCCACAATAGCATTCCCCCAAAGGTTAGTTGGCAATATTTTCTGACATCCTGCTACATCTTTGAAAAGATCAAATAAGGCAAAACTTGACCTCCCTTCATTCAGGGCCTTTTTGGGTAAATGATTTTCCAGTGCAGCAAGAGATGACTGTTTTCTTAATTTTGAATAGATGAAAATAGACACAAATCAACAAACCTTTGGCTGAGAGGAGAAATCCCTTTAACTCACATTTTGCTTCAATTACATCGAGGACAAAGGAGCACATCGCACCCTGCGCATGAATAGATGCTTCATTATTCAAAACAAGCATCAAAGCGCATTCTGTCCCCTATAGAAAATATGCAATCACTGTTTAATTCAATGGTAGGATGCAAATTTAAATTCCCATAAGGGGAAGGCTGTTAATGCCATTTAAATTGGTTGTAAATTACAGATAATACGCTTGAGACCCCCCGAATACAGATTAGTGGAGTATTGCTTTAGGAATTCAATTCTACTTTGAACTTATTGTGTATTTATCTATGAAAAATAAAGCCATGAAGGCTTGTTTACAGCTACATTTTATTGCCTATCTTTTTCATTTCTGAAGCAAATATTTCACTTTTAAATGCCAGGGAGATGGTTTAATGCAAAATAAGGAAATGTCATGTTGTTAAAGACAGCTCCTTGTTAAAAGCAAACAAACAAACAAAACAAACCTAAGAGAGAGACAGTACCAGCATTTAATAAAGATATTGCACTAGCTGACTTTTCTTTTCACCTCACCTCTATTGGTGTCCCTGCAGTTTACAAAAAATCCTCTAGTCGCAAAGACAATCAGGATTTTCTGAAATTAGAGGCTGTGATTATCTCTTGCTGCTAAAGTATATCAGCCACTTAAGAGGTTGTTTCTCATTTTCACAGATTAACTAATCATGAGTGGGATGCCTGGTGGGTGAGTCTTTGTTGGAAGAATTATTCCTTAAAATCAAGGGCCTTTCGGAAGGAGAAAGTGCTAGATAAAAACGGACACTTTTTAACAAAGGTTTCTGAGCTCCCAGCATGAAGAATAGCAATTTCCCTCCCAGTTCATGGAAGTAAAATCTGTTCCCTCCTTGATGTGGTTTCAAGTCTCAGGTAGGAAATAAGGTTACTTGGGGTGATAAAAATAAATCAGCTTCGAGGCTGGTGTTTTCTCCTCTGGCAGCCTGTGGGGTGTGTTTTTATGTTTTCGTGTGTGAGTGAAAGGTAGAAAGAAAAGTTGCCATTGATACATTGACACACACACACACACACACACACACACACACACACACAGAATGAAGCCAAGCTATGGAACAATGGAGGAATGCCTAATTCATTATGCCAGAAAATGGATCTTTACCATCAATACCACATGGAGTTAATCATTTCCAAAGAACTATAATACCAAGTTATCCATAACACTGCACCTAAATGGAGTAATGTTTTATTTTGCTTTGATCTGTCAAAGGCACTTCAATCTTTGCCAGGACCTTTGTGACACTATAAACATTTCATTATCTAGCTCCCACGAATTATGCAAACCTTGTGATATCCCGTAAGGTTAATTGACTTTTAAAAATTCCCAGTATTATCTTGTTTACTTGTCATTTTTTAGTACTTTATAAAATAACACAATACCTGGCCCTCCTTTTCTTTTTTGCTGGCTATTTGCATTCAGGCTACATGGGAGGTTTTTCTCTAGAAGGGTAAGAATGAAAATAGTTGGTTGAAACCTGAGGTTTAAAACAAAGTAGTTAAGATTCAGGCAATAGCTGCTCATGCTAAGACATTCTGGCAGAATGGGGAGAGGCAAGTTTCATAGTTTAGAATCTTTCTGCTTTTTCCTGATAGGATTTGGACCAGAATAATCCTGGTGAGCTGGGCATGGTGGCGCATTCCTGTAATCTCAGTGACTCCAGAGGCTGAGACAAAAAGATCACAAGTTGGAGGCCAGCTTCAGGATTAGCAAGGCCCTAAGCAACTCAGTGAGACCCTGTCTCTAAATAAAATATAAAAAGGGCTGGGGATGTGGCTCAGTGGTTAAGTACCCCTGGGTTCAATCCCCAGTACCAAAATCATCATCGTCATCATTCTGGTACAAATACATAGTAAATGAGGAGGCTCTGAATTTTGTCCTTATGCTCTCAGCCCTGGCATCTCTACATCTTCCATCCCTTCAGGTAGGGCTGGAGGCTGCCCATGCTGTGCTCACCTGTGCTAGCAGTGAGCTGTCAACACAGTGATGGCCATTTGTTTCTTCCCAGTCTCTCCTGGGGCGGGATCGTGGACATGTACACTCTTTCTGGGAGAAGCCATGGACCAGTGTTCCTATATGGTAGGTGGATGACGCCAGCCTGCCTTAAATCCCCATAGCCTGGTCCCCAACCCACAAGCTAACAAAAAAAGCAGTGAGACAAGGCAGAACGAGTACTAGACTTGGGGCCATCATCACTGTGTCCTTGACCACCATCTGTTGGTAAGGGACATCCACTTTAATTAACATTGGGTGAGCATTTGGAACATAGCAGACACTTCCCTGGACTCTAGGCACAAATAAAAATGACATGAGTAAAGTCAGGTACATGCCTGTAATTCCAGCTACATGGGAGGCTGAGGCAGGGGGATTGCAAGTTTGAGGTCAGACTGTGCAGTTTAAGTGAGACTCTCTCAAAATAAAATAAAACAAAATAAAATAGACTAGGGATGTAACTCATTGGTAGAGTGCCTCCTGGATTCAATCTCTAGCACTGAAAAAAAAGAAAAAGGATATGATTCTTGTCCTCAAAGCATTCATTTAAGGTGAGGAACCAAGAGGAGTATAGACAAACTTGTGAAGCAGAGAGTGACATTAAAATGCAGTAAGTTCTTAACCCAGCTATGAATGGAAAGCTGTAGAAACCTAGAGAGAGAACTAGCTATATTTAAGATCACTTCAGCATAGCCATTAAGAGTATAGACTTTGATGACAGACCACTTGGGCAAGACCTCGCTTCTCCCTTACTAGCTGTGTGACCTTGAGCAAGTTACTTAACCTCTCTGTGGTTCAGTTTCTCATCTTTCAAATGGGGGCAATAATGTCACCTACCCCCTTGGATTGTTTGAGTAATTAGAACAGTGTCTGGCATATATTATGATGATGTTCTAGAATTCCCACAAGGCCATGAGGCTATAAAGGAACTAGTGAGTGAAAAAGAATCCTTAATTAAAAAAAAAAAAAAACCAACAGATCTGTGTTTTAGAGAGAATGAAGATGAGCATTGTATTTTGTGCTTATTAGGCATCATATGGTTCACTAATATCCCTTCCCCCTTGGATGCCCATAAATCAGTGCCTAGGCTGCCAAGTTGGAGCATTTGGCATGGTTAGGAGTATATGGCACGGTTAGGGGTGTTCTGCATTAAGACTAGGGAAGGACCACTCTTTGATGTGTCCCCAGCTCCAGAGAACACACACGGAGAAGCTAACCATCCCTTTGCCCACCCGGCGAGGTCAGACCGTGGGAGAGAAGTACAGAGCAGGAATATTTTGGGGCCTCACTGATTCCTGCATCTGAGAGGGAAAACAGGTGGGTGGGTGGATCTTTCAGCTTCAGAGCTGCAAAAATAGAGGGCAGGCCTTGGCCCAGGCAGGAACAAGGGCCATCAGCTTGGCAGAGTGTCAGCTGGCTCAGGGCAAGTGAGGGCAGCTGGAGACTGCTTGAGATGGTCCTTCTGGGAAATGGGAGTCCAAAATAAAAGAAGTAGAGAGACTCTGGAGACTGGGTAGGGGTCTTTATGAGGAATTTGAGGGGAAGGAGATCATGGCAGGCCTTGGAAATACAGTATTGAAGAAGCAGGAAACAAGTCACATTAAACACGTGCATGAGCCATCCATGGAGTAGAAAGGATCAGACTCCTGAGACCAGGGCTGTGCTAGGAAATCCTTCAGAATGGGCTCTCGTGGGGTGGGGACTTCATGGAATTGGCTGATGTTTCAAGTATGAGTACCACTACTGTGGCTGACATCAAGCCACCAATGTAGTATCACCAAAGTACTTATTTTCATCGTATAGATACAATAGAGATACAGATGGCCTCAAATACCTGGATAAGAGTAAAATATGGTAGAAGAATTAGAAGGGATGAGTTTTTTGGGGTGAATTAACTAGGTCTTCTGTTTTAAAAATTTATTTTTAGTAATCCCAGCACTTGAGAGGCTGAGGCAGGAGGATCGCCAGTTCAAAGCCAGCCTCAGCAATGGTGAGGCACTTAGCAACTCAGTGAGACCCTGTCTCTAATAAAATACAAAAAAGGGCTGGGGATGTGGCCCAGTGGTCGAGTGCCCCTGAGTTCAATCCCTGGTACCACAAAAGAATTATTAGAGCTTTATAGTTATACATAGTATTTGGGTTTATCCCAACACACATACATGCCTGAAATTTGATTTTGGTTCGTGATCCCTCCTTTTCCCCCACTTCCCTCCTGTCCTTCTTCCCCTCCCCCATTCTCCTTCCTTGCTCTACTAGACTTCCTTTTACTCACGTATTTATTTATATTTGATTGGTTTTTTTCTATTTATGCCTAAAGCTGAAGTCCCCTGTGGTATATTTATCTATACACATAACATGATTTTTAAAAAAATATTTATTTATTTACTTTAGTTGTACACAATGCAATGCATTTATGTTTACGTGGTGCTGAGGATCGAACCCCGGGCTGCGCAGGTGCAAGGTGAGTGCTCTGCCGCCGAGCCACAACTCCAGCCCCACATAATATGATTTTAAAAAATATTTTAAAATTCTGGAACCTTTATTTTATTTATTTGTATGTAGTGCTGATAATTGAATCCAGTGCCTCATGCATGCTAGGCAAGCGCTCTACCACTGAGCCACAGCCCCAGCCCCACATAACATGATTTTTTTTTTTTTTTCTTTTGGTACCCGGGGATTGAACTCAGTGGCACTTGACCACTGGGCCACATCCCCAGCCCTTTTTTGGATTTTATTAGAGACAGGGTCTCACTGAGTTGCTAAGTGCCTCGCCATTGCTGAGGCTGGCTTTGAACTCTCGATCCTCCTGCCTCAGCCTCCCAAGTGCTGGGATTACATGCGTGCGCCACCACGCCCGGCTATGTAACATGACTTTTAAGACTTCATTCTGCATTGCCTTCCCTTCCCCATCCCTCCACTCTGCTTCTTGGTCTCCTTCTTCTACGTTACTGATCTTCCCTTTTTCTTTATGTATCTTATCCTCCCCTCCCCCTTTCCTTTATTTTACTCTAGCTTCTGCATATGAGAGAAAACATTCAACCTTTGAGTTTCTGGGTCTGGCTTATTTAGGAAGGGATGAGTTCTGAGTAGTTATTACCTTGAATATAATGTTTAATTATAAATTTCAAGAATTTAATTTCTAATAATAACCATCATTTACAAGTGGCTTGCAGAATTTCTGGCAATTTATAGCACTTGGCCCTTGGAGGCTGTACCAAGCTGGCTCCAAAGTGGTATTGCTGGAGAATCTCACTGAATTTCTCTTAGTCTCAGTTTTCTCAATGGTAAAATCATCATATTTATATCACAGAGTTCTCATGAGGGTCAGAAACTTATGTAAAAGCATTTTGAAAACTGTGAGTGACATAAATATTATAAACCAATAAAAAAATCATCATTAGGATTAGTATAACCTAGTGGTAAATAGGGCAGTTTCTAGGGCCAGACTGCCTCACTTTGAATTCTGGCTCTTCTCTTGAAAGTTCTGTGACTTGGGCAGTTCTTTACTCCCTCTGGGCCTCAGTTTCCTCATCTATAGAATTTCTGTGAGGCTTAAATGAATCAATAGTATGAAGCACCCAGAATGGTGTCGAGGACATGGTGAACACCATTTACATATGGACTCAAATTGTTTATAAATTAAAGGGCAGTAATCTTGTAATTATTCTAGAACCAGAAGCCTTTTTAACTGAGGAGCCCAAGGTTCTGGCCTCTACCCCACTTAGTTTTAAAGGGAAAGCTCCCCTCTATGGTAACAGATTTGCTACTACGTTAACAGCCCATGCTTTTTAGATAATGAACCCTGAGGGCCTATTGCAGAGATAAAGATACTGCTAGAATCAGATTCCATAGCCGCTCACCATAGTAGCAGGGGCAAAGAGCTATCTTATTACATGCCTGGCTGGCTCAATTACCTCAGTCCTGACCTAGCCAGATGCTGGAGCCAGCCCAGGGCAAAGCCCCAGAGGTGGAGAGGCTGCTAGCTGCCCCACAGAACCTGGTCTCATTTATTGTCTCAGTCACCATAGGCCCCAGGGATGGCAGGGATAAGAAAGAAGACGGATGAGATGAGAAAGATAGAAAAGCACACTCTGAGGCAGAAGGCAGGAACCATGGCTGCCATAGCAGCCACAAACTGGCTTCAGGAGTTTGGGATTCTCAGGTGAAGAGTTAGGGACAGCTAAGGGGGAGAAGAAGAAAGTAGGTAGGAAGATGGTCAGGTCTCCTCAGCAGGAAAGGAGAGGTCAGATGCCATGACAGATGACAATAGAAAGAGAAGCAAAGAAAGACTGATTGACAAGGTGGAAAAACTGAGGCAGATTGACAGAGGCAGGTTATTCACAGTAAGGAATTGTAACCATTAGATAGTCCTGAATTCCACACAGTGGAATACTTTTCTTAACAAACTAGAATAGTATAGTGTGGCATAGACTGCCTAGCTGCTCGCCAATCCCATTTCATCTTCCTGTATGCTCAGTCTGTTTCCCTGTGACTTTTTCAGTTAGATTCTGACCAGTGGCATGTAGGCAAGAGTGATATAAGCCATTTACAAGACTAATAAGAAAATCCCTCTGAGTGATTCTTTTCCCTCCCCTCCATTCTCTTCCCCTCCTCTTTTCTCCTATCCCTCTAGTGCTGGAGGGAGAAGAAAACCACTAAGCAGAGCTTCTTGATTTCCATTCAGCTAGGACATGAACAAGAAAATTTAGGGGATGTTTGTTTCAGCACCTAGCAAGCATTGCCCTGACTAATAAAAATCACAATCAAATGGAATGGAGTGGAATGAAGGGAATACAATGGAATACATTAAATTAAAATAGAATTCGATAGGATAGAAACCATCAGAGTGCATTGCAGGTAGTGAAAAGTAAATATTACTTGGTGAAACATTTGTTTGAATTTTTGTGCATACTACTTCTCAATATAAATTTTATTTTTGTCTGGGGGTGGAGGTGAACAGTTTTGAAAATTCATTGCCTTAGAGCTGGAAGGAGGTTTGAGGGATATGATACAAGTGAATGCTTTAGGTGAGATAGAGATTGAATATCCACTACCCTTTTAAGGATGGTGCTATGGGCTTGCTGGCCATCCCTAACTTATGGCTGTTTGTAGCAGATGTTTGTTATTTGTGCCCACCCAGTCCACTTTTCCTGACTTTGGTCATGGCATCCAAGGCTTAGTCCCTCTTGTTTGTCTGAGTCTGGCTCTATCCCTTAGAGTCAAGGGGAAGGACACATGAATGAAGCCTGGACACATACTTGAAGCCGTAGTGATTGGTTCAAGGATCTAAGTCGGTTCAATTCAAGCTAAAACTGGGACTTTGGCTGGAGTTATCACAAAAATAAGAGCTGTATTTCTCCTGGTGTTAAAACTGTGGTGATATAATCTGAAATTGGTGGCAGCCATCTTGCTAACACAAAGGCAAACTCACCTGAGAAGAGAACTATCATTGAAGAAGGCAGAGCTAAGAGATGTAACCAAACCAAGTCTCAATGACATCATTTGAACCCCTGCATCTTGTCATGCCTAAAGTCATACCTGCATTCTGCAGTCAATCCTATAAATTCACCTCTTTGCTTCTTCCAGTTTGAATTGGTTTGTTGACAGTTACAACTAAAGCTGGATCTTCCACATCTCTAAGATGTCACTTCCTTGGCAAAATAGGCCCCAGAAAAGAATTAAAGCAGGAAACAGCTGGTCCTCAGGCTCCCTCAGGCTTTGCCAAAGAAAAGTGGTTTCAATCACTGCAGAATCAGGCTTTGACATAAGGAAAAACTAGAAGGTAAAGGAGAAATTTTCTTGTTTTCTGTTTTGAGAGGATGAAGAACAGATGAATATCATTAAGGCTACTAATACTTTTTATTTAGTGAACAAATATTTATTGAACACCTTCCATGTGCTAGGAACTATATTAGGCCCTGGAGATTATTACACTGTGGAGATATTATTGAGTAATAACAGAACAAATTTGTATAAAGGACTTGCTCCATGTCAGACATGGTTTTGAAAGCTAATGCTTGTTAATCTTATTGGTTCTTCAAATCTGTCCTGTCAGACAGATACTACTATTAACTGTCATTTTACAGATGAAGGAAACTGAGGCATGGAGAGATTAATTTAGGAAGAAGCCGAGCTAGTGTTGAACCCTGGGAGACTGGCTTCAAGTCTAAATCATTGAGCCCCACTGCCATGGTCCATGTTTACTCTAAACTCATAGTTTTCCTTACAAAGGGTCATCATCTAAGCTTCTTAAGATGCTGAGTCCCTTCTATCAGAATTCAGTTTAACAAAGGCTAACTTTGACTTTGACTTGAACTGTAGCATCATGGGTTGAATTTTAGGCACTGCTCAGTTAACCTTTTTGAAATTAGTCTAACCATTAGCATTATGGGTGAACTTGGAAGACAGAGGGGAAATGAAGTTCGCTTAAAGGCACAGGAAAGCCTATTGGTTAGTCATTAGAGTTAGGGATGTAGCACAGTGGTAGCACACTTGCCTAGCATGTGCAAGGCCTTGGGTTCCATCTTTGGCACCTAAAAAAAGAAAAAAAAGAAAGAAAGAAAGACGGTTATTGGACTCATTCTGGATACCACGTTCAAATCTATACTCTGCTATTTTCTAGTTGTGTGACCTTGCAGAAGTCACTGATCCTCTCTGAGTTTCTGTTTCTTTATCTTACAAATGGGATCAATGATTCCAATGCATCTAATTATTGCACAACTGTAATAAAGTAATAGGGTTCCTGGGGCAGAGTCAGCACCCAGTAAATGCTAGGTATTATAGCTCTTCCTCTTTGGCTCTCAGCTCCCTTTCTGTTACATGAGGAACTGGGCAAGATGCTCTCTGAGGTCTCTGCTGGCATAAGTTTGTGTGACTAGTATTTTCCAAATGCTAATTTGGGAATGGTAAATTCCCATTGTCGTGGTTTTTCTTCTTAAAGAATAATTTTCTGTAATGTTTCTGTATGATTGGACTTTGCATGCTAGTTTGAAACAGCCAAAGGAGCTTTAAGCCTTTTTCATGTGACATCATAACTTAGTGCCCATAAAGTGATGAAATGCTGTTTAGCAAATCACGAAAGAAGAGGATTTCAGGAACCCATGAGTCTTCTCCTTCTGGTAGGGTAGGGGTGGCAGTGGTTGGCTTCTAAGTTTTTTGACTTTTCTAACAATCCTAGAGATGCTCCCAACCTGAAGCTAGGGGTCGTGACATGGAGGGATGGGGAGTGAAGAAGGCATGGGAAGGGAAAGGAGACACCGGAAGAAGGAGAGAGGGAAGGAAGGAGCAGGTGAAGGTGTGAAGGGATAAGAGAAGGGTGCATTAGGAAGAGGGGCAGAAGGACAGTCAGGGCTAGGGGGGTCAAGAGGAGGGAAGAAATAAGAGAAGAAGAGAGGCAAGAGAAGGAGCAGGGGAAAGGGAAGGAAGCAGAAGGCTAGAATTCAACTAGGAGAATACAGACCAAAACTGGATTGGTGGGGTGGGGCAGCCAGTGGAGACTGCATCGTGAAATGTTCAATCCATTATGGTACAAACTGACTTCTAAACTATCCTTTTGGAAACCACGGAAGAAACCCCCAAAAGGAGGCCATATTGGATCGAGGAAGAATTTATGAGCAAAGAATGCTTCTTAAAAGCAAAATGTTCACAACACCATTGAGCTTTTTCTACCCTGTAGGTCATTCAAAAACAGTGACTTATTTTATTGGTGGAATAAAAAAGCAAATACAATGCAAACAAAAAAAAAAGGGAAAGAGATTAAATGCCTATGCTCCTGAAAGACACATTCTTCAATAGGGTGAACTGTCCTTCATTTGTTTCTTTGTTACTTTGCCATTCATTGGGTATCTACTCTTCATCATAACCTACGTTAGATGGAAATAATTCAGAAATCGCCAAGACACAGTCCCTATCCTATAGATGAATGGAAAGGTAGCACCTGTATTGATGCTTATTTCTTCTACAGGTGGGGGTTCTATGTTTCCTGCCCTTGAATCTTGTATGTGTGTGTGTGTGTGTATGTGTGTGTGTGCGTGTGTGTGTGTGATGCTGGGGATTGAACCCAGGGCTTTGTGTATGTGAGGCAAGCACTCTACCAACTGAGCTATTTCCCAAGCCCTGCCTTTGCATCTTATCCAGACTTAATGACTCACTCATAACCAAAAGCACAAAGTGGAAGAGACTTATGAGGTTAAATCACAAAAGGCAATATAGATACTGCCTCACTTTCTGGATGCTCACACTTATAGAATACAAATTACCATGAAAGAAATCTGACTACCTTCAGGCTACCATGGCAGGAGGAAGCCCAAATAGCTAGGTGAAATGGCCATGTATATCTGTTCTGATTAACAGATCCAGTTATTGTCCCAGCCAAAAGCCAGGATCAGCTTCCAGATGTGTAAGTGAGGACTCCTCCAGGTGATTCTAGCCCCTACCCACTTGGTTATTTTCCATAATAAGCCTTCCCAACTTAAGTCCCAAGCAATGAGGTGCAGAGGCAAGCCCTCCTCACTGTGTCACCTTTGAATTATTGACTCACAGAATCTATCCATAGGCATAATAACAGCATTGCTTTATGTCACTAATTTTGGGGATGTTTTGTTATGCATCAGTGGTACCAGTTGAAACACTGCCCATTTGTGATATTCACTGGGATTTACACACAGCAACTTAAAGAAGAGTTACTGTTCTCAAAAGTTCACAGTCTGAGATGGGCAGCCTGATCCAAGGGGCTTAATACTTGAGAACCATAATATGTCAAAGAGACCAAATATCTGGCCCTCCAGGCAAAAAATGTCAACTAAAGCCCTTCCTCTTACCTTGATTCACGGATATGCCACTTGCTTCAGCTCAATTTCTTTTCCCACCAGTTGGTCCTTTCTAAGAACACAGATTCTCCCCCATGATAGCCATGCATATGCCACCAGAGAATGGCAGAAGGCTACATCTAAAGGAGGATTACAAATCATCTAGTCCAACCCTCAGACTTGTCTACTGAGGAAATTACAGAGGCCCTGAAATATTGGGTGACTTATTCAGGACCACAGAGTGAGATGGTGGCCAAATGTCATTGGGAGAGCCCCTGCCTCATTTTTATATTTGGCTGCCTCTTCACTTGAACATTAGGGGAGGCACTGTACTCCTGGTGGCATCATGTGGAAGTTCCAAATACAGATCATGGAGTCAGGTAGACCCAGTAAGAACCCCAGTTATGCTGCTTACTAGCTGTGTGAATTTGGCCAAGTTGACCTCACCCAGCCTCCAATTTCTCATCTGTAAAATGGGGGATAATTAGAACATGTAGCAACTAGGGTTTGTGATGGGAATTAACTGAAGTAATCCACAGAAACCACATAGCAATGTGCCTAGTTCATAGTAGGTACATAGAAAGTCCAGATCTCTCTGGAATGAGATATTTTGGCTTGTACATTGCAGGTATAGAATGGACTTTAGGGTAGGTGAGAAGATTTTTATCCCCTAGTTTGAGGGTGATAAAAGGTGGTCTCCAGGCTAAAACTGCCACCAGCTTTCTGGGAGAAGTTAAGTGCTTGCTGGCTTCACCGGAGCAGCCTCTCTTCCCTTATCTGTCGGTGGAGCACTCCCTGGCTTGTCCTTCTGGGACATTTCACCCTGTGGATACCATCTCCACTCTTGAGGCATAAGGCACCTTGATCAGATTCCTTCTCCCTCTGAAATCTCCTTGCTAACCATTTACATTGATGACTCCCAGTGGATGTTCCTGAGGGGCTGTGATGTGATCAACTTCCTGCTGCCATGTACCAGTGAGGTCCCATGGGAGCAGCATGAATGTACCTGCTCAGCTCTGGCTCCCTGCAGCTCCAAGAACCCTGCCAATCTCCTATCTTAGAGCAACCACAAGAGGTCATTCAGCTCTAAAGCCAGGAAAAGAACTGCTGGGGCCCTGAAACAGAGGGAAGCTGTATGGAACAGCCTGTGTGAACAGTCCAATCCAGGAACATGGAGCAAAGTTTATATCAGGAGTGGCATCAATTATCAGAGACAAGGGGCTGAATCTCCTTTTGGCTTTCGTGGATGTGGACAGTTAGTTACAAACATTTCTTACAAATGTACAGTGTACCTGGCATTATCTTAAGCTCTAGGTACAGTGCCAAGATGAACAAAATGGCAACATCCCTACTTTCTATGAGCTCAGAATCTTCTAGAAGTCAAACTCTGAAGCCATGACTGCTTAGTGTGATCAATGTTGTGTTTTTCACATGTGTGAAGATTGTAAGGGGTGTAAAGGATTTGGTAGTTGGTGCCTTTGGAGGTAGAGGGAGAGGGTAAGGAAGACTTGATAGTAGAGGTGGCATTCTAACTGTGCTCAATGATGAGTAGTGTTTGGCTAAAGCAATAAGTGAGATCCATAGGGAACAACATGTGCACAAGAAGGACGGGGGTCTGAAATAACACGCAGTGTTTGGGAGAGTACAAATAATCTGGTGGGAAGGAAAAGAGATGGTGGATAAAGGAGGTTAGAAAAAATGATTGGGGGCCAGACTTGAAAACCCTTGGCTGCATATATAATCTGGAGTTTGTACTTTACTCAACAGACAAAGGTTACCAAAAGTTTTGTTAAAGGGAGGGACATGTAGTTTTGTAATTTCCAAAGGATAATGCTGTCCCAAAGTGGAGTGTGAGGCAGATAGTTAGTGGTGAACTGAATGTGAAAGACAATTGAGCAGGCTCTGACTTCATTCAAATGAGAGGGGATAGGAACAAGGACCCTCAGGACAGAAGTTGGTGGAGTTCCATCTAGCAATGGCCTAACCAGACTTAACACATTCCTTCCATATCCTCTAAATCCAAACTAGTAGTACTTGCTCCATAAACATTTATTAAAGTAATGAACAAGTGCAGATTACTCCATTTTTCAAGAACTCCCCATGAATGTGAATCAGCAACTTTGCCAGACTCCAGATTGTGCTTAGATCTGAACCTCCTGATGTAGAACACAGAGCCTTCAGTCTGTGGCAGGGTGAAAGAGGACCTTTGTTGCTCTACCCCAAGTCATTGAGATAGCAAAAGGCTCATTATGTAAAAGGAACAATGGAAAACAGGTCATCAAGTTTCCTTGGCATCTCTAGGTTTTATATGGATTCTAGAGACAAGGGAGATGGTCATAGACATAGATGTTTGTTGCCTTCCACTCTGGGTTCTTACAGTTCCTGGATCTATTCAGAGTTGTTAGCTTACCGTTGTGTGGATAATTCCTGGGGATAGGAAGTATGCCTTGGTTTGGATGCCCCCAAGAAGCAGATCCAGAGACAAACACTCAATTGCAAATTGTTTATTTTGGAGATGGTCCCAGGAAACACTGATTGGAAAGTACAGAGGTGAGGTGGGAAGGGAAGGATGCCACAATTGCACGTTATTAAGCATATTACCACTGTGGACTGTTGGAGAGCAATTCCACTGGAGGCTCTAGGGGATAGTGTTAACCATGCTCAGAGTTATTCCATCTGAGGAATGAGGAAACTGTGTTGTTTCTCCACCAAATCTCCCATCTGTCATTGTTTAAGGGTCGCTTTTAGAGGCATTAACTCTCCAGCACTTCCATCTTGCTCTGAGCACCAGCCACGTGTGCTTTGTAGATGTTTGCATCTCTAACTGGAGCCTGGAATATAGAGAGGGAGGAAGATGTGTGGGGCACAAACAGGACCTGTTATAGGAGTTTACAACCACAGGGAGGGCATCTAGGTCTACTCTTGGGGAGATGCTTCAGTCCTCAAATTCAGGAAGGGGAGTGGACATAATAAACACTGAAGTTTAATGAAAATACACTTTCATGTGGGGTATTGAGGTACAAGTACAAAGAGCCTTGATTAAAAAATTTGTGCTCAAAGTGAAAATGTGATGATCACTTTGTACTTTAGCATCTTTTCTAGCCTGGAGACAGGAGGGTAATGCTATTACATGGCATAGCTTTAGTAGCTCCATAATTCCTATCAGTTACCTTTATTATAATTATTAGTGTATATTAATTAGTGTATATACTAGTGTATTAGTGTATGTTAATTGTACAGAATAATGAGTTTCATTGTGACAATACCATACATGCATGTAACATATGTTGATCTTATCCATCCTCCCTATTTCCCTACTTCCCCCTCTGCTTGGTTCCCTTCCTTTTCCCTACGAATTTTCTTTCTACTTTCATGTCATCCTTTTACCCACTAAATTCCACAGAGAAAACATGATATTTGTCTTTCTGAATTGGCTTATTTCACTTAACATGATTTCCAGTTTCATACACTTTCCTGCAAATGACATGATTTCTTTTTTCTTTATGGCTGAATAATAAATACTCCATTGTCTCTATATACCCACACTTTCTTTATCCACTCATCCACTGGCTGGGCCTCTAGGCTGATTCCAAAGCTTGGCTATTGTGAATAGTGGCTCCATAAACACGGGTGTGCAAGTATCTCTGTAGTATGCTGACTCTGATTCCTTTGGGTATATACCTAGGAGTGTTATAACTGGATCATATGGTACTTCTGTTTCTAGTTTTCTGAGGAAACTTCGTACTGTTTTCCATATTGGCTGTACTAATTTACATTCCCACCAACAGCATATAAGGATTCCTTTTGTTTCTCAGATCTTTGCCAGCATTTATTATTTTGTTGTTGTTTAAAATAGCCATTCTAACAGAGGTGAAATAGAAGCTCAGTATTGTTTTGATTTGCATTTCCCTGATGGCTGAATATATTTAGTTCTTTTAACCACTTATTAATTGGATGAATTGGGGGTTTGTTCTAAATTTTCTATATATTCTGGATATTAATCCTTTGTCAGATGCATAGCTGGCAACGATTTTCTCCCATTCTGTAGGCTGTCTTTGCATTTTGTTGATTGTTACTTTTGCTGTGCAGATGCTTTATAATTTGGTGCAATCCCATTTGTCAATTTTTTGCTATTATTTCCTGAGCAATTGGATTCCTATTCAGGAAATCATTGCCTAGATCTATCTATACCTTAAAAAAAAAAACAGGTTTTATTCACTTTATTTTTCTTGTATAAAAACCCTATGTTGTAGCCACAACTGGAGCCTGGGTCCTCTGTACAGTCTCTGGTGTGGGTTTTCACAAGATGGTCAGTGAATTCCTGATAGACTTGGTAAACACAGTCTCTTTCCAGAGATGGGGAGTCATGTAGTTGTATGTCTTAGAGATGGCATCAAAGTGCCCTGGTGAAATTGCCCAAGGTGGCAGTGCAGCCCCTGGCAGAAGTGTAGCAGTCATCAATCCCAGCCAGCAGCAGCAGCATCTTGGCCATAGGGGCTGAGGCAATGCCTATACCTCTGGGGGCAGAGATGAGTCGCACCAGCACAGAACCACAACGTCCTGTCACCTTGCAAGGGACAGTGTGGGGCTCGCCAATCTTGTTCCCCTAGTAGCCTCTCTGCACAGGAGCAATGGAGAGCTTGGCCAGGATGATGGCCCTTTGGATAGCAGTGGCTACCTCCTTGGAGCACTTAACTCCCAGGTCAACGTGACCATCGTAGTCCCCAATAGCAACAAATGCCCTGAACCTGGTCTGCTGGCCGGCACAGGTCTGCAGGCATGGTCTTCAAAACCTCATCCTTGAGTGATGCCCCAGGAAAAAGTCAATGGCCTCAGACTGCTTGATGGGCAGAGAGAAGAGATAGATCTCCTCCAGGGACTTGATCTTCATGTCCTTGACCAGGCAGCCTAGCTTGGTGACAGGGATCCACATCTTGTCTTTGGCCTTATCTCCATTAGCTACAAGCCACTTGGCCAGGGTCCCAACCTGAACCACCACTGTGACCTTGGCCTTGGAGACCACTGCCAAAGCCTCTGTGGAAGCTCCTGTGGTCACCCATTCTGAGGCCACGGGATTTCCAGGCCCTCTGGGTCCTCCTGGTGCACCGGCCTCATCCACCATTTGATGAGAAGAATCTCAGAATCTCAGGTCTTACATAGGTCTTTGATCAACATTGAGTTGTTTTTGGACAGAGTGAGAGATAGGGATCTATATGTGTAAGTCCAATTCTTCTAACCACCATTTGCCAAAGAAGCTGTCTTTTCTCCGCCATTTGTTTTTGGCTCTTTTGTCTAGAATCAGGTGGCCATAGATGTGTGGTTTTATTTCTGGGTCCTCTCTGTTCTGTTGGTCTATGTGTCTGTTTTTTATGCCATGCTATTTTTTGTTTGTTTGTTTTGGTGTGGGGGATTGAACTCAGGTGCACTTAACCCTGAGCTGTATCCACAGCTTTTTTAATTTTCAGACAGGGTCTCACTAAGTTGCTGAGGGCCTTGCTAAGTTGCTGAGGCTGGATTTGAACTTGTGATCCTCCTGCCTCAGCCTCCCAAGCTGCTGGGATTGTAGGTGTACTCCATTGCACTTGACTTTTTGTTATGTTCTTATTAGGTTTTGGTAGTAGGATAATAATGACTTTGTAGACTGAGTTTGAAAGAGTTCTTTCCCTTTCTATTTTATGGAATGGTTTGAGGAGTATTGGTGTTAGTTCTTCAAAAGTCTGGTAAAATTCATCTCTAAATCTGTCCATCCAAAGCCACTTTGAATAAACATGGAGACCACAAAGAAGCCAGGTAACTGACAACCAATGTAGCAGACACGTGGCCCAGCCCACTTCAGACCCTTTAGAACAGAGCTTGCCATCCTAATTCCTAAGATATGCCAGAGCGCCTTCAGAGATCTTGGAAGGATGATTGGTAAACCAGTGTTAGATTCACTGGGGCACATGTTTAAAGGCAGATTCGTGGACTGCACTCCCTAATGATGATACCTTAGGTCGGAAGTGATACTTAGCAATCTTCATTTCAAATATGACTCCCAGGGGCTGGGGCTATGACTCAGCGGTAGAGCTCTTGGCTCGCATGTATGAGGCCCTGGGTTCCATCCTCAGCACCACATAAATAAAATAGAGGTATTGTGTTCACCTACAACTAAAATAAACAAACAAACAAACAAACAAACAAATAAATTTAAAAATATGACCTCCAGATGATTCAAAATAAACATTGAGAAGTGCAATGTTAGAAGATATTGGGCACAGACAGAGGAAAAAGAATAAAACAGAGGAGGAAAAAAGAGGCAGAAAATGAAGTGGTAATGAGACGAGGAAAGGAGGAAGAAGAGAGAACCAAGAGAGCACTTTAAATGGGGTGGACAACATGAGAGTCAGAGCTCCCAGGCAGTGACTTCTGCACCAAATAATTGCTTTAAAGCTCTGGTCATTAAGAAGCACTCTTCCCTCTAATAAACTCCAAAGGCAAATATGAGCATTGCAAGCTACATGATCTAAAGGAGTAGATTAAAGTAAAAGAGATTATCAGGCTATCTTTTAGCTGGGGAGAAATCTCTTTTCTGTGTGTGAGAGAGGGTTGTGAGTGCCCCACAGGTCTTCCCACATGTTACAATTCAGAGGGAACCAACAACGCAGGAGCACCTGGGGACAAAGAAGACCCAGAAATGCCTGACTTGATGGGATGTATTTCATAGTATGTATGCTCCTTGATTTATAATGGGGTTCCATCCAGATTGACCTAGTGTAGGTTGAAATTATCCTAAATCTGAAATGCATTGAACACACCTAAGCTACTGCATGTCCTAGCTGAGCAACACAGCACAGTGGTCTTCTCTTATGATTGTGGGGTTGACTGGGAGCTGCAGATGTCTTCCACTGCCCAGTATCCCCAGAGGGCATCAGACTGTATGTATATCACTAGCCAGGGAAAAGATCCAAATTCAAAATTCAAAGTATGGTTTCTCCTGAATGCATATCACTTTTGCAATGCCACAAAGTCAAAAAGTCATTAAATCAAACCATCATAAACGGGAGACCATCAACTTTTCGGAAGGTAAACTTTATTTTTTTTTTTTTCTTAGATGAAAAAACTGAAATGCCTTTGGCTTTATTTACACCACTTCACTCTTGGAAGAAAATTGATGTGTATCTACTAAGAAACTGAGCAAGTCAAGTTTTGGCAGTGAAGGATGGATTTATTTTTTTTATTTTTATTTTTTAAGTTGTAGATGGACACAATACCTTTATTTACTTATTTTTATGTGGTGCTGAGGATCGAAACTAGTGCCTCATACGTGCAAGGCAAGTACTCTGCCACTGAGCCACAATCCCAGCTCAGGATAAATTTTTGATAAAGGTCTCACCCCTGAGCATGTATCAGAAGGACCAGGAGGGATTGTTAAAACTCAGGGCTTGGCCTCATCCATGGAATGTCTGATTTAGCAGGTTTGGGATAGGTATAAGAATTTGTTGATGCTGCTAGGGTCATACTTTGTAAACTACTAGGTTAGACAAAAGTCCAAGTTTTAGAACTAGGTCTGGAATATCCAAGGAGCGAAGTATATGAAGCCTTGCCTAAAAATTGGAACAAGTGAAGATATCTGCAGCCCCTAGTCAAAAACATGGAAGGGTGGGGGAATTCTGTAAGATTAATACTCCTTTATTTTAGCTGGATTAGCATTTCTACCTCCTACCTGTGCACTTGCTTCTTAGAGGAAAGAACTTTATGTGGTGGCACCATAATTCTCTACACTCCTTCAAGATGAAAGTGATGTATTTATATCTGCTCTATTAAAAGACACCAAGTAAAATGGGAAGCTCTATGTCAACCCGTGGCTTAGAATTCAGGTCATTCCCAGCTTCTGAAGAGACTAGACACCTTCATATGAATAATGAACCCTCTGGAGACCCTTAGTTCCACCCAGTGATTTTCAATGCTTGGGACAGGCATGATCCACTGTTTCATATTTCCAGCCCCTTGCAGAATCCTGCAGGCCATGCTTTTTACTGCCCTACTGTTAAGGCAGTTTTGGTGGACATTAACTTCTCAGAACATGAGTTGAGCTAGCGTAGAATTACTTCTCGGAATATACAAAAACAAGATCTTCTTAGTCCTAGGCCATAAATTAGGCTATTGGAAAGGGAACGTGGAAGCTCTTTGAGGTCACTAGGAGACACTTTGGGGTGGTCCTTACTGTAACAAGAGAAGGGCAGCTACTTAGTAAGTCCCAGAGGGAGCTTTCATTCAGCCTTCAAAGTCCACCATTCTGTTCATAACAAAATGTGCCTCTATGAATGCATTCACAACCCAGCTAGAGCTCTTTACTTTTCCTTTCACTTTAATCTGCATTGATGGTTGCCCAAAGATATTCAGAGCTCTAAATCATAGAGTGAATGAATTAAGGTCTCAGATTAAATTAGGAATAAAACATCAGAGGAGAATCTCTTAGAGCAGCTTTTTATAACAATGTGAGGGTGCCCAGGCTTCTGTGTGAAGCCTATAAAACCACTGGATGCTCTTTCTAGAAAAATACACCTATAGACAATATTTTGCATACAAGTAATTGTGCAGACCCCACAGGTTTAGAATACATAGCTCATACCAGAGAGGAATAATCCCAGTGAAACAAAAGAGTCTGGGGTAGGAGGAAGAAGGGGAAGAATGATGAACAGGGGCAAGTCTCCAAGCTACTATAACAAACAGCTCTCTACATCTGAGTATCTTTTGTTTTGTTTTGTTTTGTTTTTTGGTACTGGGGATTGAACTCAGGGGTACTCGGCCACTGGGCCACATCCCCAGCCCTTTTTTGTATGTTATCAGAGACAGGGTGTCACTGAGTTTCTAAGTGCCTCACCATTGCTGAGGCTGGCTTTGAACTCACGATCCTCCTGCCTCAGCCTCCCAAGTGCTGGGATTACAGCCATGCGCCACCACGCCTGGCTCTGAGTATCTTAACACATGAAAATCTCTTGTGTATGTTCCTTGTCAGCAAGGGAGTGACTTTCACACTAGTGCTCATTCAAGAACTTGGGCTTCTTCCATTTTGTAGCTCTTTTGTCCCCGAGAAGAGTCCTGTGCATACAGCCAACAGGAGAAAGACCAATGATAAGGTATATCCAGTTCTTCATAACCATAGCCTAGAAGTGCCACTTATCATCTCCAATCATATGTCATCAATGAGACCTTCCCACAGGACTACATCTGGATGGAAATGGGGCTGGAGAATGTAACCTTTATCTGTGAAACTGTTTCCTAGCATCAACTCCACACCACAGGAAGGGGAGCATGAATATTTGGTGGCCAGCAAACAATATGGCTACCTAACCATTATGTGCAGGTGAGATTAATTTAAAATAAATGACAAGCTGACTTGAAAGGGAAAAAAAGCTGTCAGAAGACATTATAAAAGTCAAGGTATGTGTGGAATAGGGCAGTTGTGGTCCCAAATTATTGGCAGCAACTAGATGAGGTTGTAGACAAATTGTGTTTCAGCCTCAACTTTCTAAAACCAGATGGTCAAATCCCTCCTTCTCTCAAGCTCTATCCTTCCTTCTTGCTGTTCTAAACAAAAGTGCCATTTTCAGGAACAACTTCTCATTTATAATGGATGTTTCCATTATTCATCTGAACCAGAATTTAGTTTCTTGATAAAAAAAATAAGGTAAAGTAGGGAATCACATAAAAATGGTACGAACTTGAAACATTCTATTTAACTTAAAACATGTAAATATCCATTCATTCACTAAGCTTTTGCTGTACATCCAAGTCATTTTCTTTGAATACAAATTCACTGATAGGAGTCACAGGCTTTCCTTCCTGCATGAACTGTGCCCAATTGCACCATCTATGACTTCCAGTTTCAGTTTCTTGAAAGTGGAGTAAGATACTTGTGAAGTGGTAATCCCTCCAAATTGTAACTGATACTTTTTTCAATCTTATAATTGCTTGGCACACACATCATTCAACAGCAGTTTTTAGCTACCCACTACTACTGAAACTTTCCAAAATTTGAAACCTAGTTTCCATAGAAACTCCTTTTGCATTCACATTTCATCAATTTACATGTTGTATACATTACTTAATTTTAATAAGTGGAACAATGATCATAAAGAGGTTGGGAAACAGAGACAATCAACTGGTAGTAAGTGTAGAACTCAGCCAGTGAGAAGAGAAACTTAGGTGTATTTAGTGTGGTTCTGAGAATCTAGAAGACTATGGGTCTTAGCATGTTTTGCAGCAGGATTAGAAAGTCTTACTTAGTTTTATGTGGTTGCTGGCCTCCAAGATTGCCCACAAGGATCCTTGCCTTTTGGTGCTTACACTCTGTTTAGTCTCTTCCCACATTGAATTCATGGCTGGTCTATGTGACCACTAGAATATCACAGAAGTGTCCAATATGTGATTGCAGAGGATCTGTCATACAAAGTGTTCAAACTTCTGCCTTGGTTTCTCATATCACTGGATTTTGGAGAAGCCAGCCATTGTGACATGAGGACTTTCAAGAAGCCCTGTGGAGAGACTCACATGGAAAGGATCTGAGGTTTCCCACCAACTGTCGGCACCAATTTGCCAACCATGTGAGTAAGCCACCTTGGAAACTCACTGTCCAGTCCCAGTCAAAGCTTCAAATAACTGCAGTCTTGGCTAATATTTGTACTATTATAAGAGATCAAGCCAGAACCATTTGGCCAAGCTATTCTTGAATTCCTGATCCCTATAAGTTTGAGAAGACGAATGTTTATTGTTTAAGTTAACCAAGTTTTAGGGTGATTTGTTACAGGTAATAGACAACTAATAAATTTGGCAAAAATGGTTTCATGTATGAACCTTCTGCAATAATGGGATGTCCATTGTGCAGGAAACTTCCCTACCTGTATTTGCTTTTCTAGGATGGTAGCCACAGACCATGTGTGAGGTAGTTGATTAGGGTTAAGGCTGTGATCATGAAGAAGGACCATGTGATGATAAATCTAAAAATCTTGGCCTTCTTAGCCCCAGGCTCAACCAACCTAACAAATTTAGGCTTGATTTAGGTTTTGGTCAGACCACCAAAGCTTTTTTTTTAAAAAAATATTTTTTAGTTGTACATTGACACAATATCTTTATTTTTATTTATTTATTTTAATGTAGAGCTGAGGATTGAACCCAGGGCCTCATGCATGCGAGGCAAGGGCTCTAGGGTGATCCATGAACCAGCAGCATTAGCATCACCTGGGAGCTTGCTAGAAATGCAACATCTCATGCCCCATGACAGACTTCCAAATATGAATTGGCATTTTAACAACATCCTAGGGTATTTATGTGTATTTCAAAGTCAGAAAAGCACTTAAAGGATTGTTTGGTGACTTGGAAATTGAAGTGAATACATTCTATGAGGATCACTCCTGGAAAGGGTTTCCTTTTTCCAGAAAAAGCTTCCAAACCTGATAGGAACACTGTAGAAACAATTCCTGAATTGGGGCAGGTTGGATTTCAAGTCTCCCAAGATTAATTCCAGTTTTAAATATTCTGTTGGTCTATTCTGTGATCCTTATGTTCATTTCCACCCTGTCTTAGAGCCTACATTTCACTATCTCCTTTCTTCCTGCCCTTTGTTGTGCTCTTGTTTGCTCTAATGGGGCACATTCATCAAAACCCAATAATGTTTCTCTCGACTTGAAGATGCGTACATGGCTCTGAGAAGAAAAACCATATTTTTCAGATTGTGGTGTACTTAAGACACATGGCTTCTGAGAGAATGAGAGGGCAGACTGCTGCCTCCTGTTATTTACATCCTGAGATTCTCCATCAGGGTACGAGACAGTGGCTGTGAGCTGGAAGGCAGGATCTTAAAGGACCAAGCAGGAGGCTGGAGAAGTCATTAATTATGTCCTCACAAAAAATATTTAGTGCCTTTTCTTAACATTACAGCTACCATTGCTGCTGGTAATGCCCTTTTATTTGACCAGGGGGTTTGCTCCTATTAGATTAGATGAAGTGTCTCATCTAAGGCACAATAACAGATTTGGCCCTGTGGTTTAGCTGCTGGCTGTGGTTGACTGATACCCAAGCTTTTGACTCCCTGCTGCGTATCTAAGCGGTACAAGCTGCAGTCAATGCATTTAATCTACATAAAAAGAACACAAATTGCACGTTAGCTTTTTTGAGTCCAGTAATCAGCCCCCTTCCCCACTTTATGCTCTTCTGGACAATTTGTGGCACTCTTGTGTGATCCAGAGAGGTTGCAAATTTTTTTCCCCAAGTCAGGTAAAAAGAAAAGTCTTTTGCATTTTAATTGCACTTGATCTGCTCATTGAATGACCCCTGTAATTTATATATTGTTCATAGTTAGTGCTTTCTGCAGTCCTGCTGTGCAGCTGATAACATAATTCACATGCACTTGCAACTTGGGCTCTGTGAGTAGTGGCTTCGGCTTTCTTTTCTTTCTGAGTTTGCAAAATTCTCTGGCTCATCTTTCAGAGTCAGGCTGCTGTGTTTGATTTCAGTCACTATCTGCTTATGTAGGTGTAGTGAAAAGGCCACTCAATGAGCTTCAGCCTACCCCTTTGTTTATGTTTAAAGATTGTCCTTTCCTTTCCAGCTGCCTATGGGATTCGCAGATGGTTGGCTGTTAGTGATGCAGCTTCCCCCACAACTTCCCTGGATCGTGCAATGAATTGGCTTAAACTAGAGCTGTGAAAAGAATGGCAAACTCAGGTGTCACACTCTGGTCAGCTAACTAAGAGGCAGTAAGATCTGAGAAGATCAATGAAAACAAAGGGGATTAATAAATAGGGAATAGGGAGACGGCTCTTTTAAAATTTTGAACACATTAGATGGTGAGCTCTTTGCAACTAGAGGCAGGCTATTTTGTACTTTGAAAAATATTCTGAACATTTAAAGCAAATCTATTGGAAGTCAAAGTTCCATTTTTACAAAATAGGTATTTAACCATTTTATTTGCTTCATATTCACATGGAAGCTATATTCTTTACATTCTCCAGAAGGGTAAATTATGGGGTTGAGTTAGAAGATTTTGGCCCATCTCAGGTTTTGCGCTAGTGGTTTTGCTTCCCAAGCCCTTTGGGTGGAGATTGAATCTTTGCCACTCAAAGTGTGGTCAGTGGACTGGCAGCAGCAGCAAACCTGAGAGCTATTAGAAATGCAGATTCTCAGGCTCTACCCAGACCTAGTGAATCAGAATCTGCATTCTAGGAAGATCCCCGGGTAGCTTGTACACTGCAGTTTGAGAAGTGATGGATTAGACAATTGGGTGTCAATCCGGGCTGCATATTCAAATCATCTGAGAACCTTGCCAAACAACAACAAACCCAAACAAACAAACAAACAAACTCTGATGCCTGCCTGGCCTCTGGCCCTAACCCCAGAGATTGCTTAGTCACTCTAGCAGTTTTACAAGATCTTCAAGTGATCTAACATGACACTAGTGGTAAGGATCACTGGATTACACAAAATCTTAGAGAGAGAGAGGATTCTAAACAAGCAATTCTAAACCTAAATCAATGCCCCATGGACATTTTCAGTTTCCTTGCCCAGTCTCCCAGGGGAACCAGCAGGGATTTCAGCACAATTTAACTTGACAAGTATTTATTCAGTGCCTGTTATGGGTCTATCTCACCACACCCCACAGCTCCACTCCAACAAGCCAGAAGGCAAAATTACCTTGTGGGTAGGATAGAGTTTTCTGTAGAGTCTCTTGTGCCATAATACTGAAAAGCCACAGGTCACCCTGTGTTCCTGCGGATGGCTCCATGGGAAGTGGGTTCTCAGACAGCTCTGAAACACACCCCTTTGTAGAAATTGTAGGACATACCACTCTGGGTTTCCAAGAAACAGTTTTAGAGAATCCCAATTTCACAAGCAGACACGATTTAGTATTTTGGCATATTTCTAGCATATGTTTAGCAAATTTCTGACTTTTTTTTTTTATTAGAAGAGAGGCAGGTGGCATTTTAGGAAAGATTTTGGAATGGAAGTCAGAAGACTGGGTTTGAATTCTTATTTTATCACTAAGCAGTTTGTTATAATGTCTGAAATTTATTTTAAAATTTCTCCAATTACCAATTACAGAGTGATATTACATGTATCAAATTTAGGTTAAGCAATAATCCAGATGCCAATCAAGCACACATACTCCAGGACTGGTCTATATGCATTCTAAGCAGAGAAGCCACCCTCCAGAGGCTACTACTATACCCATTGCTGATATCTAGATTACCTAGGTTTTACTAATGAGCATAGCAAATGTCAGAACAGAGTTTTATTAGTGAAAATAAATGGCTCGCTAATTAGCATCATGAGTGTTGAAATGAGCTCTCCCTGATGAAATCACATGAATTCAAGATATATGGATCATTTCAAATATTGTAGTTATACTACCTACTCTCACATGAACCCCAGGTATAAAAACCTAGTGACATCCGTAGCTTGTATCCTTAGGAATGGAACCCGCAAATTGAACCCTAGGTATGTCCCTGTTCAACCATTGATATAAAAGGATTCGTTGTTGTCTGAAGCTGACTATGATGATATTATAAGTCATTTCTTATATATATGTATATATACATTTTTTGGGGGGGTACTGGGGATTGAACTCAGTGGCACTTGACCACTGGGCCACTGGGCCACATCCCCAGCCCTCTTTTGTATTTTATTAGAGATAGGGTCTCACTGAGTTTTTAAGTGCCTCGCCATTGCTGAGGCTGGCTTTGAACTCGCGATCCTCCTGCCTCAGCCTCCCAAGTGCTGGGATTACAGGTGTGTGCCACTGCGCCTGGCTCATCTCTGCTACATTGTCATTGTGTCTACTTTTGAGTGTAGCTTTCATGCAAGGTGATAGAATATAGTTTGAGAATTGCTTTCCTTATAATCTTGTCCTGAGGTTGCAACTGGGTAGCTAGCCCTCACCTAGTCAAACATTTTCAGTGGCTACCATTAGCTACCAAAAATGTTCTAGTAGTTTGAGTACCAACAAATAGCCCCAGGTCAGCTACAACCCAGTTATTTGACCTTGAGTCTCATATCTAGTTGCTGTATCTCTCTGATCTCAGGCATTTTATTAAAATAAAAAGACATGAGGTTTATTTTAAAGATTCTTTTTCCAGCTTAAGATGCTTAATTTTTAAAAATTCTTACAGAAGAGAAAAAGCCAAGCAGATTAAGATACATCAGACTGCAGTAGATCTTGCATTTGAATGCCCGCTTCCCTACATAGCCCCCTCAATCATAGCCCACATATGTGACTCTCATTTCAATAATCCCAAGCCCCTGGGAAGCTTAGCCCATGTTTGCCATTCTCTCTGGATGGTTTCAATTAAGTCTGTGGACTGTAATATGGAATCTTGACAAGGTTGTGAATGTTGCTTAGTTAATAGAATATTCTGGCAAAAAAGCAGAGTGGAGGAGATGAGACTTTACAGTTGTCTCACTTAGCAAGCAGGCTCCTTTTATTCTGAGAAACATGGACAATGGGGTTGGTTTCAATTTAACATTTTCCTTCAAGGGAACCTAGCAGTGGTACTCATCTCCCAGTGTGGCTTAAACAAGCATCAAGTCTGATGAGCCCAAGGCATGGTGCTTTGTGGGGCAAATCAATGACAACAATTGCAGGAGGCAAACCCCAAATGGTGAAGTGCAGTCACTCGCCTGTTCTAGCAAAGCAGGAAAAGCATATTTAATTGACCCTTTGGTAGATGGTTATTCTCATTTCATCTTCCTAAACTGTCTTGGTATCTTTCTATTGTGGCTTCCCAAGGATTCCTGGCATGGGCCTTTTATAGTCCCTAATGAAGCCATTGTACTATTTTCAGTTAAGATCTAGAGCATGAAACAAAAAAAAAGGGACTTGACATAGCTCTTTCCAGTGCAGTTATTGAAAATAATCCCAACTTATTCAGACAAAAAAATAACTGAGATCAAGAAAAAGATGAAGCTATTGTTGCAATCTTGTGCAACTCCAATGAGGAAAATGCTGGGCAGCAAACCAACAGAGACAGTTCATCCCAAAGAGTTTTTCCTTAGAAAAATTCTTCAGGACATCTGGCCCCCAGCTCTGGAGTTCTCCTGCTTTGTGTTATCTAAGTGTTTGATGGCCTTCAGTTTTGCTATATGTTCTGGGTTTTCTAAAAGAACGTACCTTTATCTTAGAAGACAACATAACGTGAATTAACCACTAAAGGCTTCAAGCAGATTGTGATTATATAGTACCATGCCTGAGTGTATTTTAAATAATGAAAACATTAAAAATGTGAGCATCAGAAGTCTTGGTTAAAATGTACCATGAAAGATAAGGCAGAAGAGTTTGGCAGGTGTTTCTTTGAGGTAGATGGGATTTTTAAAGTTCCTGTCATATTTCTAACCTTGGCCTAGTAATTGGCTACTAAACAAATTTGTCAGTAAGCAGTTATATAAAATTAAAGAGCCCTTCATTAATTTCTTTGAAGGATTTTGAGTATAAAATCTCAGTGATCCTAAAATTTTTCCAGAACCAAGTGCAGTGTTCCTTGAACTCATGTCAAGATATTTTTCTTATAGATAAGCATTCAAAAAATATAGACTGTATGCCAATAAATATCTACCATGGTTTGAATGTGTCTCCCAAAGTTTGAGTTTGGAAACTGAATTCTCCTCCATGCAGCAGTGTTGGGACATGGGGCCTAGAGGGAGGACTTTGGGTCCTGGGGGGAGAGTTGTCATAAATAGATTAATCCCCTTCTAATTGGAGTGAGTGAATTATCCTGGGAGTGGGTTTGTTATAAAAGGGGAGTTTGGCTCTTCTCTCTCTCTCTCTCTCTCTCTCTCTCTCTCTCTCTTTCTCATACTAATTCATTCATGTGGTGCCTTCCTCCATGTTACGATGCAGCAAGAAGGCCCTCACCAGATGCAGCCCCTTGATTTCATACTTTCCCGCCTCCATAACTGTGAGCCAAATACATTTGTAAACATAAATTTCTCAGTCTCTGGTCTTCTGTTATAGAAGCACAAAATGGACTAGACACTGTGCTAGAAGATTAGGAGTGTATCATCAAAAACTATAAAGAAGTACAGATAGAAACTTGAGAACTACCAGCTGCTACCCTGATTTTGAAATCCATAATCAAGCTTTGAACTATGGGAAGTGCTAAGACATCCATCTAATGCTAAGAGGCTAGTAGAAATGAGACGCAGATGCTGTGCCCTGGAACTTGAAAGAAGTTAGAAGGCCCAGGGGGAATCAACTTCTTAATTCACCCCATTATCATCTCCTTACTCTTGTTTATGTATCTCTGAGGACACTGGTCTCAAGTCAGGAATGAGTCAGTTGGTCACTGTATTTGGTGTCTTAGCCACAGCCATCCTTCAGAATCATCTGTAGGACTTGTAAAAATATACAGATTCCCTAACCTCAGGCTGGATTTTAGAATTATTGGGTGGAGCTAAGGATTCTGTGTTTTTAAATCATTTTCCTTGTGATTATGATGATGCACAGCCAGAGTTAGGACACACTGGACATAGAATCAATGCACCCAAGAACACATTGTGCTAAGAGGCCATGGAACCAGAAAGAAATGGAAAGCCAAGTCCCTGCCTACAAGTGATTTATTACAACCAGAAGAGAATGTCAGAGAGAGAACAAGAAAATAATAGAGCAAGTGAGACAAAAACAACCCAGAAGGAAGGCCATGGAGTCTGTGTGCTATATTTGTTTTTTCACAAGTACGAAGCAGTATTTAAGCTTATGCACAAGCAGACATAAAAATTATTGAACTCATTGGAGTTCCACTGGTTCACCAAACTATAGCTCAACCCCTCCCTTTCTTCACTGCCAAATTCCATCCCCAACTAAAAGGAGCCTCATGGGCCTATGTGCCAATAGGCTGGGATGTTCATGTAAAATCTATCAACACCTTCCTGTAGTTACCCCTCAGCCTTACCTTTGGTATATAGTGGTTGCATAGTCTGCTTTTGAGAAGAAATGCCCAGGGAAGGAGCCCATGAAGGCACTGGAGCCTGACTCGGGCCATTTGGGTAGAGAACTCCAAAGTTCCTGTCATCTAAACCATATTTCTAAAAGATCTTGGCTTTACTAATTTCTCACCCTGTAGGAAGGGGCTTAGCCAGAGCAGAGACCTCTAATGGGAAAGGTGCAAGATAGGGCACTTCTTGATGGGGTCAAAGAATAATTCTGTGTACAAGCAAGATGGTAGATGAGTCCTAAAAATTATAGCTTGCCCCATAGATGTGTGGAAATTAGTATCTGGGGAATTGTCCTAGAGAAGAAGTTTATATTGGCCTCTAGCCTTTAGTCCCAGGTGTGGGTTCAAATTTGAATCTATTAGCCACATCTGTTTGAGGGATTTGTAGTTAAGATTAGGTTCAGCTGAGATGTAGCAGGATCAAGTTCAGCTAAAAAAAGAAGAAAAATCAACAGTGGCATGAACAAGATACAAGTTTTTACTCTTTCACATAAATGTAATCTTCCAGGGCTACTGAAGTGACTTCATAACCTTCAGGGTCATATGCTCCTTCTACTTTGATTCTCCACCATCCTCAAGACTTGATTTCTACTTTATGGTCCAAGATGGCCGCTTGAGCTCTGCCAATCACATTCACATTCCACCCAACTGGAAGGAGTATAAGAGGAAAAAGTACATGCCTCCTATATGAAAATACTTCCCCGAATTTGCATACCACACTTTCAACTCTATTTCATTGATCATAATTTAGTTCAGAGCCCCAACTGTCTACAACTCATGCCTAGCTAAGAATGGGGATTCACCTCCTAAGGGAAAAAATGAATTGTGTGACAACTACCAGTATGTGCCAAGGGATTGTTGACTTCAAACAGAAGAAACCAACTCTGGAAATTTTAAGCAAAAGGGGAGTTTACTGGATGACTGTTGTGTGGTTCAGATAATTGACAGGTTGAGTAGAGGGTCATACTATGAAAGAGAGCAAATGAGCTAACCAGAACACCACCATCAACCCAATCCTCAGAGCTGCCAACACCAGCAGACTCTAAATGTTGCTGCTGATGCTGTGTATAATTTCTCATCTATCCCTGCAGCTTGGCATCAATATGTCTAAATCTGGAGCTGCTACATGTGTTTAGTGGTAACATATTGGATAATGTAGATACAGAATATTTACATCATAGCAGAAAGTTTTACTCTTCTAGACTCTTCTAGTCCTGGACCAAGGTATCCAATTTGCCAAACTAGTTCATGTACCTCTCTCTTAGCAGCCAGGCGTGCCCGCACCCAGATGCAATAGAACTCACTTAAAATGAAAAGGGGATTTGAATATTGTGCAGGCAAAAGTGCAGGACATGTCCTCTACACAGTTACTGACATTGTGATCTTGGGATAACTACTTCTCTAGCCTCAATTTTGCATTTGTACAATGCAAATAATGATTACTGCATTTTTGGATTGTTATGAAGATAAAAAGACATGAAAATTACCAGGACCATTTGGGTCAATAGAGTCTTAGATATAATCACCAAATTGAATGCATGGCCCTTGATTGGATCCTGCTTTGAACAGCCAGTTACAAAAGGTATTGGGGAAATTTTAATATGGAATAAGTATGAGATAATACTAAGGAATTATTGTTAATTTTGTTAGATATGATAATGGTATTGTGATTATATAAGATGTGATAAAGCTTTAAGGACAAAATATTATTATGTCTATAATTCTAAATACTTCAGCAAAAAGTGGACAGAATAAATATGACAAAGTGTTAGCAACTGTTAAATCTAGATGACAGATAAATGGATGTTATTCTCCTTAATCTCTGTTCTTTTTTTCCCCCTGAGATGGAGTTTGCTGTGTTCCCCAGGCTGCCCTTGAACTTGTGATCCTCCTGCTTCAGGCTTCTGAGTAACTGAAATTATAGGCACATGCCACCACACCCAGTAATTTCCATTATTTTTGACATTTTTGGTAACTTATTCAAGAAAGAAAACCATCGGGTCCATAGCAGGAGTTCAACAACTGCATTTCCTTTCTTGCCTTCATAGTCTTAGGGGCCTTGTGATCTTCTGTAACTACAGGGATGTTTTCCATATTTTTCCCACCCATCCTTCCCCACTTATCACAAGGCACCTACTTAAAGGCTTCTTGCCTTTTCTGTGACAGCATACTTTTTTTTATCTATATGGAATTTTTAAAATATGCTAAGGCAAACCACTATTAGCTAGAGGCAGCATGAAAAATATATAATAGATTCTGATCTCCACAATGATTAGAAATATAGGAATTGCCAGGTATACAATACAGAGCAGCTCTATGTGAAATTTTTAAGGAAATAAAAGATGCAGTCATATAGATAAGCAGGCAACCATAGGCTAGCAGAAGCAGCCAGCAAGATTTGAATGAAACATCTGTAAATAAAAATATAATTACTGAAACTCAAATGGACTGGTTAAATAGTAGATTAAATCCAATTGAAAGGAGCATCAAAAATTACACAGAATGCAGAACAGAGGATCAAACATAAATTTACTTGGGGAGAGAGAGAGAGAGAGAGAGAGAGAGAGAGAGAGAGAGAGAGCGCCAGAGTGCATGAGAGCAATATTTGAAGAGATCTTCCAAGACTGATGGAAAACACAATAGCACATACCGAGAAGAATATTTTAAAAGAGGAAATTCATGCCTAAACACATCATAATTCAACTGCAGAGCACCAACTGCCAAGAGATCTTAAAAGGGGCCAGAGAGAAAAGATGGATCATCCTCAAAAGAATGACAATTACGCTAACACTTGCCTTCAACAACAATGGAAATCAGAAGACAGTGGAGTAATATTTTCCAACTGTTGAGAGAAAATAACTATCAGCTTAGAATTGTATAGAAAAGTCATACTTCAGGAGGGAGGATAAAATGAATATATTTATAGATACACAAATACAGGGATTTACCACCAAAAGAATTTCACTAAAAGAACACCCTCTAAGAGATGTACTTTAGGAATAAGAAAACTGATGCTGGAAGGATAGTCTAAGATACAAAAATAAATGGTGGGCAATAAAATGGTAGAAATGTTTGTACATATGAACAAACAATACTTGGGAAACAAGGAATACTAATGTCAAATTTATGGAGTTCAGAAAAATGATAATGTACTTGACAACAATTACATGTAAATAAGGAGTGGGGAGAGTCAAATTCTCCTAAGGTCCTTACATTATCATAGAGCAGAGGCTGGCACAGTTTTTCTGCCAAGGATCAGACAGTAAATATTCTTAAGTTTTGCTGACCATACAGTCTTTGTCATGACTTCTCAACCCTGTCATTGGAGCATGAAAGCACCGCAGACAATACATAAGTGAAAGAACACGTCTGTGTTCCAATCAAACTTCATTTGCAAAAACAGGAGTTGGATGGATTTGTTCATTGGGCCATAGTTTGCTAACCCCCTTTTTATAGGGAAGTTAGAACATTATTTAATTTTCCACTTTGGAAATGGAATGTGTATAAATAAATTTCAAGAGCAGTAACTAAAAGAGTGTACAAAGTTCAAAATAAATAAAAAGAACAATAAAATAAGGAAAACCCACAACAAACCACAAGTAATCCAAAAATGGCAAGAAATCAGAAAGAAAGAATAACAGAAAAAGCAGGACAAATGAAAATTTAAAAAATAGAGTGGTTGGATAAATAAACTCAGGGCTAAAGAGAAATAAGCTCTCAAGCCATGAAAAGATATGGAGGAAATTTAAATGCATATTACTAAGTGAAAGAAGCTAATTTGAAAAGTATATGGGCTGGGGTTGTGGCTCAGTGGTAGAGTGCTTGCCTAGCATGTGCGGGGTTCTGGGTTCGATCCTCAGCACCACATAAAAATAAAATAAAGGTATTGTGTCCAATTACAACTAAAACAAAATATTTAAAATAAAAGGTAAAGTCTACATCTGCATGATTCCAATAGTATGACATTCCAGAAAAGGCAAAACTATGGAGATAGAAGAAAGGCCAGAGGTTGCCAGGGGTTAGAGGTAGGGTGATAATGATGTGTCAGTGTAGGTTCATCAATTATATGTATCAATCAGTGTTGGATGCTAATAATGGGGGAGCCTGGGCCTATGTGGAGGCAGGAGGCTTATGGGAAAACTCTTCCTCTCCATTTTTCCATGAACATAAAATTGCTCTAAAATCAGCCTTAAAAATAAAGATCTATGCATATTGTCAAAATATATATATGAAAGAGTGGCAAAACAAGTTGAAATATAAAATGTACAATTAATAACATATGTAAAAGTGAATAAGCTAGCCAATTAAGAAACAAAAATTGTCAGGATTTTTAAAAAACATCACTATATGTCAATTACAAGAGCCACATTTAAGGGATAAAATTCAGAAAGGTAGAAAGTAATAGGATAAAAAAGATACCAGGCAGTTTCTAACCAAAAGAAAGCTACATTGGGGAATATAGACTCTAAGATAAAAAGCTTTGTCAGAGTTAGAAGGGATCACTAGATCTGATAAAATACTCAGTTCTTCAAAGAGAAAAATAATTCTAATTTTGTATAAACCTAATAGGCTAGCATATACAAATATTGGCAGGGGAAATAACCTATTGGGCAATCCTGTAAGCAGGTGATGATTTTACGAGCTTAATGAGATTGAACACTTAAGTAACCCCTGTCATAAAATCACATGCTCCCCATTCTTAAAAGTATAGCCACACTCCAAAATAGAGTAATGTTAAGACCACCAAGCACCATGAAAAGGAATGTGTGTGTGGCTTTTTAAAACTTAAGTTAATGAATTAGAGAAATTCCTAAGGGATTTTGGGGGTGTCAGAGGATTCCTATTTACATAATGGCCCAGAGGCTGCCTGGAATCCATGATTAGATTCCCTGCACATGTGCCCTGGAAAACTGTGCAGAGGCAAGACCATATGGCTAGCATGAGAGGAAAGCTAGTACAGTCGATTCATAAAGGTAACAAAGGGGATCCACCCAACTTTGTTTATTTCAGAAAATTGTGATTTGGCCAGCTGAGGTAGACATTAAGAATACTGGGAAGAATTCTGTAGAGAAAAAAAGGCTAAAAACAGTTCTGAGATCATTAATCATCATTGTCATCATCTTCATCAGTCAGTCAGTTCAGGCTATAGTGGGGTGTACATAATATTGGGAATACCTGCCTTTTACCTTCAAAGATCAGCCACTCTCCTTATAGAATGAAGGCAAGCATCTAGTGGAAAGAGAGGAAAATGTCCATCTATTCATGTACATGATTCATCTCTATGAAGGTGAAGTCTAGGACTGGTGGTGCCTCTGAAGCTTCAAGCATGGCAAGGACTGAGTCTACCTGCAGTGGGAGTGGATAAGGGAAGTTCACTAAACATGGCTTTTCCTGGGTTCAAGGATGGAGCAAAGAGGTGAAGCTGAGTGGGTGTTGTAACCAGTGGGCCTTAGGCTCCTAGTTGGTACAAGAATAGTGAGATATGCTGGTTATTTTCCTTGTTCCTCCCCACCACCTCACCTCTACCCATCATTCTCTACCTTTCTCTGCCTTCTCTGTGCTAATGGAGGCTGAGCCTTGTGAATGTCACGTTCCAAATTTCCATTGACAATATTCGATTTGTACTTAGATTTTATAAAATTTACAGTTGAAAAAATAGGTTCACATACTCAAGTTGTCCAAACGTTTATTTTATTTTTTTCTTTTTAAAGAATTTTTTATTATTCTAATTTGTTATACACATTTGCAGAGTATATTTCATTTCATATTACATATAAAGAGCATAATTTTTTGAGTTGCTGGTTTAATATAAAGTATTTTTACAACAATTGTGTCTTCACATATTTAAAAGTTTTCTAAAAGCTGGATTAAGTAATAGTTTTTATTTTTATTTTTAATAGGTTTTTTATTTTAGATGATTTTATGTTTACAGAAAAGTAGCAAAGATGGTACAGAGGTTCCTACTACATTATGCCTTGGATCCCTTTCACAGTCAGAAAACATTGATACCTTCCTATAATTTAATAGGAAAATTCCAGTCTTCATTTGGATTTCACCAATTTTTCCACTAATGTATTTTTGCTATTGTTTTTGTTCCAGGATTCAGCAAAGAGATCACATTGTATTTAATTATATATCTTTAGACTCTTCTGGTGTCAGATAACTTCTTTGACTTTCATTGTTTTTCATGACTCTGACAGTTTTGAGGAGTCCTAGTCAGGTATTTTGAAGAATGTCTCTCAAGTTGGGCTTGGCAGATATTTTCTTCATGATCAGACTGTGGTTACAGGTTTTACACAAGATCATTGCAGAGATAAGGTGCCATTTCATCACAGCATATCAAGGTTACATGCTATCAATATGATTTATCACTCACTGGGTGATGTTCACCTTGATCAACTGGCCAAGGTAGTATTTTCCAGGTTTCTGCACTATAAGTTACCTTTTTCTTCTTTTCTGTACTCTGTTCTTTGGAAGCAAGTTACTAATCAGAACCTACACTTAAGGATGGTTTATGTTGGGGGATTAAACTCTAAGTATCAGTTTTACATTTAAATTTATTAAAATTAAATTAAAAATTAATTCTATAGTAACACTAGCTGTGTTTTGAGTAGGTAGTGGCTACCATTTTGCATCATGCAAAGCATTTTGGTAGTGGCTTTGGTAGTGGCTATCATTTTGCGTCATTCAATATTAGATGCAAGAAGCAGCTGGTGAAGAGATGAGGTGCTGAATGGAGAGCAAATGGGCCTGAATTAACTAGAAGGAGGGACAGTGATGAGGGATGAAGATGTCCCAAGCAGAAAGGGACAGGAGAAGGCCAAGGCCAAAAGATGGGTTAATGAGAAGCCTTAACAGAACATGACATATAAATGTATATAAAGGGGAAAGGGTAGGAATGGAGAGATGTCCAAGAGAATATATACCTTAACTGTGCTGGATTTTGGGAAAAGAAGTTTGAACTTAAAATCTGGGCTCATGTTCCAAATGTGTGTGTGTGTTTTAAATCTGTGTGATGTTCTTGTGTAGGCCATAAATTTACTTAAGTTTGTTTCATCATTTGTACAATGGGGTTTGTGTTAGTCAGCTTTCTGTTATTGTAAAAATACCAAAGATAAATCAACTTATAAAGAATAAAGATTTATTTTGGCACACAATTTTGGAGGTTTTAGTCCATGACCAATTGGCCCCATTGCTCTGGGCCTGTCCTGGCACAGTATATCATGGTGGGCATGTGTGGTAGAGAAAGCCTTCACTGAATGGCTAGAAGTGAAAGAGAGGAAGAAGAAGGGGCTGGGGTCCTATTACCTCCTTCTAGGTCATGTCCCTCAATGACTGGCAGGCCTCCTTCTAGGACCCACCTCTGGGTAGTGCCAATCTGGAAACCAAGCATTTAACGTATGGGCCTTTGTGGGGATACTTATCCAAACCATAGCAGCAGAGGTCATAACAATTATTGGGAGGTGGTTAGAAGAAAAGGATATATATGTGATTCAAAGAGCTTTGTAAATTTACCATATTGTACACGTGGAAGGGCATTGTGAAATGATGTTTGGTGAGACATGAAAGTTTTCTCTCCTGTTGATCTTGGAGAATTGAAATGTGCTGGTTCCTCTTTTGCCCCTCTTTATCCCCAGATTCAGCTTCTGTCCTATCCTGTATCTTGGGAACTTATCCTAGCACACTGCCTCACCACTCTCCCTTGTCACCTGGTATCTAGTAATGTTTGGCCAATGGAAGATGCTAACAGTAACTCTGAGTGTGACCAGAGACAAGAGCCTTCTCTTTCCCTTATTTGGCATTCTGTCTCTGCTGACATCTATACCTCTTAGGATTATAGCTCTCACTGAGGGGCCCTTCCTCCGTGGCTACAACTCTTACCAGGCTCAAGTAACACCATTTCCTTCAGCCTTAGTGGTGGTAACTGCCCCCCACCTTTGCTGGAACTTTTGTCATGCCATCATGGTTTGTTCTCTTACCCCTGCCCATACATACTGCAGTGAGCTGTTCCTTTATTGATTTTTTTCCATTTAAAGAATAAATAAGTTCTGTATCTTACCTGGACCCTGATTGAGGTGGTGAAGATGGTGAGGAAAAGAATATTAGGAATGACATGAAGGGTCAATTGAAGGAGGAGAGAGCATAAAGTGATAGCATCAAAGCAAGAGCTGTAATAATTCAATTAGAGCTTAATCAGGCTTCAAACAAAGCTGCCTGAGATTGGAAAAGATACTTTGGGGTAAAGGTACATAGATAATCATGGAAGAGGCCAATTGTGTGTGAGAGACAGAGTGTGAGCGTATGTGTGTGTGAGAGTGTTAGTTAGATAAAGGATAAATTGAGGTTTCCATGCCAACTGCACCAAGAAGTCAGTCAGACCACAAGAGCCAAAGGCACATGGTCCCCAGCCAAGCAGAAGGACTACTCACAATGACAAAGACATTAAGAGGCCATGCTTGGTTTTGAAGAGATTGTGGATGATGCATTCCTATAAGCGTAGTTCTAGTTCCACATCTGACAGGCTGTGTATCCTTGGGAGATTTAGTTGGTTTCTCTGTGCCTATTTTCTCATATGGAAAATGGAGCAGATTTGTAAAATTTAGATAAATTAAAGTAATTTGTAATTTGTTCATACTTTACAAATAGTTTTTGAGCATCAGTTATGTGCTAAGCACTATTCTGGGCCCAGCAGTAGATGAGAGACCTAAGGTCCCCCATTCCCATGGAACATTCTAGAGAGGAGACCTGACAAAACACAAGTAAAGTATCTTCGGCCAGGTACTCTGAAACAGCCTCTAATGGAGATATACATACAGGAAGTTTATTATGGATGTTCTTACAAACAGCACTTGTAAAGGAAGAGGGAGTGAGCAGAGGGAGAAGTTGAACCACAGTACAGATGTAGCAGAGGCTTTAGCCAATCTTGAAAAAGATCTGGAACTGGATTAGCCATTCTGAGTTTCCCTAAGGTAAGGCGAGTATGTGGGTCTTTATACCCCACACACTGACCAGTCACTGAATCCAGGCTGCCCCCCCAGTAAGAGGTGTGATCAGAGGCCACGTAGTACTTTCTACAGGCAACACTTGCAGCAGCACTCACCTGAGAATACCCAGCAGCCATCACTCCCAACACCTGGAGGAATGAAAACACTAGTTCTGGAAGGAGGATATAGAGGGGCACAACAGAGCATTCAGTACATAAACACATAACTGAACATGATAATTTCAGATAGCAATAGGTTCTATGAAGATAATAAAACTTGATAATATGATAGATGGGGAGTGGGGCACCTACATTAGATAAGGTGGTTAGGGAAGGCTGTGGTACATCACAGCTGCTCAATAAGAAGGTTTCATTGCCTTTCTTTTTATTGAGATCAGTGGACATATGCACATTAAACTGTCATGATGAATATATGGTGCTACTTTGGGGTGAGGCAGATTCCCAGGTGCTGTGGAGGTTGCAAAAGGTAGAAGACATTATCTCTACACACAAGGAGCTTGCAATATAGTTGAAAAATATTAAGTATCTAGAATGTTAACAAATATTACCAGGTGGTGCAGCATTAGTGTCAACAAATGGTACAAGCAAAACTGGAAATGGCGAATTCCCTTCTGTCCAGGTAGAAAAGACTCAGGAGGGTAGTTTTAGCCAAGAAAATTAATGCGCAAAGAACAGTAATGTAGAAATGGGCATGGACTGTTTGAGGAGACCAAATTGTGGGTTGGGATTGGCACAGAAAGCTATTGTCCCTTTGTATTGACTTGTCATGTTTTTCTAAAGCCTCATATTGTTTGATTGAAGTTAAAAAGACCCATTCCCTGAACACATGAGATCTTGCAGTGCTTTGGTGGAGGTGACTGTGTTAGGCACAGGTGATGGAATGGGAGCACTCAGTTTCAAGAGCACTTTTTAATAAGGGGTCAACAGAAACCTGAGGTTTTGAGACCAGTCCACTGTGAGAATGGTGGTAGCATCAGTCAGGGTGGACTTTCAGGCAAGTGACATGTGAGATCATGTCATTTGGGAGAGGCTGGGAATGTGAGACAATTTTGAAATCACACCTATAGAGCTAATGTCTAATGCCTTGAAACCTAGAAGGAGGGTGCTATAGTTTGGATTTAGAATGTGCCCCAAAGGACCATATGTTAAAGGCTTTGCCCCCAGTTTGGTGCTATTGGAAGGTGGTGGAACTTTTAAGAGGTGTGGCCTAGTGGAAGGTCATTAGGTTATTGGTTAGTGAGAGAGGGTAGCACATCATGGTGACAGCATGTGGCATAGCAAAACTGTTCATTTTGTGGCCAGCAAGGAAAAGAGAGAAAAGGAGAGAGGGGGTGGAGGAGAGGGAGGGCTTAGTCCCAAAGTCTCCTTCAAGGCACACCCTAATAACCTAAAGACCTTTCTCTATGGGTCTGCCTGATCATGGACTGAAACCTCCACAACTGTGAGCCAAAATAAAGCTTTTCTCTTTATAATTGAGTAACCTTGGATATTGATTGAAATTTAACCCAGAGGGTGAGAACCTCAGGAGAGAAACTGAGAAAAGAATGGAGGCTTGAAGGGTTCTGAGAAGCTTCTGTCCAGCACTTGGAAAATGAGCACCAAATTACTACAAGAGGAACAGTCTTGGGTCCTTGAAAAGGCACATCTAAAGCATTGTCAGCAGATATGGATGGTCAGCAGAACCCATAGTCACCTAGAGGAAAGAGAAACACATGGCAGAAATTTCTGAGACTTGGCCCTGGTACATTTTCTGTTTCCTTGTTTTGAAAGACTTTGTTGGCAGCAGGGGTCTGAGCATTCCAAGGGTTTGAACTTGAAGGGGATGCCATTTTTGTTAACCTTTAACCAAGAAGGCAGTTGGAGAAGAGATAAATTATCTGCTCAAGGAGGAATAATGGTTGTATTCAAAGAGAGAACAGGAGATTACTGAGGCACTACTGTGAATGACCCCGTGACCCTTCTCTTTATGGGAGGATTGATGGAGAAAATGTTCCCCCCACTTTTCTCCAGGAACTAAAGGTGAAGTCCCAGGAGTATTAAGAAAAGGGTGACAGGACAACTTGAAAAATTAAGAAGGATATGAATCAACTAAACAAGAAAGCATTTATCCAATACTTCTAAAGCAACTAAAGAAAATGTACTGACCTGCTAATGAAAATATTGCTATCTAATTCATCATTGCAAACAGCCCTTTCAGTACTGCTGAATTCCCCATTTTAGTAAGTTGCTTATGGATTTTGCCTGCAAAGGCTACTTGTTGGTCAAGAGACAGTAACACCAAGCATTTAGATTAGAAGGAACAGAATTTTATTCCAGAGTTTTGGGGTGTGATTAGAACAATGACTGAAAAAAAGGCAAAACCTGATTGAATGTAGTAGACACTAAAAATTATTGATTCAAGTGGCTAGACTCTTCCAGGATCACTAGAGATAGGGAAAGTGGAGACCAAAAGGACTGGGGAGAAATAGAACGGCAGATTGGCATAAACTTCTTAAAAACATAAAACTGAATACCGCCTGTAGACTATGTGTGTGTATATCTGTGTCTTTTATACATGTAGCTTTTTACCAAGTCATTCCAAAACCAAATACTTAGGAAAATACATAAATGTTGGCATCCACTGGATCAGTCAGAGTTTAAGTCAAGAGTTGAAAGGTAGTTGGAGTTTTTCACTAAAAATTAAGCCTGGTCTATCTATTGAGACTCCTTTGAAAGGTTCTAAACATTACCAGAAAAAGCAATTGGCCAAAGTGTCAGGTTGTAGACAGCATTTTATTTAGTTTGGTGGATACTACAAAGGAGGGCAATGAAATTCTAGAAAAATGGGCTAGATAAGGGACCATGTGATAGGGGAGTAGAAGGACTTTCTTATGGTGATGCCACCCACTAAGGAACTGATTGCCTATTTCCTTATTCATATGGTATTTCTTCTCCAGAGTACATGCTGATATACTCTTCATCTCTGTGGGATAATTTAATCATTATGTGCACACTTTAGAAATTAGTGCCATTTCCCCTACTTGTGCCTGAAATAGACATTTCAGACATTTATAACTCTCAGTCATTTTAATCCAATCATTTGCCCAAGTATGTTCCCAATTAGAGTCATTTTGCTCTATGTTTGATACCATGAAGTGGAACACATGTTCTGATCTTATAAAAAATTTTAAATAGCAAAAGTATAATATGTTTCCCTGTATTATAATAATTCAAACAGAGCTGATAGAATCTTTCTTGACTGATTACCCAACCATAAAAATTTGACCCTTGAATTAAAATCAAATAAAAATATGCAGGGGATGCAATGCCTTGAAATATAGAGCAGTTTATTTGTCTCTAGAAAACTTGCACAGCTTTAACTCATTATATCCTCACAGGTTTTTTCATATTTAAAAGATGCCATAAGGTTGTGATAGCAAGTCCATGAATAATAAAATAGTGTTCAGTCTTGGTACGTGTAACATCATTTTGTTCCCTGATTTAGCATCAATTCCTTCTAAATCATTGCCATATTCTGACATTAATCCTATCACATTTCCTAAGCCTATGCATAAACAAACATAAACCACCTTAACCTACAAAGTGCACCTGGGTTTATCCATATTTTGCTTCCATGTTGTGTGTGTGTGTGTGTGTGTGTGTGTGTGTGTGTGTGTGTGTGTGTGTTTTCTTTAAGCTTCTCCCATTTTCTCATCATAAACTGGAAACCAAATCCTGATAACCTGATTTTCTTACACCATGTCTTTCTACCTTCGTAAGGTGCAGGTGATTTAAGTGGACCTTGGCCTCTTGATGAAGTCAATGTTGTGTTCACTAGAAGCCCAGCATAGTTTCCCAGGAAAAGTACAGGTCTGCCTTCCTTTACAAAATCAAATGAATCTCAACCCTGCGAAGAGACAGGAGCTTGGTGCAATCAATGGTTACCAGGTATGTCAGTAATGGGAGAGTTCTGCCATTCTGCTGGTAGCATTTCAACATAAAAATTTAGCTAGGGTAACTTTTCAACGATTTGCTATCAAGTGGGTGTACTTGAGAAACTGAACACCAAATTAATGATGAAAGATGCTCAAACGCAATGTTAAATGGAAAAGGCTCCAATGTAAGTATGAACAAATAGTAAGCAATACCAACAGGACCTTCCATTTAACTCAACTTAAGAAAGTAATCTGGCATATGCCTTGACATTACCAATTTTGGTTTTGCCAAGAAAGGGCAATTCAAAAGCAACCTGACCATCAATCATTGATCAATCAATTTGTCAAAGAAAGACCAATTGAACAGTCAAATGCACCAGAAATAAATGGCTCATGGTAAAGTCTATATCAGTGCCTGTAAATACAGCAAAGGTTTTCTAGGAAGGGTGGGCCTTTATCTTGATGGGACCCAAGTTCTTGGAGAAAAGGGTAGATGAGGTCTAGTGTCTTAGGGGGAAGTAGGGGCTGTACCTCACCTCCAACTTTTGGTTGGGAATCCTCTACCTAGAAAAGAGTAATGGAATTCCTGGTGACAATAGCATTGTCTTTGCCCCCAAGACAGGTCCTTTTAAATTGCTAGCACTTTGTAAAAGCTTCTTTATTAGGAATTTTCACTAATTACTTCTTTTTGGAGATATAGCCTCCAGGAGCCTATACAAATATGGAGAGTACAGTTCAACAAGTGTTTCACCACCAGATCAAGACAGAGCATTTCCAAACCCCCCACCCTCAAAAATCACTCATACCCCCCCTTGGCTAGTACCCCAGGGTAAGCACTATTCTGACCTCTAGTGCCATAAAGTGGAATTGCTGGATCATAGGGTACACGCATGCTTTAACTGGTGCTGCTAAAACTTTTTCAAAAATGTTGAACCAATTTACAATCCTAAGCAATGACTTTTTGTTTGCCCAAATTTTCTGCTGTTAGCACTAAAAATGCTCAATTGCTCTTCTCTGGCTATTTTCTTGACCTAATCGAGGACAAGTTTTCAATACCCTTCTGGGTTTTTAAAGGTGTTTCAGCCAATATGGCTGTCATTTGATTGTGGTGGCAATGGCAGAATGAGGAATATGGTGACACACTGTGATTTCAGTTATGTGGGTATTACTGTGGATTTCGTGGTAAGTCAGTCTCCATGAGACAAAACAAGGTCATCTTGGTAAATCTCAACAAATCATGACCTGTATCATTACCTTATGAGACCCCAGAGCCTGAACTACTTCTTCTGCCTCCTGGGTAATGAGATGCACAACTCTCAAAGGTCCCCCCAAAACTGTTTAGAACATGCTTTTAATAATCTACAAGGACAATTAGAAGAACCTAGGGACACTGCCAACACAGTGTCATCATTCAGACTTTATTTCAAATATAAACCAGCTGATGGTAACTCTATATTTTTTCAAAATTATAATTAAGCTGAAAATTTTTCATCTTAGCTTTTATTCAATTAGTCTTAGAGAAATGTATACTTTTAGAGAGCTGGCCATATCTGACAGTGTCGTGTGATACAAATATTTTGTTTGGTATTCATGTCATAGGCTATTAGTGCCATTTGTTTAGAATTTGGTTTTATTTTAAACATTGTTTGAAGAAAAAAAAGAGCAAAATGCCAAGTGGCAGTTTATCTGATTTTCTAAAAATGTTGTGTTTAATCTAATCTTTTTCCAAGGATTTAAAAGTGAAATAAATATATAAATGCCTACCAGAGAGCATCTCTACAGTTTTTGTCTCCAGTTAAAATAAGACTATATACCCAAACATGAAGTGTTATCTGGGGTTGCTTTAGAAACATCTAGCAAATAGGGGATACATAAAGAGAACATCAGATAGCCAGAAATGGTGACACATACCTGTAATCCCAGCAGCTCAGAAGGCTGAGACAGAAGGATGGCAAGTTCAAGTCCAGCCTGCCTTGAAATTGTGAGAGACCCTCCCTCAAAAAAAAAAAAAAAAGGCTGGGGATATGGTTCAGTGGTTAAGCACCCCTGGGTTTAATCTCTAGTATCAAAAAAGGAAAGAAAAGAAGAAAAGAAAGTACTAGATGCAGGAAAATTGTCCAAATACAGGAAATTATGGAAGCTGAGAGAAAAGCTCATGGGGGTGATCATGCAATTCTCTCTACATTTGTGTGTTTGAAATGTTTAATGATAAAATGATTTAAAAATTATATCAACAATAATAAATGCAATCAAATTACTAATAATTAAGGGGTATGGAACAATAGAACAAGCATAAATTTAAAAATAATTTATGGAAATATAAACATGGACTGGTTATTTGCTGACATTAGGGAGTTTTAAAAAATAATCCTTATCTTTTAGAGACATGTCCTGGAATATTTATGGATGAAATGAAATGATATCTGAATTTTGCTTCAAGAGAATCTAGGGAGGGGAAGGGAATGGGTGAGACTGACTATGGGTAAATGATTATTGCCTGATGACAGGGTCATGCAGGTCCATAAACCACTCTATTTACCTTTGTGTATATTCAGAAATAAAGGAAAAAGTCATTTTATATATATATACATTCAGAGAAAAACAGATTATGGCTGTGAAATTGCAGATTTTGTTCTTTATCCTTAAGTTGTGAAAACTTAAGGTGAAATGTTTTTATGAAACCACCTATTGTACAAAGCATCTCTGAAAGTATTCTTTCATTTGGAAAGAACATTAAAAATAATAAAAATTAAAAATGCAAGTCCAGACAACAAAGGTAATTGTAGGGTTCAGATAAAAGTCACCCAGTGGCTTAAACAAATTCTCATGTTTCCAAGGTGCAAAACTACCTGGGGACAGGGTTTCTGTATATCTGTGGCAAGTCCAGTTGTGTCACAGGGGGTGAAATGGATAGTGCATGGGTGGGACCCAGATCTGGCTTCCTCAACCTCCTCCCTATCTCCTTTAGAAATCCACAGGCCATGGCTGGGATCGTGGCTCAGTGGTGGAGCAGTTGCCTAGCATGTGTGGGGTTCGATTCTCAGCACCACATAAAAATAAATAAATAAAGATATTATGTCCATCTACAACTAAAACTATTTTTAAAAAATAAATTCACAGACCATCAAACTAGAACTAACCTTCTTTTCTGAACCAGTACCAGAACCTACAGTCTGACAAGTGCATTGGCCCATTTGGAAACCATGGGACTGAACAAGTGGGTAGCATGTGCAGTGGTGAGGAACACTGGCTCGAAATCCAGGCTCTCTGGATTTGAATCCAGAGCTGTGTGACCTTGGTAAACTATTTAATCTCATGCATCAGCTTCCTTATATTTAAAACAGGAGCAATGATAATAGCACCCATCTTGTGGGGTATTGTGAGGAGAACTGAAGTCAAACACTTTAAACAGTGCCTATTACGTGGTAAGTGCTTCACAATGCTAGCAAATGTTATCCCTATTTATAAGTAGTCTGTATGAAAACATCCTTGCCATTAAATTCTTTACCCATGGAGCAGGAGGCAAAATCTCAAATAACAATCAGCCATCTTTCTCATTCTTTTGTGCTCAAAGACCAGAGGAGCAAAAATGCTCACTGCAGGAAACTCTGGAAGCAGAATCTGAAGCTGTCTACTTGCAAGTACATTTCAAGTTCAATGTCATATCTTAAAAACCCCACATAGTTTGCATCCTGCATCATAAGGTAGTATGTTTTATTATAGAAGTAATGTGACCTCTCATAATTTTTGCATTAAATTGAAGATCAAAAGAGATACCCCAAATTCATCCCATGACTTTTCTGATCCTCAGCCAGGACATTTAGAACTATTTGATTTAGTCAGCTTCCCAGCTTCTCCTTAATGTTACCTCCCATTGTATGAGGGGCAGTAATCTCATAGCCTTCTATGGGAAGGATCTTGAGACACATCTCCTGTTCTTGTTTTCACGCATTGCACTGTGACTGCTGACAAAGTTGACCACTCTGTCCTTTTAGAAACTCACTGAGTTGGTTTCTGGGACATCACTGGAGGATTTCCACTTGCCTCTCTGGCCACTCCTTCTCTGTCCCTTTTATAGAGTCACCTTTCTCCATTCAACTACTGAGTATCATGCCTCCCCCACAGTATTTTGACGTCAGCTCTTGATTCTTCTCATTCTATATCTACTCCCAGGCTGACCTCACTGATACTCATCCTAGTCTTCGCCTGCTTATCATTTCTTTTCCGCCTCTAGTACCGGAATTTATCTTTCCCAGAGTAACATACCTGTGGTTTTTCATGGCACTAACCTGTCCCATTCATGGCCATAGGTTTGGGGCTATGACCCAGGCATGGTGCATCTGAATACTCTATCTCCAGGTCACAGAGCTTAGTTCAGGAACAGGTATATAACCCCCAGTGGACCAATCACAGTCTTCACTGAGACTTTTCTGCTGAAGCTAACAGGAAACAAATAAACAAACAAAAAACACAACTCTCTAATGGGTTTGTTGAACAAGTAGATGTGAATTGGGACTTTGGAATTTCCAAAGGCCATTATGCCCAAGAGAGTCCAAGAAATTAAAAAAGAGACAGAAACCCAAACTATCATTTAAACCCCTGGATCCAGCTCTGCCTGGAGCTAAGAAACAATACCTGGGAGTTTTGGTGTCCTAAGCCAATTAATTCCTTTTTCTATCCTTTTTTCAGTGTTGGAGATGGAACCCAGGGCCTCATACTTGCTAGACAAGCTCTCTATCACTGAGCTACACCTCCAAGCACCCCACTCCATTTTTGCATGCACTATTTCTGTATTGGATTCTTTTTTTTTGTCACTTATAACTATCCATATGCCAATGACTCCCAAATCCACATCTGTGGCCAAGGCTTCTCTCCCAAGGAATAAATTTATAGAAATAACTTCCAGTTAAATTTTAACTTCTACACAGATGTCCCACAAGAATCTCTTAAGCACAACATATTATTTGCTAAACAATGACAAACTAAATCACACAATAAATCGTATTTGCTTGTAATGTTTTAAAAATTTCCACCAGAATGCAAACTCTATGAGGATGTTCAATAAATATTTGTAGAATGAATGAATAAACCAAAAAGAAATGCAACAAAGGAATTTTCCTTAACTCTTCCTGTAATCTCATTTACCATATGCAATTAATTCTATAGATTTTGACTCATGAATGTGTCAGATCTCATATCTGATGCCATAACTGCATTAAATGCTTACTTCAAGCCCAAATTACTCATTGCCTGGACCATTGCAAGAGTCTTCTAACTCCTGCTTTCATTCACCCTTCACATAACTACTAAGCTCTTTCTAAATGGAAACAAGATTCTATTGTGCCCCTGCTTAGAATCCATCAATGATACTATAGAGTTGTCTGGATTGAATCTTGGACCCTGCTTCCTTCTTCCAGGCTCATCTTCTGGCTCTCTCTACAGGCACTTAGGGTCTTCCAAATTCATCAGTATGTTTACTACTTCCGTTTCTTTGTATATGCTATGATCTTTTCTATAAAACTCACTTCCTGTCTTTCAGAGAGCCTTCTCTGGTCTCTGTCTCCATTTTGATTTAGAATTCCCTTATGTTCACACAGCTCCCTGTATACCCTTTTTCTATCAAAGTACTTCAATAGTGCTTCAGTAGTGATGACAAGTATCTGTACATTATTTTACTTTCCTCTTGGCAACATGGTGAGGCTACATTTCCCCATCTCTTTTGTAGCTAAGGATGGCCACAGGTCTGAATCCTGGCCACTTGGAACATGGGTGGAAATGATGTGTACCACTTCCAGGCCTCGCCCATAAAATTCTCTCACATAGAGTCTTCCCCTCAGTTGAGTAGAGAGGACTGAAGACCCAGGGGAGGGACAGCCACAGGTGGATGGAATCATTTGTAGAGTTATACTTTAGGCCACTTTGTGGTCAAATCTGGAAGATAAAGAAGGAAAAAAAAAAAAACAACAACAACAACAACAAAAAACCCCAAATAGTAAACTCACCATCATATTGACTTCATCAAGTTTTGACTTCCAAACACAAACTGGCTGCTATTATTTACTTTATAGCCCCAGGCCGGTGTTTCTGGTTGCTGCTTTATATCTTATCCAGAGATTATGATTATAGTTGGTGGGGAGATTAGGACATAGAGGGATTATTCCATCTTGGCCAGCACCCCCTCCATCATCTTGGTTTTTGTATCCAATTCCTGTTTGAATACCTGCTCATTGAGGATCCTTAGTAATGATTTTCTAAGTGGGACTAATTAATTACCAAACTCATAATATCAACTATGGCTTACTCTTATTAGAACTGCATTTTTGTTCTCAGCTCCATCATTTCTATATGTGTAAAAATGTTTGACACAATTCTCAGGAGAACTGCAATTGTGATTAATGATAGAAAGTAGATGTTCCAGAGAGAGAGGGAGAGAGGTGACACTATATGGTATTATTTAACCTTCCTGATGGGAAAAGAATGAGTGGTAACAATTTTACATACAAATCTTCAAATTAATAAAGGATACAAATGTTCAAATTTCTTCTTTGTCGGGAATCTGGCTTGTTTCTCATACTTCATGTATGTAAACAGAAGTAGGAAATCTATATTCATATGTGTGTGTTGACATTTAACTTATAAACTCTAGACTTAAACGATAACATTTATAACTCCTTATTGTTATTTATTGTAAACATATCATTCAGTTAGCACATATTTCTTGAGAACTTCTACATGCAATGTTTAGTGAGGGTTAAAAGAAGTATGAAAATTTGTTCCTATTTAAAAGAATAGTAAAGTGCCACTGACAAGAATTTAATATTTTGTAAAGTACTTTGTTCTTAGATAATATTTTCCTCACAACAACCCAGTGAGGTAGGTTCCAGTCCTATTTAACAGAGTCTTCAGAGGCTCTGAATATTTGAGGAATCTGTCTATGATCACACAATAATGGCAGAATTGAGTTTCCTACCCAGGCCACTGGTTCCAATTTCTGTTCCCTTACTCAGTCTAACTGGGAGAGAAAACATCCGATTCACAGACAGTTAACCAGTGGTTCAAGGCAGGGTATGGCAAATGCCAACTGAAGGGACAAATGTAGTAGGTGGCACGCTTCCCTAACTCCTTTCCCTTGGCAGCATTCTAGAAGGGGCACCATTGATTGGATTGGCTCACTCTGAGCACCAGACTCATGGTTGCAAATGTTCTTACCACCCTGATGAGGCTATTTTATTCAGGACATAATAAAGAGAACAAAAAAATCAGAAAATACTTGGACCCAAACTGTGGGAAATAGACATATTTAAGTAAAATTCTATATGTAGCAAACTATAAACAATACATGACATAGTTCCAGTATTCACTTCCAGCCATTCCTTGCCAAGGAACTGTGGAAAACTGAGCAAATCATTTTTTTCCTTTGTAAGTAATTAAATGTATTTTAAAAATTTAGATATCAAATTAAAAATGCTTAAAGGAAAATATAATCTACAGTGAGAGTCTGGTAATGTGTGGGGAATTGCCTGGAAAGGGGCATGAAGGCATATTTGGGGTGTGGGTATGTTCTGTGGCTTGTTTTTAAAGGTAGTTACTCAATGTCTGCAACTCATAGGAAAGAAACCCTTAAAATCTGTGTGTTTTATTTTATGTTAATTACACCTCATATTTTCAATGTACAAAAGAATATTAAATATTTCAAAATTATGTTAGCAAAAAGCCTTGATAATCATTGTTTTAGGCATAAATGAAATGGATCTCTTGTTTTTTCTAAGAATCTTACTATTCCTTTTGGTTTCTAAGAACCATGCAGCTTGACTACAAGGAAAAGTGATTCATAACATCATGTTAGTTATGTTTTTTTATTTTTATTTTTTAGCATTAGTGTTTTTCTTATAGCTGCCAAGGATTTTATGCTTAAGAACATTCTCTAATAGAAAAGAAAAGAAAGGTGGGGAGTAAAATCCACCAGGGAAAAGGTTATTCTTCAGATAACTTAGTGAATGAATATATTTTTGTTTGTCTTTGTAATTGTTCCTGCCTAAGAACCTCTTTTTTGGATGAGGAATATGGTGGTTAAAGTAAATGGAACCCCCAGATCTAGAGACTGCTCTCAAATTTATATGAATTTAGAAGGCAAAAAATGTCCTGGCACACAGACGTTTGAATGAGTAACTAAGTGGGTGCAGGGGGGTCACACTGACTGAGATGCTCAATACTGATGGTTTTATCCCTGACCTGGCCCTGGTTATCATTTCTCTGCAACTTGCCGATTCAGCTGTGCTATAAAAACCTTAATAACCAGCTGAATCTTCTTGCAAAGAAGGCATAAAATCCCAGGCTTCTTTAATCTTCAGGCACAGTGAAAACAAGTGACAAGGTAGTCTGTCCTTACATGAATGATAGTCCTGGTGCCTGGTCTTTTCTCACATGTGCTGCATGACTTCAAGACATTTTGTCAGCCCTCCATGCTTTCTGTAGCTCTCTGTTCTGAAAGGCCATCTGTGTGTTCCTCTGGGCTTAAGATGGTTTCTGGGCTGTCAGAACTGTGAGCCAGATCCAAGAGTTTCACTGAGCTACAGGGATCAAGAAGTTTGAATTTTACTTTTACTTGTAGATCTTCGACGGGGACAACCAGAACTGAAGTGGTTCTTTGGTAATCTGGGACATCAACTCCTTCATTGCCTTTCTCTTCAGGTATGGCGGTGATGACAGTCATGAAGAGAGAATGAGTTAGTTTAGAATAGTCCAAATACCCACCTTTCCTCAGGGCCCTACATTAGAAACACTTTACAGAGTTAAATTTCTTGTACTCAGTAATTCAGTAACGCAATAATTCAGTAATTCACCCTCAGGACTAACTTTGTCATCACTGCCATTCCTTAAGAATGGAGAGTCCTCAAGGTCATTTTCCCCCCACTTTGATCATCTTTTTTTCCACACACATTCCCCAACTTTTCCACTTGTTTGATCAGTCTCAGCAGCAGCAGCAGCTGCTGCTTCTTTGTCATCATCATCTTCTCCCCCCCCCCAACCAGGGCTTGAACACAGGGATGCTTAGGACTTTGCTAAGTTGCTGAGGCTGGCTTTGAACTTAGCAATCCTCCTGACTCAGTCTCCCAAGTCGCTGGGATTACAGGCATGCACCACTGTGCCTGCCAGCAGCTTCTACTCGTATTCCACCTCTTTACTGCTGTGCTACTGCCTCATTCAAAACCCACAAGTTATGGTGTGTGAAACAAGGCATGTGCTGGCTCCCTTGCTAGGATTTCTGAGTGGGATTACTGTCTTCTTTGGTTCTTCTCCTGCATTTGGAATATACCTCTGCACTTTGCTTCAGTTGGTCTTAATTTGGAATCTCCATGCCATCACCTTGGGATGGTGGTGACAAGATTCTTTCTTACCTGATCCAAGAGATGTTTGGATGTTTCATAGACGAATTCTGACATCCAAGTGGTTTTCCTCAGGGGTCGCCAGTACAATACTGTATATCGTAGGCTTCTTCTCCACTTATCCACCGGCCTAGCACTGCATGACCACTCCATCAGGGACAGTTCGTTGTTGTACCTGCTGCCTGCCAAACCTTCAAAGTGGCAGGTTTGATTGCACCTATTGTACGCATCAAATCAATCTAATGGATTTTCTCAGGAGAACCTGCAAGCACTATTAGATGTTGAACACTGGACAGAAGTGGAAAACGATGCCATTTGGTGCTGAAGAAGAAATTGCAGTCAGTTGATCAAAACTTATAACTGCTCCCTGGGTTGCACCTCTGATGAATGTAGAGGGTGTCAGTCATGGGTCCCAAGGTTTCAACAGCATTTTGAAAGTGTGTGTGGCTGAGAATTTTGAAGAGATACTTTTTCCCTGAAACAATCTCTATGTGCTCCTGTGCTGGGTTGAATAGTGTTTCCCCCAGCCACCAAAAAAGTTCGTGTCCACCTGGCACTTTGAAATGTGATCTTATTTGGAAATAGGATCTTTGCAATTATAATTAGTGAAGATAAGGCCATACTGGATTCATGTGGCTAATCTAATGACTTTTGTCCTTTTAAGGACAGGAGAAGACACAAAGATGCACAGAGAAGAAGGTCATGGGACAATAGAGGCAGATATTGGAGTGAATCATCTGCAAGCCAAGGAACTCCAAGGCTTGCTGGCAAGCATTCGAGGCTAGGAAGTGGCAAAGAAGGATCTTTCCCTAGAGCCTGCAGAGAGAGTGTGGCCCTGATGACACCTTGATATTAGATTTCCAGCTTCCAGAACTATGAAAGGATAATTTTTTTGTTGTTTTAAGTCACCTGGTTTGTAGTACTATGTTATGGCAGCTATGTTGGTATCTTCCACTGTTCAGTCTCTGCATTGCTTTCAAATTCTTCTCTAAAAAGTCTGGTGTGGTGGCGCATGCCTGTAATCCCAGCACCTGGGAGGTTGAGGCAGGAGGATCGCGAGTTCAAAGCCAGCCTCAGCAATGGCGAGGCACTTAGCAACTCAGTGAGACCCTGTCTCTAATAAAATACAAAAAAGGGCTGGGGATGTGGCCCAGTGGTCGAGTGCCCCTGAATTCAATCCCCGGTACCAGAAAAAAAAAATTCTTCTCTAAGTCCCACATAATGAGAGGAATCATAGGGTTGTGGTTCAGTATGGTTATTCTGAAGCCAGATTACCTTGGTTTGTTCTCTTGACACTTCCACTTATTAGTTGTGTGACCTTGAGCAATTTACCCCACTGCTCTTTGCCTCAGTTTTCCTGACCTATAAAGCAGGAATTAGATGAAATAATAATGTTAAGGGTTTATAGGTATTTGTTATATGAAAGAAAATGTCCATCAGGTTGAAATGGATACATGGAAATGGGAATGTTTACATGGAGGAGGAATTAGGCCATGAGCTGAACCTTCAGGAATTTGGTGAGGCTGACCAAAGGCTGCCCAGGTGGGAGAAATGGGGTAAGTAAAGGCTTGCTTGAGACATAAGGGAAAGGGGACGCAAGACTCTATTACTACAGGGTTGCCAACATTTTCTACATGATGGCCAGCATTGAAACTTATAATGTTGAGACACACATGGGGTCAGTGAGGCTGCTTGTAGCTGGACCTTGGAAATCACTGTCCAAGTTCTGAAGAGTCCAGGGGAGACAATACCTTAGTACAATTATAACTAATTCCCAGTCCAGAGGAGGAGCTCAGGCTTATGTGCAGTTTCTCCAATGCTATAGTATATGAAATGCAGATTCTGACTCAGTAGGTCTGGAATGGGACCCAGGCACCTGCATTTCTAACAATCAGGGGATTCACAGGCTTCTGGTCTAAAGACCACACTTTGGATCAAAATCTTTGATACTTAAAATATGGTTCATGAGCCAGCAAACTTAGCACCACCTGGGAGTTTGTTAGAAACATTATATCTTAGGTTCTACCATCCTCAAATCTACTGAATCAGAATCTGCATTTAAATGAGGTCTCAGGTGAGAGAAATTCACATTAACATTTGAGACATGCTGGATTAGAAGACTAGGTGACCCAGCTTGCTAAAGGGTGATGATCTAGCCATCTCTGTTCTCAGACACAGCTATGCATAAGATTCCTGCAGGAACTTTTATTTAAACATCCAAATGCCCAGGCCAAAGTAACTTAATGAAACAAAAATCTTTGCAAGTGGGACTCTGGGAAAGCAGTATTATTTTTTAAACTTTCCAGTTAATTTTAATGTACAGCCAAGACTGAGACCCACTGGACTAGGGAAGAACCTTTAAGTAGGGCCAGAGAGATGGAGGCCATGTAGATTTCTTGATAAGGATTAGACTATTTTTTTATCCTAGCAGAACATAGAAGTTAAGTGCATGGACTCTGGAGCAATGAGATTGATCTTCCTGGGTTCAAACCCTGCTTTGTGCCCCTTACTAGCTGTGTGATATCAGGAAAGAAAGGTACTAAAGTTACTTAACCTCTTTCTCTCTCTCTCTTTCTTGTCTTTTCTTTTCTTTTCTTCTTCTTCTTCTTTTTTTTTTTTTTTTGGTACCAGGGATTAAACTCAGGGGAACTCAACCACTGATCCCCATCCCCAGCCCTATTTTGTATTTTATTTAGAGACAGGGTCTCACTGAGTTGTTTAGCGCCTCAGGTCTCACTGAGTTGTGTAGTACCTCGCTAAGTTGCTGAGGCTGGCTTTGAACTTGATATTCTCCTGTCTCAGCCTCCCAAGTGGCTGGGATTATAAGTGTGTGCCACTGTGCCCAGTGCTACTTTACTTCTCTTTGCCTACATTTTCTTTAAACTGGGATGGCAATAATGGTAGCTGTCCCATAACATGTTTATATACTTGAGTTAAAATGTAAAGGTACCCATTACAGTGCTTGACATATAGTAGGTTCAATGTGAGCATTTATTCATTTTAAAAATATATCTTATTCTTTCTTTGGGGGGATTATAGAGGATTTATCACTTTCCTGTCACCCTACCCTATCCTCAGTGCTAGGTTTTTGGGCAGCAATCACACCTCCAATTAGGTGCTTAATAAATATTTTGGGAAATGCATGACTAAATGCCTACAATGCCCCCTTGTGTATTCAGTGAGAAGAAATAACAAAATATACAGTTGGTTCTTGACACTAGGATAGGTAGTATTACCAGATCTTCTGAATGCCAGGGTAGAGGGGTTTCCCGGGACATGAGACTTCTGCCAAAAGTGATGAAGTACCAGGTAAACTAGGATGAGTTAATTACCTAAGTAGGGCACTGTCCAAAAGTCCATTTGTTTAAAATACTATTTTCCAAATAAGCACAAGGAGAGACTCCTGGGGTCCACTTATTATGTACACACAGTAACAGCTATGGTCCTGGTAGTTCTCTTCCCAGTCATGGTGTGTGTGAGTGTATGTGCATGCACATGTACATACTGCATGTATACCTAGAAGGTAGTTTTTGGTGTGTCACATCAAGTGCTTTATATGCTTAAGAAGAAGCATCAGATGGCCTGGTTGAAATCTTGGTTAGGCCATTTAATAGTTTTGTGCTACTGTGCATGTTTCTTAGCCTCTCTGTGCTTTGGTTTCTCTGGCAAAACATGGGGAAAATAATCATATTCATGTTTCAGAATAGTTGGGAGAATAGATGTGAAGCATTTAACAGACTGTTGGACACTTAAGGTTCAACTGATGTTAGAGATTATTATTATTACTGTTCTCATCAACACTATCAGGCAACCTATATCCCTCCTCTGTTTCTTTCCCCTTCTCACCTCCATCCTCTTCCCTTTGCCATGAATCCTCTGCACCTTGCCTTCTGTTTTTTCTCAATGTTCTCTCTGTCCTAACCCAGTGGGACCACCAACAATTTTACTCTTCCTTTCAGGATTGTACAGGCTGAGCCCCTTGCAGGGGCACCTGGTGGAGGGAGCCTATGAGGGCCAAAGTCCAAGTCCTTGCACCTAATACAGACCAGGTGCCCCAAAGGAGTGTCTATTCCCTAATCCACACAAAGATCAGGCAAGCTGCAGTGGATCTAGAGAAGAATAAGTGTTTAGTGACTATATTTCATAAGGGTTTAGTGTCTATTTCATATCTCAATGCTTTCAGATCTCCTAGCTGCCCAGGTCATGCTAACCTCATTCTTCACTTGCTTTAAGACATCTGTACAGATCAAAGATGGAGGCATATTTCCAAAAAGACTAATGAATAAGACTTTTTTGGCTTATGAATGCCATGTTTTTCAATATGAAGCTGAGACTACCCAACCTTGGAACAGTATGGGCAGCTTTTAAAAATTAAACATTTTTTCAACACCTACAATAATAATAATATGAACTATGACTAGTTAAGTCCAGCCAGTTTAGTTGATCCAAAGATCCAAAGCAAGCCCAACAGAGATGAACAGTCCTCAGTCCTCAATCAGACACATGAACTGCTTTATGTCATATGCCACTACAGTGTTATGAATTTGTGATAAATAGCACTAAGATGAAGACAGAAAATGAATACAACCTTCAGTTCTCCTTTGATTGGTAGAACAGAGTCAAGATATAGATGGCAGTGGATATGCACTTCAGAAAACGTGGTAAATTCTGTCCCGATGACCTTATTGAATGAGACAGGGAATCATAAGGTAGTCTCTATTAGAGCTATTATTAATATTTGAAGACTGATCAAGAATGTTAAGTAATATAGGTACCTGATGGGGCAGTAAGTTGTTTCTTGATTTTATCCCATTCACTATTCCCCATTCTTGGCTTAAGTGTAAGTATAGAAGTCATGCATCAGATATGCAGGAGATTAGAAACACAGCAAATACTTTTAATGAAAAGTAGGAATACAAAATTATCACTACTCTAAATACAGTGGACGAAATGTAACCAGATGAAATTAATGTAGATAAAAGTAATTCTTGTGCAGTGTCCAAAGAAAACTTGACCCAAATATGTACAAATTAATATATTATATATTAGGTTGTTTATTATATGATTAACATTATACATAAGTTAGCATATTACATTAAAGGATATAATATTATATACTATAATTAATGTTACATATTAATTAATATATTATATAATCATATACTGAGCAATATAATAATATGTAATGTGTCACACTGACCATATTATAATTTTGCATATCCTTTAGACCCAGGAATTCTACTTCTAGGAATTTAGAGATAATTTGTATGTGTGGGTGGGTGGAGGGGGAGTGATAAAGAAAGCCTAGATGTAAAGTCAGCACAGAACTAATAATAATATTAAAAAATTGGAAAGCAGCCTAAATATATGTCAATAGGGGTTGGTAACTAAATTATGGTAAATGTCAACAAGGGAAAATGAGGCAATCTTTTAAAACTGTGCTGTTCCAACAGTGTTTCTCAAGCTGGGATCTGAAAATTTCATGTATTAGAATCCTCTGGGATGCCAGATATAGATACAGGTTTCTGGGCCTTCTCCAGAATACTGAATCAGGAATTCTGGAGGAGGGTAGAGGGAAATACATTTTTAACAAGTACCCTCAAATAATTCTGATACCCACTCAAAATTTAAGAATTACTATAAAAATAACATTTAACAGCATAGGAAAATGTTCATGACATAGTGACAAAACAAGTTAAAACAGGATGATCTCTTTTATATAAAAACATATTTGTGTAGAAGAAATTATGAAAAAACAATTCCAAAATGATAACCATGGTTACTATGATATGTTACATTAATGGAAGAAAGGATTCAAGAAATAGGGGATAGTTTCACATAATTATGTGCTTATTGTACCTGTAATGTTCCATTGAGGAGGTAAAATCTACTTAGCTTTAAACAGTATTGGATGTAAGGAGAATGTGAACAGGAGTCACAGATGAATACAAAATTTGGAAGAATAGTGATGTATTAATGGAGCAAAGAAATTAGAGAGAATCAAGTTTGGGGAAGAAAGATGAGTTAGTTTTGAACATGGAAGGTTTGAGGTATTAAGGCACATCTGCTGGGAAACAACCAAAAGGCAATTGGGATTCTGGATCAGAATTCAAGAAATTGAGTGAAGCTAGAGAAATAAGTTGAAAGACAATAAAGTTGTAGGAATAGCTTAAATAAAAGAGAAAGATAGAAAAAAGGCAAAAGAGATGGTGGCCAAGGTCAACTCTCTAGAGAATGCCTTTTATTAGTAGAAGTGAAAGGGAAAAAAATACTTCAGTATGTAAATGAGCATGGTAGAGGAAGAAGCAGTAAGATGTCACTATCCATTCCCCCAAAGAGTCTTAAAGAGGAGGAGAAGGTCAAAGAGGATGAAAACTAAGATTTAGTCACTGCATTGGACAAATATATCAGTGGGGAACTTCCACAGAGGAATCAATCATCTGTAGCCAGGTGGCAAGGAGTTAAGGAGTAATAAAATTGTGAGGAAGACCAAAGTGCCAGTGCAGACATTGCTGCATTTTGAGGTCATTTAGTGGCCTCTCTCATTACAAAGAAATGACTCTATGGTTTTCATCCTTTTGGATGGAACTGGAATAATTTTCCTCCAGTATTCTTTCCTGAGGGAAACTGAATTGGAATTTGTAGTACAAGACTTGCTGTAGTGAATGCTTGACACCCATGATAATACCAAACCATATATTCAAGCACTGTGATACTGCAACAGTTGATCTGATAACTGAGATGACTAGTAAGTGACTAGCAGGTAGTAGCATATAAGATGTGGATATGCTTGACAAAGAGATGACTGAAATCCTAAATGGAATAGGATGGTATGGTATTTCATCATGTTACTCAGAATGGAATGCAATTTAAAGCTTATGAGTAGTTTATTTCTGGATTTTTTATTTAATATTTTCCTACCGTGGTTGACTGTAATGAACTGAAATCATGGAAAGTGAATATACCAACAAGGGGGGACTTCTGTATAAGTTGTTGAGAAATAATTCATATTTCCCCTTCCTGGATTCTTTCCTTTTCTTTCTCCACTCTGCTTTATTGCCACACAAAAGTTCGGAGTTAGACAAAGTATAGAAACCACCTTCAAAATATTTTCCTTCCTGGCTTTTGTTTCCAAAAGCCTCAGCCTCTCCATGAATTATAATGGTGTCTTAGACAGTGAGGCAAGACAGAGAGAATACTTTTGAGGAAAACGAGAAAAGTTTCCCTAAGACTAAAATAAAATTTCTGTGTCTGGGTAGAAGAGAGACAAATCTAAGAGCCCAGAGAGCCACAGGTGCCTGTATTTTGCATTCTGATGGTTCCAAGAAAGGAGGTGGGTTTCAGACAACTGAGCTGAAGAGCACAGGCTGGCATAGGTTCCCAGAAGCCAGGGCTTCCTCAGCCCCCTGCACAGCCAATAGCTTTGCAGAATCTGAAGGACTGAAGGGACATTCTGGGCTGGCTCTGTGACATATCCGTGATAGTTCTGGACTGCCCAAGATCTGGAGGGCCATCCTGATGTCTTAGCACTGCCTGAAACCTAGATCCTTGGCACACCCCAGAGTGAGAAAAAGAGCCTAAGAATATCTGTGGTTGAATTTCCCACCAGGTTGGCAGGATTGGGTTTGGGCTTTGTTGAGAATAAAGAGATGTGGTGTTTCTTTCTCAGTGGAGTTTGCAGAATGAAATTTATGTCTGCTGTACTAGATGAAGTCAGGCTCCTATTTTTGAGCAAGATGAGTGAATACCTTATTCACCTGGAAAGAAAACCAAGGGGTAGACGGGCTGGGGCTGTAGCTCAGTGGTAGAGCACTTGCCTTGTATGCATGAGGCCCTGGGTTCGATCCTCAGCACCACATAAAAATAAATAAATAAAAATAAAGATCTCGTGTCCACCTACAACTAAAAAGAGATTTCAAAAAAAAAAAAAAAAAAAAAAAAAAAAAAAGAAAACCAAGGGGTAGAATGAGTATGTCTAGATGATGGGACAACTGGTATGTAGCTAGTAATAAATTCATAGGATGGATGGAAATGGGTTAAAAAAGTGACCCCATTGTCTGAGAAATGAGTTCTAGTTCATCACTGCTGTATAACTTTCCTTCATCTCTGGCCAAAGTATTTCATCTCCCTAGGCCTCAGTTTACCAATAAGAAAAATGAAAATATTGGAGCAAGTGAATGCCAAAGCTCCTCCTGCATTTTTGAGACTCTTTGGTTTTGTTCTCTCCTTTCTCATGGTGAATTGAGTTTATTTCTTAAAAATGAGGTGGATTAAGTAGCCTCATTACCTCTGAGCTACAGTCAACTTGGCCTAGCACATGCAAGAAAGCAGCATTACTGAGTGTGCATTTTGATCTGCACAGATCCAGGATTTCAGACACAGTGCATCAGTTCATGCAGATTTAATTGAGGGAGGCAGAGGGTGATGAAACCAAGTTTGCTCTTTAAGCTCAGGCCATCCAGTGAAGATGGGTTTGCATACTAGTCTCAGAGGGCTAATTTATCACTCTAGAGAGCAATTTCTCATTAACACAATGTCAATACTGCTGGGGATTAGCTCGACCACCTTTGGAAGAGGTTAAATTACCTTTTAATCAGCATATGGAAGAATAAAGCTTCTGTTCCATCATGGCATAACAGCCTTGCTAATTTGACATCTTATAAAAGCCAAGGCAGTTCTAACTATACCTGTGTGCTGTGACCAGCATCATTTCCAGAGAGACAGGAAGAAGGGTTTCTGTGGCTGTTATCCAAACTGGCATAATTGATGTGGGTGCAGTGGGTTACAGTTAATGGTCTGTGTTTAATTATGGAGGCAGTGACACAAGGCCTCAAGGATGAGAAGGCACTAACCAGATGATGTACCACTTTCTCAGTTATGAGTTCTCTGAGTGACTGGATAGAGTCAGAACAATAGCATGGTGGCCTCATTTCCTTGTTTCTCCTGGGATTTGAGCCTGGTCCCCAAGAGGCACAGGGCTATACTTACATGATGTGCCCGAACTCATACTGACGAGGTCTCCTGAGAATAGTCATACAGTCTCCAGATAAAAGTTTTTTAAAAATCGACTACTCTGGAAATCCATTTCCCATTTAAGCAAGGATAATTTACATTGATATATGTCCACAATTCATCAGCCACTTTGGAAAGATGGGATTTTCATCTTGCTTTATTCCCTAAAACAATAATACAAACAACTTTTTATCCACTAACTTGAAAAGTAATAGCAATAACTGTTGTAGAATTGCACATTATCATACCACATCCATTCTCAACTTTTGACAATAGAGCCTTCGGGTTTTAGTTGGACACATAGCTGTCCAGCTACAGACTACACTTCCTCAGCCTACATAGCACCACTGAGATACCACATGACTAAATTTTAACCAATAAGAAGGGAGTAAAAGTGATGAGTCTAATATCCAGTTCATATTCTTTTTTTAAAAATATTTTATTTATTTGCTTTAGCTGTACACAATGCGTTTATTTGTATGTGGTGCTGAGGATGGAACCTGGGGTGAGCGCATGCTAGGCGAGCACTCTACCGCTGAGCCACAACCCCAGCCCTCCAGTTCATATTCTTAAAGGGAGTTACTCATCCTCCACTTATTGTTTTTCTGTCTTGTGGGTAAGAATGAGGCTATAGTAGGTGGTGGTTCAGTATCAATCTTCAAGTTAAGAAAGACACCTCATGGAACGATGGGGGCAATAACAAAGAAGTAATCTGGGTCCTTAAGTGACCTCTGAGAGGAAGTTTTATCCTACCCCATCAACTACCTTCAAACTTGGACTTTTACCTAACTGGATCTTCTGTTTTGTTTAAGCTACTGTTACTTTATTCCCTAATAAAATGAATCATGATTTATATCAGTAAAGTACCTTCCAGTTGGAACAAAACACTTTATTTCATGTTTTATCACTTAACTGCACAAAACAGGTGAAACAGAGAGAGGGGAGTGTTTAGAGCACCTTTCTGATAGGAGAGAAAATGGAGGCTCAGAAGACCTGCACCTATCCGGATATGAAGCCACAGCATGAACCCAAGTCTTTGGACTCCTATTCCAGTGCTCCTTTTACTATAATATTGCCTTTCCTTCCTTGGGAACCTCAAGATACAGTCACTATGAAAAGGAAATTCCCACTCACTGAAACTCATAACTCTTTTTAAAAATTTTTAAAATTTGTTTTAATTAGCTATACCACTCTTGCTGTTTTCATTGCTTAAGCATCTCATCCCTGTCTAGCTCTTCTCTCCTGCTTTCTACCTTTTACAGACCCCCAAACCCAACAAAACAAAGAGGCCACATAAAGCAGTTTTCCTTTTTGTTAAAAAAAGTTGATGGCATTGCTTAAAATGAGAAGGGTATGGGATCAAGGAGGGGGTGCATGTGCAGTAGGAGGAATATTTTATCAATGACATTGTTTAGAATGGCCAGAACATTGGGGTAATAAAAAGCAGAGCGACTTTTAGTCAGTTTTATTATTGTTTTTAAATTCTCTACAGGCAATGAACCCCTTATTGTATGTCCCTTTCTGCCTGCACCCAGGACCACTTCCATCACCCCCTCAGTATACCAAAATGCAATGGTTATGAAAGGAAAAAAATTACAAAGTACAAAATTCAGTTGACTTTTGTCTTGCTCTCTTTAATATGAATACATATCCAGGAAATGGCTGGCATGTTTGTAACTTTGTACTGAATGCTGCCTGTTCCATTTAAAAGATCTTCTTTAAAGAAGAGGAAAGCATGTCTGTTTCCTTGGGTTTTTCCTTTCCTCTCTCTTATCTCCATAGTTACAAGAGTTGGTTCTGTGACTTTTTTTTTTAAGTTGGCATCTTGCCCAACTCAAATTGATTATAAAGGTTGGGAGGGACAGTTGAGATCTGCGGCTTGATCCCGGGTAAGTTGGCTGTTTGGAAAGATAGCATTGACAGCTAAGATAGCCTGCAGATGGGAAGGCAAGTCTGGAGATTCCGTGTTTTATTACGGAGCTGATGAATGACTCACTAGTTTGGGTCTTCCTCGGCGGAGCACAGAAAGATAAGTACCTGGAAGAAATCAGCAAATCAGTTCTTTCCTCAAAGGCTTTATGGTAGGGTTGCCAGATTAAATAGAGGACACCAGTTAAATTTGCATTTCAGATAAACAACAAAATTTTCTTTTAGTTAAGTGTGCCCCCAAATCTTGCACAGAATATACTTACAATAAAAAAACACGGATGCCTGGTTGTATTTGCATTTCACATAAACAAGGAATAATTTTTTGGTGTAAGTGTATCCCATGAAATATTTGGGACATACTTTTATTTCAATGTTATTCATTGTTTATCTGAAATGCAAATTTTAACAGGGAATCTTATATTTTTCATTTATAAATTTGGCAGCCCTACTTACAGAAAACTAGCAAGATTTCATGAAATGGTCTCTTTTAATTCAGGAGCCGCCAATCTTGCTTTTCTCTTAAAGGATTATGTAGGCTGTGGAATTTTATTTATTGGTGGGTAAGGGTAGACAGAGAAGATTAGGGAAAAGAAATTGGACTGGAGGAGAGTAGACTGCATTCTGAATGCTGCTCTGCTCACAACTGACTGACTGAACTTGAACAAGACCCTTCACCTGCCTGAGACTTAGCTTCCTAAAAGGAGGGGATTAAATGGTCTAAAATGATTCTGTAGTCTTATGTTCTTCCTACATTACTAATATTTTGATGGAATTCATATTCCATGAGATGATATAGGTTGGCACTGTCCCATAGAAGTAAAATGCAAGCCACATGTATAATTTTAAAATTTCTAGTAGCTACATTATAAAAGTACAAAGAAACAGGTAAAATTAATTTGAACAATATGGTTTATTTAATTATATTAACATTTCAATATATAATCTATAAAATTATTCATGAGATAGTTTACATTATTTTTTGCACTAAGTCTTCAAAATCTGGTGTTTATCCTCATAGTACCTCTCAATTTGGGCCAGCAACATTTAAAGTACCAATAGCGACATGTGGCTCAATAAATACCATATTGGACAGTACAGAAGTAGGCTAAATAGGTAGATAAACATAAACAAATACATAAATAAATACATTTTTGAATACTAGGAAAACTCAAGAAAGAAAGATCTATGGAGGATTATGGAGAGAACTTAGACTATTATGGAACATACTTAAAGGCTTTTAAATATTAATATATAGTTGATTCTTATTATTCACAGAGTCTGTATTTGTGAATTTTCCTACTTGCTAAAATTATTTGTAACCCCCAAACTGGTATAGTCATTCACGAGCATGCACATGCACAGAGCTCCTCAAAATTTGAATTGCCCAACACATACATTCCTAGCTGAGTTCAACCAAGGTTACACTCTTTCTTCTTGTTTTAGTTCTTGAAGTATGAACAAGTGTCCTTCTTGTGGTCTATTTAGTGCCACATTTTTGCTTTTTGTTGGTGATTTCACCATTTAAAATAGCCTCCCAAGCAAATTCTGTAGTGTTATCTAGTGTCCAAAAATACAGGAAAGCTGTGATATGCCTGATAGAGAAACCCAAGTGTTAGGTAACCTTCCTCCAGGCCAAAGTTAGAGCTGTAAGCTATGAGTTCAATGTTAATAAGTCAATAATATGTATTAAATAAGGTATTTTTAAACAGAAATACACATAAAACAAGATTATTTACGATTCCGAAATGTTATGACCAGAAGCTCCAGCTAGAGGTAGTAACTTAATATTTACCAAGTCATTGTTCTTGGTGACTTTATAGAATATAGCTAATACTAATATTGAGGATCAATTGTGCTTTATTTTTACAACAGTTTTACAGAAAATTTGAGCAGATACTATAAAAAGTTTCCATATATCTCTTGTATACAGTTTTTCCTCTTAAGGACATCTTACATTAGTACAGTACATTTGTTACAATGAGTGAATCTATATCAATACATCATTATAATTAGCCAAAGCCCATAGTTCATTCAGATTTCCTAAGCTTTTACTTAATGTCATTTTCTGGATATCAAGACACCAATTTATATTTAGTTGTCATGTCTTCTTATACTCAACTTGGCTGTGGCAACTTCTCAGACTTTCCTTGTTTTTGATGACCTTGATAGTTTCAAGGGGTACTGGTCAAGTATATCATAGGCTGACCATCTATTGCAATTTGTCTGTTTTTTTTTTTTCATGGTTAGACAGGGCTTATGGGTTTGTGGGAGGAATATCACAGAGGAAAGTGCTATTTTTATCATGTCATATCAGAGGTACATACCAGCAACATGATTTATGACTGTTGATAATTGGCCTTGGTCACTTGGCCAAAGTAGTGTTTGTCAGCTTTCTCCACTATAAAGTTACTCTTTCCTTCCTCCTTTCCCTACTATGCTCTTAGGAAGGAGGGCATAGTAGCTACACAATATTTGGAATTCTTCTACATGGGGTATTTGTCTCTTCTTCCCTATTTACTGAGATATTCAATCATTTACATCAGAGATATTTATTTTATATGTCAGGTTATAATCATATATTACTTTATTAATTTTGTTGCTCAAAGGCACCTTTGTGCTATATAGCCTTTTCTGTATTTAGAACAAATAAAATAATTATAATATATTCAGATTCATTCCCAGAAGTTGAATTAGTAAGTCAGAAAGTGTTTGAAATTCTTGATGTACATTAATCAATTTCTTAAACATGTGTGCTTCTAATTCAATATGGGCTTGGTGTCAAAAGAGATGCTCCTAAGTTCTCCCCATTCCTAGCCCCATGAAGTTACCTTTTAGTATTAATTGGAGAAGCAGAAAGGACTATAGATCTGACCCAGAAAGGCAATTGTTTGGTTTTCTTTTTATATTCTGGAATAAATCCATCTATACCACAGGCAAATCAGAGTCTCAAAGCATTTTAGGCACAGTAGCTGACATTTATTGAAGGCTTCATATGTGCTAGACACAATTTTAACAGTTTTACCTGCATTAAATAAGTTAATCCTCTAAAGACTAAGAAGCATGTGTGGTGGGCTTCATTTTACAAATGGAAATACTGAGGCACAGAAAAATTTAACAACTTGACCAAGGTCCCCTGGCTTATACATGGTTGAGAAAGGATTTGAACTCTGGCAGTCTAGTGCTAGCAGCCATTCTCTCAGTGCCCCCAAGAAAATGTAGCTATATAACATGAAAACGTTTGATAAAACAGTACCTTCATTGTTTATTATTCCTCTTTCCCAATACTAGCATCATAAAGGATGTTCCCTTATCATATTTTGCATCATTTTTTTTAAAAAAAAGTTTCCATTATAGAAAAATGTGTCTTGTTTAAATGGGTCAGAGAACACTATGAATAAAGGTCACATTCTTATTGACAAGCTTTCCAAAAGAGAAATTTGCATTCCTGTTGATACAGACTGTATCACAGATACAGGTGATGGTCCAATGTTTTAGCAAATAAGGAAATGCAAGCTGAATCCAGCAATGAAAATCAGGGCTTTCCTTGTTCTGTGAGGACCAACCTTCCCTTGCTGTTGTAAGGATTTCTAAAAACAATCTTGAAAAAGGTACATGATTCCAGGAAATATTTTCTTATTTATAAAAATGTCGGTACTTATCTTTCTGCATATAATGTGTAAGAATTACACTTCCTATAAAAGAAAGGGATTCTGCTTGGCATGACCTTCAACAGCTGGAAAAAGCAGACATAGTTAAAAAAAAAAAAAAAAAAAAAACTAGGCTCTGATCCCCTCCTCCATCCCTGCTGTAACTGGATTAGTTTCAGCAACACTAGAATCTCAGTATATTAACCCACTAGTCATTTATTTCTCACTAATGTCAAGTCCAATGCCAGGGCTCTTGCTTAGCTGATAGTCTTCCACTGCCTCCTGCGGAAGTTCAAGCTCTTTCCATGTTGCTCAGAGCCCTTAGGGTCAAGTGGATTGGGAAAGAGACTATGTAAAAAGGCACTCTTGCTGCTTAAACACCTTAGCTTATAAGTACACAAGTATTTCTACTAACATTTCACTGGTAATAACCCGTCTTCTAATTGTTACCCTTATCAAGGGGTGGTCTGGAAAATGGATCCCTGGCTGGGCAACTGCTCAGCAGTCCCAGCTCTATATCATGGAGATGAAGACAAATCCTAGCGGCCAGCTAGCATCTCCTGACATGAGAACCTAATGGAATGAGTTCTAATGTCTCAGAATGTTAATTGGAGTGGGAAGGGTGGTGGAGGATGTTCTATGGAAGAGTGGGGCACTGACCCCATACTCTGCTGACATGAACCACATGTCCACGGGCTGACACTGGCTACTAACACCAGAAGAGAGCTGTCTTTCCATGCACCAGGCACAAAGATCCCGGAGAAAACATAGTCCTGGATGGTGATTGTGAAGTGAGCATAAAATCCAAAAAGAAAAATTAACATGATATGTAAAACAAATAAATAGGAGAAGGTGGGGGAGGTGAGATGGTCTGTTCACAGGCATTGACTTAGTTAAGCAGCAGAAAAACTGCCTGATGTTTTAGAAAAAAAACAAACCAAAACAAAAAACCAGATGCTCTCTAGCTACATGGCCTTGCACATGACACTTGACCACTCTGGGGGTTAGTTTAAGCAAAAATGCTGATGCTAGCCCAATTGTTTCAAAAGTGTCTTCTGTGATCCTATGACCTATGAACTACAGAATGGTAATGAGCACTTCCAGAGCCCCCAGAAAAGCCTCCTGCTATATATCTTGATCTAGCTGGTAGTTACACAGATGTGTTTACTTTGTAAAAATTCACTGAACCGTACACTTATGATTTGTGCACTTGTCTTTATGTATGTTTTTCTCCAATTTAGGAAGTTTACAAAGGAAAGAAAGCCTATCAACCTATCCACCCCCTTTATAAACATGGAGCCTAACATAATTTTCAAGATCCAATTCAGATCATGAGACACACACAGGTTTTAGATGTCCCTTGCTGAGTGTGTCCCCAAGAACTTCATCCCTTACACTCACTGTCCCTGGGATGTGGTCAAGACAACTACTTAATTAAAACACACTTTGACTTTTCTAGAATCCCTGATTCCCAGAGAAATCAAGCCAATAGGAGGAGGAAGCTAGGCCAAATATGACCATAATCTTTAGGTTCACTGATGATTTTCATTGATTCTTGGCAGGATCCTGAGGTCTCCTTTGGTGTTGGTCATCCCAAATGTCTTACCACCAGCCACACCTGTAGGCCACTTTGAATGGCCCCTACCTTTAGGTAGTTCCTGACTACCTTATGCTGCTGACTTGATCTGTAGGCCACACCAGATTGGGCAGAGATAAACAAGTGCACAAAGGATAGCACATCTATAAGTGACCAGAAGCTAAGATGTGGTCTGGAGTAAAAGCTGTATGGAAATAAAGATGACTTGTTTTACAAATACAGAATCAGACAGATGTTAAGAGTGGAAGAGAAAAGATGCCTAAGGGAAGGCTGACAGCAGAGGCCTTGAGGGGAAGAGCCAGGTGTGGACATAACCATGATCAAGTTTTGAATTAGCAGACAGCAAGTGATTAGCAGATTAGAAGGTGAGGAAGTTGGTTTTCAGGCACAGGTTCAGAAACCCAAACATGAGGGCACTGATTCCATAGAAATGGCAGAACTCAAAGACAGTGACCATCAAGCCCTTTGCTGGCAATAAAGGATTCCCACAACTCCAGTCCAGTTCCCATGAGCTTACCTCACTGCCATTCCTGCTTTTCCTTTTAGATATAAGCACAAGGTCATGATTCCTGACACCTTTATTTAACCTCTGAGTTTCCCCATCCATGAAATGGGGTTAATAATAATGCCCACTTCTTAGCACTTTGTGGAAATTAAATAAATCAATACATGTAAAACACCTAGAACAGTGCCTCTCATATCCTATGTGTTCAATCAATCTTTGTTGTATTAATGATGAAAATTATTTTCATGTGTTCCTTTTTTTGTTTTATTTTTTAAATCTTTTTTTAAATACTTTTTAATGTGTACAACTCATAGTGCATGAATTTAGCATCTTTTTACATACAACTGTTTGTATACAAAGTATAATCATACAATTCAGGTCTTCAATCATGCATTTAGGAAAATGATATCCATCTCATTCAACCACCTTTTCTTTTCTTCTTTTTTTTTCCATTTCTCCCCTTCCCTCTCCCCTTGCTCCCCCCTTTACCCTCCCTTCCCTTTGACCATTCTAGTGTTCCTCTAGTCCTCCTATGTACCCCCATCCAACAATACTATGAACTAGCCTCCTTATATCAGAGAAAACATTTGGTACTTGGATTTTTGAGACTGACTAACTTCACTTAGCATTATGTCTTCCAACTTCATCCATTTACCTGCAAATGCCATTAATTTATTTTCTTTTATTGCTGAGTAAAATTCCATTGTGCGTATATACCACATTTTCTTAATCCACTCATTTACTGAGGGACATCTAGGTTGGTTCCACAACCTAGCTATTGTGAATTGCGCACCTACAAACATTGAGATAGCTGTGTCACTGTAATATGCTGTTTTTAAGTCCTTTGGGAATAGACCCAGGAGTGGGTGGCTGGGTCATAGGGTGGTTCCATTCCCAGTTTTCCAAGAAATCTCCATACTGCTTTCCATAACGGTTGCACCATTTTGCAGTCCCACCAGCAATGTATGAGTGTGCCTTTTTCCCCACATCCTCTCCAACATTTATTGTTGCTTGTGTTCTTGATAGCTGCCATTCTGACTGGAGTGAAGTGAAATCTTAGAGTAGTTTTGATTTGCATTTCTCTAATTGCCAGCGATGTTGAACATTTTTTCATGTATTTGTTAATTAATCGTGTATCTTCTTCTGAGAGGAGTCTTCTTAATTCCTTAGCCCATTTATTGATCGGGTTATTTGTTTTTTTGGTGTAAAGGCTTTTGAGTTCTTTATATATTCTAGAAATTAGTGCTCTGTCTGATGTGCATGTACTAAATATTTGTTCCCAATTAGTTGGCTCTCTATTCACCTCACTGATTGTTTCTTTTGCTGAGAAGAAGCTTTTTAGTTTAAATCTATCCCATTCATTAATTCTTGGTAGTAATTCTTGCGCTACAGGATTCTTATTAAGGAACTTGTGGCCTAATCCGACATGTTGGAAATTGGAGCTTACTTTTTCTTCTATTAGGCGTATTGTCTCTGGTCTAATTCCTAGGTCCTTGATCCACTTTGAATTGAGTTTTGTGCATGGTGAGAGATAAGGATTTAATTTCAATTTGTTGCATACGGATTTCCAGTTTTCCCAGCACCATTTGTTGAAGAGGCTATCCTTTCTCCACTGTACATTTTTGGCACCTTTGTCTAATATAAGATAGCTGAAATTATATGTATTAGTCTCTGTGTCCTCAATTCTGTACCATTGGTCCACCAGTCTGTTTTGGTACCAATACCATGCTGTTTTTGTTACTATTGCTCTATAGTATAATTTAAGGTCCAGTATGGTGATGCCCCCTGCTTCACTTTTCTTGCTCAGGATTGCTTTGGCTATTCTGGGTCTCTTATTTTTCCAGATGAATTTCATGACTGCTATTTCTATTTCTTTGAAGAATGACATTGGGATTTTGATTGGAATTGCATTAAATCTGTATAATGCTTTTAGTAGTATGGACATTTTGACAATATTAATTCTACCTATCCAAGAGCAAGGTAGGTCTTTCCATCTTCTGAGTTCGTCTATATTTCTTTCTTTAGTGTTATATAATTTTCGTTATAGAGGTCTTTCACCTCTTTCGTTAGGTTGATTCCCAGGTATTTTTTTTTTTTTTGATGCTATTGTAAATGGGGTAGTTTTCATCATTTCCCTTTCAGAGTCTTTGTTGCTGATGTACAAAAATGCCTTTGACTTATGTGTATTGATTTTGTATCCTGCAACTTTGCCAAATTCATTTACTAGTTGTAAAAGTTTTCTGGTAGAGTTTTTTGGGTCTTCTAGGTAGATTATCATGTCATCAGCAAATAGTGCTAATTTGAGCTCTTCTTTTCCTATGTGGATCCCTTTAATTTCTTTCGTCTGTCTAATTGTTCTGGCCAGAGTTTCCAGTACTATGTTAAATAGCAGTGGTGAAAGGGGGCATCCCTGTCTTGTTCCAGTTTTTAGAGGGAATGCTTTCAATTTTTCTCCATTTAAGATAATGTTAGCTCGGGGCCTTGCATAAATAGCTTTTATAATGTTGAGATATGTTCCTGATATTCCTAGTTTTTCCAGTGTTTTGAACATAAAGGGGTGTTGTATTTTGTCAAATGCTTTTTCTGCGTCTATTGAGATGATCATATGATTTTTGTCTTTAAGTCTATTGATGTGGTGTATTTGTTTATTGATTTCTGAATGTTGAACCAGCCTTGCATTCCTGGGATAAACCCCACTTGATCATGGTGCACTATCTTTTTGATATGTTTTTGTATCCGATTTGCCAGGATTTTGTTGAGGATTTTTGCATCTATGTTCATTAAAGATATGGGCCTGAAGTTTTCTTTTTTGGATGTGTCTTTGCCTGGCTTTGGAATTAATGTGATATTGGCCTCATAGAAAGAGTCTGGAAGAGCTCCCTCTTTTTCTATTTCTTGAAATAGTTTGAAGAGCATTGGTATTAGTTCTTCTTTGAAAGTCTTATAGAACTCGGCTGTAAACCCATCAGGTCCTGGACTTTTCCTTGTTGGTAGCTTTTTGATGGCGTCTTCTATCTCTTCGCTTGTAATCGGTCTGTTTAAGTTGTGTATAGCCTCCGTTTCCAGTTTAGGCATATCATACGACTCAAGAAATCTGTCAATGCTTTCAATATTTTCTGTTTTATTAGAATATAAGCTTTCAAAGTAATTTCTAATTATCTTCTGTATATCTGAGGTGTTTGTTGTGATATTCCCTTTTTTGTCATGAATGTTAGTAATTTGAGTTTTTTCTCTTCTTCTTTTTGTTAGCATTGCTAAGGGTCTGTCAATTTTGTTTATTTTTTCAAAGAACCAACTTTTAGTTTTGTCAATTCTTTGAATGGTTTCCTTAGTCTCAATTTCATTAATTTCTGCTCTGATTTTAATTATTTCCTGTCTTCTACTGCTCTTGGTGTTGGTCTGTTCTTCTTTTTCTAGTGCTTTGAGGTGTGATGTTAAGTCATTTATTTGTTGGTTTTTTTTCCTCTTAAGGAATGAACTCAGTGCAATGATTTTTCCTCTTACTACTGCCTTCATAGTGTCCCAGAGATTTCTATACGTTGTATCTGTGTTTTCATTTACCTCTAGGAATTTTTTAATCTCCTCTTTGATGTCTTCTTCAACCCCTTGTTCATTCAGTAGCATGTTGTTTAGCTTCCAGTTGTTGAAGTAGTTTTTCTTAATACTTGTTTTGTCATTGATTTCCAATTTCATCCCATTATGGTCTGATAGAATGCAGGGTAGTATCTCTGTTTTTTTATATTTGCTGAGAGTTTCCTTATGACCTAATATATGGTCTATTTTGGAGAAGGAGCCATGTGCTGCTGAGACAAAAGTGTATTCGTTTACTGAGGGATGAAATATTCTATATATGTCCGTTAGGTCTAAATTGTTAATTGTTTTAAATAAGCTTAAAGTTTCTTTGTTTAGCTTTTGTTTGGATGATCTATCCATTGGTGAGAGAGGTGTGTTGAAGTCCCCTAGAATAACTGTGTTGTGGTCTATTTTACTCTTGAACTTGAGAAGAGTTTGTTTGATGAATGTAGGTGCTCCATTATTTGGGGCATATAGATTTATGATTGTTATATCCTGTTGATGGATGGTTCCCTTAAGTAGTAAGAAATATCCATCTTTGTCCCTATTGATTAGTTTTGGTTTGAAGTCTACCTTATTTAATATGAGGATGGAAACCCCTGCTTGTTTCCGCCGGCCATGTGAGTGATAAGACTTTTCCCAGCCTTTCACTTTCAGTCTGTTGATGTCTTTTTCTATGAGGTGTGTTTCTTGGAGACAGCAAATTGTTGGGTCGTTTCTTTTAATCCATTCTGATAATCTGTGTCTTTTGATTGGTGAGTTTAGGCCATTAACATTCAGGGTTATTATTGAGATGTGATTTTTATTCCCATCCATTTTTATTTGAATTATGGTCTTTAGCTTGATTTGGTTTCTCTTCTGGTTGGTATTTCCCTTAGTTTAATATCTCCCTTTGTTGATTTTCATTGTTATCTTTCTCTTCTTCTTCATGAAAAATGTTGCCCAGGATGTTCAGAAGTGCTGGCTTTCAAGTTGTGAAATCTTTTAACTTTTGCTTGTTGTGGAAGGTTTTTATTTCATCTTCGAATCTAAAGCTCAATTTTGCTGGATATAAGATTCTTGGTTGACATCCCTTTTCTTTCAGAGCTTGAAATATGCTATTCCAGGATCTTCTTGCTTTTAAGGTCTGGGTTGAAAAATCTGAACATAGTCTGACTGGTTTCCCCCTATATGTGATCTGCTTCCTTTCTCTTGTGGCTTTTAGTATTCTCTCCTTGCTCAGTATATTAGGCATTTTCATTATAATGTGTCTTGGTGTGGATCTGTTGAGATTTTGGTTGTTTGGTGTTCGGTATGCCTCTTGAACTTGGTTTTCCCATTCATTCCTCAAGTTTGGAAAATTTTCTGTAATTATTTCATTTAATAAATTACTCATTCCTTTGGCTTGAAACTCTGCCCCTTCCTCTACGCCAATCACTCTTAAGTTTGGTCTTTTTATGCTGTCCCATAATTCTTGGATGTTATGTTCTTGCTTTCCAACGAGTTTTGCTGTATAGTCTAAATTCTTCTCTAGGACATATATTTTGTCTTCATTGTCTGAGGTTCTTTCTTCCAAGTGGTCTATTCTGTTGGAGATGCTTTCAATTGAACTTTTATTTTGGTTTATTGCTTCTTTCATTTCTGGAATTTCTATTTGGTTTCTCTTTAGAGCCTCTATTTCCCTATTGAAGTAATCTTTTACTTCCTGTATTTGTTTTTGGAGTTCTTTGTCAAAATGATCTTTTGCCTCCTGTACTTGCTCCCTCATCTCATTTTTGAGTTCATTCTTAAGTTCCCTAAACATTTGGCATATGTAATTTCTAAATTCCATCTCTGGCATTTGACCAACTATGTTTGCCATGAAATCTACTGGTGAGGAATCTTGATTTGTTTGTGTCACTTTCTTCCCTTGTTTTTTCATGATGCTTGTGTGTCTTTTCTTCCTGCACTGTGGGACCTTGACTGTTTCGATTTTACCTTAATGCCTTATGTTGTTCCTGTAGTACAATGCGATCAGATCCCCTTATAATTCCTTTACACTTTAAAACCTAACACTTTCTATTCAGAAAATTCAATTTTGATCACAATGTACAGATTTTGTTAACCCATATATTATTTCCAATTTACTCTGTACGCTTCTGATGGGGTTTTATAGCTTCAAGTATTGGATACAGAGGTATTATGTTTAAGAAGAAGGAAGTGTCTTGAATTGTTCTTTCTTGGAAAGTATGAAAGGAGAGTTCTATTGAAGTGGTTTAGTGAAAGTGGTTTAGTATCAGTAGAAGAGAGAAGATAGAGAATGGAGTAGACAATTAGGTGGAAAGACCAATTTATATATAAAGTAAGATGGAAAAGAAAAAAAAATGATAAAAGAGTAGAAATTGGTGTAAGAGAGAGGAGAGAGAAGATCAAGAAAATAGAGAGTAAACTATATATAACCGCTTTGCTATCCAGTTCAATTGCGCCAGTTCTAGAAATCCCAAGTTCTGCGTAAAGCTTGTTTTTGCCTCTGTTTAGTATGTACTGGCAGGGTGCAAATATGAAAGATGAAGGAGGAAGAAGAGATGCCAAAGTGAGAAGGAAGAAAAGAAGGAATGAGAAAAGGAGCAGAAGCAAACAATCAAACACTCTGACAATCAATGCAAAAAAAAGCAAAACAAAACAAAGCCAAAAAAAGAAAAAGAAAAACAAACAAACAAAAAACCCCGAAAACCAATAAAACAAGCAAACCAACCAAAGAAAAAAAATGTCGAGCCCCAAGTCTCAAACAAAATGGGCCTTGGGAAGCCCCCCTCTCTTTTCCCTTTCCAGTTTAAGCCAACTGCATCGGACCTCGTCCAGATAGTCTGCGACCCTGTCAGTGGAGTCAAGTCTGCACCCTAGGCCAGTGGCCGAATGGCTCAGGGGAAGATTGGCTCAAGGGGACCCTCCAGAAGGCACCCTTTCCCCACGCCCACCCACGGTTGTAGCTTCTTGTGGCCACTGGGCTGTCCTCAGACACACCCTCCCCTGCTGGTTACCCAAGTCTCACCCAGGTGTGTGCTGCCTTCAGAGCGCTGGGGCTCCCTGGATGTCTGCAGCTGTTGTCTCCTCCGTCTTTTCCCCTTTGTCTGGGTCTGCCACTGCACTTCTCAAAGATGGCGGCGTTCTCCTCCCATTCAACAGCAGCTCCGCAGACCCTTGTGTCAGTCCAGAGCGTGCGGGATCGGCTTGGCAAGCAGTGCGAAAGAGCTCCACGTGGACACCACCCACGCCTCTAGGCCTCTTTCTATCCCTCCTCGCCGATCGGTTTCAAAGCCGCTGGGTGGATCGTCTCCTTGCTGAGATGGTATCGGCCCCTGCACCTGCAGCACAAACAGCGCTGCTTCAGGCTGTGGACCTCTGCGACTCTGCCCCTGCTTGTTGTGGTCCTGTAGAACCTTGTATTTCGCTGTCCAGAGGTGCAGGAATGTCTTGGCTCCCTTTCAGTTGCAATAGAACCACCAGCAACGTGCTCAAACTTCCCACTCCGCGTCCTTCAGCAACTGCGTCCAGAGAGCACCTCCCTCCTGTCGGCCATCTTCCCAGGATCTCTGTTTTATTTTTAATTGAACACAAAATTGTACATGCTTGTGGGGTATGGCATGATATTTGGATCCATGTATACATTGTATGATTAATCAGGGCAATTAACAGCTATATCACTTCCTACATTTACCATTTCTTTGGAGTGAGAACATTCAGAATCCTCTCTTCTAGCTATTTTTAACTATACATTATTATTAATTACGCAGTCATAAAAAGAATGTAATCCTGTCATTTATATGAACCTAGAGGACACTGTGTTAAATGAAATAAGCCAGGCACAGGACAAATATCACATGTTCTCTTAAACTCATAAGACCTAAGAAACCAGAGTAACTCTGTCACTTTCAAACAAAATATCAAAAGAACTTTTAACTGATATATTTTTTTCAGTACTGGGGGTTGTACCCAGGGATGCTCCACCACTGAGCTAATCCTCAGCCTGTATATGTGTGTGTGTGTGTGTATATATATATATATATATATATATATATATAGAGAGAGAGAGAGAGAGAGAGAGAGAGAGAGAGAGAGAGAGAGAGACAGAGAGAGAGAGAGAGAGAATCTTGCTAAATTGCCTGGGCTGGCCTTGAACTTGCAATACTCCTGCCTCAGTCTTCAGAGTTGCTGGGATTACAGGTAGGTACCACCATGTCTGTCTGTTAACTAATACTTTAAGCTCCAAAGCATATAGAGCAATATTAATCTTATTTTGGCCTTTTCTCCTCTCATAGTTTCTAAACACTGTCCAGCTTCCTTAGGGTTGTCCTCTAAAAATGGTTGATCATTTAACTTGTTGGATCTAAATGCCTTCATCACTATATAGAGGCAGCCTATTGATGCTTTAGGCACTAAAGAGTTTGTAGTAAGCAAGAAGCATAGGAACATTGCAGCAAGGCTGATATGAGCAATGGAGAAGGGAGGCACACTAGAGATATGGATTTGAACTTAGAATGCAAAAATAACTTTGAAGATATACAGTAAATTGGAATATGTGAACTCCATTGATGCATCGTTCTAATACATGTTCTTCTCAACTACAATACTGTCATCTTGAAGCCTGTCAAAATGCTGAGTTGCCAGGACCTCTGGGAGAAGATAATTGGCTCCTCCAAAAGCCAACCTGGACACAAAGACTCAAGTATACATAGTCAGTTTAAGAGATGGTCTGAGGAAACACCATTGGGAAGCAGGAAAGTGAAACAAGCAAGGGAAGGCAGCCAATAAATGGTGTGATATCAAACCAATTATCACTGTGGGCAACTGTTAATTCCACAGCACTTCCGGCCTGCCACATGGGAGAGAAGCACAGACTTCAGGAGCCAGAAAAGGCAAGGAAATGCAGGTTCTGGCAAGCAGAAGTCAGAATGGAATGCACTGAAGTGGTAAGGATGAGGGGATGTAGGCAGAAAGCTGAGAGTGTCTGATAGCAGAGGCCAGGAAGTTGAGGATGGATTTGCACTTCTAGGGATCAGGCGTTGTCTCACAAGCCATACTGACAAGCAGCAATTCTTCATTTTCCAAATCATTTGGGTTGAGACAAATGGGATGGTTCTCCCAAAATGGTAATTGCATTTTCCTGGAAACCAACTCAGGTTTGTTTATATGCCACTTGCATGTTGCAGCACAAAGCACATGCAGATCTTGAACATCTTGAAAAAGCAGCAGAGGGACCCAGCACAAGTCTGTTCACAGACCTGCCCAGAGGATACCAAATGGTATGTTATTTCCTCCTCTCAACTGCATGTCACCAACAAAGGAACCCTACATGCTGCAAGTGGTGCTTTTCAGAGTTCTCGCAGCAGGCTACAGACACGAGATTTATGCCAGTAGAAGGTCTGGCATCCTCTCTGCAATGTGTCAGTGGCACGGATGAATACTCAGGATGGGGAAGGTTGCTATTTTAATTTACATGCTATTGCTACCCGTTTTGGCTGGTTACCCAGAATGCCCCAGATACCTATTTAAATGGGAAGTGTTCCATATTTGTAAGACAGACCATCTTGTGGAAATTGGTGTTTTGTCACTCTCCTGAACAGTGTGAAGTTAGGAAAATGGCTTGTGTGTCTTGTTTGTGTTATAGAATCCTAGCATTTTTTTTTCTCCCTGTCTTTCTTTCTTATCAGCATTTTTCTCAAGGGAGCTGAGAAAAGCCAAAAGGATCCTTTTCACAATTTTTTTCAGAACCATTTGACATGAAAAATATAGCCTTCCGTTACATCTTAATTATTGCTTGCAAAAACTATAAGTAGTTTTATGCCATGATTTCTAAATATTATTAAAATTGCTTGGTAGAAATTTGAAAGCTACTAAAAATCACTTATGCTTTTAGGAATTTCTTCTTTTTATTTTTCTCTGGGGATATTGATATAGCGCACAAAAATTGGGTCCTTTGTCCCAGACCCAATTTGATAGTCTGATTTGCTTTAGATATTTACTTTTTGAAGCTACATAATTTCTTTGATATTACAACTATTATTTTGCAACATATTTATATGCATTATTCAGTTGTCACATTTTTCAATTTCATTTTTACACAATGAATTTTGTTTATAGAACTCTTAAATTGCCATATATAATATACATGCATATTTAAAATGATAGAGAAGCATTAAAAATTCCAACAAGTCTCATATAATTGCACTGATGTAATATAATATAATATAATATAAATGCGATTTATCCCAAGGACATATTTGGAAGAATGCAAAGGTTACTGTTTTCTGACTATAATTTTCAAGCTACTATCTGACATTTACATTGTATATCATTAAGAAAACACACAAGTATATCATATCTTTTTGGGACTAATTTTACACAAATTATGTGTCTGTATGATTTATTTGGATGATGGGGTATTCAGTCTATATTAGGAATGCCACATAGATCACCCCCATAACAAGCATTCTGGAAGTAAATCAGAGAAAAGAGAGATTGGAGACTCCTTCTGAGACATTCTAAAAAGAATTGACAGAAGACTTTAAGCAATAAGACAGGCTGAACTCATGGCCAACACCCCTCCTATTACTAACACATAGAAAAGAACCATATCCTCCAGAATTTAAATACATAAAGGAGCTCAAAAGAGGTGATATGAGCCAGGCACGGTGGCGCACACCTGTAATCCTAGCACTTTGGGAGGCTGAGGCAGGAGGATCGCGAGTTCAAAGCCAGCTTCAACAATGGTGAGGCACTTAGCAACTCAGTGAGTTAGCAACTCAGTGAGACCCTGTCTCTAATAAAAAAAAAAAAAAAAAAAAAAAAAAAACACAAAAAGGGCTGGGGATGTGGCCGAGTGGTCGAGTGGCCCTGAGTTAAATCCCCGGTACCACAAAAAATAAATAAATAAATAAAGAGGTGATATGGTTTGGATGAATATCTCCCAAAGGTTGATATATAAAGGCTTGGTCCCCAGGGTAGTTCTACTAGGAGGTGATAGAACTTTTAAGAGGTGGGGCCTAGTGGGAGGTCCTTAGGTCATTGGGAGAATGCTCTTGAGGGGGACAGTGGGAACTTTGTCTCTCAGACTCTGCTTCCTGGCTCATAATGTGAGCACTCTTTTGAACACACATTCCTGCCATGATGTGGTGCCTTCTCCACAGGTCTAAACCAATGGGGCCATATGGTCTGTTTTAGTCAGTAATTTACTGCTGTAACCAAGAGTTGACAAGAGCAATTTTAAAAAGGAAATGTTTATTTGGGTCTCATGGTTTCAGAGGTCTCAGTCCATAGATAGCTGGCTCTAATCCTCAGGACCTAAGGCAAGGTAGAGCATCATGGTGGAAGTGTATGGCAAAGGAAAGCAACTCAGGACTTGGCACCAGAAAACGGGGGGTGGGGGGCAGTGAGAGTGTGAGAGAGAGAGAGAGAGAGAGAGAGAGAGAGAGAGAGAGAGAGAGACAGCTATACTCTCAAGGGACAAAATATATGCCCTAAAGGCAATGACATACCTCCTCCAACAACACCCCACCTCCCTACAGTTACCACCCAGTTAATCCCTAACAGGGATTAAGGCACTGATTAGAGTATATCTCCATAATCCAATCACTTCACCTCTTAACTTTTTTGCATTGTCTCACACATGAGCTTTTGGGGGACACCTTATCTTGGTTTTGAACTGCCATGAGCCAAAATAAACATCTCTTTTCTTCATAAGTACTCTGAACATTTCATTATAGTGACACAAAACTGATTAAAACAAGAGGATAAAAGGAAATCTCCAAATACTGGACAGGAAGAACGGAAAGAGCAGGGAGGCCCAACAGCACCATAGGTGACCACGAAGATGTCACACTCAGATTCAGGCACTATAGGCTAAGGGCTGGAGGAGTTGTTGTTGTTCTTCTTGCCTTCTTCATCTTACTCTTCCTTTTCCTTCAAAAGGCACATAGGGCTTATTTAGTGGAAAGAAAATACCTCCAGGAAGAACATGAAGCAAGTTGTCCTAAGAGAGGAATCCCCTTATTTTGGCATTGTATGTCCTGCTTGGGATCCCTATTCCCCACAGAAATGATTCATTTGGGGCAGCTTCCATGGTTTCCCACCATGGCTTAGTGCCTCAGTGTTCTGCTCATGTTTCAAAGTTGGAAAGCCCCTTAGGCTGAATACATGCATTTCTTACTAGTTTTAAGGACGTAATATCTGGCCATTGAGGCGATTTATGGGGGTGGGGTTCTTTATGGGTGGTTTTTCATCATCTCGGGTGGAATGGTCTTTTTTCACTCAGATGGAGTGAACCTTTTTATTTCATCCCTCTACTCACTTTTATCTACCTACTCTAACATTCTTCCCTGAAGGACTAAGAACTCTGAAACCCTTCAGATTTGGGGCATCATATCACCTTTTTAGCTGCTTCCTACTGTATGGGGTGATGATTTCTCAGAGTCTGAGTCCTTAGGAACTATCAAGGGGTTGCAAAAGGGAGTAATAGGGCTCCTTTAGTCTAAAAGGAGGTGTTTGGTGGCTGGTAAGTGCTGTGGAATCTTTGTCCCACTTGATCTAATAGAGATGATGATGGCAGCAGGGCCTCACGTACAATAGGTTGAAAGACCCCAGAAAACCCCAGGGATATCTGGATATTGATGGCCTCTAGTCAGGGAGAGAGAAACTTACTGAGGAGGTTCATCAAACAGAGTAGAACTGAACAGAAGTAGTATCAAGGTTAATGGTCCTCTAAGGGATAGAGGTCAGGAGAACCATGACCAAGTCTGTTTCTAAGAGAACCAGCCATGGGCTAGCTATCCCTAAATTCTGATGCCTGGTTGTTTGGTTGATGGATATTATCCTGAATCTGTCTTGATCTGTCCACCTCTGAAGCATTATGCAGACTCACTACCTGTGCAGTAGTCATGTCAAAGACTTACCTGTTCTAAAGCACCATAGCAGCCAAGAAGTCCATCAAGTAAGGGCCTTCGCCTTGGTGTCCAAGTTGTCTAAAATCTCAAGGCAACATCAGTGTAAAGTAACAGTCTGCCATATAAGGTTTCAAAGGGGCTCAGCTAGAGACAAGCCTTTGGAGCAACTGGGAGCCTGAGAAGAGCTGTAGGGTGACCATGGAACTGCTATAATCTAGGAGGTATAAATTTTGTATAGAGATTAAAAGCCATAGTAGCCAAAGTTTCTAACAGTGGTAATAGCCAGGAGATATCAGGCAAGTAAGCTTTAATAGTTTTACATCCATATACATTTTGAGATCTGGTCTTTTTTTTTAAAGATCTGTTTGAAAACTCAGATTAGCTGAAGACAAACTTATGGCTTGGGCAGTCTCTACTGATAGTCATTAGCAGGCATCTATGCATAGGCCCTATTTTATATCTGATAGGGTAATGTGTGTACATTTCAAGTTACATTCAAAAGGAACATTGTCTTTCCATTTTAAATGTCCATGCATGACTGTTCTTTGGCTTTTCTTTGACCCTTACCTTAGTACCTTTGTCTCTGGTCATACTTTCCTGCTGGGTGTTTAAGACCATGTAGGTGACCCCTATGTTGACTAAAAATTACCCTCTTTTCTCTCTAGTGTTAAGGTCAGTTGAGACTCCTGAGGGGTTAATTTTAGGAACTTGTGAGAAGACTCTTGGTCTTGCAGACCATATGTGACTTCCCTTGGAGGCTTTGGGGACATTGCCTGTTTCTCTTTGTAGAATGTACACTGGATGGCTTTCTGTTCTCTAGGGTCATCATGATCCTCCTGATGGGGAGGTCAGGTAACTCATCAGAGTTTCAGGGCACTTAGAGGGGTCCCATCATTCCCAGATTGATCTTGGAAGACAAGGGCCAAAATACTGGCTCTTTTATTTTAGCCATTTTATTTTTCTTGGCTTTGATCTCAAAGTCTCGACTGTTGGACATCCAGAAGGTCAGTTCCACCAGTGTTGAAGTGGGACTAGTGGATTCAGTTTTAACTTTTCTGATTTTACAGTTACCCCTTTCATTTAATTGGGGTTAGTATTAGTATTGGGATCCTATCTGGGAGATTACTTATCATCTCAAATTAACACAGGTTATTCTTTTAGAAGTTGTATTTCTGCAAAACAAAAACAGGCAGCAGTTACAGTTTTACAAGGAAAATGCAAAATGAAATTCACAAGAGCAGGGCTGGGGTTGTGGCTCAGCGGCAGAGCGCTCGCCTCGCACGTGTGCAGCCCGGGTTCAATCCTCAGCACCGCATAAACATAAATGCATTGCATTGTGTACAACTAAAGTAAATAAATAAATATTTTAAAAAAATTCACAAGAGCAGAAAAGTATTCAGTTTGTAATGATCAGAATTGCACAGTTTAGATGCCAAGCTTTGGGGCACATGGAATCATCTTTGCTCAAAGATGATATGTCGTAATACAATTAGAAGCACACAAACATGAACCTAGAAAAGGCTGTCCCTACAAGCAATTTCAATTGGGAGGACACCAGCTTGGTACAGGGCTTTCCTGAGCTTTGCATTTCAGAAGGCTGCTTATACACTTGGTTGGGAAACATAAATATGTTAAACATGGTTCCATAGGACAAGTATAATTATATGGGTCTGCCTGGAACAAGTTTGCATAGGTCAGTAGCACTGACAAAAGTCAAAGACTAGCTTTAGACCTCTTTTTAGTTTAGGAAACAGTGCTAGTATTCCCAAATATACTTTTTACCTGATGTACAAGTGCATCTCATATATACAGTGACAAAACACTTTATGCTGTATAAGGAGAGCACTTACCAATCACCTCGCATGTATTAATCCTCCATACCTTGAACTTTACAAACTCTTGTATAATATTTAGACAAAGCTCATATACACCTCATCTTTAGCCTTAGATGTAGCCACACCTCTAGTCACAGATATACAGACTGTCAAATACATCATAATAGCACAGAGTAGTAGTTGTTCATTTAGTTTGAGTTATAAAGTGATCATGTATTAGACATTAAAATAGATAGGTACAGAAACCCTAATTCTTACTTAGTTTTTTAAAGTCACAAATACTTAGTTTTTTTAAGTCACGAAAACCTAGTAGGCACAAGAAATTATTTTGATAAAACACAAAATCTTTGTTTTTTAAAGCCAGTCTTTGTTGTTAGCGAAGGTTAGTATTTTAAGGGAATCTTGTTTTAATCATAAGAATTAGGTTCTGTTTCTATACCAGTACATTTCATTTTGACCATGGGAAACCCTTAAGTAACTTTTAAATCATATCCAACTTAGTCACACATACAAGTATCCTAAGATTTATCTTCCACAAACCAACTTACTCACATACTCTGGTACTTATTTACATTCTCAGTTTTATTTCTCTCTTTTTTCCATAATGGACTTTAGGACAAAAATATCACTTTACCACACAAAATCTTTTCTCCTCCCAAAGCAGTTCTTATTCCTTTTACCTTTCCTCACTGAAATATATCCCCACACTTGTAACTCCCTTATATATCTTTCTGCTACTTGCTGTCTCTTTTTTCTTCAGTAAATTATAATTTAAAACAATTCTTACAGTATTTCTGAATTTAGACAAATTACTGCTTTCTTGCTCTCCTCCTGTCTTTGTCAGTACTAGGGATTGAACCAAGGGCTTTCTACCACTGAGTTACATCCCTAGGCCTTTTTATTTTTTAATTTGGGACAGGCCTCACTACATTGCCCAGACTGGCCTGGAACTTGAAATCCTCCTGTTTCAGCCTCTTGAGTTTCTAGGATTATAGGCATGTGCCACCCATTCTGGTTACTTCTTTTTCTCAATATAATAACATACCTTATGCTTTTTACAGTTTTAAAAAAGCAAAACACAGCTTACATTCTTTGTAATTTTTGCATTTAGAGTTACATTTGTTAGCTAGAATTTTAACTCCAGTAACCTTGTTTTTAGTGACGACCAGAAAAAAAGTCTTAATGTGTTTTTTAAAAACACATTAACAGACTTGTGTGTGTGTGTGTGTGTGTGTGTGTGTGTGTGTGTGTGTGGTCATATAGAATTTAAGAGGCCAACAGTACTTGGATTTTTACTTAATAAATGATGTTTTAGGATTTTAACTTAAAAATGACTTAGATGTCTTCTCTAACAAATACATTTATAAATATTTATCTCATTTATATCAAACCTAATTTAACCATTTTAACAGCTATTTTTAGGTTACCTATGAAAATCATGGTATTTGAGTATCACAGTTAACATTTAAAGCTTTTATTTATTTTTATGTGGTGTTGAGGATAGAACCCAGGGCCTCACACGTGCTCTACCACTGAGCCACAACTCCAGCCCCACTTTAACCTTCTTAACATAAACAAATACAGTCCTGACTGGCTTAGTAATGTAGGCAAAAACAATCTGTGTGTGTGTGTGTGTGTGTGTGTGTGTGTGTACGCATATACACATATATAGATGTAGATTTTTGAGACACATATATAGATATAGATTTTTGAGACAGGGTCTTCTATGTTGCCAAGGCTGGCCTCAAACTTGTGATCCTCCTGCCTCTGTCTCTTAAGTAGCTGGGATTATAGGTATGTGCCACCACACCCAGAATCTTTATTTTATTTTTGGATGCTTTGAATTTCATTTTCAGTGGTCACAAAAATTTGAAAATGAAGCAAGTTATTTTCATGGGAAACAATAAATTAGACCAGGATTGGTATGGAGAAAGATTCTTAAACTTTACTGCACTATCCAATCTGGAAAGGATGCACTTCAGTCTGGAAATGCACAGATTTCCAGAATCTTCCCTGAGACATTTAGATTCTAGAGGTCTGCATAGGGGACCAAGAACCAGCCTTTGTAATAGCCTCCACTCTTTCCTCATGATTCTGCCGATGGCAGGCTGAGGACTAAACTTTAAGAAACTAAAGAGGTAATTTATAGATGGTAGAACTAATCTCCAAGTGGGATCCTCCAGTGCCCAGGCCTTGCCTTTCCACAACTATAGTCAGCAATTACAATTTTAAATAATGTAGTTCAGGAAAATCTTACTGAGAAGATGACTATATCAGTTAATGTAATTCTAGCTAACGTAACAAATAAGGCCTCAAATCTTGCTGCAGTTCCTGGGTTGTACGGACGAATGTGGAATCATGTGGTAGATGCATTCCATGTGATCATTATGGGTCACAGACTAACAGAAGGTCTGCTGTCCTCAACACAGAGCTTTCAAAATTGCTATGAGTGTTAACATCAACTTAGCAATTAAGAAAAAAGAAAGAGAGGAGGATTGTTCAAGAGGTTTATATGCTATAGGTCAGGCCTAGAAATGTTATACTTACTTTCTCCTCCATTCTCTTGGCCAGAAATCAGTTATTTATAGGTTGACCAACTTTACTAGTTTTCTAGAACTGAGGGTTTTTCTGAAATGTGGGACTTTTCATGCCCATACTGAGAAAGTTCCAGACACATGTATATGAGCTGGTCACTTTAGCACATATCCTTTTCTGGATTCAATGGAAAATATGTTACTTTCTAGCAATGATTCTATTCTATGGCAAGGGAGTACAAATCTTTAGTGGACAGTTAACTGTCTGCCATAGTAACATTTCTGTCAAAGAAATGAGGAAGCCAGGGGCTGGGATTGTGGCTCAGCGGTGAAGTGCTCGCTTGGCACGTGCACGGCCCGGGTTTGATCCTCAGCACCACGTAAAAATGAAGGCATTGTGTACAACTAAAGCAAATAAATAAATATTAAAAAAAATAAATGAGGAAACCAGCATGCAGTTGCCAGGGTGGGATAGGGGGCATTCCAGCCAGATGGAACAGCAAGAGCAATGACTCTGAGACAAGAGTATACCTGGCATAGAGATAGAAAAACAAGAATGCCAGTGTGGCTGGAATGGAGTGGGTGAGGTAGAATACCCCACAGCATCCTTTCATCTTCCCATGATCCATCAGCAATCCTCTAGTGATATGGCTGTTCACATCCATCCAACTGGTCATTATTTGATCATGAAGAAATATTATAATCTCAGTTAACTCTTTCACTGAAATCCAGATATACAGCCTATGGCCTTTTCCTGGCTTACTAGTTTGATAGCCCCAGCAAAAAAAGTTCATTGGGGGGCTGGGATTGTGGCTCAGCGGTAGAGCGCTAGCCTAGCATATGTGTAGCCCGGGGTTCAATTCTCAGCACCACATAAAACTAAAAACACATTGTATACAACTAAATCAAATAAATAAATATTTTTTTTAAAAAAATTTCATTGGTGTGGGCAATGATGGATTTACAGTGAAACTGACAAATCTTCAGCTTCTAGACCCTCTACCTGCATAGATTCCTTCCAAGATCCTGGAAGGAGCCTTACCAATGTGTTCACATGTCATATATATATTTTTTGCTTTAAATATTTATTTATTTTTTAGTTATAGTTGGACACAATACCTTTATTTTATTTATTTATTTTTACATGGTGCTGAAGATCAAACCCAGGGCTATGCACGTGCTAGGTGAGCACTCTACCACTGAGCCACAACCCCAGCCCAACATGTCATATATTTTTGCAAATTTTTCAGAATAAGCTGTGATAACTACAGTCTATTAAGTCCTACACATTATGCCAACACATCTATCACTGTGACACAGACTCAAGACATAATGTGACTCCTAGCCATTTTGAGATATCAATTGGACCTGTGATAATTGGTACCAGAAATGTGTAGGCAGTGAAGGAGGAGCAATGTTTGATAAGGATACTACTTGATGCTGTGGAAATCCAATAGCTGGTAAGAAGAGGAGAGAGCATGGAGGCACATAGAGAAGAATGTCATGTGAAGACAATGGCTGAGATTGGAGTGATACTGCCACAAGCCAAGAACTGCCAGGAACCACCAGGAGCAGGTGTGGAGAATGGTGACTTGGATTAGTGTCTTTGATTGCCTCATGGCTGTGGTGCACTTGTGCTGGGAATTCCCTGTGCAAAAGTACAGGTTAAGATTGCCCAGTTGCTATGGTGATGCACTGCCCAAGAAGGCTCTGTGCAAAGGCATAGAGTTATCAGTCTTGACGTTGAGCTCAGAAACTAGCTCCCAGGGATAGAGAATTGTGAGCATAGCAAGATAACCATAATGTCTCCTCAGTGCTGTGACCTTCAAGCCTGCCTGCTGTGCAGAAACTCCCACAAATAGCCTTTTGATGATAAAACCTATATAGTAAACATGCTAAGCCAGCTCTGGGTCACTGCTTCTCTAAAAGAGATCAGTGTCCTACCTGATCCCAGCTTTATCTCTAAATGTTTCTGTGTCTTTCTTAATCCCCCATCAACCCTCACCAGTTTCTAGGGTTTAGCCATGCAGGTTTCAGCAAGCAGGAAAAGGCAAGAAGGGTCTTTTAAGGGAGCATGGCCCTGCCAACAGTGTTATATCAGACTGTGGCCTCCAGCACTGTGAGGGAATACATTTCTGTTGTTTTAAGCCATGTAGTTTGTGTTAATTTGTTATGACAGCACTAGGAAACTAATACATTTAAATGCAGCATTTATAATTATAAGTGGATAATATGTCTCTTTCCTTTTCTTAACTGTAGGAAATAGAATTGATTTGAGGTTTGTATTTATAGGCAGAAACTCATATTGGAGGTTAAGAAAAGTTGAAAGAATAAGACAATCGTTACCTACAAACTCTTCACCAGGTCATCTAACACTTTTCCTTATATTATCCTCTTTCCTCTCTCTCTCTATGTAGACACACACGCAAACACACACAAACATACCCCCACACATACACGAATACTCATTCTCTTCTTGGTGAAACATTCAAAAGTAACAGATGTTATAATCCATTCCTGTCATTAGTTATAGGTTTGGCAAGTGGGAGGACCTTCAAGCCAGTTCCTGCAGCCTACTGTCAAAGAACATTTTTGATAGCTTTCCTAATTTTTGCCATACGACGTTCCAAGTTTATAATTTCTCTGACCCAAATCTGGAATCAGCCATTTCTCTAAGATGGTGTGGTTCCTTTTAGTAGGGAACAGTATTTAGAAAACAAAATCTGAGTGCTAGCTGTGTTGGTCCTATTAGGATATCATTGCTTCTATGCCCTTCCAATGGAGAGAATCAGTGAACATTTTTGAAAAATATTGTAAGTTCATGCTGATATTTTCAATTGAAATGTCACATTATTAGAATTTTCTTCTTGCTTTTCTCAATTTGTATTTTATCTTTGTCTTATACTGAAAATCTGGTCACCCAGTAATACTAATAAATGTATTAATTTGCTTTCCCCTACAATATACATAAATAGTTTTTAAATTACAATATTGCTGGATATGGCAGAACATGCCTGTAATACCAGCTACTTGGGAGGCTGGGGCAGGAGGATCTCAAGTTCAAATCTAGTCTCAGCAATGCTGTCTCAAAATAAAAAGAGAAAATAAAAGGACTGGAGATGTAGCTTAGTTGTAAAGCACCCCTAGGTTCAGTCCTCAATCCAGTAAATCAATCAATCAATCACAGTATTGTTACTATAATAAACCTACTAAGTAGAATTTTAAGATTTCTTTGCCATTTTGTTTTGTCTTTACAATACCACCCTCTATAATTTATGCTGTATAATCAATACTGTACTCAGAAGTTACTTGAATTAAGTCTTTTTGTGTGTGTGTAGTTATAGTATAATGAATATACAGATAAGTTCATTTGTTTCCATTTATATTTAATTGGAGGGGTATCTTTGTGTTAGTTTCATTTAATTTGATTTTACTGATGTAAAATATTTCCATATTTCAATATTCAAAACCATGTGAGAGGTATACTCAGGGAAATTGTGCTCTCATACCCTATTGCCACCATAATGTCCTCACAGACAAATATGCATTGTAAATTTCTCTTGTAACATACAACAAACCCTGCTTCGTGTTTTACTTTGTAAACTTTATGAGTTTCCTCATATATATACATACACACACAAATATATATGAGCTCTGCATATACATACATATATATATATATATATATAGAGAGAGAGAGAGAGAGAGAGAGAGAGAGAGAGAGAGAGAGGGATTATTCCAGAGGGTGTTTTTCTAAGCTGAATATGATGTTTTAAAACTGGGAGATTTTAAGACATGATCAATGAAAAAGTTGACTTTTCTCTGCTGTGAGCAGGAGGAACCCTGAGGATGGTTAGGTCAAATATAGACAAATAAGAAAGGTGTTTTTTTTTCTTCTGTGTTTTGTTTGTTTGGTTGGGTTTTTGTTTGTTTGTTTTGCTTTGCTTTGTTTTTGCCATGGACGTATAGTGTGAACAGAGCTGTGACATACTCCATATGACAGACAAATGTCAAATCCAATGGACTTCTGCCTGGGCTTCCTGAAAGTGAGACCTAGTGCTGATATGCAGCAAATTTGCCAGCCAGCTCCTTTCCTAAAAACAAAGAGGATGATGTGATCTGGAAAAGAAAATTCCTGAAGAAGAAAACATATTTCTGGTCTTTAAATCCATTAACTGGAGGCATGATTAGGGATAGCTATTTAAGTATCCCAAAAGCCAGGTGTCTTATAACTAACAGTAACACTATCTTGGCCCTAATTTGAATTTGGGGGTATGTTTAAAATAGAAAATAGCAATAGAAAAATGTGGAACTTAAGCTATTGTCTCTAGATAAACATCTTGCAGCAATGATAACTTGGGAATGTTCTGAATTCCAAGGGTCTGAACGCTCTCAGTAATGTTATTTTGCAGCGTCTGCACAGGCGTTCTCTTTCATGAGAAATAAAAGAGCCACAGGAAAATAAATCAACTACTTTAAGCAAAGGCATCTTGATTCTTCCCTTGAATTTTGGCTGGGGCCAACATGTTTTCAAGAAGAGTGGCCTTGGATGAGACAGGCCCTGAGAAATTGTTTCAAGTTCCATTCTCCACCTCAAGAGATGGCAATGTCAACAGAAGCAGCCACGTGAAATGACCCTGAAGATGGTCAGCAGGCTGCTCAAGTCAACCCTGTCTACGAGTAAGACAGGAAAAAGTTAAGAGGAGAACCCAGCAGTGATGATGACAACAGCTTCAATGGTCTGATGGACAAAACCTGATTGGTGTGGATTCAGAAAAGAGGATGGCAAGCAAAGCTGGCTAGTATAGGCAACTCACTTTAGCATTTCAGGTGTAAAAGGGAGTAGAAAATGAGGGCAACAACTAGCATTGGAATTGAGGGAGGTATGTGTATGTCTTAAGTTACAAACATGTCCCTATAAGTTGTCCACTTTCTTCAGCACAGAAGGTGAAACAGGTGATACAGGAGAGAGAATTACTGGTGTAAGCCCTTGAAGAGATAAGTGAGTGGTACCAACATCATGGACCTATATACTTGCAGACACCAGGGCTTCGTGTTCAGAAGTGCCCTGCATTTGGTTTAATGCTCTGCTATCACCATCTTGAAATTCTTCATAACTTTACCTTTCTGAGTGAAGTCTGATGGAACCTAGGAACACATGCCAAGGCTCATCTCATACACAGTACTGCCTCCCCCAACCTCCCCCCATTTCCCCCACAGGTTCTTGGTCATTCATTCCTTAGATCTCTGATGCCCCAGGCCTCTCCTACCCTCCTGCTCCCTTACTCTGCCCCATAAGCTCACTGCTTTCTGCCCAGGATGGTGACTGGGTTGAACTGGTCGTGGTGAGGGGAATGATTTCCATTGTCATCATCCATTCCCAATGGGGTCTGGGTAGGAGGATGGTTAGGTTCAAGCTCATACCCCAGGACACTTCAGGGCAGGGTATAGTGGTGGCCATCCTGCCTTGTTGGCAGTGCCACAGCTAATTGGAGGCTGTGTCTGGTGAGGGCAAGCCTCTTGCTCACCCCCAATCCATGTACCTAGTATACCCTGGAATAGAGGTTTAAAGGTCCCTAAGGGTCATCCATGTGCTATAGGAAGTCTGGCTTGACTTCCTCAGAGCTCTGCTCATCCTTTTGATCCACCCTCAGCCTCCATCTTGTGCTGTGGGTCAATATGGCGGTTGGGGAGAAGGGCTGACAGCCATCAGGCCCAAGAATCTGTGATCAAATTTATGTTAATAATTCAAACCTTTATCTTTTTTCACCTAAAACGGCATTAAATAGCAAATAAAAAGCATTATAACAAGCTGAGAGAGAGAGAGAGAGAGAGAGATCTTAGCAACTTTTCCTCTGCTTTTAAAACAAGGAGCCCCACATTTTCATTTGTACTATACCCCACAAATCATGTACCTAGACCCACATCATTAAATGTAACTTCAAATGAACTAAATACCTACTATGTGCCAGGCACAGCAGTAAATGTTTTCACATAAATGGTCTCGTTTGACTATCCTGGAAATTCTCCCCTAATGACACTATCCCAGCTAAGGAAGTGTATCCTAGACAGATGTTTGTGGCAGGAACAGAGAATGGGCAAGAGGGCCTTATGTGCCCCTGTTTTATCCAGTGGGATGCTGGCAAATGTTGAACAGCAGCTCTTGGTAAACATTTAGTCCCTTTTGTAGCATTCGCCAATTTCCATGGGGTAAATACTCTCACCATGGCTGACTCCAAGCTACCAACGTGATTGGAAGTTTGGAAAAGGCCTCACAGCCACAAAGCATTGTAGAGAATACTGAATACTGAAACAAGAGACATTTAAAAAAATTCAGAAGCATAGATAATATAGGATAAATTAACATAATTAATAAATGATGAGTTTGAGTATTTAGTACTTCCATTTCTAATACCATTTATATAATTGTATGCTTATTTAATTTTTAATAATGGTTGTATGTAACTAACAACTCACACGATTCCTGAAAATTTAGCAATTTGTTCTTAGGAAGCAGTGTAAGCTAGTATAGGGGGGGGGTGAACAGATATAAACTCCTTGAGCTGGTATGAACTAGTATAAACCAGCTGTAGCACACCACTGCCTCTGAGGAGCCAAGCTGGGGATGGATGAAGGGTGTTTATGGATTCATCTGGGGGGTGGCTGCCTGAAGAGGTAAGATGTGGGAACCCTGGCATCATAGCTTTAACCAGGGCCTATCCCACTTGTTCCTGTTGCATCTACTTTCCTTCCCAGTTGGTCTGGAGAATGTTTCTAGATCTTTCTTGCTACTTTCTCCCAGCTGCCCCCTGGCCCAAAGGTAAGCAATTCTGCTCTGCACATAGCTTGAGGGGATTTGGAAGCCCCACCTCCATGTAGCCACTGGAGCCTGATCCCAAATCTAAGGTAGGCTTCCTTTCTCTTGGGTCAGTTTTCTTTCTTGTCATCCATATCCAAGAGCAAAGAATACCCCAGGCTGGAAAGAACCAAAGGAAGCTGCTGGTGCCCGGCTCCTTTTACTGATCTGGAAATGGAGTCCCAGAGAATATGAGGATCTTTCACCCAGTGCACTGGGCACCTGTGGATCTCAAGGATGTGACACAAGCTGCACAACTTTTCCTCAGTCAATATAGTTTTTGCACAACTCTTCCTTGCCAGACACTGTGCCAGGTGCCTTAGACTTGCCAGTGACAAGCCCACCGTGCGGCCTATGAAGAGGGCAAGAATCAAGAGTTCACTTTTGGAGAATAAAATCATAGCATTCGCAGGTAAGTGGATGGAGTTGGAGAAAATAATGCTAAGTGAAGTTAGCCAATCCCCCAAATCCAAATGCCAAATGTTTTATTTTATATAAGGAGGCTGATTTATAATGCGGTTGGGACGGGGTAGCATGGGGGGGATTAGAGGAATTCTAGATAGAGCAAAGGGGAGGGAGGGGAAGAGAGGGGGCATGGGTATAGGAAAGATGGTGGAATGAGATGGACATCTTTACCCTAAGTACATGTAAGAAGACACGAATAGGTGTGACTCTACTTTGTGTACAACCAGAGATATGAAAAATTGTGCTTTATGTGTGTAATACGAATTATAATGCACTCTGCTGTCATACATAACAAATTAGAATAAAAAATTAATAAAAAAGAGTTCACTTTTGGACATGTTAAAACAGAGGTTGGATTCAAGAAGACCTAGGACTGAATTTTGGTTCTGCTATTTTGTGGCTGTAGTTCACTTCAGCTTTCTAAGCCTCTGTTTCTTCTTTTGTTGTATGGAGATAGTGCTTTTCTTGAGGCATTGTTGTTAGCCTTTAATGGAGTGATGTTCATTCCTGGCCCATGGTACAAAGGAGTTGACTGGGGCTGGGGCTGTGGCTCAGTGGTAGAGCACTTGCCTAGCATGTGTGATGCACTGGATTCGAGTCTCAGCACCACATATAAATAAATGAATAAAATAAAGGTTCATCAACATCTCAAAAAAATTTTTAAAAAGGAGTTGACTGTATGAGAGAAGAGAAATATCCATGGGGACATTTGGTCGTTGCAGCAGTTTGCCTGGTATCCTAGGTCACTCTGAGCAATATGGGGTGGAGGCTATCAAACCCACTTGTCCCACTCTGTCTGCCAGACAGCAGGCAGCTCCTGCTTCTAGCACTCCATGGAGTTCAATGTGGGCAAACCTCCTTCTGCTAACCCCAGGCTCCATCATCTTGCCTGGCACCTGCCATGTGCCTATAGGCCATGCCATGCTATTCCACCACCCAGTACCTCCTGGTGTTGCCGCCGGAAAGGGATTGCAGCCTGGAATGGCAGCGCCGCGGGAAGGAGTCCGGAGACAGGATGGAGACGAAAATATTCTTTAATCTTACAAGAAACTACAATATATCTATACAATAGCGATAACCCTGTCTTTTCTCTCTCTGGTCTCTTCCCATGCGCCCGAGCAGCAATGGCGCTAGCTCGATCTGCTGAGTCACCGTTCAAATCTCTCGAGATCCTCGACCAAGTCCCGCGAGATCCCGTGAGACTACGGAAGGCGGAAATGCCCAAAAATGTCTATGGCCCAATAGTCAACCGCAATCTTAGCTATCTCCCCAAACAGGGCTCCTGCATCCTGGGCCTTCCAGTCACATGTGTCCTTAATGACAGGCAGCCTGGATGAAAGCAGCATGGATTTTATCCTTCATTCCCCTGCTGCATTCCTAAGGGCCTGGTCCTGTCTAACTGAGGAAGACACTATCCCAGCAGTAAGCATAAACATCATGGGCACTCTGCTTGTCCTGTAGCTGAGCCTGGGAAACCCTGAGAAGATGAGCAATACCAATACGCTGTAGCCAGCACTCCCCGAGATTAGAATTTTGGAGAATCATGTCCAACCCCACACAGGCAAGAGGCCGTGCCTATGTGCCACCTCTGGCACTATAGTTATGACCCAGAGTCCGCTTTGGCTTCCTGGGGTCCTTAGTTCTTTAGAAGACTGTGGCGGCCCGTACGGGGAACTTCGGAGCGGACAGGTAAGAACTGAAAGCTCTCTAAAGATGGGTTCGAATATAACTGAATCCCAAGTGATAGAGGCTATGCAAAGACTCCTTGATATACCTGACTCTGTTCTCAGTGAGGAGTATATAGACAAAAGTGAAAGTGATCAAAAAAGTGTAGATTCCACTGGGCCAACTGAGACCAGTAAAGAGAGTATTAGAAGAGACCCAAAAATGACAAAAATCCAAGCTATTAAAGCTATTCGGGAGTTATTGGCGAAAGCTGAAGGATACTTGCTCTCACTGGAACCTGGGCCTCAGGATATTGCTGTCAGTGAAATTAGCAGTGGTGAGGAATCTAGTAAAAGTGATCCTGAGAAAATGAGGAAAAAGAAATTTAAAAAGACCGAGAAAAAGGTCCGTCAGGCAGAGGAGTCACTTGTGTCCTCTACTCCCCCATGGGTGGAATCCATTACAGAAAATATGAAGGGTATTACTAGGCATTTGCATACCCTAGAAACAGAAATAAAAAGTCTTTCTGATCGCTTATGCGCTCTTGAGGACAACTCACAGATACATTGGGAACCGCCAGCATTTGAAAAGAAAAATGGACAGAGTGTCCATCAGTCAGTAGATTTCAAAACAATAAAAAATCTCAAAAGATTGGCTTAAATTACAGTTAACTATGAGCCGTGGAGATTTGGCCTTTGTCGCCACCCGTAGTCTCACGGGATTGTTGCGAGATCTCGAGTGACTTGGCCGAAATTGCTGATCGGGTCAGCGCCATTTTAGTGGTGTGTTTGGCGTATGTTTGTTGTTGTTAGAACCAGAGAGAAAAGTTATCAAAATAAAAAGCTGTTTGTCTCCAGTTTGCTTCTAAAGTTCTTCCCGCGGCTCCGTTGCTCCAAGCGCTTCAGGCGGCTACAGAAGACTATGCCTTTTCCTCAAAGTACCTCCTCAGTTGCCTCTGGGACAGACATAACTACCCTGCCTATAGCCCTGGAGGCCACAATAAGACCAGGATTCTCTCAACATTCTCTCTGAGGACCTGCCTCCCAACCCAACTCCAGATAGGACCAATTTCATGGATGTGTTACCTGTGTTCAGAAGAACCCCATGCTTGGTTTAGTGCTCTGATCTGCTGTTGGTATCTTGAAATCCCTCATAATTTTTTTCATTGTAAGTCACATAGTTTATTTTACATAAACTAAGGAAAGGAAAAGTGCTGCCAATTAAACATGAACACCATCAACTGAAAGATGCATTCTGATTTTGGAGATGCTAAAATGTAAAGTCAGTGGGACACAACAAATGAAATGTTTAATGTTACAGAGTCTTGTAAGCCTTCAGTATTATACAAATATTTCTTTTTTAACTTGTATTATTCATTTATTTATTTATTATCCCTCATAATTTTTAAGTAGGGGCTTGCATTTTCATTCTGCTCTGGGTCCCACAAATTATATAGCCAGGCCAACAAGTGAGAATGGGGCACGAGCAAGGGGTCAGCTTTAGCTAAGAACAGACAGGTCACCCATAGTATAGGAAGGGAAGGCAGAGTTGCAGGTCTGAGGGTAGATACAGTAGTGGGAACCTGAGGAAGTTTTCTCTGACTGCTTCTACTTTTGCAGTGGAATAAGAAATATGTCATTAGCCATGTGTGGTGGCACGTGCCTATAAGCTCAGTGCTCAGGAGGCTGAGGCAGGAGGATCCCAAATTCTAGGGCAGCCTCAATAACTTGGTGAGGCCCTAAGCAAATTAGTAAGGCAATGTCTGTAAATAAAATATAAAAAGGGCTGGGGATGTTGCTCAGTGGTGAAGCACTCTTGGGTTCCATCCCTGGTACAAGAAAGAGGAAAAGAGAGGAAAAGGGAAAGGAAAGAAAAAGAAAAGAAAAAAAAAAGAAAAGTCATTAAGTGAGAGTGAGGAAGGGGGAGTAGTTTGCAGTTTGATAAAACAGAGTAAAGTGTGAAATCACTAGTCTATGAGTGTGCGTGACCTGACAGGGTGTTTTCCCAGATTTAGACACTCTGTTTACCTGGATGTTTACCTATTACCTCAGAGGATCACCTGGTCAGGAAAGACTTCTGGCCCACTCAAAACCTAGTCTATTGAAGCCAACCTTGACAGTAGTTGTCTAGCCTGGGGAAGAGTTGCAATGAACAGACCCACCTAAATTGTGTGGGAGCTGATTGAACTGTCCCAACAGTCCCCAAAGGTAAAACACCATGGTCAAAGAAAAAAAAAAAAAACACTGAAACTGTTCATATCAAGGATGTTAATGGCCTCTATGTCGCCAGATCCTTTGGTTAATTTGTAGTCCTCATCCTACTGGACCCATCAGCAACAGTGACACAGTTGATCAGTGTCTTTTCCATAAAGCTCTATTTGGTCTCTGAAACTTCATCCTGTCTTGGCTTACCTGTTTCTTTCTTTCTTTTTTCTTTTTTTGGTACCAGGGATTGAACCCAGGGGCACTTAACCACTGGGCCACATCCCCAGCCCCTTTTTATATTTTATTTAGAGACAGGGTCTCACTGAGTTGCTAAGGGTCTCGCTAAATTGCTGAGGCTGGCCTCAAACTTGTGATCCTCCTGTCTCAGCCTCCTGAGTCACTGGGATTACAGGCATGTGCCACCACACCCAGGGGCCTACATTTTTCTTTACTGGCTTCTTCTTACTGTCCTTGACTGCACTTCCCTATATTCCCAATCTCTAAGCTCTGGAGTGCCTCCAGACTTTGTCTTCATGTCCCTCATTCCTTCTCACTACCTAGGTGATTTTAGGTCCATGGCTAAAAATGCTACCTGGAAACTAATGCTTCCCAAATGAATATTCTAGTTCAGACCTCTCTTAGGCTGCATACTTGCATATCTGCCTTTCCTCTGGACATCTTCACTTGGAGGTTTAATACCTATCTCAACATTCACATGTTTAAAACAGAGCTGCTATCTTCCACAAACCTTATACCCTTCAGACTTCTCCCTCTTCATTAAAAGGCAACTGCAGTCTTTCAAGTGCAAAAATCCTTTTTTGACTCTTCTTTCTTTCACACTTCAGATCATATCCATCAACAGAGCTCACTGGCTCTACTTTCAAAATATATCCTAAGCCCAGCCACTGTAATATCTATTGCTGCCTCAGTAATCTCTGGCTGGGATTATTGTCTTTACCTCCTTAAATGGGCCCCAAATTTTCTATTCTTGTCTCCCTATAGCTTATTCCTCATACAACATCCAAGGTGACCTTTATGGGTAAGGGGAGAATATGTCATACTGGTAAAGGTTATGCAGTGGCTTCCCCGATCTCTCATACAATATTTTAAAGTCTTTACCATTCTCCCCCAAGGCCCTACATGAATGAACAATGTACCCATCCCCACCCTTACTTCACTCATCTTTTAGCATTGTTCTCTTTGCTTACTCCCTTTGACCCAACTATCCTTCTTGCTGTTCTTTGAACAGTCCAGGTGCTGCTCTTACCTCAGGGTCTTTGCTGAGAACCTGCTTGCTCAGATAACCAATATGATTTACTCCATCACCTCATTCAGGTCTCTCTCTGCTCAAATGACTCTATGAGAGAGTCTTTTACTGACCATCCTTCATCATTTTCTCTCTCTTTAATGTACATGGTCTCTCCTGATAGTTCCTGTCACCACTTAATATATAACAATTTTTATTTGTTTATTGTTTGTCCACCCCTACTTGAAAGTAAGTTTTTTATTTTCATAGTATCTAGACCAGTGCTTGGCACCAAGTAAGTGTCCTATAAGTATTTGTCCACTTGCAACTTAAATATTGATTAGCAGAACACAGGTCATGTGCCTGCTCCCCAGCTGCAAGGAATGCTGGGAGAATACATTCTGCCTTTTACTTTAAGGAGGGAAATTCTTCCAACCTAGGAAAGATTTTCAAAAACTGCTGAATAGCTGCAACTTTCTTCATATTTGTGAGGACATCTGAGTTTGCCTTTTATAGCTAAATCTACTACATCCAAGCTAGTGGAATTTATTTTTTTTACCCCAAGAAACTTGCCTTAATCAAATCTATCAATGACTCAGGCTTTTTATGTTCTTTTCTTTTTCAGGTCACATCTAAATGAGATTACAGAATTCTAATGGCAACTACAGGCGTAAACAGGTTTGGAAACAAACTCAGCTCATTATTTGCTAAATATATAACTCAACCAGTGGGAGCAGAAGTATTCTGGCATCTTCAAAGATAGCACTCTAGCCCTGGCAGTTGTGAGCCCTGGACATCAGTATTGAATCCATTGGAGAACATCAATTAATCAGGTGAATCAAGTAAGTGGAGATAGGTTAAGAAACCTTCTGCATGATTCATGATTTACTTATCACTATTATTAAGGTAGTGGCTTTGCACTTAGTGTCTATATGGATTCCCTTTGACATTGGACACACTGGGCTCCTACGTATTCCTTACCCCCACACTTGGGGCAAAGCTGTTTCTTTTCTCTTTCAGAATCCTTTGATACATCTATTTATTGCCTCCTGGAGGAACAAATTTGCACTTCTAGCTCAATTCTACAACAATCTGACTGCCAGCAGGAAATGCATTTGAAGTGGAGAAATTATATAGAAATATAAAAGTTATCATTTAACCAGGATACTTCTGAGAGCAAAGGGGGCACTCTTAAAAATTAGGAGGGGAAAACAAGTATAAAACTTCAGACATCTGTATTGGCCAATTGGGACATCTAATTACCCTGCTTTATAGAATGCTCATGCAATGACAAGTGACTCCAAATCTCACAAGGAGGCCTGTAGGGATTGTTAACATGGTGAAATTTGCTTATTACATGTCTCTTGGAGGAATGCAAAGACTTTTAAGATTGAGGAAAACAGGGGCTGGGGTTGTGGCTCAGCGGCAGAGCGCTCGCCTAGCACAGTGTGGCCCGGGTTCGATCCTCAGCACCATGTACAAATAAAACGCATTGTGTACAACTAAAGTAAATGAATAATATTTAAAAAAAAAAGATTTAGGAAAACAGTTTTGGTTGTGGTGCAATAGCTTTCCAGAATGACAGCCTGTCTGGAATAGACAGACAGGGATAATACAATGCTATCTGGTAAGATTCTGTCCCATATCTGGAAAGCCAACATCTGGTTCTGGTTCCAAACCACCAAGTTCTGGTATGTGCTTAGCCCGTGCCAGCCCAGAGAGTTGGTGGGTGATGGATATCACTCTGTTTATACTTGGAAATGCCATACCCTGAAATTGCATTGTGCATTGTATAAATTCAAGATTGATGAGTTAGTTGTACCTGGACCAGTGGTTTGAGCCCTCTCAGCCCAGGTGCTGGATTAAGTGGGTGGTGAGCTCTTGTATGATTTCTACTTCAGTTGCAGCCATCTGAGAGATCCTGGGTCAAAACCTACCCAACCCAGACAACCCTGAGTTCCTGACCCATAGAAACTGTGAGAGATAATAAATGATTGTTATTGTTTCAAGCTACTGTTTTGGGGTGATTTGCTATGCATTCATGAACAACTAGAACAGGTACCTAGGTGATATTTAAGCAGTGTTCAAAAATCAATAAATTTTATGAGTTGAAACTTTTAAGTGAGAGATCAGTACTAAAGACAATAACTTGGGGGAGAATCTGCATATAAAGGATGGTTAAGAGGACTGAAATTGAAACCAGAGGCTAATGCATCCATTGAAAAGTTCAGAGACCATCCACTGAAGGATGGTCACAGAATTAGGTCTTAGTTTCCAAAGTTCAACTTTCTTACAGCTCTCCTTTGTCTCACTGGCCATTGCTTCAGGGTATTTCCTGCTTTCTCATCATTTCTTAGGCATCTAAACTTTGGAGTCTCAGGGCTCAGACCTTGGTTACTTCTCTCCTATACTTATCATGTCAGCAATCTTACCTAAACTCAATACTAAATACTCTCCACGTGCCACATGGACTGATGACTTTGATTCTTCACATCTGACCTTATCTCCACACCCACATATCCGACTGTCTACTGTCCACCTCCACTTGGAGGTCTAATAGGAATCTCAAACTCAACATGTTCAAAACCAGACTCCCAACTTTCTTCTGAAATATGCTTCTCCTTCAGTCTTTCTTATCTCAGGAAATAATAAATCTATCATCCAGATGGTTCAGGAAAAAATTTGGAGTCATGTTTGATCCTTCTTTTTATTTCATATGTTTGATCCATCAGCAAACCCTTTTGATTCAACCTTCAAAACACACTCAGAAACCACCCACTTCTCACCATTTTCACCACTTCCTCCCTAGTCCGAAACACCATCAATTCCCATCTGGTAGATGACAGTGATGGAGAGAGATCGTGAGTGGTACAGCCAGAAGATAACAATTCTCACAGCAGAAAGGTTTTTTTTGTTGTTGTTGTTGCTTTTTTAAATTAAATTAAATCTTTTTATTTAAGATCATTGTAGATTCACGTGGTCAAGAAATAATGACAGAAGTCCCATGTTACTTTTACTCAGTGTCCCCCAATAGTAATATCATGCAAAACTATAGTACAATATCACAACAAAGATATTCACATTGATACAGTCAGGATACAGACATTCCCATCACCACATCACAACAAGGATTCTTCCTATTGCCCTTTTATAAGCATGTCCACCTCTCTTCTGCCCCTTCATCTGATCTCTAACTATTGGCACTACCACTCTCTAAGTTCTAACATTTTTTCATTTCAAAAATGTTATGTAAATGGTATCATGCAGTTTTTAATCAATTGGGATTGGCTTTGTTTTCACTTAGCATTAATTCCCTGGAGATTCACCAAGATTTTTTCATGTCTCAATATTTCATTCCTATTCATTGCTGAGTAGCACCATAGCTTGTAGAGCCATTCCCCTGGGGTAGCACATCTGGGTTGTTTTCAGTTTGGGGTTATTATGAATAAAGCAACTATGGACATTCATGTACAGGTTTTTGTGGGAACATAAGTTTTCACTTTTCTGGGATGAGTGCCCAGGGTATAATTGCTGAATCGTATGATAGTTGCATGCTTCATTTTAAAAAATAATTGCCAAACTATTTTCCAGAGTAGCTGTGCCATTTTACATTCTCATCAGTAGTAATATGAATGGTCCAGTTTCTCTGCATCCTTCCCAGCATTTGCCAGCATTTGGTGATGTCACTATTTTTTTTAAATATTTATTTATTTGCTTTAGTTGTACACAATGCATTTATTTGTACGTGGTGCTGAGGATCAAACCCGGGCTGCGCACGTGCTAGGCGAGCGCTCTACCGCTGAGCCACAATCCCAGCCCAATGTCACTATTTTTTATATTAGCTATTCTGATAGGTACAGTGATATCTCATTGTGGTTTGCATTTTCCTAATGGTTCATGCTGTTGAACATCTTTTTATGTGCTTATTTGCCATCTGTATACCCTCTTTGGTGAAATATCTGTTCATATCTTTTGTCCATTTTATAATTGGGTTGTTTTTTATACTGTTGAGTTTGAAAATATCTTTCTATATTCTGGGTACCAGCCCATTGTTCCATATGTGTTTTACAAGTATTTTCTCCCAGTATGTAGCTTGCCTTTAGCCTCCTTTTTTTTATACATTTATTTAATTAATTTATTTTTTACGTGGTGCTGAGGATCGAACCCAGGACTGCGCATGTGCTAAGCGAGTGCTCTACCACTGAGCCACAACCCCAGCCCCAGTTAGCCTCCTCTTGCAGAGTTTTCACAGAGCAAAAGCTTTTAATTTAAATAATGTCCAATTTATCAATTTTTGCTTTTATGAATCATATCATGCTTTTGATGTCAAGTTTAAGAATTTCTTGCCTAGCTCTAGAGTCAAAAGACCTTCTGTTATGTTTTTTTCCCTAAAGTTTGCTACAGTTTTACATTTTCAGTGTAAGTTTTTATCCATTTTGAGTTAATTTTTGTATAATGTGTAAGGTATGAGTTGAGGTTCCGTTTTTTTCTCCACCCCAGTCTTCCTCTTTATTATGAATCTCCAGTTGTTCTAGCATAAAAGGTTATCCTTCCTCTTTTGATTGTTATTGTGCCTACTGAAAATCAGTTGGATATGTTTATGTGCGGGTCTCTTTATGGGTTCTATTTTCTGTTTCCTAGGCCTATGTATCTGTCTCGCCAACAAACCATGCCATTCTGACTACGGTAGCTAATTAGCAAGCATTAATATCAGGCAAAGTTATTCTTCCCACTTTATTCTTCTTTTCCAAATGTTTTAGCAAGTCTGCTTCCTTTTTTCTCCCTGTATAGGTTGTAGAATAATCTTGTCTACAGCTGCAAAAAAAAAAAAAAAAAAAAAAAAAAAAAAAAAAATTCCTGATGGGATTTTGATAGGGATTGCATTAAACCTGTGAATCAATTTGCTGAGAATTGACATATTTTCTATGTTGACTCTTTCAATCCATGGGCATGGTATGTCTCTCCATTTAGGTATATATTGTTTCTTGTTTCATCAGTGTTTTGTATTTTTGAGGATACAAGTAAAATACATGTTTTGTTAGAATTACACATGCGCATTTAACTTTTCTAGTGATTGTAAATGGTATTACATTTTTAATTCCGAAGTTCATTGCCAGTATGCAGAAATGGGGTTGACTTATTTTTGTTTTGCCTTGTATCTTGCCACCTTGCTGAACTCACGTATTTGTTCTAAGAGCATTTTAGAGATTTCTTGGGATTTTCCATATACACAGTCATGTCATTTGCAGATAGGGACAGTTTCACTTCTTTCTTTCCAGAGTCTATTCTGTTTATTTATTTTTGCAAAGCTGGGGATGGAACCCAGGGCCTCACATATGCCAGGCAATCATTCTTCTACTGAGCTACATCCTAGTCCTTATGCCTTTTATTTATTTTTCTTTTCTTATTATACTGGCTAGAATGTCTGGTACTATTTTGACTAAGAGTGGTGAGAGCAAAATTTTGCCTTCTAAATTTTAGGGGAAAAACAGTCAATCTTTCATCATTAACTATGTTACCGGTAGTTTTGTTAGATGTTCTTTATCAAGCTGAGGAAATTTCTCCTGTATTACTAGTTTTGAGATTTTTCTTTTTATCATGAATAGGTGAACTATCGAATGCTTTTTTTGCATCAAAGGATATGTTCCATATTTTTTTCCTTTAGCCTGTTGTTACGGTGGATTATTTTGTTTGATTTTGAATTTGAACCAGTCTTGAATCTGTGGAATGAGCCCTACCTGGTCAATGTATATAATTCATTTTATATAGTGTTTGCTTTCTACGCTCAAATAGTGTTAAGGATTTAAAAAGCTTTACTTCTGACAGAGAATTTTCTTTTTGGTGCTTTCTTCATCTGGATTGCTCTCAGGATAATACTAGTTTAATAAAATGAATTGAGAAGTGTTCCTTTATCTTCTATTTTTCTGTAAGAGATTTTGTAGAATTAGTGTTGATTCTTGAAATATTTGGTAGAATTTTTCATTGAAACCATCTAGACTCAGAGATTTCTTTTGGAGGAGTTTTAAAATTACAAATTCAATTTTTGGGCTGGGGGTATAGCTCAGTTGGTAGAGTGTTTCCCTCGCAAGCACAAGGCCCTGGGTTCAATCCCCAGCACCACACACACACACACACACACACACACACACACAAAGAAAAAAAAAAAGACAAATTCAATTTCTTCAGTGGTTTTGGGGCTATTCAAATTATCTATTTCTTATTGGGATAGTCTTAGTAGTTTGCAGTTTTTGAGGACTTGCTCCATTTCATCTAAGTCATCACATTTACATGTGTAGAGTTTTCATAGTATTTCTTTATTATCCTTTTGATATCTTAGGGTTTGTTGTGATAACACCTGTTTAACTTCTAATATTGGCAATTCATGTCCTCATTCTTTTTTATTTGTCAGTCTTTCTAGAAGTTTGTCAATTTTATTGATTTTTTTTCAAAATGCCAGCTTGTGTTTCATTGATTTTCTCTATTGTTTTTCTGTTGTCAATTTTTTTTTGATTTTTGTTCTTATTTGCTACTTTTTGCTTGCTTTGAGTATATTTTCTCTTCTTTTTCTAAGATCTTGAGGTCCCCCATTATAAATACTTATATTATTCATTTGAGACTCTTCTTTTCTAATGTAAACATTTTGTGCTATAAATTTCACTTTCAGCTTTAGCTGGGTCTCATGTATTTTGACAAGTATATTTTTATTTTTATTCTATTCAGTGTTTTGTTTTTATTTTCCTAAAGACTTCCTCTTTGACATGTTTTGTTTAAAAGTGTGTTGTCCAACTTCTGACTTTTGGGGATTTTCTTTTATCTTATAGTTATTGACTTCTAGTTTGAAATCATTGGGTTTGGAGAACATGTCGTGTATTATTTCAATTCTTTTAAGTGAGTTGAGGTTTGTTTTATGGCCATGATATGGTGTATCTTGGTATGTGATCTGTGGTGACTATGTGTATTCCTCTTTTGTTGGGTGGGGAGTGTTGTATAAATGTCTCTTAGGTCCTGTCTAGTGGTGGGCTCTTCTATATTCTTGCTCAGTTTTCTGACTAGATGGTCTATCAATCATTGAGAGGGATATTATAGTTTCTAACTATGAATGTAGATTTGCCTATTTTCCTTTCAGTTTTGTGTTTGTGTGTATGGTTTATTGCTTCACATAGTTTGTGGCCCAGTCATGTGATGCATACACATTTAAGACTGCTAAGTCTGTTTTGCGGGGGGGTTGACCCTTTTATCATTATGGAAAATTATGTCTCTGGTAATTTTCTTCATACTGAAGTTTACTTTGTCTAATATTAAAAAAGTCACTTCTGCTTCCTTTTAACTGATATTTGCATGACATATTTTTTCTATCTTTTTATTTTCAACCTACCTATATGATTACATTTGAAGTTAGTTTCTTGTGAACATCATATGTTTATATCATGTTTTTAATCCACTAAGATAATTTCTCTCTTTTATTAGTGCATTTAGACTAGTTTTATCTTCTGTAGTGATTGATATATTAGGAATTAATTCTGCCATTTTGTAATTTTGTTTTCTATTTGTCCTCTGTTTATTATTTGTGTTTTTTTCTGCCTTCCTGTTATTGAACAATTTTTAGGATTCAATTTTTATTTATTTACAGTATTTCTGAGTGTATAGTTTTTTAGTGGTTGTTCTCAGTATTTCACACACACACACACACACACACACACACATTTATCATAGTTTACTAGACATTGTACTAGTTCAAGTTAGTATAGAAATTTTATCTCCCTTTCTCTCTTTACTCTCCTCTGTTTATAATTGTCTTAAATATTTTCTCTCAATATATTTAGAAACACATCAGACATTGCTATAATTTTTACTTCAAATATCAAACAATTTAGAAGACTAAATAGAAAGAAATATATTTATGTGATTTTTACTCTTTTTGTTCTTCTTCCTTCTTTGTGTTTTAAGATTCCTTTTTTCATCATTTCCTTTCTGTTCAAAGAACTTTCTTTATCCATTCTTTTAGGGTAAGTCTGCTGGTGACAGATTCTCTTACTTTTCTTCACAGAGGGATTGTTTTAATTTCTTCTTCATTCTTCATGGATGTATTCACTGGATGTAGAATTCTGGGTTGACTGTTCTTTTTCTTCAGCACTTGAAAAATGTGATGTTTCCTTCTGGCCTATGGTCTGATGGGAAATCCTATGTCATTTTGAATTGTTTTTCTTCTATAGTTAGTGTGTTATTTCACTCTCTCAGGCTTCAAGATCTGTCTTGGGCTTTAGCTTTCAAAACTTTGAGTATTATATAATTTGGTGTGGATTTCTTTTAGCTTATCTTGTTTGAGGTTTGATCAATTTCTGAAATCTGTACATTAACATATTTTACCAAATTTGGAAAGTTTCCATCCATTATTTCTTTGAGCACTTTCCCAGATCTCTCTTATTATTCTAAAATTTTCATGACCCAAATGTTAGGATTTTTGCTATAGTTTGATCATTTTTTCCCCATCTACTCTCTTCTTTGTTGTTAATATTGGGTAATTTTTATTGTTCTTTCTTCAGGTTCAGTGGTTATGTCCTCTGTCCTCTCAATTCTATTATTAAGCCTATCCATTGAGCTTATTACTTTGGTTATTGTGTTTCAGCTCTATAATTTCTATTTGTTTCTTCTTTACATCTTTGCTTCCTTTGTTGAGATGTTCTAGTTTTTCATTTGTTTCAAATATATTTGTAATCGCTCATTGAGGCATTTTTATCATAGCTGTTTTTAAGTCTTTACCTATAATCCTTTTCCTACCATCTCAGTGTTGATATTTATTAATTTTATTTTTCATTCACTTTGAGATTTTCCTGATTCTTTGTATAATATGTGATTTTAAAATTGAAACCTGGACACTTATGCTATGATACTCTGGATCTTATTTAAGCTTTCTGCTTTAGCTTGGTTTCCTCTGATTCTGCTCTGGCAGGGTAAGTAGGAGTGTCACCTGTCCTTTCCAGGTAAGCATAGAAGTCCAGGTGCCCCACTAAGGCTCTGTTGTCATAGGAAGGGAATTACAACTTCCCAGATAGCCTCCAGCCTCCTGGACGAGTTGTCTTATTACCACTGTGTGGTGGTAAAAGTCCTGACTCTCCAGTAGGACTCCTCTGACACCACCCTGGTGAGAGGGGGGCCTTGTTACAGCTATGCATGGTGGAAATTTAGAGTTTTCATTTGCCTTTTCCTGGTATTCTCTAGGTAAGGGGATGTGAAGTCACAGTTCTTTCTGTGATATTTGCTTGGAGTAGAGGGGTTGTTTCTTTTTTCCTACATTTTATTGGTGCATAATAGTTATACATATTGATGGGATTTATTGTTACATATGTGTACATGGACACAATATAACAATATAATTTGGCCAATATCACTTTCCTGCACTTCTTCCTAGAGTGATTATTTCTAATAATTCTTATTAGGAACTTTCTTAATACTTGAGCTGGAGAGAGCAAACTTTCATTGGTTTGTTTGTTTTATCTGCTCCTGTTGGTGTTCCCAAATTGCATCTCTTCAGCTCCAAGACTGAGATTTATGAGACAAAAAGAAAACCCAAGGAATTTACCAATTCATCACTATGTTGTTCCTCAGGTCCTGAAGTTCCTAGCTGGTCTGCCTTCTTCTCTCCACCTTTCAGAGTATTCTTATGTTATATATATGTACATATCATATATATATATATATATATATATATATATATATACACATATATATATTCATTCTACGATGTTAATTTCTCTATGATGTTCATTCTGTGATGAACTTAGTGGGGTTATAGGGAAAAGTGTGTCTACTCCACTACTCCATGTTCCTGAAAGCAAAAGTTCAGGAGGTTTATTTTTTTTAACTGTGCTGGGGATTGAAACCAGGAGTGCTTTACCACTGAGCTATACCCCCAGTTCTTTTTATATTTTTTTTTTTATTGTGAGACAGGGTCTTGCTAAGTCACTGAGGATCTTGCTAAATTGCTGAAGCTGGACTTGCAATCCTCCTGCCTCAGCCCTCCCAAGTTGCTGGGATTACAGGCATGAGTCACCACATCTGGCTATATACATGTGAAAGAGCTAAAGTTTGGAGGAAGGCGAGGTGGATGATGATGATGAAAATCTCTATGAAACCCAGTAGAATAAATACTTTCTGTGCAAGACAGCTTTAGGAAGTAGAGCTGTATGGGAGATCCAGATGTGAGTGAACTCTAGATGATAGAGAAGTGGGAATGTACAAACTTTCTTGCTATGGTAGGGGGCATGAGAGTTTCAGGAAACACTGTGAAAAGAATTTGGGAGCAAAAGGAAGAGCCAGAGAGGCAAAGAACAAAAATTGTTGTGTGTGAGTACAGAAGAGGAAAGATGACATGAGGAGTTTATATTTGGGTGGTGACATGGGTGTGACAAGCAGCATTACTGCCTTAGCAGTCACAGACAAATTTGAATGTCACATTAGGGCCTGATCACAGGCTACTCTTGGCTTTTTTGTGGCTGAGAAATTACTTCTGCTGCAATAGAGTACAGGTAAGTAAGAGCAGGAATGACATCTGCAACATTTGGGTTTTATTTCCCCAGGGTTACACCCAGCCCTACTACAAATAACCCCAAAGTCTTCTGGGAGAGCAGTGGACTATTCATTCACTCAATCTACACCCTTTATTTTGTCATTCTGATAAGCTTTTCAGACAAATTGGTATAATTATTTTCAATCTAGGCATTGTGGGGCATACATTTTTGGAATATTTGAATACTGAGGTTGTAACCTTAAAACAAATTGTTGTTGCTATAATTATCATCATCATAAATTTATTGAGTGCTTATTAGATGCCATATACTGTTATAAGTGCTCAACATGCCTTAAATCATTTAATCCTTACAACGACCTAACAAGGTAGGTACTAATTATTATATCAGCTACATTTTATGCATGAGAAAACTGTGGATGCGGCAAAGGAATTAGAAATATGTTCAAAACCTCCATTGAATTAAAAGCTGGCAATCGCCATCTTCTCTGTTACCATATTCATTACAGGAGAATCACAAAGAATGATGCTTTCCAATTATTTCCCAAATAATTACTACAATCCAGCTCTTGTATTTATTTCAGTTGCCAGGGTAAAAAGTAACGGGTGCTAATCTCATTCCTTTCATCCTTAGCAATTCACTTGATCCATTATCACTATTTTGCCTGCCTTTAAAATTGGGGCAGTCATACCAGACCACCACCCATCTAGCCACAGAGAACAAAAGCAATAAGACATTATTGCAAAACATTTTGAAAAAAATTGAACTTGCACTAAATTATTATTCAATCCATAGGGAGCTGAGTGGTGGCCAAAGAAGAAGGAGAAGAGCAGGAAATGGGAAAACCACAGAGGAAAAGAGGGGTTGCCTAGTGAGGCAGAATTGAAGAGAACAAAGGCCCAGGGAGATTCAGAGATGCCAGAGGTTTATTTTCAAACTGACCTTCCTGCTGGTTGGCTCTAGGCTCCTTCGGGCAGGGATCATGGGGTTACCTTGGTGTCTCATAGATGGTTACATCAATGTCAAATAATGATTTGGGTTGTCAAAAAACTTCTTTGGACCATGTTCCAAGATGTTACCCTTGTCTCTCATCTCCTTTTTCATCTAGTTTTCTAAAGGTTCCCAACAGATGGTTTTCAGGTTCACCCACATTGATTTTGGTTCATGTAGAAATATGCCCAAAAAGCAGTCTCAGAGGAGAGCCCGAGGCCTGTGTTCAATGGTGTGGGTGTGTGCGAATGTGCGTGTGTATGTTTGTGTGTGTGTGTTTGTGTGTGTGTGTGTGTGTGTGTGTGTGTGCACTCCCACACTTACAGCAGACTCTTTTGCCTGATGTAGAATCAGTGTCGCACACATTGCTTTTATCTTCACAGAGGGAAAAAAGAAGAAGAAAATTCAATGTGATCTTATTTATAAACCGTTTTTAAACATTGAAAATTCCCCTTAATGATGTACTTCCAGGGTGGGGCAAATTTGGATCCTTTTTGAGTCAAAACTATAAACAGAAAATTCCTCACTCCTGGGCCATCATGGATCAACTTACTGCCTGAAAATCTGCAGATTCTCCCCCATCAAATTGGCGCAGACTCTGAGCAGACTTGAAGATTTCCATGCTATCACTTTTTAGGAAAACTTGAATAATGGCAGTCCAAAGTGCAGACTCCGTTTGTTTGCCTCTGTCTTCTTCCTGAGAGGAATGCTGGCCCATGCTTCTTACCAAAATATAACCCTTTAAGAAGCACTTATTTCCTCATCTCTGTTTGGGGAAAAATGACATAAAAATAGACTTTTAAACAACTTAAATAAATTCACAATCTCTTACATGTCCTTTCTGCATTCTTTTCTTTTCTTTCCTTATACAACACAATGGAACACACCACTGCAGATTAAGCAGTCATAAAATAAAGTTTCCATCATGCAGTGTCACCACTCAAACACATTCAGTGACTCCCATTTGCTCACAGGATAAGTTTCCAAATTCTTTTCATTCTTATCTCTCACTCTTCTATTATATAATCCCTTTACTTCAGAATCCTCCTAAACATGTCTTCTTCTTTCTCCTGCCTTATTTCTCTTAACATCTTTATCATCTCAACCTTTGACAGTTTCTTCCTTTCTACATATCTAAAATTCTTCAGACATGTAGTTCTGAAGGTCTAGCCTCCAGATCACCAGCATGAGCATTACCTGGGAACTGGTGAGAAATGCAGATTCTTGGGCTCTGTCCCACACCAGCTTACTCAGAATCTCTGGTTGTAGGAACCCACAATCTGATTGAACAGTCCTTCCACATTTGGGGGGATACAAGGGATTGAACCCAGGGGCACTTTACCACTGAGCCATATCCCAAGCCCTTTTTATTTTTATTTTGAGACAGGATCTCACTAAGTTGCTGAGGCCAGCCTTGAACTTGGGATTCTCCTGCCTCAGCCTTCCAAGTCGCTGGGAATACAGTATGCACCAATGTACCTGGCCAGTCCGTCCACAACATTTGCCTAAGCTTCTAGCACAGACACTCAACTAGAAATTATTGGTTAGCTGTGGTTGAGCACAGTGCAGATATTTTGGTAATATCTTTCTTTGAAGTCTGCAGGAAAGAAATGGCCTTCCCAAACTTGTCCTTAATTCTGATACCAAGCAAAGGTTTCCTCTGTTCTTGTGTTTCCAAAAGAAAGATTTCAGTCAAGAGATACATTTAAACATGCCTAAAGGAAGTGAAATGGAAGTAATGCTCCAAGGTGGGTGGAGCAGGTCACCTCCAAGAAAGGAACCAGCCTCCCATCTTTTGCATTGTGGGCTTTTATGGCCTGCTTAGGATCCTCCTACTCCATGAATTATTAATTTGGATGCTACAGCTGTTTCCTTCCTAAATTTAGTATGCCTGTGCCAATTTTGCCTTGTTGAAAAATTTCCCATCAATTCCTAAGCAAAAGCCAAGAGGAAAATGGAGGGGTTTAAGCACAAGGTTCTCTGTCACCTAAGGCAGAATGGTCTTCTGTCACCAATATGGAGTGAGCCCTATTCTTCTTGTCCCCACCCCCTTGCTCACTTTTATCTACCTACTCTAACATTCCCCCCTAAAGGACCAAGAACTCTGAAACCCTTCAGATTTGGGGCATCAGATCACCACTTTGGTCGCTTCCTTCTGGATGGGGTGATGATTTCTCAGATTCTGAGTCCTTGGGCACCGTCAAGGGGTTGCAAAAGGGAGTTATAGGGCTCCTTCAATTAGCCTAAAAGAAGGCATTTGATGGCAGGTGAGCTGTTAGAAAGACCTGAGTGCTGCAAGGAATCAAACAGGTGCTCAGAAGTAGCTCAGCAAGGCAAACTTTACTTCTGCAGAAGGGTATGCTGCCAAAGAAAATCCCGCAAGCAACCATACCTGGGCAGACAGTCTGCCTGTTTGTATCCCTAATTCAGTACAGACCCTTGCTCTGACAGGAGGAGCTCAGGGTTAAATTCTATGCAATTGTCTAATTTTAAAATTGGGATGGGAAAAAGAAAGGGCTATAGTTAAAATGGCTGCAATTCATCTCAAAATGGCTACAATTGTATCTTATATCCCAATTAAGGCTAAATTTTGCATTTTGAAAATGGACCACCAAACATTCTATTTCTCACAGAGGACTGTGCAATATTTATCCCACTTGATCTAATAATAATTAGGCATCAGGGCATCAGGTACAATAGGTTGAAAGACCCCAGAAAACCCCAGGGATATATGGATATTGGTGGCCTCTAGGCAGGGAGAGAGAAACTTACTGAGGAGGTTCATCAAACAGTAGAATTGAACAGAAGTAGAATCAAGGTGAGTGGTCCTCTAAGGGATAGAGGCCAGGATAACCATGACCAAGTCTGTTTCTAAGAGAACCAGCCATGGGCTGGGTTTCCCTAATTCTGATGCCTGGTTGTTTGGTTGATGGATATTATCCTGAATCTGTCTGATTCAATGACTTGTTTCAAAAAGGTTTGTTTGAAAACAGATTAGCTGAGGACAAACTTATGGCTTGGGCAGTCTCTTTTGATAGTCATTAGCAGGCACCTATGCATAAGGCCTTATTTTATATCTGGTAGGACTAACATGAGTGCACATCTCAAGTTACATTCAAAAGAAACATTGTCTTTCCCTTTTAAATGCCCATGAACGACTGTTGTTTGGCTCTTCTTTGACCCTCACATTAGTACCTTTGTCTCTGGTTAAACTTTCCTGCTGGGGTAAGGCCACATAGATGAGACCTAGGTTGATCAAAAATTTCCCTCTTTTCTTTCTAGTGTTAAGGTCACTTGAGACTCCTAAGGGGTTAATTTTAGGAACTTGTGAGAAGCCCCTTGTCTCCTTCAGTCTTTTCTTCTATTAGTTGTGCCCTCTACCAGGGTCAGTGTCTTGTGGATCACATGTGACATCCCTTTTGGAGGTATTGGTGACATTGCCCACTCCTCTTTGAAGAACATACACTGGTTGGCTTTCTGTTCTCTAAGGTTATCATGATTCCCCTGATAGGGAGATCAGGTGACTCATCAGAGTTTCAGAGCACTTAGAGGGGTCCCATTCCCAATTCCCATTTCCCAGATTGACCTTGGAAGGCAAGAGCCAAAACACTAGCTCTTTTATCTTAGCCATTTTATTTTTCTTGGCTTTGATCTCCAAGTCTCGACTGTTGGACATCCAGAAGGTCAGTTCCACCAGTGTTCAAGTGGGACTAGTGAATTCAGTTTTAACTTTTGTGACTTTACAGTTATCCCTTCCATTTAATTGGGGTCAGTATTGGTATTGGGATCCTATCTGTCCTGTAGGTGATGACTTATTATCTCAAATTAACACAGTTATTCTTTTAGAAGTTGTATTTCTGCAAAACACTAATAGGCAACAGTTACAGGGGGTTTTTTCCCAAGAATTTAACTTTTATTTGCTTTTGTTTTTTCAATGTGGTCCTGAGGATCGAACCCAGTGCCTCATTTGTGCTAGGCAAACACTTAACCACCGAGCTACAACCCCAGCCCAACAGTTACAGTTTTACCAGGAAAATACAAAATGAAATTCACAAGAGCATAAAATTATTCAGTTTGTAATGATCAGAATGGCACAGTTTAGAATGCCAAGCTTTGGGGCACATGGAATCATCTTTGCTCAAAGATGATATGTTGTAATACAATTAGGAACACAGAAATATTAACCTAGAGAAGGCTGTCCCTACAAGCAATTTCAATTGGGAGGACACCAGCTTGATATAGGGCTTTCCTGAGCTTTGCATTTCAGAAGGTTTATACAGTTGGTTGGGAAACATAAATATGTTTAACATGGTTCCATAAGACAAGTATAATTATATGGGTCTGCCTAGAACAAGTTTGCATAGGTTAGTAGCACTGACAAAGTCAAAGACCAGCTTTAGACCTCTTCTTAGTTTAGGAAACAGTGCTAATGTTCCCAAATATACTTTTTACCTGATGTACAAGTGCATCTCATATATACAGTGACAAAACACTTCATGCTGTATAAGGAGAGCACTTACCAATCACCTCGCATGTATTAATCCTCCATACCTTGAACTTTACAAACTCTTGTATAATATTTAGACAAAGCTCATACACATCATATGTTTATGATTTGAAACAAACTTAAATGGCATTTCTGAATTTGGACTTCATGACAAAAATCTCATCTTTAGCCCTCAGATGTATCCACACCTCTAGTCACAGATATACAGACTATCAAATGCATCATAATAGCACAGAGTAGTAGCTGTTCATTTAGTTTAAGTTATAAAGTGATCATGTAATAGACATTAAAATAAATAGGTACAGAAACCCTAATTCTTTTAATACTTAGTTTTTTTAAAAAGTCATGAAAACATAGTAGGCACAAAAATAATCTTCATAAAACACAAAATCTTTCTGTTTTAAAGCCAGTCTTTGTTGTTAGAGCAGAATAGTATTTTAAGGAAATCTTGTTTTAGTCCTGAGAATTAGGTTCTGTTTCTATAACAGTACATTTCATTTTGACTATAGAAAACCCCTAAGTAACTTTTAAATCATATTTGACTTAGTTCTTTGTAAATGTTATCAGAGTTGATTAATGTTTTAAAAACACCTTACTGTTTTAAACAGAGTATTAAGTTCTGATTCTATACCAGTACATTAAATTTTGAAATCAGAAACTACTTAAATACCCTTTAGATTGTAGGCAACTTAGTCACACATACAAATTTTCTAAGATTTATCTTTCATAACCCATCTTACTTTGGCACTCTAGAACTGGTTTACATCCTTTGTTTTGTCCTCTTTTTTTTTTCCACCGTGGACATCAGGACAAAAATCTCGCTTTACCACACAAAATCTTTTCTCCTCCAAAAGCATTCCTTTTTCTTTTACCTTTCCTTAACTGAAATATATCCCCACACTTGTAACTTCCTTATATCTCTTTCTCCTACTTGCTGATGCTTTTGGGCTGTTTTCCTTCCTTTTGTTTATGATTTGAAACAAACTTAATGACATTTCTGAATTTAGACAAATTACTCCCTTCTCTGATTTAGATAAAAATAGATTGCCTTTTATAGTATTTTAAAATAAAAACAAAGATTAAATTCTTTGTATTCTTTGTGTATAAATTTTTTCCTGGCCAGTGTAGTAGGAGATTGAAGCAGGATGATTCCAACTTCAAGGCCAGACTCAACAACTTTAGCAAGACCAGGTAAACAAACAAACAAATTGGACTGGGAATGTAGCTCAGTGGTAAAGCACCTCTGGGTTCACTTCTCAGTACCAGAAAAAATAATCTGTTAATTAGCACTTTAACTGTTTGTAACCTTGCTTTTAATGAAGGTCCAGAAAAAAAAGAAATCTTTAAAAATTTATTGGTTCTTTTAGTTATTTATATATGACAGCAGAGTCCATTTTGATATAATTATATAAGTATGGAATATATTTTTATTCTAGTTAGAGTCTCATTCTCATGGATGTACATGGTGGTAGGATTCACTCTGTTGTTTTACTTTTTTCCCCCCATATACCAACAATTTGTAAACACACATGCGCGCGCACACACACACACAGAGGCCAAACGTACTTGAATTTATATTTAGCAATTGATGTTTTAGTATTTTAATTTACAAATTACTCAGATGTTTTCTCTAACTAATACATTTATAAATGTTTATCCCATTTGTGTCAAACCTAATTTACCTAGTTTTAACAGCTATTTTCATATTATGCATGAAAACCAGAAAATCAGACAAGCATAGTTTTAACACTTTAAGCCTTTTCCCCCTGCCAATGAAAAACCCTAAAAGCAATGTACATGTACTTTAAACATCTTAATAAGGACAAATACAGTCCCTATTGGGTAGTAACCTCAGCAAAAAAATGTGTTAATAATTTTAAAGACATTTTTACCTTCCCAACAAGTTTAAATTAACTTACTTCTCAAGAACTTGTTTAAGTCACATGAACTAAAAGGCATTTGGGTTCATGTCTTTTTAAATTTATAAACACTCATTTATTTATAGCCCAATGTGCCACCATGTAGACACAACATACAATGCACACATGTACCTGAACTTACATAAAATTGTAGACCAAAAACATATTTTGTAGCTTTCATTTAGATTTTCCTTTGCCATTTTTTTTAAAAACTAGACTTTTGATATGGTTATCACACCTCTAAGCAATCCTTAATCTTAAATCTGCACTTCTAAATGTATGACTTAGTGGGAACAATGTAGAAATTTATATCTCAAAGACATAGCATTTGGTCTAAACTTCCCTATATGGGGCCAAAGTTTAAGGGTGAGAATTGTTATACAAACCTAAATTAATATATTTTCTTGTTTTAAGAGTTAATTAATAAAGGGATACTCCCATACAAATGAAAATTTCTTTCATAAAGGATTGGGATAATCATATTTTGGAGAACTATCTAGTTGTAAGTCCTTTTGATCTAATTTAGTTTTAATCAGATATATCCCCTCAATGAGTAAGGAAAGAGAACTTTCTATACCTATCCAGCCTGAGAAAGCCACCTTTGAGCTTTCCAAAGTTTTGTAAATAAAATTTCTGTGATATGTTGTTTTTAGAACTCTTTGTTAGAAGCACATCTGTTGACAGGAGCAAGACTCAATGTTAATGTTTACAGTGTATCTTCTCAGAGAGTCACCAATAGGCCCAATATGCTCTTTAACCAAGAAGCAAACAAAAACAAAAACAAAACAAAACAAAAAACAGTGTCTTGTATGCCAGGAAAAGGGAAAGAGATAGAGCCTCTTTTTACAATTTATATAGATCATGTATTGGGTCCTCACAAGGACGAGGGAGTTACAGATGTTCACTACACAGAACACAAGTCAGATTTCGAATTCTGGAACCCAAGTCAGCCTGTCACAGATTTTTATCATAGGACACAGTGAACAAACAAACATGGAGGAGGTCCATATGGTTGGAGATGGCTGGGGCAGAATCTACCAATCACAGTTATGCTGAAATCAAAGGTTCAGGTGGCCACATGTCACTGTGAGGTAGATCCATGTCAATCATCACCACTGTTTGCCACCCCCCCCTTTAGTAACCTCTAAAGGGGAAGAGTCCCTTTTGTCCTTTATTGCCAAGTGAATTTGAGAATTAGTGCTTGAATATTTGCCTAAGATAACAACCATTGAATTAACCTTTTTTTCTTTTTTTTTTTTTGGGGGGGGTACTGGGGATTGAACTCACCAGCACTCAACCACTGAGCCACATCCCCAGCCCTGTTTTGTATTTCATTTAGAGACAGGGTCTCACTGAGTTGTTTAGCAAGTCGCCTTTGTTGAGGCTGGCTTTGAACACTTCTGTCTTCCTGTGTCAGCCTCCCGAGTAGCTGGGATTACAGGTGTGCACTACCACACCTGGTTGAATTGACCATTTTTTGAAAAGACATCCAAAGGGTGAAAAACCTGATAGTCGGATCACTTTCCATTTTCCCTCGTATTTATAGAACAAGTCTTCATTCTCTATTTATATATGGGGGCAAAGTGTGTTAATTTTTTTCTTTTCTTTAATTCTCTGCCTTAAAATAATCCCAATTACTTAAGGTGCAACTGAGGGGTAAATCTCAGGGTGTGACAGATGAAAGAAATTAAAGGGATTCAGATAGGAAAAGAAGAACTCAAATTAGCACTATTTGCTGATGATATGATTCTATACCTAGAAAACCCAAAAAATTCCACCAGAAAACTTTTAGAACTAATAAATGAATTTGGCAAAGTAGCAGGATACAAAATCAACACCCTTAAATCAAAGGCATTTATGTATATCAGTGACAAATCCTCTGAAAGGGAAATGATGAAAACTACCCAATTTACAATAGCATCAAGAAAAATAAAATACTTGGGAATCAATGAAAGACATGAAAGACTTCTATAACAAAAACTAAAGAACACTAAAGAAAGAAATTAAGGAAGACCTTAGAAGATGAAAAGATCTACCTTGTCATTGGATAGGCAGAATCAATATTGTCAAAATGAGTATATTACCAAAAGCAGTATACAGTTTCAATGCAATTCCAATCAAAATCCCAATGACATTCCTTATAGAAAGAGAAAAGGCAGTCATGAAATACAACTGGAAAAATAAGAGACCCAGAATAGCTAAAGCAATCCTCAGCAAGAAGAGTGAAGCAGGTGGCATCACAATATCAGACCTTAATCTGTACTACAGAACAATAGTAACAAAAGCAGCATGGTACTGGCACCAAAATAGACTGGTAGACCAATGGTACAGAATAGAGGACACAGAGACTAACACACACAACTACAGCTATCTTATATTAGATAAAGGTGCCAAAAACATACATGAAGAAAAGATAGCCTCTTCAACAAATGGTGCTGGCATAACTGGAAATCCATATGCAACAAAATGAAATTAAACCTCTATCTCTCACCATGCACAAAACTCAACTCAAAGTGGATCAAGGACCTAGGAATTAAACCAGAGACCAGGCGTCTATTAGAAGAAAAAGTAGGCCCAAACCTCCATCATATCGGATTAGTCTCCTACTTCCTTAATAAGACTCCTATTGCACAAGAATTAAAATCCAGAATTAATGAAGGGATGGATTCAAAAACTAAAAAGCTTATTCTCAGCAAAAGAAACAATCAGTGAGGTGAATAGGGAACCTACTAATTGGGAACAAATCTTTACTACACGCACGTCAGATAGAGCACTGATCTCTAGAATATATAAAGAACTCAAAAATATTAACGCCAAAAAACCAAATAACCCAATCAATAAATGGGCCAAGGACCTGAACAGACACTTCTCAGAAGAAGATATACATTCAATCAACAAATACATGAAAACAATGTTCAATATCTCTGGCAATTAGAGAAATGCAAATCAAAACTACTTTAAGATTTCATTTTTCTCCAGTCAGAATGGCAGCTATTAAGAACACAAACAACAATAAATGTTGGAGAGAATGTGAGGAAAAAGGCACACTCATACATTGCTGGTGGGACTGCAAAATGGTGCAGCCAATATGGAAAGTAGTATGGAGATTCCTTGGAAAACTGGGAATGGAACCACTTTATGACCTAGCCATCCCACTCCTGGGTCTATACCCAAAGGACTTAAAAACAGCATACTACAGGGACACAACCACATCAATGTTTATAGCAGCACAATTCACAATAGCTAGGCTATGGAACCAGCCTAGATGCTCCTCAGTAGGTAAATGGATAAAGAAAATGTGGTATATATACACAATGGAATATTACTCAGCAATAAAAGAGAATAAAATAATGGCATTCGCAGGTAAATATATGAAATTGGAGAATATAATGCTAAGTAAAATTAGCCAATCTCAAAAATCCAAATACCGAATGTTTTCCCTGATATAGGGAGGCTGATTCACAATGGGGTTGGGACAGGGAGAATAGGAGGATTAGAGGAACACTAGAAAGGTCAATGGGGAGGGAGTGGAAGGGAGGGGGCAAAGGGGTAGAATGAGAGGGATATCATTACCCTAAGCGCATGTATGAAGACAAAAATGGTATGAATATATTTTGTATACAGCTAGAGATATGTAAAAATGTGCTCTATATATGTATTATGAATTGTAATGCATTCTACTGTCATATACAACAACTTCGAATAAAAAAAGAAAAGAAAATACCAAGGCTGAAAAATTTTTTTAAAAATTTTTAAAAATCTCAGGGTGTGGACACCTAGTTACTTATTTGGAGAGAAGACAGAATATGTGTAAGCATGAGATGTCCCAGCATCCCTCTCAGCATATGACTTGGTTGGGTCCTCCCCATCCTGGGGATTTTCCACCTTAAGCATTGTTACTGGCACTCCATCTTAAATTGAGTTTTCTAAACCTGAAGATTCTCATCTGGACCCAGAGATTCTCACCTTTCATTGGGTTGTATAGACCTGGAGATTCCTTTTTCTATTGTCTTCCTCACCTCTGGGTATTCTAACTATTGGGCCTCCATTCACCTTATTTTCCCAATGAGACTCTCTCTAAACACTCAGACACCATTAAGGACAAAATGGATCATGCTACCAAACAATGGGAGCTATGAGAAACCCCACCCTGAGAGCACCCAATTTTCTCCCACCATTTAAAAAAATTAGAATCCAGTACAGATGCTTACAGGAATGAAGAAATTTTCAGTTGACAAATAGGATCTTGAGGCAATTGCAAGAAGAGATGAAGGAAGTAACAAAGTAAGCTTTGAGTAGAGAGGGGTAAGGGGTCTCCCATCCCTGTGTATACAAGAAACACCCCTCTGGCCCTACACATGTTTGGGTAATGGAGTCAATAAAAGTTAGGAATTTGAAGTCAGCTTGGAGGAGGGTTTAAAATTTGGAGGAAGAAATGCCCCCATCCCATAGTCTAGGGAATTTGGGGGGGGTGAGAGGGAGAATTTGCACATACCTTTAGGGACCCTAGGATTATAATGTGAATAAGAAGGTAGGCAGTCTAAGTGAGGGTGAGAGCCATCCATAGGACCTATAGAGCAGTATGGTGATGTAGGAGAAAATAACAAAAGAGAAGAATTTGGAGCCTGGGTCCTCTCTATGGACAGACACAACAGCGGTGGAAAGACAAAGGAGAGTCCAAAGATCCTGATGACAAGTGGGGCAAAAGTAGGAGTAGCCTATTGGGGAACACAGAAGGGCTCTATATGAGGGGCTGGGGTTGTAGCTCAGTGGTAGAGTACTTGCCTAGCATGTGTGAGGCACTGGGTTTGATTCTCAGCACCACATATAAATAAATAAAATAAAGGTCCATCAACAACTAAAAAAAAATTGCAAAAAAGGGCTCTATATGAAAGTGCAGTTTCACAAACACAACATACACCAAGGTGGAGGACATACCAAAGGATAGCAGGCTGGGTCAAGAGTAAGAATCTGGGCTGGGGTTGTGGCTCAGCAGTAGAGCGCTCGCCTAGCACGTGCGCGGCCTGGGTTCGATCCTCAGCACCACATAAAAACGCATTGTGTACAACTAAAAGCAAATAAATAAATATTTTTAAAAAAGAGTAAGAATCTTTGAGCAGAGGCAGCGAGGACAGAAGTGGAGTAGCCCTGAGTCTGGCTAAGTCAATCCAAGCTGCCTGGCTCATATCTCATGTTGCTGTAGCAATGTGAGCCCAATTTGAGTCACATCAGCAGTATGTTACCAGGTGGAGGTTTCCTTGGTTCTTGTCTTCCCAAAAGAAAGATTTCAGTCAAGAGACACAGTTAAAAAAGCTTAAATGTTTTTTATTTAATGAAATGGAATCAATACTCCAAGGTATGTGGAGCAGGCTGCCTCCAAGAGAGGAAACGGTCTCATGCCTTCTGCTTTGTGGGCTTTTATGTCCTGCTTGGGATCTGCCCACCCCATGAATTATTTATTTGGGCAGTTATATCTGTTTCCCTGTTAAGTTTAATGTGCCTGTACCAGTTTTGCCTTATTGGAAAATTTCCCATCAGTCCCTAGGTAAAACTTACAGTGGGGGAAGGGAGGTGGTTCATGAGTGGGGTTCTCTGTCACCCAAGGTGGAATGGTGTTTTTTCACTTGAGATGGAGTGAGCCCATTCTCCCTCCACCCATTCCCCTGCTCATGTCTACATAGCTGTCTACTGTAACAGTTCCCATGGCAAAAACCAAATACCTAGGCTGATGGCTTATGGCCCTGACTCTTCTAGCACTTCCTGAAGTTTAATATTCTAGAGACACTATAAGTGATTAATATACATTAATCACCAATAACTAAAGCAAATCCCAGAAAGATCTTGATTTAGTAAACTTTGTTGGCTAAGTCAGGCTATTTAAGACAAATGTCCCCTAAATGGCACATAAGAAAGATCAATCTGATCAAGCAGTAAGTCTCTGTTTCTCTCCATCCAGCCCTGCTCTACTCCCCAGGGACTTGATCCTTTTCAACACATAGAGCATCACAGCCAAATGTGAGCAGGAGCTCATCTTCTCTGAGTCCACAAGGCCCCCAAATGGGCCTCACCATTTCAATATTATCTCCTTTTATTATTTTCTCCCCTCTCTGCTGAACATGAACCCCATATTTTGACATTTTCATATACAAGACAACCTGCTCTTAAATGCCATGACATCTACAAAGAACAGAAGCAACCAGATAGCTAGAAGTCTTGTGAAAGCAGAGGCAGAGGGTCCTTTGTATGACACCTCTACAGAAAAAGAAAGTGGTTTATGGTTTTTATTTTATAACTCTATTCTGGCCTGGGGTGTTTTAATAGGATTTGTTAGTAGTGCTCCTAAATCATTCTGATTGATATTCTAACCCCCTTTAGAGGAGTGAACACCAAAATTTTGTTGATCCAGGCATCCATTTCAATAAAAATAGTTTGAGCATGAACCACTATTCCTCATACATTTGTTTCTTTTTTTTTTCATTTGAAACATTTATTGAGAACTTAGTATGTGACAGGCACTGAATGTTAAAGATGGTCTGGTACATTGAGATGATTCATCTTAATTTACTTCTGTAATTTTCTATTACTATGATTCATTCAATCAACAATTGTTATTTAAGCACCTTTTTTGAGCCCCAGTGTCCTGGTGCTGAACATAGAGTAGCAAATGGTGCAGATAAGATTCCTGCTTCCTGTAAGGTTGCACAGAGGGATATGGTGGACAGAGTCTTCAAGAAACATGTGCACAGAAGTGAGGGCTCATGTGGGCTCCTTTTTCAGCAGATGTAAATCTTCTTGGTTTTTGGTTCATTGATGACTATCTTTCCTCTGAAGTTGAAGAAATGGTGAGATGGTTAAATTCCCTTTGCATTTTACTTTTGTTTCAGTAGGATTTGTGGAGGAGAAACGTTATATTTAGGCTCCATCTTGAATCTGCAGTTTTCTTAATTTATACATTTTTAAAGAGTTTCCTCAATCAGGTAAATGTTAACACTCTTCTTTCTGACTTATTATTTTTTTTTCTATCAAAATTTATTTATTTATTTATTTATTTATTTATTAATTATTTATTTACTTATTCATCATGCACAAGTATAGTATCTTTTTACATACAACTGCTTGTATACAAAGTATATAAGTACCATTCAGATCTTCAATCATGCATTTAGGATAATGATATCCATCTCATTCAACCACCAATTTTTTTGTTTCTAAATTATATTTGTGTCCTACTGCTCTAATGTATTTACATAATGAACTACACAGAAATACATGTTGGAAGTATGGGAAAAGGATAAAATTAATAATATTTTTAGAAGGCTTTCCAATTATGATGTCTTCTTACTATAATTTTCTAGTAGTTCAAGAAATAATACACAGTCACAGAAAGGTCCATTGAACTGGCAGGCACTGACTGAGTATAGCCTATATCCCTTTAACCCACACTAGCAGTCATTTGCAGGAGGTTTCTGTACAAGTAACCACATCCATGTCTCCCTGTCTAAAAACTTTGGGTAACTATTAAAGTGTGATCAGTAGGCACTGGAAAGGCCTGAAATGCTGGGGACCAAACATCTCAGGAATGACTCCTAACTGATAAGGAATGGGATGAAAGTCAATGGATAAATACCCGAACTTCCTTAAACCTCAGAGGGACAATTTAGAAACCTCAGAGGGACAGTCTCTCAGAAGGTCCTCAGCAGGAATGAGCCTGGATGCACAAAATGGTAACCTGTTCATCAATATATTCTTTATTGGTTTCCTGGCCTTTGTATAACACTTCCCAGCTCTCACAAGGTACTTCCGGGAATCACCTCCCAGATACTTGCATATAAATCTTTGTGTTGGGGCCTGTTTTGGGGCACTCCAAACTGAGATAATTGTTCATAGTGTATCTTAAATGGTTTCATAATTTCTATTTTTTAGTAATCTGCTTAAAACATTATTATTTTATGCAACATGGCTGATGCTGAGCTATGACTAGTGTAGGAGATTTGACAGCACTGTCATTTTTTCTAATTCGGTATGCTTGCATGAATGGCAGTATCTTGATTTATGGTTTCTTTGCAGGGATATTTTAAGTTACCTATTTTTAGAGGGTTATTAGTTACAACTGGATAACACGATTTGTAATGCAACCCAGCCGGGAACATGTAAACTGTAGTACTTTGCAATATGCTGAAAGGAACAATTGCGTGAGGGCTGCACTGTCAACTCTTCCTAGTGTGAAACATTCCCTTTTTCCCCAGGATACCTCAAAAACCACATGGGACATATGACCCTGTCATACAGAGAGAGGAAGGGCACTGGTGGGAATTTATACATTAAATAGTAGTAAAACCAAATCTATCTAGTTATCTATTCATTCTAACATTTGTTCCACACACCACAATGTATTATCGGATTCACTCCTGAGATTTGATCATTCAATTTTAGAGACCACTGCTTTGGAGAATCTAAGGCTTTGTCTAAACAGCCAAAGAAAAGTAGAGAACTGAAGCCAATAAAGTATGTATTAACCCACAGGGGATCACTACTGGGCTTACAGGGGGTGTTGTAGGCTGAGCAGTATTTACATGAATTGATGTCTACAAGTTCTTGAGTTCTTGGTCTGAAGGAAGAAAGAAGAGTTAGATACATAAAGTGTGGAGATGGAGAAATCTTGAGAAATTAGAAATGGGGACAAAAGGGAAGGCAAGATTTTTGTTCTTTCCTGATTTCAGTGGAGCAAGGTAATGAGGTCAAACATGGAATGGGCCATTTTATGACCTATGCTCGTGAGACTGAATGCAAGTATTTTTGCTTTGGGGCTCAGGAGACAAAGAATATCACACAGTGGAGATGAGAGACAGTCTCTGGATGGCTGCCCAAAACAGAATGTCTCTCTGCTATTGCATCATGGACTATTTAGAGACCATGGCAAGAGAATGAACTTGGTAGAGAAGCTGGAATTCTTACCATAAGCAGCAGCACAGGGCAGAAGCCTTCACTCCACTTCTGAGCAGATGACGCTGACAAGGGCAAGTCATTGCAGGGGAGAAGGAAATTTTGATCATGGTGGATATATAGGTCCTATAACGGCCATACTATTTACTAAGCTCCCTGTGAAATTCTGTCAGGGACATCCAGGAATTCTCATTTGGGAGCAGGAGGCCTTTTCCAGAAAGCTAGTGACTCTGAATAAGCAAGTGAAATCATGAGCCCGGAAGTTTAGATTTATTTGCCCTCATTCATTTCCCCAAGGAGACATTTGAGTTACAGTAATAATTTGGGTTCTTTTACTATCAAATAAGCAAATGATTATTTAACATCAATCAATTCCTCTACTTGGCATTGGTCTGCAAATCTGGCCACACCACAAAGAAAATAACAATAGCTTTTCTAACCTGTTCACTTCACATCAGGGTAATATTTGGTGCAGGAGAGTATTCTGAATCATCACTCGATGGTACAATTTAGAAAAACAAATGAGGGGAACTAATAAGCACAGTGCTTCTTCTAAGCAGATTTTCAAGGACAGACTTGCTTCCTGCTCCCCTGAATTGCAGAATTACAGATGTTAAAGCCTGCCCTGTAAATGAGTGCATTGCTCCTCATGGTGAATCATTTGTACATCACTTGAAAAAAATTTTGTGGACCTGACCCTTAGATTCTTCCAAGTCGAGTAATAATTTATACTAACAGACTAATTTTTACACCTGTAATTTATAAATCTGACCATTCCCATCCAAATCCTTGCCATCTAACCTCCTCATCGAGTCATGATTTAATAGCTCAGCTGCAAAAAATGAGGTCTCAAATTACCAAAGCATCATAACTTTTACCAGGAATACTAAAAGACAAACAGGCAAAAACTAAGACCCCTGAAACCCCAGGCAGAAGCATCAGCTAACTGTAAGCTAAACACTTTTTGAAAACTTGGTTCCCATTTTCAGGATGCTAGGAATTCATTTATTGTGCCAAAGGAATTTTGGGGTGGGAGATAAACCATCCCAACATCTTGAAACTGCCAATAGATTTTCCAAATAATACCTTAATCTATCTCCAGTGAGTTGTTTCCTATGGTTCAATATAACAAATATATATAGCCTGGTTGTCAAAATACATAGGCTTTTGGTATAGAATAGCTAAGCAGATCTAATTTGGCTTCATTTGGGAGTAGTTTCTCTGGAGGGTTTTTTCCCCTTTTTTGGAGAGGGAAGAATGGTGACATCTGTTGTCTTGAGTTTCTTTAAAAAGATTCTGAGTCATATATATATATATATATATATATATATATATATATATATATATATGGTTTTTCAGGGTCAAATTTTAGAAATCTAATCAAAGACTCAAACACATTTAATCAGAAAATAGTCAACTTTTATCTGAAATCATATATATTCTATTGAGAACAAATATTTAGCTTACATGTACTGTGGACAAATAAAACTTATAGAAATATGATTTATTCAAACTTGGATAAATTCTAGGAGTCAGAATCTTAAAGGAAGACATAATGTTTTCACAAACTTATCCAAATGCCAATAATAATTTAATATGTTCCCTCTAAGAGTAAGCACTCTACTTGGTAATTATCATCTGAAGATGAATTTATGAACATTAATTAAGTGCCCTCCAAGCAGCATGATTAAGAGGCAATTAATAACAGACATTTAATACTAGTCAAATTTAGTAAACATTTGTTTCTATTGAAACTTTTTGGTCATTTGCCAGATAGGCAAAAGGCTTACTTCACTGTTGCAGTATATCTTCTAGCAAATGTTGTGTTTAGAGTTAGAGAGCAGTGCCCTGGGAAACAGTGTGCTGTTACCATGGTCTAGGAATGTCATAATCCTGAATTCTGCAACCATCCTGCAGCCAAATGCCCAGGCAATTTTGGGCAAGCAGTCTAATGCTTCAGATTCTCTGGTTTTTAATCCCATCATAAAACAAATATAATAACCCCTCTCAGCTTCTTAACACTCTTTTTACTCCTGGCTTCAAGGCTGTTCTTCACAATCTTTCTAATTTCTCCTTCACTTTGTGCACTATCAGTGGCAAAGCTAATATATTTGACACCCAGATTAGATCATTTTTGAAAATACCCTTCCTTTCTCTGCCGAAATCATTTTAGTATCAATCATATAGTAATCAAATTTAATCATTTCTTGAATTGTTCTTTAGTTTTAAAATAAGCAACAACAATTAAAGTGAAGGTCTGGTCTGGATGAGTTGCCTTAGAACCATTTCTCCCCACTCCTCCCGGCTAAGTACCACTATAAACCTTGGGCGGGGGGACCTCAAGAGGCAAAGGAGCACGTTGAAAGGTGATAGAGGAAGCTGAGCTGGTTCGGGATCCCAGAACTGGAGGAACAACACAGAAACAGGGAATCTTGTATCCAATCTTCCCAACAGAAGAAGGCAACTGAGGCTTGGTATTTCTAGGCCCTCAACCTGGCAACACAAGTCAGCCCAGTTAGATCAAATGGTAGTAGTCCCTCTGACAATGCCAAGTGACAATGCCAAGCCTGCAGTGTTGGCAAAAGGGAAGGACCAGGAGCCCTCATTAAAAGCAAAGAGCTAAACCAAGTTCTTCCCTCCCCCTCCAGACCTGAGACACCTATCTCCTGCTGAGAGACACTGGGAGGCAATTTGGCACTGACAAGAGGGATTCTGCCACACACAATACATGCCTGGCCCAGAAAGCATTCTTTGTCCCTGTGAGCCAGAGACTCCTTTTCTTTACCTTCCGATACCAGGTGGCCCTGCCTGGGGAAATCCCTTTGATCTCGTCTGGGGGAGGGGGAGCCCCAGCATCATCAAATAAACCATACACACCAAGAAGTGCTTAAAAGGCTCTGAGACTTAGCTGGGCGTGGTGGTGCAACCCTGTAATTCCAGAGGCACGGGAGGCTGAGGCAGGAGGATCTTGTGTTCAAAGCCAGCCTCAGCAACTTAGCAAGGCTCTAAACAATTCAGTGAGACCTTGTCTTTAAATAAAATATGTTTTTATAAAGGACTGGGGATGTGGCTCAGTGGTTAAGTGCTCCTGGTTTCAATCCCTGGTACAAAAATAGAGGTGGGGAGATGCACTGAAACTTAAACTATCATTGAAACCACAGTCCCCAAGAGTAGAATAGGACCTACATGGTAAACCTAAACAAACTTACTGCCTGCTAAAATAAAATATTTAAATAGGACCTAGAGGCTCCTGATATGATAGCAAAAATGTCCAGGATACAATTTAAAATATCACCTATCATAGCAAGAGTCAAGGAAATCATGACTTGAATGAAAAAAAGAGAATCTACTGATGCCAACAAATAAATGAATATGATGCTAGAATTATCTGACAAGTAATTTAAAGCAGCCATAATAAAAAGTTTGGGGCTGGGTTGTAACTCAGTGGTAGAGCATAGCCTAGCACGTGTGAGGCACTGGATTTGATCCTCAGCATCACATAAAAATAAATAAAACAAAGGTATAAAACAATTTTCAACAAGCAATAACAAATTCTTCTGAAATAAATTAAAAATAGAAAATCTCAGAAGAGAACTACAAGTTTTATATTAAAAAGATTGAAATGGAAATTTAATAAATGAAAAGTACAATACCAACATTTTTTAACTGGTTGAATAGACTTTGTGGTACAGCAAACATTTCATTAAGTAGAATCAGTAAACCTGGGGACAAACTAGTAAAACAATCTGAAAAATAGAGAAAATAGATTAGGAAAAAAAATGAATAGACTCTCTGAGATCTGTGGGACAATAATAAAAGATCCAACATGCACATCATCAGAGTTCCAGAAGAACAGGAGAAAGACTACAGTGCTAATAGAATATTGTGACTGGGCTGGGGTTGTGGCTCATTGGTAGAGTGCTCACCTAGCATGTATGAGGCACTGGGTTAGATCCGCAGTATCACATAAATGTAAAATAAAGATACTGTGTCCACCTAAAACTAAAAAATAAATATTAAAAAAAGAATATTGTGACTAAAAACACATCACATTTGGCCAAAGATAACACACAGATTCAAGAAGCTTAGCAAACTTTGAACAGAATAAATCCAAAGAAATCCATATCAAGACACATTGTAGTTAAACCTCTGAAAAGTAAGGACAAAAATAAAATCTTGAAAATATCAAGAAAGAATGAAGCATTATCTATCAGGTAATACCAATCAGAATTAAATAGATTCTTTCACATCTGAAACCGGGGGGGGGGGGGGGGCAGAAGGAAGTGGTACAATATTTTTCAAGTTCTTAAAGAAAAGAAAAGAACTATCAGCCTGAAATGTCTTTCAGGAATTAAAAGGAAGTCAAGACGTTTGCTGATGAAGGAAAACAAGGAAATTTGTTGCTATCAGCCTTAAACTTAAATATCTGATAAAGAAAATTAATTCTTCAAACAGAAAGGAAATTATAAAAAAAAGAATCATATAGCATCAAGAAGGAGAAAATAACAGCAGAAAGTGAAGATACATGGTGTATACAATAGACTATCCTCCTCATAAACTTTATAAATTATATTTGATGATTAAAAGAAAAAAATCATAACACTACCTGATACTTAAGACAATGATATTTTAAAACAACGAGATTAAAGGGACCTAAATGGAAATACGCTTTCTACACTTTATTCAAAGTGGCAAAATTTTGATACTGTGATGCATTGCATATCTATGTTGTAATGCCATTAAGAAAGCTATGCAGCCGGGCACGGTGGCACACACCTGTAATCCCAGCACTTGGGAGGCTGAGGCAGGAGGATTGCGAGTTCAAAGCCAGCCTCACTTAGCAACTCAGTGAGACCCTGTCTCTAAATACAAAAAAGGGCTGAGGATGTGGCCCAGTGGTCGAGTGCCCCTGAGTTCAATCCCCGGTACCAAAAAGACAAAAAAACAAAAAGAAAGAAAGAAAGCTATGCAAAGAGATACATCCAGAAACACTATAAATAATTCTAAGTGGATTCCTTTAAAATTTCAGGTAACCCACATGAAGGCAAGAAGAGGGAAACTGAAGAATGAGAAAGAGAAGAAACAAAAAGAAAACAAATGAAAAACAGCAGACTTAGGCTCTAACATACCAGTAATTATTTTAAATGAAAATGGTTGAATACACCAATAAAAAGGAAGATATTGGCATAGTGGATCTAAAAAATGACCCAACTATGTGTGGTTTATAAGAAATCTCACCTCAAACTCATATGGCATAGGTAGATTAAAAGTGGACGGAAATAGATATACTATGTAAACATTAGTTAGAACAATTAGGAAAGTCTACTAATGTAAAATAAACTTGGAAGAAAAGGAAATAGCTACAAACAGAGAAAGGTATTACATGATGATAAAAGGGTGAAAATACTAAGAATATACATCTACACAACAAGAGGGCCTCAAAATGAGTGAAAAATAAACTAGTAGAGCTGAAAGGAGAGATGGACAAATAAACAATTATAGTTAGGGACTTCAACACCTCTCTTTCAGAAAATGATGGAATTACTAAAAAGAAAATCAAAAGGGGATAGAGAAGAACTAAACAATCCATGTGTCTCAAAGGAGGTCTCTAAGGCTATTCTAAAAACACATGGAAATAAATGAAAAGGAAAATATAACATAGCAAAATATGTGGGATACAGATAAAGCAGTGCTGAGAGGGAAATTTATAGCACCAAAAACTTATATTAGAAAAGAGAAAAGGTCTTGAATTAATAACCTAAGTTACCTCAAGAAACTAGGAAGAATAAAATAAGCCCCAAGCAAGCAGAAGGAAGAAAACAATAAAAACACAGAAATCAATAAAAGTAAAAATAATAAAAAATAATGGTAAAAATGAGTGAAATAAAAAATCTGGGCCATAAAAAATAAAATTGACAACATTTTAGTACAACTGATAAAAATGAAAATAGAGAAGAAATAATTGACCAGTATCAGGAATGATATAGAGGATATCACTACAGATATCATAGCCATTGAAAGGATCACAAAGGAATACCACAAATGATTTACACTAATAAATTTAACACCGTGGAAGAAATGGACCTATTTCCCCAAAACCACAAATTACCAAAATTCAACCAACATGAAATAGATAATCTGAAATGTCCTATAACCACTAAAGGAATTGAATGTGTAATTTTAAAGCTCCCTCAAAAAGAAATATCCAGCCTAGTTTTACTGTTGAATCTACAAGATATTTAAAGAATTAACACCAATTATACATATTTTTTCCAGAAAATAAAAGAGGAAGAAAAATTTCCAACTCATAGTATGAGGCAAATATTATCTTGAGTCTAAACCTAGACAATAGTACAAAAAAGAAAAACTACATGCTATATTGTTCATAAATTTGGACACAAAAATTCTCAACAAAATAGCAAATGGAATTCAATAAGTTTATAAAAAGAATACACCATGACCAAGTGGAATTTATCCCAGATGTGAAAGGCTGATTCAACATTAAAAAATAAATCAATATATATGTATATATATGATATGTATTGTATCAACGAATTAAAGAAGAAAGAGCAGATAATCAGTATTAACTGATTTGAAAAATGCATTTGACGAAATTCAGTACTCACTCATGATTGAAAAAAAAAAAAAACTCTCAGTAAGTTAGGAAGAGAGGGAAATTCTCTCCCATTAAGAAGGTATCTAGGGACTGGGGTTGTGGCTCAGTGGCAGAGCGCTCGCCTCGCATGTGTGTGGCCCGGGTTCAATCCTCAGCACCATGTAAACATAAATGCATTGATTGCATTGTGTACAACTAAAGTAAATAAATAAATATTAAAAAAGAAAGTATCTACAGGAAAACCTACAGATGATATCATGCTTAATTATGAAAGACTGAATGCTTTCTCCCTAAGATAAAGAACAAGATGTCTATTCTCACCACTTGTACTCAACATAGTACTGAAAATTCTAGCCACTGCAATAAAGCAAATCTATTCCTACTTGCAGATGTCATTGATGCCTATATAGAAAATATCAAGGGGCTGGGTTTGTGGCTCAACAGTAGAGCGTGTGCCTAGCTTGTGTGAGGTACTGAGTTCAATTCTCAGCACCACATATAAATAAATAAAAAATAATAAAGGTCCACTGACAACTAAAAAAATATTTTAAAAAGTCCTCTTAGAACTAATAACTATAATAATTAAGTTCAGGAGGGTAACAGAATCAGGATGAGCAGAAAACACTAATCTTATTTCTATATACTCACAATTATATGGAAACATACATTTAAACAGTTATTCCAAAGAAAATAAAACACTTAGGGTTAAACTTAGTGAAATACGTACAGGCTTTGAGTACTGGAAATTATACAATGCTTATTAAAGAAACAAAAGAATGTATTAATAAATGGTGTCATGCCATATTCATGGATTGGAAGACTTAACATAATAAAACAGTTATTTCTCCCTGAGTTGATCTACATAGTTAAAGCAATTCCTATCAAAATACCAGCAAATTTTTCTGTAGATGTAAAAAGGGTTATTCTAAAATTTATATGGAAAGGCAAAGAAAGTAGAGGAAAGTGGAAGAAATCACTCTATGTCATATTCCTGCTTACTGTATAGCTACAGTAATTAAGACAGTGTTTGTGGGAATAGAATAAAGAATCCAGAAATAAACCCACACAAATATGACCTACCGATATTTTACAAAGATACAAAACATCACTGAAAAGAAGACAGGTAGCCTTTCCTTTTTTCTTTCTTTCTTTTTTAAAAGATTGTATTTTATTTTATTATTATTTTTGTTGATATTAACATTTTATTTGGCACATATTTGCTAGAGTAGAAGTGGGCAAAAATAAGATAAATGCAAACATCTCACAGAAGGCAAAAATTACACTAAATTTATAAGTATAAAATAAAAATGAGAATGTTGTTTACTGAACATAGCAAAAAATAGATACTTATGACTTTAAAGTAATAGTGATATTACCAGCAAAAGATCAGAAGCACAAAAAATATTTAATTATCAATTATGTTATACATTATTTTACATTTTATCTTCATACAATGATGCACAATTTTTTTGAAGGAGGAAAGATTTATTTGGGCTCATGGTTTCTGATTTTTCTTTTTTTTAATTCTAAGTTGTTATAAATGACAGCAGAATGCATTACATTTTATATTATACTTATAGAGCACATTTTTACATATCTCTGGTTGTATACAAAGTATATTCACGCCATTCATGTCTTCATACATGCATTTAGGGTAATGATATCCATCTCATTCTACCATCTTTTTTTTTCTTCACCCTTTTGTCCCCTCCCTTCCTTTCCCTCCCCATTTGCCATTCTAGTGTTCCTCTAATCCTCCTATGCTCCCTGTCCCAACCCCACTGTGAATCAGCCTCCTTATATCAGAGAAAACATTCAGCATTTGGCTTTTTGGGATTGGCTAACTTCACTTATCATTATATTCTCCAACTTCATCCATTTACCTGCAAATACCATGATTTCATTCTCTCTTATTGCTGAGTAATACTCCATTGTGTATATATACCACATTTTCCTTACCCATTCATCTACTGAAGGGCATCTTGGTTGGTTCCACAGTTTAGCTATTGTGAATTGTGCTGCTATAAACACTGATGTGGCTGTGTCCCTGTAGTATGCTGTTTTTAAATCCTTTGGGTATAGACTGAGGAGTGTGATGGCTGGGTCATAAGGTGGTTCCATTCCCAGTTTTCCAAGGAATCTCCATACTGCTTTCCATATTGGCTGCACCATTTTTCAGTCCCACCAGCAATGTATGAGTGTGCCTTTTCCCCCACATTTTCTCCAACATTTATTGTTGTTTGTGTTCTTAATAGCTGCCGTTCTGACTGGTGTGAGATGAAATCTTAGAGTAGTTTTGATTTGCATTTCTCTAATTGCCAGAGATATTGAACATGTTTTTCATGTATTTGTTGATTGGTTATATATCTTCTGAGCAGTGTCTTTTCAGTCTCTTGTCCCATTTATTGATTGGGTTATTTGTTTTTTTGGTGTTAAAAATTTTGAGTTCTTACTAGAATGGCCAAAGGAAAGGGAGGGGAAGGGGGGGAGCAAGGGAAGAGGGAGGGGGGAAGGAAAAAAAATTGGTGGTGGAATGAGATGGATATCATTATCCTAAATGCATGATTGAAGATCTGAATGGTACTTATATACTTTGTATACAAGCAGTTGTATGTAAAAAGATGCTATACTTGTGCATTATGAATAAGTAAATAAATAATTTAAAAATTTTTGAGTTCTTTATATATTCTAGTGGGCTTTCTATTCACCTCACTGATTGTTTCTTTTGCTGAGAAGAAGCTTTTTAGTTTGAATCTATCCCATTTATTGATTCTTGATATTAATTCTTGCACTACAGGAGGCTTATTAAGGAACTTGGGGCCTAATCCGACATGTTGGAGATTAGAGCTTACTTTTTCTTCTATTAGGCATAGTGTCTCTGGTCTAATTCCTAGATCCTTGATCCACTTTGAGTTGAGTTTTGTGCATGGTAAGAGATAGGGGTTTAATTTCATTTTGTTGCACATGGATTTCCAGTTTTCCCAGCACCATTTATTGTAGAGGCTATCTTTTCTCCAATGTACATTTTTGGTGCCTTTGTCTAATATAAGATAACTGATATTATATGCGTTAGTCTCTGTGTCCTCTATTCTGTACCATTGGTCTACCAGTCTATTTTGGTGCCAATTCCATGCTGTTTTTGTTACTATTGCTCTATAGTATAATTTAAGGTCTGATGTAGTGATGCCAGACAGATAACCTTTTCACTACTGCTGGAGCATTTGGACTTCCATGGGCAAAAATAAATAAATAAAACAAAATACTTACTTACTCTGTGAAAGATATTGTTAAGAGGATGAAAGGAGCTGGGCATGGTGGTGCACACCTATAATACCAGCTATTTGAGAGGCTGAGGCAGGAGGATCATAAGTGAGGCCCTAAGCAACTTAGTGTGTCCCTGACTCAAAATAAAAAATAAAAAGGTCTGGGGACTTAGTTCAGTGGTAAAGCACCCCTGGGTTAAGATGAAAAGGCAAGATTCAGACTGAGAGAAAATATTTGCAAACCACATATCTGACAGAGGATTAATATCTAGACTTTATAAAGAACCCTCAAAATTAAACAGTAAAAAACAGATAATTACAAAATACATGAACAGATATTTCACTGAAGAGGGCACAGATAACAAATACATTAAAAGAAATACAAATTAAAATCACAACAAATTATCACTATTTACGTATAGAAAAGCTAAAATAAAAATGGTTCAAACACCAAATACTGGCCAATATGTAGAGGAACTAGATCAGTTTGGTGGGAACAGTTTGGTGGTTTATTAAAAACTAAGCATATAATTACCTTATGACTCAGCAATTGAGCTTTTGGGCATCTATTCTAGAGAAATGAAAACTTATGTTTACATAAAAATCTATATGTGAATACTCATAGCAGCTTCATCTATAATAATCTCAAACTGAAAACTGTCTATATGTACTCCAACAGATGACTAGTAAAACTATGGCATGTACATCCTCTGGAATACTATCCATTAATGGCAAAGAATAAATTATTGCTAAACAGTAATGTGGATGAATTTCTAGTATATTATGCCAAATGAAAAAACCAAACTCCAAAAGTTACATTCTGTATGATTCCATCTACATAACACTGTTTGTAATAACCACATTGTAGAGATGGAGAAGAGAGTGGTGGTTGCCAATTAGGGATAGGGTTGAATAGAGGTGGGTGAGGTCATAAAAGGACAATGGGGGAGATACTTGTGGTAATGGAAATATCTTGATGGTTATATGGATACAAAAAACTGTTCATGGAATAAAAGTGCTTAGAACCAAACAGGCACACACAAAAGGATACAAATAAAACTGGAGATATCTGAATAAGATTGGTGAATTGTATCAATGTTAATATTCTGGTGGTAATATCACACTATAATTTTGCAAGACACTACCACTGGGGGAAACTGGGCAAAGGGTACAAGGGACCTCTATGTATTATTTCTTACAGCTACATGTTAATATGTAAATGTCTCAAAATAATACACTTTATGAAGTGGGAGCCACAGAGCCACAAAACATAACTGGCATCCCAGAATCTATTAAATATCAGTAAATTATTTGCTAAAATAGCCAGCACAAATCAATGAACAAGGGAGTTCATATTGAGACAACTGGACAACTGCTTGGGGGAAATGATACAATTCAAGTCCCATCTTATAACAAATATAAAAAATTTCTAAATGAATATAAATGGAATTATTTTGGGTACACTATTTTTTACCCAGATAATGGGAGACATCACAACACCGAAGATTGATAGATGAAACTTTACAAAGATTAAAAACTGGGCTGGGGTTGTAGCTCAGTGGTAGCATGTGTGAGGCACTGGGTCTGATTCTCAGCACAGCATATAAATGAGTAAAAATAAAGGTCCATCAGCAACTAATATTTTTTAAAAGATCAAAAACTTATCTATGTAATAGCCAAAACTCATGGAATGAAAATAAAATGGGGAATATATTTGTTACCATTATGGAACACATTTATTGTGTATTAAATACAGGACACATGCATACTAAGAAGATGCAAACACTATGATTTAACAAAAACTGGATGAAGGCAATAAACTGACAATTCCCTTTGATATACGAGTAGCAAACACACAAAGATGGCCCACCTCCCTAGTAATCAGAGAAATACATTTTCAAAATGAGATTAATAGTATTCATGAGGCATCTACCATCTCTGATCCCATATTTGGAGTAGTAAGTGGAATATCCATTTTCAAATCAGTTTGTCAACGTGTAAATGTTCCTGTGTCTGACTCAGAAATATTATAGCTGTGTATTTATTCTGAGGAATAATTATTAATGGAGAACACTTATATATACAAAGGTACTAATTGTAAGTGTTCTTTATAATAGCAGAATGTGGAAATATTCTACACTTTCAATAATAGAGGAAAAATCAAGTACATGATAATGAATTCACTTAATAGAATTGTATGCAACCATTGAAAATGTTTATTGTCATTAGGTGATATTATTAGAATGCGGTGGGAAATACTTATTATTTAAAGATATTATGAGACAAAAACAGGACTAAAATTATATGTGATATTATTTCAGTTGAGTAGATACTATGAAGAGAAACATTTAAACAAAATATACAGATCATTGAAGGTAGTTATGATTGAATGTTTACACTGAAGCTAGAATAGACTTTTATGCTTATAATTTCTAAATGAGCATTATAATGAACAATTCATTTTAAAAGCATAAATTATGTGTAATCTACAGTACTTTTACATTAACTGTAAATTTTTCTAAAGCAGTAAGATATTTTTCAAAAGGCCATTTCTATCTCATTGAAAATTTCTTTTTTTCCCCCCAAAACTAAGGATCCATAAAATAGAAGGTGTGAGAGAGATAATCCAAGATAGCAATGGTCCACAATTTATGCTACATTCCTGTCAAGTTTTTGGACCTTCCATTTGAGTCAGGATGTCAGTGAATGAGAAACCAACTCTATCTCATGTGCATAGCAATGTGGACATTAGGAATTGGTGGGGACATTTTAGTGGTTGGTTTGCATGCTGGAGCTACATGCTCAATGGAAAATTTGAGAGCCCCAGAAGCCCATTTCAATGGCTGGACCAATGTGGGAAGAGGTTATGGAGATGACAACTGAAAAATTTTGTGGCTTTGTAGCACCTTGAGGAACATGAGAAGTTTAAATGAGAGAAGTCACCCCTATCTCAGAACCAGTACATTGGTCGTCTGGCTGAGAAAGTGGACAAGGATAATCCTAGGGGGTGAAGAGCATCAGAGTTCATCTGATAGGGGCCAAGGTGAGCAGGGGTGGCTGGAGGCCATCACTAAGCCCTGTTGATTCTACATCCTGAGTATCAACTTGACTCAAGTTCCTACTCTTCATCCCTGCCACCACTACCTTGACTAAAGCCTTCATCATTGCAACAGCCTGTTTTATCTGGTCTCCCTGCTGCCCATCTCACCTCTCTCTGCATGGACCAACATAGTTCCTTAATTCAATTCTTTCTTTGTCATTCCACTGTTTAACATGCTCCAGAAAAAGCTCCTACTGTGAACTGTACTGCTATAAATATTGAAATGCAAATACCACTATAATATGTTGATTTCAACTCTATTGGATAATTACCAAGGAGTAGGAGGGTCATGTAGTGGTCCCGTTTCTAGTCATTTTTGTTTTGTTTTGGAGGAGTCTCCATACTATTTTCCATAATGGTTTTATTAATTTGCAGCCTTACCAACAATATATAAGTGTTCATTTCACCCCATATGCTTTGTCATCACTTAGTATTATATATATCCTTGATGCTTGCCTTCTAACCTGGGTGAGATGAAATCTCAGTGTTGTTTTGATTTTCATTTTCCTTATTGCCAAGGATGCTGAACATTTTTTCATATATTTGTTGGTCATTTGCATTTCTTCTTTTTTGGGGGAGGGGTACTGGGGATTAAATTCAAGGGCACTTGACCACTGAGCAACATCCCCAGCCCTATTTTGTATTTTATTTAGAGACAGGGTCTCACTGAGTTGCTTAGCACCTCACCATTGCTAAGGTTGGCTTTGAACTTGCAATCCTCCTGCCTTAGCCTTCTGAGCCGCTGGGATTACAGGCGTGCGCCACCATGCCTGATTGCATTTCTTTTTTTTTAATATTTATTTTTTAGTTGTAGTTGGACACAGTACCTTCATTTTACTTATTTATTTTTATGTGGTACTGAGATTGAACCCAGGGCCTCACTCATGCTAGGCAAGTGCTCTACCACTGAGCCACAGCCCCAGACCCTTGCATTTCTTCTTTTAAGAAAAGTTTAGTTCATTTGTCCATTTATTGATTGGTCTATTGGAGTTTTTGTGTTAAGTTTTTGAGTTCTTTATACATTCTGGATATTAATCCTCTGTGAGAAGAGTACCTGGCAAAGATTTTCTCCCTTTCTGTAGGCTCTCTTTTCATGCTCTTAATTGTTTCCCTTGCTATGCGGAAGCTTTTTAATTTGCCATCCCACTTACTGATTGTAGGTGTCCATCAACAGATGAATGAATAAAGAAAATGTGGCATGTATACACCATGGAGTTCTACTCAAAGATTTTCTTTTGCTGGTAAATAGATGGGATTGGAGAACACCATGCTAAATGAAATAAGGCAGACCCAGAAAGTCAAGGGCCAAATGTTTTCTCTCCTATGAAAGCTAAAAAGAAAAAAGGAATAAAAAGGGGAATCTCGTGAAAATAGCAGGGAGATCAGTAGAGTATAAGGTGGGAGGATTCTGGAGGGAGGGAAGGACAGTGGAATGAAATGGAGCAAATTATATTATATGCATTTATGAATATGTCACAATGAACCCCACTATTATGTATAATTATGATGTACTAATTTAAAATAAATAGAAGGAAGGCCAGCAGAGTAGAGCAAGGATGTTAGAGGCAGGAGGAGAGGGAAAGGGAAAATACTGAGAATGAAATGGAGCAAATCATGTTATATGCATTTATGAATGTGTCCAATGAACCTACTATTATGTATAACTATAATGCACTAATAAAAATATATATAAAAAGAAAAGCTCGGGGCTGGGGTTGTAGCTCAGGGGTAGAGTGCTTGACTCGCATACGTGGGGCACTGGGTTTGATCCTCAGCACAACATAAAAATAAAGGTATCATGTCCATCTACAACTAAAATTTTTTTTTTAAAAAAAAAAAGAAAGAAAAGCTCCTTTATAGGACAGACTAGGGGCCTCATGTGACCTCTGGCTTCCTTTTTCCTTCTCCTCTGCTATTCCTTACTGCCTCTACTACATATTCACAAAATATTTGCAGCTTCTAGAACACTCTACATTCAGGCTTTAGTGCCTGTGGTTCCCCTCACATACAATGGCTTTTCCTTACAGTGGAAAACTCGTGTTCATCTCTCAGCACTCAGTAACTGTCAAACCTCTGTGCAACCTTTCCTGACTTCTCTTCCCCATGCCATTCCCCACCCTTCCCATACAGCAAAAGGCCCACTTGTTAGGTGTTCACCTAGTTCATATCAAAACGCACTGCCTACAACATAGTGTATTACTAACAGTTTTTTTTTACTCATATGTCAGTGTCCATATATTAACCATCTCTCTAACTGAAGTCTTTTGCTCAGTGACTGGGTAACCAGTAGGTGCTCAGTAGATGTTTATTGGATAAATGAGTGAATCGCCCATCTGGTAAGCATGTGAAAACTAGATTATGAGGAGATGCTGTGTTAGAGAAGAGGATATAGATAAAAGAATCAGACCTGAGATGGGAAATTTCCTGGGTCATTATTTAAAAATTACCAAATATTAGAATTACCGATCTCCAAAAATCATCCTGACCCACCCTGATAGATTTTGTTGTTCTTTCCTGTTGTTGGGGCATGTCCTTTCTTCCCTCCATTTTTGTAGGCACCCCTTTAACTTTATGAACATGATCCTTCCACGTTAATTTCAGTCCCAAAGCACCCTCTGTCCCCCTTCCTAAGCCCAGTCCTTCCCTTTATGAACTCCTCTTTTGTTCCTTCCCTCTGCAAGAGCAGCCACTATGGAAATGCAAAAGGGTGCTACTGTACATTTCTTTGGGAATGGGGGCCATGGTGCCTATTTATTATGCATTAATCTGAATCAATATAATCTTTCCTGAGAACCTAAGCACCTCAAAGGGCAGCAAATATGAATCACAACTGCCAGCAAGGATCAAACATTAACCCAGGGTTGTGATGAGGCCAACAAAAGAAATAGGCTAGTAATTGCCTTTCAGGATATCAATCCCTAACTTATACACACATACACTCTCAACACACACAAAACCTTTATGGATCTTTCATCCATGAACTTGCCCAATTATAATTGCCCAGCTGTGTCTTTAGTTGTATTCAGGCTAGGTCCTGGCAACTGAGACCTCACGTGCCTGATCCAAGAACTCTGACCAGTTATGAGATCTATAGAGAAAGTCTTTGTTACTGAAATGGTTGAAGACACATTCATAGACAAATATTTCCACAGGTACCATTCCGTACTCAGGACTCATTTCAAACCTCCAAAGCCTGAGTGAAACAAGCTGGAACTGGTACATGCTGTTGATAATCATTATTATCAGTTCTCAAACTTGCATTGTGTATCTTTCGGCCCCTGTATAGATTGGGTTCTTAATTTAACTCTTCTTTTTCATAAGAGGAAATTCTGCTAGAAGGATTGGTACTACCAAGGCTGACTTCCAGTAGGCACAGTAGACAGAGTGCCTGGGGTACTATTTCTATGAACCTTTAAGAGGTTCATAGAAAATTTTTAAATCTTTCAAAGTCAGAAGGAAAAGAAAGATCTTTTAGATTGAAGAAACTGTTTTAACACATAATACTAATATATTCATCGTTTTGCCACTGCAATTGTAAATGTAACTTTTCATATCTTTTTATGGAGGAAGGAGTCCACAAAGGCAAAAATGCTCACAAAAGTCATAATTTGGCCCTGGTTACTACCACACTAGGCTTGCGCTCATATCACGGTTAGAATACAGCCTTTCAAATACAAGTTTAAATTTCCATACTAGTTAAAAACCGTGCAGGAGGCTCCCTAGGTATTTCACACTCTTGTGGCCACCCCAAATTCTACAAGAGGGAAGTCATGATGAATACACACAGCGTTGGGAATTGAGGGGGTTTAAGCATACAGAGAACAGATAGATTCAACTGCTCTCTGTTCTGATGAAAGTAATTCCTGCTCTGCCATTCTCTCTGAAATATCTTCATCCTGCTTTGATTAATAGAAAAGAAAATCTTTACATCTTTAGGGATTCATTAAACCAACGTAGTTGCTTCCTTTGCTTTTGTAAAACATTTTAAAGATTTCATTTTTTAATGATCAATAATACTATTGATACGTATTATTTACTGGTCAGCAACCAGATATTCACCATCTTTTCAGTTCCTAGCCCCTTGTCTGGCAAACACTAGGTGCTTAATAAATGTTAGACTAACATGTGAATCATTCCTTGGGTAAAAATTAGAATCCGTCCATGGACTAATTTTGTCTTGACTAATCTCCCACTTTGCAAGAACAATCTTCGACCGGTATCACAAACGGCATTTTAGGGTGATCGCCTGGCCCTTCCCACCTCCCTCGCCTCCATCCACCAGCCACCTCCTCCCTCCTGGGCTCTGTTCCTCTCTCTTCTTCATCCTGGGGTCTGGAATGGTCCCCAGCCCCCCGGGAGGCAGCAGGGTCCCTGATCCTCAGATTCTCCCGGTGCGTCCTCCAGCCCCCAATCCAGGGCTCCCCTTCCTCCTGCCACCCCGCGCCGCCCACAGCCACGCCCTCCCCGTGGGCGAGATCACCTGTCCCTCCTCCGCCGCCGCCTCCTCGGGTACCCTTTCGCCCCCCTCCTGCTCCCCCTCCTCCGCCACCTCCCTCAAGCCCTCCCCTTCCCCGCCTCCTCCCACCCCTTGGTGTATATAGTAAAGGCCGGGCGCCGCACGCAGACACACACTCGCCAGGACACAGGCGCACACACGCTCACGCACAACCGGCAGCAGCGGCGGCGACAGCGGCTGGTGACAGCGGCGACGGAGGCTCCCACCGCCGCGCACCCCCTTCAGGCGGCCGGCGAAGAGACCAGATCGGAGACTTCCCGCACCCGCGACCACCCCGCGGCTTCCTGGAGGCGGCGGCCCGGATTGCGAGGTAGCGGCCGCGGCGCCCCCGTGCGGGCCAGGGTCACCCCCGCCCTCCCCAGGCGGACCTGCCACCGGGACCCAGGGGGCGCGTCGGGCTGGGCGCGCCTGGCGGGGGCCCGGCGCCTGGGGAGGGGCCTGCTCCCGGGGGCAGGACGGCGCCCAGAGGCCCGGGCCAGCGGGGAGGGCCGGGCGGGGGCGGGGACGCGGGCCAAGGCCGCCACCCGTAAGGCGCGCCGGGGCCCCGCTCTTGCTCCGGGCGCCGCGCACTGGCCGGCGGGGCCGGGGACGGTCGGGGAGGCGGCGCCGGCCCGCGGGGCGGGGGCCCCGAAGTGGGTTTCGGGCAGCCACCCGCGCTGGCACCGGGCGCAGAGGGCGGCGCGCGGCAGACTCCGTGCCCGGGCACCGCACCGGGCCGCCTCCGGATCTGCCATTCTGCCCCGGCCCGGAAAACCCGGCGCCTTCCAGGCCCTTCGAAAGATGGATTCTGTTGACGTATTTGGCGGCCCTGGCGAGCCGGGTGGAAAGTTGGGTTTTGCCAGATCGTGCTGGGCTCCTCTTTGTGACACTCAGCCAGCCCCGCATCCCCCTGGAGCCGGGTGAGTGTGCGTCGGCGCTCAGGGAGCCCGGTGCCCCCCAATGCCCAGTCCCGGGGTGGCCGCACCAGCTCGGGCTTTCTGCCATGTTAGGCACCGAGCAATGTCCTCGCTGCATTTTTTTGCGTGCGTTTCAGTGGCGCCTTTTGCTGCGGAGGGAGTTATTGCGTCTCTCCGCGTTGGCTTTTTCGGGGTTGGGGTTGTGCTCTGTGTGTTTGCTTGTTTGCCGTTTAAAGCCCGACTATTGTTCAGGATAAGCTCCGCCTGGGTGGGGAAATGGCATCCCACCACAGTTGCTGGCGAGGGGTAGAAATGTTGCCAAACAGCTGCTGCTTTGTGTTTCCCTATCAGAAGTCCCTGGAGTAGGTTTGGGGCACGACGGATGGATGGAGAGAGGGATGGGGTACGAAGGAAGAAGGTGGCTTTGGAGAAGCGGATCGTCACCCACCCCCCTGGCATGCAGTCAGCCTTCCTTTCTGCCTGCCAAACTTTTATGAATATTCCTTTTGTGGCGGGGGGGGGAAGCTTAATTGAATTTAGCCTATTTTCTAAGGAACTGCAACCCGGCTTTAACAATGGTTTGGGAACTTAATCAATGAGAAAGGCAGGGAGGAGGAGGAGACGCTGACACCATATGGGGATGTGGCTGCTTCTTGCAGAGTCAGGTAGAGGAGAGGTGGGCAGGGCAGGGCGTAGCGCCCGGGTGGCCGCGTTCCCGGAACTGTTGGTAGCTTTTACCTGTGCCCACTGGTGCCACCCACCCTAGTGCCCCCACCTTCTGGGCTGCCCAGAAACTGAAGATCAGGCTTGAGAGGCGGCTTGCGGCAGCGAGCGGGCCAGCCCCCCTCATCTGGCGTTTTTAAGGATGTGTAAATATTTTGCTGAGGATAAGTGACATCAACAGAATGATATTCCGCAGAGCCCGGGTGTACAGCGATGATAAATAGATACGGCCAAACAAAGTTTTGATAACCGCGTATTCTCATGGCTCGCTCTGTTTCATTTGGGTCTTTGTTTTTGTTGGTTTAGCATTATCTCGCATCCTCTGGTGTGATCCCTTTATTTAGCCGATTCTTGGACCGTCTTTTTAGAACAGAGAGAAAAGCAGCCAGCAGGGAGAAAACAATTCTTAGCCTTAGCGTGCATCAGGCAAGGTTTTCTGTGCTTTTCCCAGGGGCTCTTTCCCACCGTTTTCTAGACGTCTCTCTTCCTCCTTTTGAGTCATCAGAATTGTTTGTTGGTAGACCAAGAGACTTTAGCTAACTTTGCAAACGCTGTGTGGCAGTACCTTTTGTTACAGTGGAGGAGTGGTGGTGTGGAAGGGGTAAGGAGACTAGTGGGTGACAGAGCCCCTCCCTAGTGCCACAGTGCACTCCTACCCCCAGCTTTTCCTTCAGTTTTCTCCTCAAAGGGCAACATGAGGAGCTGTGCCACTTGCAGAAGCCAGGGGTGGGCTGGAAGGCGCAGCATCATAAGCCTGGTGGCATCCATTTCTTTGCCCTTTAGATGCCCAGAGATCCTCCCCAACCCCAGACACCCCACTTCCTCCACATCTGCACAGTATCCTGCAAATGGACGCTTGATTCTTATCCTGACAGATGCCCACTGGAGGCATGTCCAAGGTAGACTTGGCACTGTGAACCAAGTCAGACTGGAACTTGGGGCACTGACTGTTTTTGGTGTCAGCATGGGGACCATTCGGCCATGGGGCAGGGGGTCTTGATAAGGTTTGGCCCAGGAGAACCTGCTCATCTCAGGAACAAATGAGAAAACAGTTTTCCAGGTGAAGCCAGTTGCTGGCATGAGAACTCAGTTGGTGGGCAGCTGGGGCAAGAACTGTAAAATAAATTGTAAAATCATGTATCCAGACCACAGAAGCACTGAGACCATGCGAGCAGCAAGAAAGAAAAAGCAAAGGCTGGGAGGTTATATGGCCAGGTGTTACCTGGAGGACTCTAGCGCCAGCAGCCAGAGAGCTGTGCCTATAATGACCCAGAAACTGAGGATAGGATTGGCTTCTCAAATCCCTTGACCCAGAATGGTGATACTCTGTATGTACAGATAACCATACACAGTGTGCTCCAAATCCACAATAAGAAAATACCAAGTGTCTGTTCTCTGGGTCCTCCTCTAACCTTAGATTTTGGCGGAGGAGGGAGGCAAGTGGAGAAAAATAAATTGGGAAGGGAGCTAGCATTTATTGTTGCCCTCTGTCTGCCAAACACTTCACATGTGGGAAACCTTTTCAGTGACCCTGCGACCCCTATGAAGCATTATTTTACAGATAATGCTCAGAGAAATTTCCAGTCACGAGTCCGATTCCAGACTTTGGTGATTATGATTTAAAGGGGCAATATGTCCTCTGCCCCTGCTCAAAGTCTTTTATTTATTTCTCCCAACAGGCCAGAATCTTCAGTCCATCCCCCTTCATAAAATATGCTACCTAATTGGTGTGGGGGTGGGGTGGGTGAGGCAGCCCACCAGTGAGGCAGCCCAGTTACCCATGACATACATTTATGTGTCAGGTGAATATATCCAAAATGGCACCTTTTCATCCAGGAATCCCCAACACCCTACTGTTGCTAAATAAATGAGAGCTGAGTGACCAAATGTTGAAGCTGTTGGAGTGAATGGTGATGGGGATAGAGCTGTTGATCATTGTCAGGAGAAATCCAGGGGTTTGTGTGTTTCTTGGGGACTCAGAGTTCCTGGTGTTGTGCTCTGAGCCCTTTGTGGCTATGTGCTGACAAGCTCCAATTTGATCCTTACAATATCCTTGTGAGATGGACGTTATCAATTGCAACTTTCTAGATGAGGAAACGGAGATTCAGACAGGTTAACTGATTAGCCCAAGGTCCGTGGTGGGACCAAAGGGGGATGAGGAATTTTTTATTTGTTACTGTCTCAAATAATAAACACTAAATAAAAATGAGGAGGGGACTTGCCATGCAGATGCATCATCAAAGCAAATCCCTAGTCTCCTTCCAAACAGATGGTATGGTAGCCTTTAACCCTCTAGAAATTCTGGAGCTATTGGAAGAGCCAGAATTTGAATCCATATGTGAGGGGCTTCTGACTCTGCTGTCTCTCTGATCAGAATATGAGGGGGACCCCAGAGAATAAGGCTCTTCTGGAAGCGGGGAAATGGCTAAATTACACTTTTCCCATGCACAAAAGCCTGTGTGGGATTCTGAATTAAGCTTGATTTGGGGATCAGGGTGACATCCTTGTTGTAGTGTTGGCAGCTCTTGTCTTTGAGAATGCTTCTGATTACCACTTCTCCCTCCCACCTGACCATCTGCCCGGGTCCCCATCATCTTGTTGTTTCCGGATTCAAGACCTCTCCTTCGTGGCTCACAATTTTTGATGAGCCTCTCAAGTCTGCTGCTCCCCTGCATTCTGATGGCAGCTGGTGAGGAGGGGATTTTGGCGGCCACATTAGTACTTCTGGATTTCACACATGACCCTCCTTCTCTCTCTGGCCAAGAACACACACAAACACACATGCATGCTCAGACACAGGCACATATAATTTGATCATTTTCTGTATCTGCTTCACCAAATTAGATTGCAAACCCAGAATTGTTACTGAAAGAAGTACATGACTTTGGTGATCTGTCCTAGCCCCTGCTCTGAACAAAACAGAGGAACTAAGAAGGAGGTGGCTCAACCAGCAGACGCAATATTCATACCCGTTAGCCTCCCCACAGCTGTGGGACAACTCCCTCACAATGTAGGTATGGTCCCTCATAGTCTATTTGGGCTGCTATAACAAAAGAGCATAAACTAGATGGCCTATGAACAATGGAAATTTATTTTTCACAGTTCTAGGAGCTGGGAATTCCAAGATCAAATTGCTAGCAGTCACTGTTTTGTGAAGGCCTGTTTCTTGGTTCATAAATGGTGACTTCTTATTGTGCCCTCAAATGGCAAAAAGGGCAAGCAAACTCCCTGGGGTCTCTTTTATAAGACTACTAATCCCATTGATGATCTGATCACATCCCAAAGCCTCCACTTCTTAATACCATCACCTTGAGGATTAAACTTTCAACATATGAATTTTGGGGGGGGATACAAACATTTAGACCATGCATGGTTCCAGGGACTTTCATAAAGCCCATTTTAATCTGCATTTAGAGGTAGAGCTGGGATTCTAGAACATCCCAATCCTGGTAGTTGCAATTTCTGCTGTCATCATTAGCTCTAATAACTCAATAATTATAGATAATTTTGGAGCATGCCCTACTTAAACCTGTCATTCCCCTTCCCATGGCCTTTTGGTCTTTCAGCTTAGCACTGTGTAGTAGAAATTCCTATGGTGATGGAAATGTCTTATATCTTTGTTATCCCATACTGTAGCCATTAGTTGCATGTAGCTATGGAGCACCTGAAAGGAACCTAATCCAAATTAGGGTGTGCTATAAATGAAATATAAGCACAAGATTTCTAAGACTTGGTACAAAAAAGCTTACTGATAATTTTTGTCTTGATTACATGGTGAAATGATATTTGGAATATATTGCTAAAGAGATAGAGCATTAAAATTAGTATTGCCCGTTTATGTTAATCTTTAATGTGCCTACTAGAACATTCTAAATTACATAGTTATTTAGCTATTAGACAGCACTGCTCTGGAACACACCAACCATCAAACTTGTGATGTCATAGCTTTTCCAGATGTGCTGGGGGCATAAATGCCCTCTGTCTGGATGGTAGATGAGAGGCCTGGGGCTGATTCAGTAGCAAGACAGCCTGCTATCAGATGATTTTGATTTTCAGCAGCTGGGGTGGTATTTTGGGGGGGTCCCCATCAGGCCTACCCATGAACATGTTTGTTTAGTTGTGTTCTGTGAGGAATGTGGGTCCCAGAAACCTAATGGAGAGAGCAAGGCAGGGGTAGGGGAGCAAAGGCCAGGCTGGCCTGAACAAAATGGCCTCTTGTCTTTCTTTTTCCACCACCCAGCCCACTCCAGGCTAGTGTTCTTGTCCTTTGGAGAGTTGTCTCCTGCCTGGGCTAGTGATTTCCTTGACACCTGCCCTCTTAGCAGCTTAAAGTAATATCCTTCATAGGGATTTGTGCTTGGAGAATAATGTCCCGAGGGGACACTCTCATGCTGAGAGTGGATTACTTGGGGCTGGGGCCAACCTTAACGAAGAGAAAGAAGAAAAGAGAATATACATAGTCATTTCCTGACAGCTTCATGAGAGCAAGGAGCAAGGATATAAATACAGTTTCTCTGAGGGTGACAGAATGCATGCAGAGAAGCCCAGTGTCACACACACACAAAAGTGCTGCAGATGAGGGTACCTGAGTAAAGGGAGATTTGGGTAAAGGGGAGATGATTTTGGCTGGCAATGTGCTATCATCTCAGTCATGGCCATGCATTCCTGGCCCTTCCCTGAGCGCTGGGCATGGCATGAATAGACAGAAAGGGATGGAATAATGAACTTGGGACTGTGGTGATTTATAGGTCAGGCGCCTGTGGCTGTGGCTCCTGAGGGGGCTGCCCCCACAGGGAACCCTTGGCTGACCTCCTTGGGCTCCTCGGAAGGAGCTGGTTTTGTTTCCCATGGCAGAAGCAGACTGTTTACTGGAGCACAGGAAGAATCCGACATTCTGGCGAAAAATAATTCATTAACAGCCAGGGTATTACCAGTTCCCTGGAAAAGCTCCTCCAGCTGCACTAGAGCAACTGTTCTTTTTCAGCGGCAGAAGCAAGCCTCGCTGGCAGCCAAGACTGGGTGTGTTGGGGCATTTTGTTGTTGTTGTTATTTTTGCCTTTGTATGTACGGCCACTTTTGCCTTGTAACTCAGAGAAAAGAATGGAGGCCTGGAAGGGTCGAAATGGTGTCAGCCATTCTTTCCTTCATGATTTAAGCCTGGAAGCTCTAGGCTGACTCTAAGAACATAGGTTTTTCCTGACCACAGCCCACCCCCAAGCTGGGGGCACTGCAGTCACACAGAATGTTCCAGAATTAAAGGAATTTTAGGGAATGGCAGCACCTGCTCTTAAGATCCTCTGAAAGCAATTGGCTGGAGGATTCTGCCCCGCCCCCCACCAACACACACACCAGGCGGAAAGTCCTATCTTGGCAGTGTGGAATTCTTTTGCTTACTATTAATTGGCACAGTGGGGCCAAAGTATGTGATTCATCATCCCAGTTTTGAGGGCATTTGGAAAGCCAGGCAAGCATAACCAAGAGAATGGGCTGCATGTTTTGCTCACTAAAGAATGATTGAATCTACAGTAAATAAAATGGAATGATTCAGGAAGCTTTTTATGCTCTGAAAAAAATCTGCTTTAAAAAAAACGTTTTTGTCTTCTTGTTTGTTTTTTAATAGCTGGGCTCAGAAGGGTGTACCCAGCTAGCAAGAAATGGGAAAGAATGGCATTTCCTTGTTTTAGTTTTTTTTTTAAACTCTAATTGCAGATTAAGATACAGTGTATTGATTTTGGTTTTGTATGGAACATAACTAGATAATCACTTTATTTTATGAGATATTAATTTCCATCCATTTAGACTGATGAAATATGCATTTAAAATGCCCCACCATCATCATGGTTATTTCTTTAGTGTTCCTAGATTTTGATTGAGAACCCATTTGATTTATGTGAAAAAGCAGTACATATGTCCTTGGTCTACACGTGTGTAAACTCACCTTAGGCTTTAAAGTAAATGAGGTCTTTTCCATCTGGTGACAGCCAAGATGTGCATGTTAAAGGCTAAGCATATTTGGCTTTATCTGGAGCACTGTTTCTCTGCCTTGGCCCTGTTGACATTTTTAGCCAGACCATTCTTTGCTGTGGGGGACTGTCCTGTGCACTGCAGAATGTTCAGCAGATACTCACTAGATACCAGTAGCATCACCCCATCCCCCATCCTGGACCCTGCCAAATGTCCCCTATGGGACAAAATCACCACAGTTGAGAACAACTGGTCTAGACCAAAATCTAATAAGTAATTTGTGGTTTTCAGAAAATTCAATTTGAAATAATAAAAGACACAATTTTTCTCTCTGACTTTTATATATACAATTCATGGGAGTGATTAATTAACAGTTGGAAGTGGGTCATGTGCCTGATTTAATTCTAAGGTTGGTGGAAAGGTCCATAGGATTGTATAAGCACAGAGTTCTTTTTTTTAAAGACAGGCAATTGAATAAGTCATAGGTAATTGGGGTACACATTGTAGGAACTAGCAGCTTCTCTGGTTTTTCATAAAGAGAACAGGTTTATTCCTCCCTAATTTCTTTTTCATATGCACCTGATTCCAGGCATGACTTCAAAGCCACCAGGCTCTTCCTCTACCCCCGCCCCTCCCCACTGTCATTTTTCCTGTAGCATCTTAAGCCAGAGCCAATTAATTTAGCCCTTTAGTGTACTTGGGAGAGCTCTGCTCATAACATTGTAACAGACTCATTTCAGACTGTGGCAACCCTTTTACCCACAGTTAAATTCCGTCTTTTCTAGTACTGCTTGAGAAAGTCAGTGGTGGATAGAGGGTGCATTTTGCACAATTATCGGACATTCAGTCTCTCCCTCTTCCAATTTTGTTTCCTCTTCACACATTATTTTCTTGCAGCAGCAATTCTGCTGGGGAAACTCCTCTCGGAAAGAGACATGGACAGAACTCCTTCCAGCAGCTACAACCTGGTAATACATACAGGCAGCAGGAGGAGATGACATGTTGCCACCAGGACAAGACCTCAACCATCTTCTTTTTGGCCACTTGAAAGGCTAGAAAGGAGGGTCATGCATATACAGGGAAGATGTTGCGAGGATAAACCATGTCCTTTGCATGTGTGGAAACAGAAGGGGCATGGAAGGGGCCGGAGGAAAGCAGAGACATGGATCCGTCATCACATAGGGATATTGTCCCCAGGTCACTCCCGCCCTGCCTGTCTCTCAGAGTGGGATGGGTGTCAGGGGATAGTGGTAGAAGTAGGGGCAGGTGCTCAGTGCAGGAATCAGTGGAGGCTGCTTCACTTTGCAGCTGCTTGAGATGGACAGGCCTTTTCCGAAATGTGTCTGAGGAGTTCAGAGTGTCATGCGCAGAGGGATTCCCTGACAGGCTTAGCCAGTGAGGGAAGATGGAAAGGTGAGCATTTAGGGGTGTACCAAGCCAGCAATATACCTTCCTTGGTGAGTTCCAGCCTCACTTGAAGAGTAGTTTGAGTCCTTGTCATCGTGAAGGAGAGGCAGTGAGCCGGTGGGGATCCACAGTGTGCTGGGCCCAGGCAGATAAATAATTGATTTGCAGCACGTGACACTTGGTCATTCTAGTTGCCAGCCCCTTGCAGGCCAGGATTTGGGTGATGGCTACAATGCTGGGAGAGGAAACAGGATCATAAATCTGGGCTTTGGAGGCCAGTCTTGTGGTGCAGAGGCCACTGGGGCCACCGCTGTGTGCTGTAGGAGCCAACAGACAGGTCCGAGAGGTATGTTGTTCCTCAAAATAATGGCAATGGAAATGGCTGTGAAAAACATTTAGACCCTTGTCATAAAAATGCAAACAGTCTTCCTGCTATAGGGAAAAGCTAAATAAACTCTATTGCAGCTGTATTAAGTAGAAACAGATTTGAAAATCGGGTGTTTTTTTTTTTTTCCTAGACACTTATTTATAGCAGGTTGGGCAAAGGCTGCCACTATCTTTTGCGACTCCGGAAGAGTGTTTTCCAGATGGTCCTGGCTGTTTTTCTCTTTATTAAGCTTAGCTGAACACAGCCTCGCTTGGAAAGGGTCACAGAAACCAGTGTTATTTTTTTTTCCAGATTACAATGGCCATTGATTGGCTAACAAATCAATGGATGGGAATGGATTGAGCATGTACCTATGAATTTCCTTTTGCATTTTATAAATAAGAAAAATGTCAAGGAAAGCTCAAAATTGGAGTCCTCTTTTCACTGTATACAGCAAAGCTTTGAAGACAATGCAGGGCTACATTTTCTACTAATTTACATTTAATTTCTTCTAAAATAATGCTCTTCTTTTTTTGCTAAAACTCTGCAACATTACTGTTTCCTTTCCAACATCTAAACAATGTCCAGATACATTTCAGATTGAGCAATTAGCTCTGGCTGCAATTTCCTTTTATGAAAAAAATCACTAGCCTTTAGACTGAATATGAAATTATTGAATGTGAAAATATCAATGTGAGGACATTTGTTCGAAGATCCTCTGTGGCTTATCACTTAGAAAAGGCTCATTCTGCCCTGCCCTATCAAGTTGGATGCACCTACACCAGAAATATTGAGTTTGTGCTTTTAGGAGCTGGGCAGCCCAATTTGGGGCTGAAGCATACAGCCTAAACCACCCAGGGAACCATCTTGGAATGTCACAGAAACCTGTGGTTCTCACAGGCCGGGCTTGTGGACAACTGCCTTCATGGAATAAGCTTTCTGCTCATTCATAGTGAAATGGAAGAAGAGTGAAAATGTAGTGACTTGATTTTTTTTTAAGCTAAGCCTTTTCCATGTTACAGAACTGCCCTTTATTCTAAAATGGTCTTTTCTGCTTTTCTTGGTATCAGTGTCTCTTTTATGATGGATCAAGGTAGTGGATGACATTTGTATTTTAATATCTTTATTTGACACGGTCAAAAGTTCTCTAACTTTTGTATCCTGCATTTTTGAAAATGTTACTTATCCATGGCATTAGGAAGTTTGGGATTCACCCAGGGACTCTGAGTAGATCAGGAAGAGGAGTCTTTGTTAGGATTCCTAAAGTGGAATAAACAATGTGAGTAAGGGTCCTGGGGCTGGCACCCTAAGTACCTTACTCAACTCTTCAGATCCCTGATCCACAGAGAGCTGGCTCCATCCAAAGCCCAGATGAAGAATAAACTTGCTTCTTCAGAGGAGTTTGAGGGGCAAAACTGGCCTGTTGAATGTGAATGTCAAAGCATACAGCCTCAACCCTTTATCTGTGGCTTTCAGCGTCAACACTACTGTCAATTCTCATGGTCTTGAAACCCCTTTATCTTCTCCTTAGCCCTACCCACTGCTACCATGAATTCAGATCTCAGAAAACCCTCCTGGCCCCAGCCTCCTCTCTTCTCTACCTGTTTCGTGCTGTTGTTCCCTTAGCTACCTGTGTCAGCTTCCTCTCACTAAAGCACCTTTCTAGTCTTATCACTCTAGCTCAAGAATATTCAATGACTCCCTATTTCTTGGTGAAGTAGAATAAAACTCCACATATGAAGCCCTTTCCCTGTTTTCCTAGCCCATTCTTCCCCTCATGGAGCACAAACAGGCTTTCAGTAGTACGTGATGGGAGGGATCTCTGGATTGTACAGCTGCTCTGGGCTGGGTATACATATATATATATGATCAGGGGGTAGAAGGGAAACCTAAAAAAGGTTACACAATCTCTTGGGCATCTGTCTACATGAAGAAAGCTGAAGCCTTAGGTCTAATGAAATAGATGGTTCCAGGGATTGTGGCATTAGTGGTTAACACAAAAAATAAAAGAAATCCTTTCACAAAATGAGGCTTTCTGGCTTCAAGAATTATAGCCTTACTATAAGTCTCTTACTGCTCTGGGTTAGAATGCCACCTTTCTGGCCTGCCACCAAATAGGTATTGCTTTAAAATGGCACTACTGGCTTGTCCTGTCAAAAACAGAGCCACTTACACAAGCTCTGAAATTTGCAATTGAAACATAGTGGCAGGAGTCCATAGTAGCCAATGCACACTATCCATTTTCTTAGGAAACATCTCTAATATCTACTCACAAAATCATAAAAGCAACAATATTACCTATCATTTATCAAGTTCCTGGACAGTTATACCAGGTGATTTACATCTAATCTCATCTCTTTGCTCCATAACAATTATATAAGTAAATGGGTATTTTGAGCTTCCATTCACAGAAGAGGAATTGGGGGCTCAGAGAGGGTTAGTAACTTACACAAGGTCACGCAGCTTAGAGGTAGTAGAACTCTGATTTTTATACAGCCTGGTTCAATAGAACTTTCTTCAGTAATGGAAACGTCCTCCACTGTCCAATATAGGAGTCACTAGCTAAGAGTAGCTATTGAGCACTAGAAATGTGGCTAGTATGACTGAGGCCTGAAGTTTTAATTCTGTTAATTTTACATTTAAATCACTTCATGGAGCAACTGTATTGGACAGTGCAACTCTAGAATGTGCTTGTTTCATGGATGCTTTCTGCCCCTCTGCTCTCTGTTTTAGGTATTTCTGTCCCACGATGCCCACCAACTTCACATCTCTCTTCCTCCCCCTTGGTCCAACACAACTTGTCTTTTTCTCAGAGGCCCGCAGCCCTGTGGTTCTCCAGCTGGAGCATGCATTAGAACTGCCTGGAGCTGGCTCACATCAGATGGCACAAGCTTCCTTCCTGCTGTGGTCCCAGGGAGCTGACCTTCTCCCAGCCCCACCTTTATTTGGGTGACAGTTGGGTTTGGTCTCTCCTTTGGCAGTTGTTCTTGAAGGCATCAATTTTAACGTGGAACTCCTTCAGAAGTGATGGAGAGTCAGAAATGGGGTGAAGGAGGAGAATGGTCTCTAGGAATTGCCTGACCACCATGGTGATTTAGGGCAAGCCCTGGTAAAGATGCCCATTTGCTGTCCCCATCTGCTGTCTCTGTGATTAAACAGGGACAGCAAAGTTAACTAGAAAGAAAACAAGTGAAGCACGTGAGACAAGCAGATGATGAAGCTGGGTCTCCCCTTATTTCTTCACCCCAATTAAAGTCTTTGTGTTTGGACAGGCAAAAGCCAGCTACCTTGGGGCAAGACTGGGGGCTGGGAAGGTCTAGAAAAGTCTCTGTAAAGGGTACTAAGATGCTGAGGTGTTTTTTGTTTTTTGTTTGTTTGTTTGTTTAAGAAAATACAGGTGGAAAGAAGTAGCTGAGGTTACTCATTAAATAGCCGCTAAGCTGTTTTTGTTATGAATATTTATAAAATAAGAGTAACTTGGAATTGCTTTTTGTCCTAAGTGCACAAATCTGTGTTTTTTTTTTCCCCCAGAGAACCTAGGCTCTCTTTTTTCTCTGTCTCAACCCTTTTTTTTTTTTTTTTTTTTGGTACTGGGGATTGAACTCAGGGGCACTTGACCACTGAGCCACATCCCCAGCCCTATTTTGTATTTTATTAGAGACAGGGTCTCACTGAGTTGCTAAGTGCCTCAGCCTCCCAAGTGCTGGGATTACAGGCATGCGCCACCAGGCCCGGCTTTTTTGTTTTGTTTTTTGTGTTTGGAGGGGAGAAATCATGGGTCTTTTTTTGCAGCTTGGTCTCAAACCAACATTCATTCCCTTGAGCCAGACTGCACTTCCTAAAGCGTACTTTTTAATCATGGCCTCTGACAATCCAACCCTCCCTGGCCCCTGGCGATGTGCTCTCCAGTGCTTAGATGCAGATGACTTGTTAAATAAAGTGAGAACACACAGGTTTCCCACAATTTGTTGTGTTTCCAAAAGCAAGTCTTCAAAGGCATGAACTTGAGTCCTCATTTCTGCTATCACAGAGGTTCTGTTCCATTGGTGGCAAAACATCAAGTTCTTATGCTTTGAGTACTTCCTCTTCCTACCACTTGGCTCTGTGCCACCTACCTACTCTACAGCCCAGCAAACCTGTGGTCCCCAAACCTGGCCCTCTCTCATTTTTATCACCATCACTCACCAGGGAATGAGGCCCACCTTCCTCTCTCTGGTTAACTCCACCTGTTCTCAACTCTGTGGTGGAGATTTGGAGCATGGAGCTCTTCATCTCCTATCCATATGGGATACTACCACAGTACCTTCAAATCTGTGGCCTGTCACTTTCTTTCTGTAGAGAACAACACCCAGTGCTCTATGCTTATTCTTCATCTCTTTTTACCACTTCTGTGGTTGGGGGCCAAGGACTCCACATCCTTGGTGTCTAAGATGGAGTTGAAGCACCTGGCCAAGAATTTAATATGGGTGCTTCCACTTGAACCACACAGTCCATTTTAGAAATAGCTATTTCCATTTGCAGATGAGGAAACTGAGGGGGCAATAGGGCAGGTTCTGAGCCATGAGCCAAAAAGATGGGCAGGCCCAGATTCTAATGGGTCTTCTTAGACTTGATAAAAAACTTGGACTTCATCCTGAACTATTTCAAGGAAACCAATGACATCATCTGATGTAGGTATTTGGTCTTTGTCCCAGTGGAGAGTGAACTGGGGTGGGGGTAGGGGAAGGTTGGGGGAAGGGAAACAAATAGGTCCCATTGTGGTGACCTAGAGAGGGACATGAGGAAGAAGTAAAGCCGGATAACAACACTGGATGAGGAGGTGAGCAGCTGGATCTGAAAATATTTAGTAGGAGGCTGACTTTGTGGGACTTGGAAACAGTTGGTCAGGAGGGTACATTGTCAGAACACCCTGGTTTCTCTCTTATAGGCCCCTCCCTTTGCAACCAGGAGTAGTGACAGCTGAAGCCTAAGGGAGTGGCCAGAAAATCTTTGGGTGGGTAATCCTCTGAGCTCCCAATTCTGAAAAAAATGTGATGGAAACAAATGAATGGGTGATAAGAGCCTTTTAAAACCCCTCTGGGGAGAAACAAAACCTGACACACAGAGCCATAACCAGGGAGTACCTTCCTCAGCAGCTTTGAATACAAAGCTTTGAATATGCTTGAAAAATCCATACAATAGGTCAGAATCTTGAAGCGGTGTGTGGGGTTTGATCTTGCCCATCTGAGGGGGTGGGGAGGATTGGCTGGTAACCTCCCACCAGCATGACCAGCCTTGCTTTGCCTTGGATTGAGAGGGCTCCTGGAACTTGAGATTTTTCAGTTTTAAAACCCAATCAGTCCTGGGCAAACCAGGATAAGTTGGTCACCTCCCTGCCAGGAGAGGCATTGAAACATGGACAGATGATCTGGGCAGGGGCCAAAGCAGTGCAGATAGTTCAGCCTGGGGACTTGGCATAGGGACGCCACCATGAAGCAGAAAGGCAGCTTGTGCACAGAAAAAGCAAGAACATATCTCAAGCCCTTTCAAAGAGGTCTGGTTCTACAGGAAATACTTCTCTTAAAATAGGAGCCCAAGGGGGTTGTAGCTCAGTGGTAAAGTGCTAGCCTAGTACGTGTGAGGCACTGGGTTCGATCCTCAGCACTGCATAAAAATAAATGAATCAAATAAGAGTATTGTGTCCATCTATAACTAAAAATTAAAAAAAAAAGACTAGCCTGGTTAGTGAGTCTCTGTCTTAAGATAAAAGAAAAAGGTCTAGGATGTAGCTCAGTGGTAAAGTACCCTTGTAAAGTGTTCCCAGGGCCCAAAATAAATGAATAAATAAATGAACAGAATTGTTAAAAAAAAAAAAAAAAAAAAAAAAAAAAACAGGAGCCTGAGAACTCCATTCTGCCTCCCTGGGAACTAGACTGTGCCATGTCCTGCTTGTTATCCCATCTACCTCTTGGAGGTCATGTCTGGATGTTCCATATGAATTTCAGGTAAGTGAACAAATCCTTTGGTCCTGCCAGAATCTGAGACTTGAAAATCCTTAACTGGACATGGAAATACTTTATACTGGGCCCTGGATGAGTAAAACAGTTTCTTTATATAATGTGTTTCTACATCCTTGAAATCATGATTAGAAAAGACTAGTTTTTTTTTTTTTTTTTTTTTTTTTTTTTCGAGGAGCAAAATACAGAATCATTGGTAGTAGTAGACCATTCAGCTCTTAATTTCCACAGTGATTGTAGCCCTCCATTATTCATAACTCTTTTGAAACCAAATTACAATTTTTTAAGTCTTCAAAAGCTTCCCTTCCCCACCCCCATTGCAACCATTTTCTCTTGCAAAATAAACCTCAGTAAATAAACAGACAACATGTTGTAAAGGGTAGGGACAAAGGCGTGCTTGAAATAGGAAGCTAATGAAAGGGATTTTTCCCATCCAGGCCTGGCTCAGGCCTTCATCTACATTACAAAATACAGCAAGAAAAGCTAGAAGAAAGGACTTTGAATATTTTCACCATAAAGAAATGATCATTGTTGGAGCAGATAGATATGTTTATCCTAGTTTGAATGCTACACAATGTATACATGTATCAAAACATCTCATGGCACCCCATAAATAAGTGTCATTTTGTGTATCCATTAAAAAGAAAAGATACTACTATTATAAATACAACAACTTTGAATAAAAAGAAAAGAAAAAAAAAGATAAATGTAACAGAGGGAGGGAACACACTCATCTTAGGACACCCGTTCATTCTCTTGGTAGCATCTAAACCTACTGTCGTAGGAATAAGGAGGGCAGGCAATCTTAAGAACAATTCAGTTCCAAGGAATAAAAGAGAAGGAAAAAATAGAAGGTGTGAAAAAGAAGAATGAGATTCATCTGGCTGAGTGGCTCAGCTAGTGAAGGAGTAAAAAAGGACTGCAATGGCTTGGGTCTTTGGAAAGATACTACCCTTTAAGGATCCTATCTTAATTCTAAAATGAGTCTGCAGGTAAAAATGAGCTCTGTTATTTATTCGTGTTGTTCCTTCTGTTTTCTGGGTTTCTTATTTATTTTTATTTTTGGTACTGGGAATTGGACCCAGGGGTGCTTTACCACTGAGCAGCATTGCCAGCCGTTTTTATTTTTGATTTTGAGACAGGGTGTTGCTAGATTGCTGAGGCTGGGCTCAAACTTGTGATCCTCCTGCTTTGGCCTCCCAAGTCCCAGTGCCATTGCTCCTGACATCATTTTGTACCACTATATTAGGATGGGATATTAGAGCAATATTGCCTACAGTATGTTCTTTTCCAACTATAAAAGGAATGGTAAGTGAAAGCTTAAATAATGATATCATGTAAGCTGCCTGTCGTGGCCAGCCACAAACCGCCGTGGGAGGAAAACTCGGAGGCAGAGTAAAGCTATTACTACTTTTACTTCTACTTTCTTAGAGAGAGCTTAGAGAGAGAAAGAAAGATTTTTTTCTTCTTAGAAAGAGCTTAGAGAGAAAGATTAGAGATAGCTTTTTCTTCTTCTTAGAGCTTAGAGAGAAAGATAGAGCTTTTTCTTCTTCATCTTCTTAGAACTTAGAGAGAAAGAGAGAGAGCTTGAAAGAGAGAGATTTCTTCTTTAGAGAGAGAGAGAGAGAGAGCTTAGCTTTTAGAGCTTCTTTCTTCTTTGTTCTTTCTTCTTTCTTCCTCGGGAGCCTCGGCCTGACTCTGACCAGCAATTACTTCTTCTATCTGGTTTCTCTTCTGTAACCGCTCTGCCTACGTTCTGGCCGCTCTGATTCTTTTCTTCTTCTCCGACCCGAACTCTTCTTCCGACCGAGCGACTGCATGACTGACTGAATGAATTCATTCTTCTCCTGACTCCGACCGCTTTCACCCGGTTATATACCTTTAGCTTTGCGGGTGCCTCACGTGCATTTACAGGTGCGTCACATACATACTTATTATCAGGTGGAACTTATGGCTTCCAGCTGACCGCAATAGCCATCTCCCTAATTGGGGCTCCTTCAATATCATCCATTTAAAAAAGGTTTTCTATTTCAAATTCACCTTAAAGAGGTCAGAATTTTTAAGCAGTGGGCAACATGGATTACTCTTCTCTGGGTAATATTTGTGTTTTTTTAATATTTATTTTTTAGTTATAGGTGGACACAGTATCTTTATTTTTTATTTTTGTGTGGTGCTGAGGATTGAATCTGGTGCCTCATGCATGCTAGGCGAGTGCTATACCTCTGAGTCACAACCCCAGCCCAAATAATATTTGTTTTTTAAAAAATATTTTCTTAGTTGTAAATGTACTTTATTTATTTATATGTGGTGATGAGAATTGAACCCAGTGTCTCACACATGCTAGGCAAGTGCTCTACCACCAAACCCCAGCCCTAGCTCCATATTTGGTTTTTAAAGTCAGCTGTATGAATGGGAGAAGCCCATGCTAGATTTTTATTTGCAGATTTTTGTCTAAAATGCTAACATACCTACAGAAAAGTACACATATTATTCAGTGTACAACTTGAAGAATTTTCTCCAGCAGCATGCTTATGTCACCAGCACCCCAGTGGAGACAAAGGCCACCTATGCCTCCAGAGGTCCCCGGTGCCCTCTTCATTACCCTCACTACCATCTTCCATCAGCCTGTGTTAGCTGTGTCTCATACAGAGATTTTTAAACTGTACTTTTGTGCATGAGTGTCAAGGGGGAAAAAAGTCTTCATAATTTCTTATAAGAGGGGGAGGGGACAGAAATTTTGTAATGATTTCCTTGCTCTGGCTGCTCTAGGTTAAGCCTATTAAGCTGGAGTTTCCAAGCTGGGCTCTTGCTGATATAAGGTCTGGGGTTGCTGATCTCTGCTGCCCAGGACGATGCCCAGGCTGCAAGCCAGTCACCTGCTCTTAGCAGCACTTCTGCCAAAGGCAGCCATCAAGCTTGCCTTATGAAAGCTTCTGTTAGATCTTGCAAAGACACATGGCCGGAAGCACTGAGGACAGGACAACAAAATGGCTGAGAGTTCCCTGAATAGATGGGCCTTCTGGAGAGTAAGGCCAGGCCCAGCCACTAAAACAGTACATCCGACCTGGATGTTTTTCTCCAACTTCCAAATGAGAGCGTGATTGATTCATTTCCCTTCCTCATAGGTGTCGGTGTATTTCTGGATGTGCTTTCTGCCCCCTTTTCTTTTTGTAGCAGGACGCAAATAGTGTGAAGGCAGGAATAAAGCTATGGAACATACATTGTAATGTGTCTGGAGCGGCATCAGAAAAGGACTTATTTGTTCTCCTGGGCTGTGGAGTGCCGAGTGATTGAATGCTCGCCAAGCTGTCAGTTTTATGAAACAAATTCCCTATCCCCCTTGGCCCAGAGCTTTGCTCAGCCTGAGATGGAAAAGAAATAACTTTTAATAGAAAACTCATTGCTAAAATCTAAGATAAGATTTCAGAGTTACTTCTCTCCTAAGAATAAAATGAATTATTGAAGTAAGCATTTCATGGGGGACTCTTAGGGAACCTTATTTCTCAGTTCTTGGTTAACAAACTATGTTAATAAAAATATTTAGACTTTCGTGATGCATAATGCATTTTCATTCCTAGTGAGCTGGCCTGTTTGTATACACAGATGTTTCCTGCACTCCTTCTATCATTGCTTCTATTTTGTCTGAAACAATATTTCCAACAGGAAGCAGAATCTTATGTTAGGAACCTAGGCCCCTCACAGATCCTGTTAGTTTGAGTGAGGATATTTTCATTTCTAGATTGAATACTCGGTGGTGGTGGGGTGGAAATCTCCTTTTATTTAAGAATGTGGAAAATACTTTGACTAAAAATGTAATGCAAGGAATGCAGTATATCGAGACATTAGACCATTCTCCCTTGGCTTCTAGATTCATCTAGGCACATTCATTGCTGAAGGGCTGCGTGCCTCTTCTGTCTCCTTTCTCACTGTCAAAGTTGCCGTGAGTAATGCCTGCCCTTTCATACAAACCCTAGGTGTGTTCTACTGGGTTTCACAGATTTTTCCAGAGCATTGTTCACACAGAGCTGCGGTTTCCTCTCCAGTACCAGGAGCACTGTGGCAACACAGCTCAGCTCACGAGCTCAGTTTCTCTGCCACTCTTAGAAGCACATGGAAATAAATTAAAAATAAAATCCACAGGCGACTGTGCTAAGGAAGGAAATGAGGTTTTACACATCAGCACTTTTCAAAAAAAAAAAAAAAAGATGAACCTGTCTTAATTGAAAAATGGCACAATGCCCTAATGAAAAATCAAGCTCAGGATTCAGTCCCTAATATCTCAGTGATGAGTGTATATTTCCTCCTGTGGCTACCCCGTGAGTGAATTCTGAAATAATCAGGCAGTGTGTTGAAATAAGATATCATTCAGAATTACTATAGGAGTGAGGCTGCCTTGCCAGTTCTTGCCTACATGCCAGGAGAGGAAGGGATGAAACACAGGGAAGCTGCCTTCTCTGGTTCTTTGGGGTTTTATTTTCTTACCTTATTAGTAAATTTTATTTTTCTATCATCATAAAATTAAGACATACCTATTTTTCAAAAATTATAAATATGGAAAGATGACAAGAGAAGAATAAATATCATTTATAATCCTGCTACCTAGAGAGTGTTGCTTGTCAACATTTTTGGTTCATGTCCTCAGAATTTTTTTTTTCCCTATAGGTCCATCCTTTATCTTCTCTGGAAGTTTGCATAGCATATTTCACAATACCAGATTTCTTGTGCTTGAACTGATTTCTTTCTAAACTCTGTTAACATACATTTCTTGTATCATTGACATCAGGAATGAAAAGGTATCTATTTTATTACTGCTCATGTGTGATAAAAATTGTTAGCACATGTCATCCCCTTCTTCTACCACCTGACCCCCCAATTCTTGTTTACTGTCATAGCCCCCAGCATCTAGAACTAGGCCGTTGCTTAACAGATATTGTTGAATCAATGAATGGATGATGATAGTTTATCCTTGCATTGCTCCCAGGAGGCGAGCATTGGTCCCTGAGACCAGCCTCTTCCGATCATCCTTTGCTGCCTCTCCCTAGTAGTACCCACTGCTGCCCACTTGGCCTGCTTTCCCTGATTTTCCATGTTGGTGGTGGGTGGTAAGAGGAAGCAATGGAAAAGGCCTGGTCTGTGAAGTTGAACAGGACAAATCCTCAGGTCTCTGATTACTACATAACAAGACAAGTGCCTTACTCCCTCTGGGCCTCAGCAATGCCTTGATACAATGGGCCATGGTGATACCTGCCTGGCAGGATGACTGACATGTATGCACAATGCCTGGTGTACAGCAAGTATCCAACATCTGCAGCTTCTAGTTTTTTTTTTCTTGCTCTCTTTCCAGTGACAGCATAAATAAAGAGTTCTTGGGGCCTTGGAGCATTGCCTTTCTCTTCATATGTCCAGTCATTTCATCTACTGAGCCTAGGAAGGTTTCTGATCAGTTACTTTCTGCTTCTGTGCCAAGTAACTCAGAGAAGTAGTAAAGAATTGAGTAGCCTTTCTAATAATCTGTTTCTTGTGCTTCCACAGCCATTGCACACACTTCCTCCCTCCCTCTCTTTCTTTCTTTCTTTCTTTCTTTCTGTGGTGCTGGGGATCAAACCCAGGGCCTTATGCATGTGAGGCAAGCACTCTACCAACTGAGCTATATCCCCAACCCAACACACTTCCTCTCTACCAGAACACCTGCTGCCTTGAAACTATGCATTCCCATAGCTGATTCTGCCATCAGATGGTGAGTGTGCCTTCCATCTTGGTATCCTCAGCCTGGGACCCATAGAGCTTATTATAATTTAGGACTTACTCATATATTGATTGAATGGGTGAAGGAATGAATGAGTAAATATTATCATATTATACACATCTTGCCCCATCTCAACCACACATGGACTTATCTACAGTCTCAGGGATGATAAAAGCAAGCCCAAATGTAAAATTAAATTCCTGGCCTCCCGAATCTGTAATGTAAGTCTCTGGCAGACAGACACATAAGTATTGGTTCTGTGAAGTGCCAGCTTAAGGGGAAAAATGACACTTCCTATTAGTTGCCATGATTTAGTCCATGAATTCACTGGCTAGCATTAAAGGTTCTTTAGGGGAGGAGGAGAGACAATGTATGTGCAGTACAGTTTCTTGTCTGCAGCTTTTAGTTTGAGTTATATGTGTGTTGGCATCTCTTTCACACCAAATCTGATGAGCTGGCATTTATTTTTGACAGCATCTCAAATCTTGTAAAAGTCAGAGCCGGAGGCTGGCATTGTTCTGTAGGTGGTGGCAGGACAACCTTGGTAATAAAAAAGAGAGCCTTAAAAAGATGTCTTCTAGAGTTCTTCCAAAAAACTAAAGGATCAGCAAAACAAAACAAAACAACAACAACAACAACTCTCAGAGCAAAGTCTTCCTATGAGCATCAGCTTTTTGCAAACTGGACATAAATACACAGAAACCCACAGAGCCATTGAGATGTGTTTCCTTCTCTAATTCATTGCTGCTTAGACCCCCAAAACCTGTTTTACTTATCTTGCTGTGCACCCAGTTAGACTACATTTACCAGCATCCCTTGCAGTTTTATGTATGGCCATGTTTTGGCCAATGGGATGGGAGTGGAAATAATGTGTGCACCTCTGGTCCAACCATAAAGCTTTCCATGTTTTCCACCAAGCTCTATCCTTACCCAGTGGCTATCTGAGATGGAGCAAAGCCCCAAGGTCACCTTGGAAGCCATGGTTAAAGATGGAAAAGCCTCCTCTGCTTACAGAGAGTCATTGCATGGACCAGAACTGCCTGATTTAGAGTTCTTACCCTGGACTGTTACATAAACAAGAAATAATGAGCCATTTCAAGCCATTATAGAGTCATTATAAGTTTGGAGCTATTTGTTAGGCAGCTTATCCTACTTTATCTAAGTCATGGTCCCTGGATTTCTTTTAAGAGCCGACAGTTTTCAAAGGCCTTTTATGTATCTGAAATTGTTATGATAGTAATAGTCCTTTCAATACCTCTGAAAAGCTACCTTCATTTTATAGCTATAGATAGAACACCAAGTGGGAAGGGGGTGAGTATTCTATCATGGTTGCCCCAGACTTGCCACAGGGAGTGGCATTGAAGAGGCTCTCAGTGAGTTTGTTCATGGTAGAGGACAGAAGACAGTAAGGCAAAGAGCCTTGCCATATGCCCAGGGCTCACAGCTAGAAAATGCTGCATCAACTATTTAACCCTTGTCTACAAGGCTTCGAGGTTCAGCTGTCTCAGTACCAGTAACCCAAGACTTTATAAAGAATGAGTTTGGGGCTGGGATTGTGGCTCAGTGGTAGAGCACTTGCCTAGCATGTGCAAGGCCCTGGGTTTGATCCTCAGCACTCCATAAAACAAATAAATAAAATAAAGGTATTGTGTCCAACTACAACTAAAAAATATAACAACAACAACAAAAAAGAATGGGTGGGAGCCAGTGATGAGCACTTAGAAAATATGTTTTAGTCTCTTTTCCTATATTTCTGATTGGAGAAAGTAACACATATTTAAAAATGAATACATTAGGGACATTTAAAGCAAAGTAAACTTCTATATAACCTTCTATAATCTTATTAGAGAAAACTGGGATGTGCTTAGTTTTATTCTTGAAGTTCTTACTCCCACTCAACAAAAATTAGTTCACATTATATGTAAGAAATATCTAGGACTGAGGATGTAGCTTAGTGGTACAGTACCTACCTAGCATATGCAAAGCCCTGGGTTCAATTCTCCATACTGAAAAAAAAATTTTTTTGTTGCCACCTGTAGCTGTTGCCGCCTGCAGCAACTATACCATGGGAAAGAATTCGGAGGCAGATTGGGAATGAGTAGGTTCTTTATTCTGCTTTCTCTTCTGACTTCTCTCTCCAACTCCAACAACAACCCCCACACAACTCCAACCCTACCTGGTTAAATACTCTTCACCTTAACAAATATGCACGTGTCACAAGCTCAACTTACAGGTGCGTCACACAGTGTTCACGGGCACAGAAAGATTCTTAGTTGATTACATTAAGGTCAGGAGAAAATAATTAAACGCCTCCTCTTTGGCTCTCAGCCAGCTGCTATCTTAGCTACCTCCTCATTAAGGCTCTTACATATCCCTCCTATTGTTTTAAAAGAGGGATAAATAGATGGGTGAACCCTCACCACATCAGGATCGACTGTGCCTGTCTTAGGCGTCCACATGTGCAACCAACATTCTTACCCATCATCTGATAATCAAGGCTGTGCCCTTGACTCCTGTCTTAGGTTGATATGTCAGTCACATGAGACTTTCCTGTCATTGACTACCAGCCGTCCAATCGAGCCAACCAATCATGAGGAGATGCTCCAGTTCTAAGGCGGTAAGCTTTGTGCTGACCAGCCAAGTTCCATTAAATAGCGTAACAAGTTCTTTAAACAAATCAGTTGCCCTAAGTTCCATAAAGTAACGCACTGAGTTCTCTAGACAAATCAGCTACCCTACTAGGGGTAAGAAAAGGGGTACCCTCAAGGCATTGTCCCGTACAATGTCCCAAACATCTTATAGTAGAAAGATCTATCAAAATGTCCACTTGCTAACACGTTGATCTAGGAGGCCTCGTGCATGCAGAGCAGAGGCCACACTGCTGGTGAGGTTGTTTAATGCTTGAACAGCAGGGATGCTTGTAGCGATTGCAATCCCTGCAGCTGTAGCAGCAGCAGCTGTCTCTTTTATGTCTAGATGATGCCACCGGCAAATCTTCAGGGCCCACTAAGACTGGCATAGGGATGTACCTAGAAACTCAAGCAACAGTCATTAGAGGAAAGGCAGTGCCATTCCAGCACTGAGTCAAGAAGCAAGTTGTAGGAGTGCAATTCAAACTAAAAAATAGAATTATTAGATCTTCAGGTATCTGAAGTTGATCTCTGCTCACACACGTTGCTGTTTGAGCTCTCATGAACATTAGCTGGCAAAACATCACATTCAGAATGGATTAAAGAAAGGCTGAGAGTATTTAGCTGACAAAATATTACATTTAAGATAGATTAAAGAAAAACTAAGAGCATTTTAGAAAAATATTTTGTTAGCTGGAACTTTTGAGCTTCTGCATATACAGCAACCTTTTATGAATATACCTGTTGAAACAATTTAAATTAATAAGCTGTTTAACAAATAAAGTTAATTACAAATAAACAATCCCCTGTCAAATACCAAAATATCAGGCTAAACAGTATTAGTCATATTCCTTGCTGAAGAGAAGTCCTAGAGATACTTATAAATTAAGTTTGAAGGTACCTTCATTTTTTATTTGTTTACCCAATTTGAATATTTTTAACTTTTTAAAAAAATTTTCATGAGCGCTCGGTTTTTGTTATTTGTGACGTCACATTTACATGAAATCTGGACAGACGCACAGACATAAAGACATATATTTGTGACGTCACATTTACATGAAATCTGAACAAACGCACAGACATAAAGACATATATAAAAAAGAAAAACACAATTGTGCGCACACTAAAGAGAGATCCTCTCGTCCCGGCCGGGAGGAATGAGACTTAGGTTGTATGAATATGCCTGTTGAAATATAATGGGATGATTGATACAAAAAGGTAGTATAGGAGACTTAGGAAGATGGTTATCAAAATTTGCAGAAGTAGCACATCTAGCTATAGCCCAGTTATTATTATTGAAGCATAAATATTCAACCTGTGACAATGAATAGGGAGTAATAATAGTAGTGGGGTGAATGCCAAATATTTTAGTAGAAGTCTTAAGTCCTTGAAGAATAAGTTTAGCCACCATGGAGGTGTAAGACTCAATTATACTTTTAGGAGAGACAGGCAAATGTATCCATAATAAAGGCCCTTGTTGCCAAAATACTCCTGTGGGTGTATATTGTGAAGAAATAATGATCAATATCAGCGGTTGAGTAAAATCAGTTCTATCACAATGGGATCCTTCAATGGCCTTTTCTACCAACTTTAAAGCTTCCCTAGCATCTGGAGTCAATGTTCGCAGTGAAGATGGATCAGGGTTCCCACGAAGGATATCAAATAAGGGTTTTAATTGGCCAGTAGTGAGGCTTAGTGTAGGGCGAAGCCAATTAATGTCTCCCAGCAATTTTTGAAAATCATTAAGAGTAGCTAGATGTTCCTTATTTAGTAAGATTTTTTGAGGCCTAATAAAAGTATCCATAATTTGGAATCCTAGATATAATATTGGAGATCTAGTTTGAACCTTTTCTTCAGCAATGTTTAGTCCATATCGTTTCAAGTTTTCTGATATATTGCTAAATATGGTAAATAAGACTTCTTGATTAGAATGAGCAAGCAAAACATCATCTATATAATGGAGGCACATAAGCTCTGGGTATTTGTTCTTGATAGGCTGAATAACTTTATCTACATAGATTTGACACATAGTAGGGCTATTAGCCATACCCTGGGGTAAAACTTTCCACTGAAATCTTTGATCTGGTCCATCATTATTAATAGAGGGAACTGAAAAAGCAAACCTGGGGCATCCAGAGGATGTAAAGGAATAGAAAAAAAAAAAAAAACAATCCTTTATATCAAGGGTTATAAGATGGAAATTTTGAGGAATAGCTATAGGATTAGGAAGTCCAGGTTGAGTAGGGCCCATAATTTGCATAGTTTTATTGATTTCTCTAAGATCATGTAATAATCGCCATTTTCCTGTTTTTTTCCTAATCACAAATATGGGGGAATTCCAGGGAGAGTTAGAAGGTTCTATATGTCCTGCTTCTAGTTGTTCTTGGACTAGTAGATGGGCCACTTGTAATTTCTCTCTAGATAGGAGCCACTGAGGGACCCAAACTGGCTTATCAGAAAGCCATGGTATTTTCAAAATTGTTTTCTCAGTGGCCCCTAAAAAAAATATCCTATACTTTTTCGATGACGATTTCCTTTAAGCTCAATAGGGTTAGGATCACCCTGTAAATTTTTTCCTAGTCGTTTACCTGGAACATATCCCTGGTTTTTCAAGAGATTCCAGCTTTTATTTATATCACCTATGGGCGTGGTTGCAAGGTGTACTCCCATTTGTTTTAATATATCTCTTCCCCATAAGGTAACTGGCAAGCTGGACAGAACATAAGGCTGAAATGTTCCTTGATGCCCTTCATCATGCTCCCACTTTAAAACTGTTGCACTTTGTTCTGGGCTATTAGAATATCCCAAGCCTTTCAAACTAGTTGAAGCCTTTTGCAAAGGCCAGTGTTTGGGCCATTGTCGTACGTTGATAATGGAAGAGTCAGCCCCAGTGTCAATCAACCCCTCCATCTCTATTCCTTGAATTTTTAGTTTGCACATAGGCCTCTGTGAACAATCCTGAACCCAGCAAGCCATAGGTCCCGAGCCAGTGGAACCAAATCCCCTATTCTTCCTATTTTGAGGCATACACTTAAATGAGTCATGTAGACTGGGAAGGAGAAGCAGCTGAGTAATTCTATCACCTTGGTTAACAGAGCTAATGCCTCGAGGTGAACTGAACATAATCTTGATTTCTCCTCCAAAGTCAGACTCTATTACACCTGGAATCACTTGAAGTCCAGATAAGCTTTTAGAGCTTCATTCGAGGATAAGTCCTACAGTCCCTAAGGGAACAGGTCCCCTGACTCCCATGGGAATCAGTTGAACCCCCATTTCAGGTGTTAGCACTATTCGGGCAGTGGAACAGAGGTCTAGTCCTGCACTTCCTCTTGTTCCTCTGACAAGGGAGTCAATGGGTAAGAGGGATTGTGTCGAGGAATCATCTGGATGGATGTTTGAGGATACTCCTCTAATGCCTCATACATTTGTGGGCCCCGGGGCATTGGGCCCCATGCCCCATTTTTTGAATTGCCAGACAAAATGTTACCATAAACATCAGTTTTGGATCTGCACTTACTAGCCCAATGTTTTTTTTTTTTTTTTTTTTTTTTTTTTTGGGGCAATGGCCTGGGGCAAACGAGCTTGGCCTTATTTCTATTGTCTGGGGCTAAAATAACCTATGACTATAATAATTTTTAGGTTGAGCTCTCCTTGTAAAATTTTGTGGAGAAGCACCTCTCATGGCTGCTGCAATTACATTACCTGTAACAAATGCATCATTTATGTCCTTGAATAGCCTTATATATACAGAAAGGTCCCTTTTAGATTTCCAAGGTCTGATAGCATCTTGACAATATTTGTTGGCATTTTCATATGCCAGCTGAACAACTAATGGCATGGCTTGATCAACGTCTCCAAACACTCTACCTGCAGTTCTCAAAAGTCAATCAGCAAAGTCAGCATATGGCTCATTAGGTCCCTGAATCACTTTAGACAAGCTACCCTGTAAGTCACCAGTTCCTTGTAATGTTTTCCATGCCTTAACAGCTGTGGCATATATTTGAGCGTAAACTCTAGGATTGTACTGAATCTGAGCCTGTAAATCAGCATATTGCCTTTCTCTGGTTAACATGTCTGCGTTACGGTGTGGAAATCCTGCAGTCGCATTTCTTCTAGCTGTTTCAACACAGAACTCTTGTAATTGAGACCTCCAAATCAATTATTGTCCTCTGCTCAATACTGCCTTACATAAGCCTTTCCAATCTGAAGGCGTTAAATTCAAAGTATTAAGGGCCTCTAACATGCTTATGGTAAAAGGAGCTTGGGGTCCATATGTCGTTGTTGCTTCTTTAAAATTTTTTATAGTTTTGAAATCTAAAGATTGCTGGTACCTTTGCTCGTTTTGATTTTCAAATACTGGTAGATCCCAATGTCCCTGCGAGTTTTGACACTCAAGGGCACGCAAGTGCTTAGAAAGACCCTTAATCTCTGCTTCAAGGGCACTCAAGTGTTTAGAAAGACCCCTCATAGTTTCTGTAATTGATTCAACCCATGGGGGAGCAGAGGGCACAAGGGGTTCCTCCACTTGACGGTCCTTTATCTTGGTCCTCCTTAATTTCCTTTTGCTCATTTTCTCAGTATCACTTTTACTTAATTCCTCCTCACTAATACTATCCTCACTGGTCCTAACTGACTCAGTGGAGGTTGTGCTGTCTTGATCACTTTTACTTAATTCCTCCTCACTACTACTACTCTCACTGGTCCTGACTTAGTACCATCCTGAGTCCCAGGTTCAATTGAGAGCATGTATTCTTCAGCTATCTCTAATAAATCTTGAATAGCTTTAGCAGCTTGGATTTTTGTCATTTTTGAGCCCATCTTAATCGCTCTGAGTAGAGACCCCTCAGTTCTTACCTGCCAATTTCGAATTCCCCATACGGGCCACCACTTGTTGCCGCCTGTATTTTTTTAAATTAAATAAATAAAAGCTATTCTTTCCTGCCATGTGATTTTCATTTATTTTTGCTTTAAATAATTAAAAATTTCCTTGGACATTTTTTTCCATGTCAAGACCATACCAGTCTGTCATACTTTATTATGACTGGGTAATATTCTGTATAATATTCTGTGGTAATTATCTTATCCAGTTCCCTGCTGGTTGACATTTCCAGCCTTTCTAAAACAAAAGAACTGTGATGAACACGAGTGTGCACTTATCTTTGGTGTAGACTCCTTTGAGGAAATTTGTGGGTATACTGATGGGTACTTTTCACTGGCCTCTATGTGTGCAGAACTATTTGTTGAAGTCTCCAATGGTCAACAGATACAGAAATGGACTCGATGGATTTAGTTCTTCAAGTTAAGGTAACTAAGAACAGCAGAAGAAAGGGTTTCCAGACTATAGAAGGCTACAACTATGCTCTGAGCCCATGGCAAAGACTAACAGTGAGGAGGTGCTGGCATACTGAATGGAGAGGGTGGCACCTTCTGGATGCTCGATGATTTCTCTGCAGCCTCCTGGCAATGATATTAGCATTGTCTGAAAGGTCAGTGTTGATCTGGGCTCAGGAAAATGAAGCAAGAGAGAAGGAGGACAAGGGTGTCTAGACTTCATGTCACTGCAGGGTTGTTGCTGGGGCTGAAGCTGAAGGTTGCAGGACACTCACTCCTTAGAACCAGGTGTAAACCTGATGTGCCTGGACAGCTTTCAGGGTGAGCAGGCGGCTCCAGGCAGATGTCTTTGTCTATGGTCACAGCTGTGTGCACTCTGATAATATCCCTGTCCACATGGGATGTTCCTTGAACAATGACGATGATCATAATGATGATGACAGTGGCCATGGTTGGCAGTGGCAGGAAGGAGATGATTACCCAGACAGTGCTGAGACAGCTAAGAGTTGGCCCTGTGAGGACAGGGGCTTGCCTCTGCAGTGTGTGTGTGTGTGTGTGTGTGTGTGTGTGTGTGTGTATGCACACACGCACGTGCATACACACAGCATGATGGAGCTATGTATGTGAGTGCGTGTGTACGTGATGTGTGCAGGGCTGTGTATATGAGCACATAGGGTGTGCTGCAGTGGTGGTGTAGGGTGAGTGTTATGTGGTGTTGCAAGTAGTGTGGGGCGTGGGATGGGTGTGGATATGATGTGATACGTGAATACATGTGCATGTTTTTTTGGGGGGTGCTAATTCAATCCCCCAAACCATTCATCTTGCCTACCAGAGGCTCCATGCTCCCTTTGAGGTTTTCCTTCTGTCTTTTGTTTGGTCTGGCAAAAATGCTAACTTCACCAGAAAATGCTCTCAGCCATTTTCTCCCTCAGGGGAGAAGTTCCATGAATGAGCTGAAGTTTCCACTGGTCACAAAGAGGGAGGCAGTATCCTCTAGAGTGATCTTTTTTTTAAAGATCTGGTAGTTTTTTTAAATATCTTTATTTTTTGTTTATTTATTTTTACATGGTGTTGAGTATTGAACCCAGTGCCTCACATGTGTGAGGCAAGAGCTCTGCCACTGAGCCACAACCCCCACCCTAGAGTGGTCTTATTTTATTTAAAAATTATTTTCACTTAATATTCTATTTTACCTTCTTATTGAGGTATATTTCACCCACATGGTAAGGTGTACCAAATACACAGATCTTGAGTGCTGACTGGGTTGTAAGCACATGTGTGTTCACCCAGTTAACCACCCCCAGATCAAAATAGAATACAGTTCCAGCTCCCTTCTCTAGTCAGTATCTGACAAACGCAAACACTGCTCTGACTTCTGTCTCCATAGATTACTGTAGTTTTGTCTGTTCTTGATTTTCATATAAATGGAGTCATGCAGTACATAGCTTTTTGTGTCTGGCTGCTTTCATTTAGATTATGCTTATGAGATTCATCCATGTTGTTGCTTTTATCAGTAGTTCCTTCCTCTTTATTGCTGCATAGTATCTTATTGTATGGATGTATCACAGTTTGTTTATCCATTCTCCTGCTGACGGACATCTGGGTGGTTTCCAGTTTGAGGCTATTGCAAATAAAGCTGCTATGAATATTCTTGAACATGTCTTTTGGTGGCCATATGTAGAGCTGTCTTAATGTTGCTTGTGATAGCATTTGACAAAGATAGAGCATGCAAAAAATAAATCCTGGCCCCAAATCAAACAGCAACAACAACAAAACCCCCAACTTACCCCAGCAGGCTTCCCAGGAAGAATGAAGCAGTCAATTGCATGAGGCCTGTCTTGAATTCAACTACTTCTCTCCCTTGGGGAATAAAGGCATTACATTGGGAAGGGTGGCAGGCTCTGTGGACACAAAGCTCTGATGCAAAACAGACATCCTCTATGAGGAGCTCAGTATTTATGGAGCCAAGATTCGCAGTGATTAAATTGTTCCTTGGGGGCACATTGGGGTCTTTGGAAGGGCCACTGGCTGCTTCAGGCTCTGTGGCTTGTGATTTGGGCTCCAATGCCAAGACTTGCTTATTGGGTGCAGAAGACTTCTAAGACACCCAATTTACTTTGTGGGAGCTTGGATCTGGGGAAAACCCAGCTTGTTCCTGGTTCATAGGGCTCCAGGAAGGATTCCAGGAAGTGAAGAAAGAGGAACCAACAGGCCTACACCTGCATAGTGGTGGCTTTCAGGTTGCAGTACCCAACTCCTTGCCTATCCCTCTCTAGTGTAGAAGCTCTCTGGCTGACCCCATGTCCCTAGGGCTCACCTTTGCCTGCCAGTGTGCTTACTGTGCATTCCTGAAGCTCCACTCCATGACTTTGGGACTGGCTCTGGAAACATGCTTGGCCCAGGCATGGGGCAAGCAAGAGGCTTGGATACTTATGTCCTTAGGAGCAGTCCTCAACTGGTGTCGCAGTGAAATTAGAAGACAGAAACCCCAGCTTCTTTCCCTCAGAGATCTGAGGTTAATTCCCAGTGGGATGGAGCCTCCATTACTCACAGCAGTCAGCTGTTCATTAACCACCCTGGACTGGCTGCCTTCTTTTCCTGGCAGTGTTCCCACCAACCCACACATACTGTCTGGGATCCCCTCTCACACATGCTACATGCACTTGGACCTTGGTCTTAGAATCTGCTTTTAGTTGATCCCCATTTCAGCCATTCTCCTTCCCAATGAAAAGTGCTCTCTGTCCCACACATTAATTTTATTTGGGAATTTTGCAAATTCCATGGCACCTTTTGTATCATCTCCACTGGGGTTTAGCCAAGCCACCACTCGGCATCTTTGCTATGGAGAAGTTTGTGATTAGGGGCTGGCCCAAGGGAGGACAACAATAAATAGTATTTAATTTTCAAGCTGCAATGAAGGCAGACAGCCTTAGTCCCATTGCTCCCTGTCACTGTCGCTCCCAATACTGTGTACAACGGATATATAACTGTAGAAAGGTGTGGGGAAATGGACTCATTTAAGACCTAGGGGAGTGGAAGGATCCAGAGGTGTGGGGGCTGGGGTGTGCTTTGCTCTTTAAGAGGATTCTAAGTCACTGTCTAACCCTGAGAAAAATGGCTTTGAAAACACAGAGCAAAAAGGAACCGACAAAATTTATATCTCTACTATGATAGGTTGTTTCTATTTTTTAAAAAATGAAATAAAATAGAGTTTTGATTTACTGGGGGTGGAAGACTCTAGAATGAATTTTTTTTCCTAAAATGCAGTTAAAATGTAGGTGTGAACATTTAGAAAAGAATCCCAGAATGGATCCTTTTGGGGAGGAAAATAATAATGCACAAAGCAGTTTGTCCAGCTCCTTTTTGATCTTTCCTTGGAGGGGTATTTTCCCACATTACTTAAGAAAGGGAACAGAAGAGAAAGGCCTGGCTCAGGACAGAGGGATATAATTAGCTACAACATTGAGGACTGAACCCAGGGGTACTTTACCACTGAGCTACATCGCCAGATTTTTTGTTGTTTGTTTGTTTCTGCTAAGTTGATGAGGTCTAGTTAAGTTGCTGAGGCTGGCCTCGAACTTGCTATCCTCCTGCCTGGGTCTCTTGAGTCTCTAGGATTACATGCATGTCCAGCTGAGTTGAAGTTTGCAGTTCTGGAAGGCTCAACCCATGGATCTGTTTCAGTGGGGCTGGTGATCTGGAGGCCTACAGCATTCAAAGAGGACAAGATATCAATCTGCAGACAGAGCTGAGCTTGTCTGTGTGGAGGGCACAATTGGAGCAGGAAGGGCTATGAGGGGGAATTGGAGGGTACAGATAAACTGAGGCTATACAAGGGTCAGGGATGGTGGAGAGAAATCATGCTTAGGGTTTTGAAGGACTCCCATTTGTCTGGCGCTCCTCACCACCAGGGGCAGATTTAGAATCACACAAGCTGTTTAAGTTACATTCTATTAACCTTTCCCCTGCAGCTATACTTGGCCTGGGCTGATCCGTCACAATGCCACACACATTTTCTAATCGTTTTTTGCTGTTTCACTGATTGCAGAATTAGAAACATCCACTGTCTGGTAAAAGTAGGTCACGGGAGTTCCTGACTCTGCTATGTTGCTAATAGATTTCTGAATGGCAGAATATGGGCTCCTGAATGTGACATTTGAGCAGAAGAACAATGGTGATCACTCACTGATGATTTTGCACTTGAATCATTCTTTTTTCCAACAGGAACACGTGTAGGGGAGAGCCCATAGATTACAGGTCTGGAGAGAAGTCAAAAAAGCACAGAGACATTCATTTGAAAGCAAATAAGTGCTTTTATCAGGGCCTTATCTCTCCAGGTCCCCCTGCCACTTGCCTTTCTCATCGACACTCTCCCTGCTGGTGTACCACCACAGGAACCTTGTCTGTAGCTCCTGCCAGTCTTACATTCAGCATATTCTTCCAGCAACACCCCTCCCCCTGCAAGCTGCCCTGGAATCACCATCTCACCTCTTCTGTCCCACCTTCTCCTGAGCCTCCTTTTTTGTCCTGTGTTCTATTCTTGTTTTTTTTTTTTTTTTTTTTTTTTTTTTTTTTTTGGTACCGGGGATTGAACTCAGGGGCACTCAACCACTGGGCCACATCCCCAGCCCTTTTTTGTATTTTATTGGAGACAGGGTCTCACTGAGTTGCTAAGTGTCTCGCCATTGCTGAGGCTGGCTTTGAACTCGCGATCCTACTGCCTCAGCCTCCCAAGTGCTGGGATTACAGGTGTGCGCCACCGCGCCCAGCTCTGTGTTCTATTCTTTTCCCGTGGTATTCCAGCTTTGGGATGCTGTTGGTCTCACAGACCCCATAGGAAATGAAACTGCATTGCCTTATAATAAAATAATGAAGTCTTTAGGTTTTTCTGGGGTAGGGGGGCACAGAATTTCAAGTCAAATGATAAAGACCTAGACCTTGTCAAATTCACCATATGGGCATTGCTATTTTCAAGTAAATATTTAGATAGGGCATGTTGTGGGCGTCACTCTTCCTTGCTGTCTTCTTTGTAAAAACATGAACAAATTTTGTTTAAACCACTTCTTTCTTCTAGCTCCAGACAATGGCAATCATAATCATTTCCTACCCAAACCTATTGCTTGTGTGTGTTCATGTTTAATTTAAACATGATTTCTTTGAGGTCTCATACTCACTCAGAGCTACGCCTCCATTGGTTGCTGTAGAATCCAGAATTTCCTAGAGGAGGTGAGAGAATAAATCAACATAAAATGATGTAATAAAATCCTCTTAAATAACAACCAGGTAGTAAATTAACATATACACGACCTTTGAAATGATCATGTACGAGGAAAGTCGAATCCAGCAAACAGCTGGCTGGGTGCCTGCCCTTGACTAATAGGCTGAGAGATACAGCTGCTAGAAAGATATTTGAGAGTGAATCCTAAATGCAGAAATCTGTCTTTTATAAACACACACACACACACACACACACACACACACACACATCAGTTCCTTCATTTGACAAACCCTAATTTCATTGGGATTGACAGCATTGCCTTTGTCGAGCATACATTTAACAAATGAGATTGAACAACCACCCCACTCAGTTTCATCTAATTTAATTTGACAGCCAAAGCAGGTAGGTAGAATAATGTACTTACAGAGGAGGTAAGAAATGCTTTCCCTGGGGTTAAATGACATGGCTTGCTGGATTGAGGTGAAAGCAAGTATCTCTTCTCTTGCTTTTGTTTTTGTTTGGTTTGCCTTTTAAATTGAGGTATAAAATAAATAAAATGAGCTCATCTTAAGTGTCCAAGTTAATAATTTTTTTTTTTTTTTTTTTCGTACCGGGGATTGAACTCAGGGGCACTTGACCACTGGGCCACATCCCCAGCCCTTTTTTGTATTTTTATTAGAGACAGGGTCTCACTGAGTTAGTAAGTGCCTCGCCATTGCTGAGGCTGGCTTTGAACTCACGATCCTCCTGCCTCAGCCTCCCAAAGTGCTGGGATTACAGGCGTGCGCCACCGCGCCCGGCCCAAGTTAATAAAATTTTGCCAGTGTGTATATTGGTGTAAGTACCACTGAAATTAAGATACATAATATTTCCATCCCTGCAAAAAGTTCACTTCCCAGTCAATATAGCTTCCTTCTCATATTCTAGAGGTAACTACTACCCTAACTTCAAACAGAGAAGATCCATTTTACTTGGGTTTGAACTTCATATAAGTGTATTATACAGTATGTACCTCTATGTCTGGTTTCTTTCATTTAGTGCAATGTATTTGGGATTCATCCATGTTATTGCATGTATCAGTATTCATTCTCTTGTTATTGCTATGTAATATTCCATTATATAAATATAGCACAGTTTATGTATTACCAGTGGACATTTGGGTTTTCTTCTAGTTTTTCTCTTACCTTCAATTTTAACTTACATTTTCCAGATGATCTACGGAAGGGCATCCTAGAAATCGGCAAGAATGATATGCTCATGGATGAACTGGTTCCAAACTGGTGGCAGAATCCACTCCCCACTTCATAAACAAGCACTGTGGATCTGGAGTGGCAGGACAGACTTGGGTTATTTTTCTCCTGACTCAAGCCAGCTCCAAGTTACCTTATCATGTCCTCCACAAATGTAGAGTGAGGATGGGCTTCAGCATCTTGTCTCATTTAATCTTGACATGGGGAATGGCAGGTGGGCTTAGGAAACAGATGGGCAGATGGGACCTGGAGATTTTGCAGGTATCCAGAAAGGGAGAGGAGCAGTTTCTCATCTGGAGTGCATAGGTATCTGGCACCATGCCTGCCTTTGGGCAGTCTCAGGGACACAACTTCAATTTGGGTATCTTTCCTGATTATTCTGACACCTTCCCATTTTCTGAATCTGGGGAATAAATAAATCATTATGGCCTCTCATAAAGAAGCTGACCATGGGCTGGGGTTGTGGTTTAGCAGTAGAACGCTTGCCTAGCACGTTCGATCCTCAGCACCACACAAAAATAAATAAATGAAATAAAGGTATTGTGTCCATCTACAACTAAAAATTAAATATTAGAAAAAGAAGCTGACCAGGCAGTTTGACTTGGATAGTTATGTGTCATTGGACAGAAATGGGGTACAAAGGGATGTCACCTTAGTAGGCTGCCCCTCCCTCCAGCTGATGGATGAGGAGAGCAGCTGTATGAACAGGTGCATCAGGGTTGGGAGCTCCTGGCAGGGGAGGGTTGCATCTGCAAGCTGGTTCTGGTAGTGTGGCATCATAAAGAGAAGGGAAGTTGTCCTGCTTTGTCTAGGACTGTACTGGTTTGAGTATTGAAAGTCCCAGGGAATGGGAAACTTCTCAGTCTCTTGCAAACCGAGACAGTTGGTCACCCTAGAATAGGGAGACCTTTTCATTCATTCATCTGTACATTCAGTTAAATATTACTGCTTCTGTTACAGACCATGCACCTTGCAAAGTTTGGGGGATAGAGCGGTAACTGATAAAGTCAGAGTGATCCCTGCCCCAGCTTCCAGAGTACCTCCTCTAGAGAAAACAGTGGGATTTAAAGAAGTGATTACAACACAGCTCAATGCTTGCTTCAGTGGGGATAATAAGTCAATGAGGGCTTTAGTTGGGAATATACTGAAGCCTCTGGAAGCAGGTGGAGCAGCTAATCCACTATCAGTTCTTCATCTCCTTAGTATATCCACAGAATTCTAGAGCTGCTCAGAAAAGCAATTTACAGGGAACTCTGATGCACTCACAATGGCTGTGGGACAGGAAATAGGTGATAAGGAGGCAGACAGATTTAGGTCTATGTATGTAATCCCTTTGTGCTGCCTAGATGCCCACTTGCATAGCCACATTACTTCTTCCACTTGGAGAGTCCCTATTGGGTGGTGCAGAGTGGTCAGCATGTAGTAAACAGGAGTCCTTGGCATAATCCATGCCCATAAATCCAGACTTAAAAGCATGCCCTGGCAAACCTTCTGCATCTTTTCAGGTCATGTAGATAAAATGGAGTGGGGCAAGGATGATGTACTGGGGTTAATAATTCAGTATGTTTGTAAACAGGGCTCCAGGGTCGAAAAACTAGTGCCAGATTTTCTGCGTGTTGTGTTACAACAGAACAGCGTGTACTTCTAAGTATCTAAAACTAATGGACATGTACTCTTGCCTCATAGGCCCAGTTATTGTCAGTTTTTTTTTTCTTAAAAAAAAAAAGCCTTTTTAATGCACTAGAAATATATGGCAGCTGTTGTTAGAACTGACAGGCCAGTCTAGCACAGGTTGACAGATACAGATACACACGTGCGCACGCGCGCGCGCACACACACACACACACACACACGCATGCAGCAATTATACAACAAAACAAATCCCTTAAAACTAAAGCCCTTTCCTTCCATGGGACAGTCCAAACATTTAGTCTAGTGTTGGAGACACAACCAGGCAGTATGGTTCTTGAATTTTAGAGTCTCTCTCTCTCTCTCTCTCTCTCTCTCTCTCTCTCTCTCTCTCTCTCTCTTTCTCTTTTGTTGTCTTCCTCAGCCCAGAGGAAGACAAGAATGATGTTTCTGTAAGGTGTGCCCTTTTATTGACATCTGTAGAAAAGATAGGGATGGATGGTTTTCCTAAAGGGGAGTTTTTGTTGTTTTCATCAAGTATTAGAAACAGTGCAGATATATTGGCTCAATTTCTTTCTCTTCTTCCCCTACCTTTGCCATCATGCAATTAAAAAAGAGATCCTCCCAAACTCTTCTTTTTCCATCACATGGGAAGCAATGCCATACTTGCCTGCTCTGAGTACTGACCCTTTGGGGGTTCCCAACTATCATGCAGCTCTCTCCAATCTAGCTTGTGGCAGGTGGAAGAGGGACGACACTACCCTCCCCTGGGTGACCTCTGAGCTTTCCTTTGCAAGGAAGCAATAATGGAGACTTATCCATGAGGAACGAAGTGCCTCTTTCCTTTACAGTTTGATGATGGCTTCCTTTGTAGCTTGTTCAGCACGACTTGGCCTGATTTATGATTTTTTGCCATCTGGTTTATTTCTCTCATTGTTTTGTATTGTTTTAAATCTGCTTGAGGCCATCTTTAACTGAGTCTTTTTAAAAAAAATAGAAATTATATAAAGCAAATCATAGGAGTGTCATTTGAAGGTTAGGGATGAAAGAGAAGTTTAAATAGGACTCGGGTCTTCTCTGTGAAGTCCAGTAGCTAAAAATAAAAGTTCCTTTTACTTTGTTGATTATGTAATAGGATGCTGCCTCAGATGTGAACGCTGTGGAATGTCGCAGTTGTTCAGAGTATTCTTGGGTTTTCTTCAAGGGAGGCACAGGAGATTTGAATTCATTCAGTTAGGGTGCAAGCCATATAGCTGGACAATGATGTGGACACTTTGTGACATTGGTGAGTTTTAACCAGAGCCAAGACTTGCTTTTCACTTAGTCTAACCTTAGTTTTTCACTCTAGTAAGCCATGTTGCTCTTTCTGAAGGCAAAATGGTGCGAGAGTAGTGTGGGGAGCTGTCCTTCTGTAAGAGGCAAGGATGGGGTTGGGTGGGGGCAGTCCTGGTTTTGAAAAGAGAAGGTAGTCTCTGGGTACTGGGTGCTGTCTGTGTTCTGGGAAGCCACGAAATATCAGTGACCTGGATAACTATGTGTAAACCATGTTCTTATTAAAACCAGCAGTCCTGGCTTTCCTAGACAAAGAAATTCTGAAACAATTTTGGAAATACATTCACAAGAGTGGAATTCATAAATGGAACTCTACAATCATCAGCTGCACTGTTTAGACATAAAGTTGGATGAGCAAAGGGGAATTTTACAAGTATGGATTCAAAGCTTTTAAATGAACTTGCCTAATTGGTAGTAATGAGGTAGAGCATCTTGGTGGGAGGAAAACAAATCTCATATCTAAAAATACTCTCTTAGATGTAAAAGCAAAGGCACTTTAAACAATGCTTGCAAAACATCTTGGTTAAGATTTTGGGAGAGGGGCTGGGGTTGTGGCTCAGCGGCAGAGCGCTCGCCTCGCACTTGCGTGGCCCGGGTTCGATCCTCAGCACCACGTAAACATAAATGCATTGCATTGTGTACAACTAAAGTAAATAAATAAATGTTTAAAAAAAAAGATTTTGGGAGAGATTTAAGGGTCATGGGTTAGTGCCTGGCACTTGGTAAACTGCTCCACACAATTTAGAAACCTCCTCAAGAGGTTCCTAAATCCAGCTGGGTGGGGTAGCGCATGCCTGTAATCCCAGCAGCTCAGGAGCCTGAGGCAGGAGGATCAAAGTTCAAAGCCAGCCTCAGTAACTTGGTGAGGCCATAAGCAAATCACTGAGACCCTGTCTCTAAATAAAATACAAAATAGGGCTGGGGATGTAGCTCAGTGGTTGAGTGCCCCTAGATTCAATCCCCACTACCCCACCGCCCCAAAAAGAGAGGGTGGTGGGGAGAGGAGATATTCCTAAATCTATCTGACTTTAAACTCAGACTTTAATCCATCAGACTTTAAAACTCACTTTCAGGGAGTTTTGGACCTGTACATTCCTGGACCCCATTAGGCTTTGGGGGGTCTGATGGAGAATCTCTGTGCTCAGAGAACTCCCCAGGGGATTCTGAGTTTGAAAACTGCTGGCCTGGTCCAACTCTCTGGACAGGATCCCATCCATACCATCCTAGACAATTCTTTTGTCACACAGATGACTATAACGATCTTAGCATATGCCATTGACTCTGTATTATACACTTATTCATTAGCTGAAGCCCAATTTTAAATCCCAGTCAACTATATGATTTCTTTGAATGACTGCAAATTAAGTCACATCCAGTGCTTCTCAAGGTTTATTTGTGTTCATTATTATTCTGTTGAGTACTCAGGACATCTGACTCCTCCTGGGTTGGTAAGCTAAAGACATAAATAGCTTTTGGCTCCCTTGAGTTTTGAGATGGTTAAAAGGATAACTAGTGATAAGCACATAAAAGGACGAATATTGGTGAGTGAGCAAACAAAAATTCAATAAAGCTCTACTGTGATCCACATGCAGTGTGAGGCCCTTTTTAAAGCCTCCCAGCTGACCCTCAGAGCATCTTTATGGGGGTGTCTCAACCCCTGTTTCACAGGGGAGTGATGATCTCAGGTCACAGAGTTTGGGGATAGAGCCACAGAGTTTGGGGAGAGAGCCAGCAGTTAAGTCCAGGTTTTCAAGGTTCCCCATTCTCTTCCACCCTGAATCTGATCCTGACTTTTTTTCTTTTTTTTATCATCCATATAGAACATTCTAGATTTTCTTGGGTTCTGCCATGGGGTACAGCTTGGAGATGTGGTTTGGCTCTGGCTGGGCTCATCCAGGTCCACTCTTCCTCAGAGACCTCTGTAATCTGGAGGAACAGCACAGTTCTACTCTGATTTGACATGTTTGAGAGGAATCAAAGGTAGGACCATTCATTTCTGAATTACACGTAGGTTTCCCTTCATCTCTAGAATGCAATTAAGAAAAAGGGCTCGAGGAATACCAAATTCCAAGCCAAGAGCGTTAGGAAGCTGCCAAAGGAAGTGGGTATTAGCAGCCTCTGCTCTGTGCCATGTGGGCCAAGGCTGCTCTCAGCTTCTCAGCGGGAGGGGGTGGCTGTGCTTCCAGGAATCAGGAGATTGAGGGAGGTAAGCAGGAGTGTCCTTACCTCTTCTCTGCAGGTTTTCTAGAGGGGCAGCAGGATCCAGGCCAGCATTTATTAGGGTTCACAGATGGGCCTTCCTTTGATGGCCTGATGAACATTTTCTTTAATTTTCTGAAAGGTAGTCTCTGGCCAAGACCAGGGTGACTCACTCTTAGCACTACTGACATTTGGAACTCAGTCATTTTTTTGCTTTGTGTGTGTGGGGGAACTGTCTTGAGCATTCTGGTAGACCCCTTCACTCCCCAGTTATGACAATAAAAACTGTCCTCTTGTTGCAAGGACACAGTTGTACCAGGTTGACAACTGCTGACTTAGAACTACAGTAGAAACAGAAAGGAAGAGATATGCTGCGGGTGTCAGAGCACGAGGCTGGTGATGCTGGCAGGAGCCCCAGAGTTTCAACCTCTTTTTCTTCCCTCAGCTAGCAGAGATGGCACCAGCAAGTAGTGTACAAAGTGTGTGGAACTTCACTGAACAGGGTTCCCTTAAGGAGTGTGCACTCAACTTCCCTATTTCCTCTTTCCTTGCTGTGCTTCCTCCCACCTCTGCTGGACACAAGTGGTGTGGCCCTAGATACCCTCAGTAGCATAGGCTCGTGCTAAGAGCATAGACAGTGGATCCAAGGCTACTATAAGGCCCAGCTCAGTTTCCTTCCCTATAAAGTAGTGAAAATAATGGCATCACCCTTGTCAAGTTGTTTGTGAAGATTTGACTATTTATAAACATTTAGTGGAGTACCTGGTATATAATAAGCATTGTGTACAAGTTTTTGATAAATAAAGCACAAATAATCTGGATGCAAAAGCTCTGTTAAATTCAGCCATTCGACCAGTGTCTCTTGGGTGCTGAATGAGGCCCCATCCAGGTCTTCCAGGAGCTCAGAGTTTGGCCATGGTCATTCTGTGTCCTACCAGGTGGATCACAGGATTCACTCCCTCACTCTTAGCACTAGGGGGCGCTGTGGGAACAATGTTCTGTAAAGTCTCAAAGTTATGTCCCCCTATGTTCCAGTGGACATGCCATTTGGCCTTACAGCCCTGTGCAGTATTTCTTACTCAAGTTGGATGCAACTACATCTGCTCAACATCCCATGGGATTACTCAGCTCTATATATCTTCAGCTACAGCCATGATAAATTGAACCCATTATTCAATATTTCACAGCACCTTGAGGGAATTGAGGCACACCAACCTTTGAAAAGTACACTGCTTGGGAACATTGCCATCCTTCTTTCTCTTCCTCCTCCCTTCATCCAAATAAATATTCATTGAGCACTACCCATGAACTAGATGTTATTCTAGGTTCTAGGAATATGGCAATGAACATGGTACACGAAATCTTTGCCCCCAAGGAACCGCCATTCCATATGGGGTAAAGAAGATGGAACATAAACAGTAAACAGAGAAAAGAGGTAATTTATGAATGTGATAGGTGGTACCAAAGGAAAGACACACAAGAGATTGATATAAGAAAGAATAACTGAGATGGAGATGGGGGCATAGAACCTTCTTAAAACAGGACTATTTTGATCTGAGATGTAAAGACTGAGAAGATCCAGCTGTTTGAAGGACATTCCAAGCTAAGGATAAAGCCAGTGTAAAGGCCCTGTGGCAAGAAAAGAGCTTGACATTATTCTGATCAATGAGGAAAGTGATAGGAGATGAGATTTGTGAGATGAGATTGGAAAGAGTTAAAGTGGGGCCAGATCAGATAGGGATTTGTAGGACTTGGCTTTTATTTTAAAGTACAATGAGATGCCATTGGATAGTTTTATGCAGATGAGGAAAACAATCTGATTTATGTTTTAAAAGAAGGAGGGGATGGTCGATTGTGTCGAACACTGCTGAGTTGAGTAGGATGAGGGCCAAGGGAATCTGTCAGTGGATCTGCCCACATGCAGGTCAACATGACCTTAGGAAGATCAGTTTCAGTGGAGAAGTGGAGAGCAGCTGCACCCTTGCCTTTTGGTTTTAGATCATACAATTTCATCAAGGAATATGCTTTTGCATGTGAAGGGATCAGTAATTTGATTACATTTCTTAATACTACTTTGGTCAGTCTTCAGGGAATTACTTGTTTGCATTCCTTTTTCAGCAAAAGACTTATTATAATGATCAGAATGCTAGTGGTGATGTCATCTTTGGTATTCAAGATATTACTATTTGCCAACCATCCAACCTTTTGGTCATTTGCTAATGTAGGACAATACCAGCCCAGCCATACACATGTGTGTGTGCACACATACACACAAGTACTCCTGGACTTTTGTGTGATCCATGTTCATTGCAGATTAACTGACCCACACTGGGAGCTGCCTGTGACTTGAGAGAACTACATAGGCCCCTTAGAAATGGGCTATGCTGGGCACAGAAGAGTGACCTCAACCTCCTCAGTGCCATGTTCTGGTGGCTATCCACTTATGTGGCCTTTCTCTTCCAACGTCCACCCAGCCCCTTAACCTTGCCTGAACTTTAAAGCCCAAGAGTAGTAGGAAATCCCTCAGAATAAATCATTAAAGAGGCATTTGACAAAGCATATATAAACTTATACTTGGTGAAAAGTGATGGTAGAAAAAAGTATGTTTAGCACAAGCTTAAATATTACCATGCTTTCTCTGCGGTCTCCCGCAGCATTTTGGAACCCAGACATTTTTCCTGACTGGTTGTTCCCTTTGATTTTTTTCCTCCACTGCTTTGATTTTGTAACAGAAGAATAATATTTTTTCTGGACTAAACTTTTTATAAGTGGTCTTACCCAGGGAACATTTCTTTTGAATTTAAAGATGATTCTATTTTCTCTTAAGTACCAAGAAGTATATAACACGTATAAACACATCTAATAGCTTTGGATGGGATAGTTGGACTTTTTCAAAGCATATTTGCCAACTTTTTCCTCCTTGTTACAGCCCCTAATTCAGAGTCCCATCATTCCAATGCTATTGTATATTCAGTGGAGAAGGTCCCTCATCACCTGCATGGTGGATGGAGATCTCTTCCTGAAGGACAGCCCTGGTTCTTGACAAATGTGTTCACCCCAATGCATCATGCCTTCAAGATATACTCAAAGGCAAATCCATCCTATTTTCAAAAAGGGAAGGTTTTTTAAATCACCTAAGTTAAATACCCATCTTCAGTATATTGGACAAGGCTGCAAAATACTGACACCTTTGTTCTTACCAGCTGGCAAGACTGGGTCACATCATTAACTACACAGGAACGCATTTTGCAGTCAGCTCCTCCTAGGGGGCTGATAGAGGAATGCTGTGCTCAAAAATCAGACATCAGGCTCTGCTTACTGTGTGTGTGTGTGTGTGTGTGTGTGTGTGTGTGTGTGTGTGTGTGTGTGTATGAGGCCTAAGCTACTAACTGGCAGAACCTTCCATAAACTTTGTCCTATCCAGAAGAGTCTCTCTTGAGCTTAGGGCATTGAACTCTCAGTCTACAGTGAGTTCTTATCTGAAAGTCTGTGCAAATTCCAAACCTTAATAAAAGAAAAAATAATTATGGTTCTTGACTGAGGGTTCCCTTCTCTCAGTTCCTCATGGAAGTGAGATTGCAAGAGCATGGTCACCCTGGACTGACCACTTGTCTCTTCCGAAGCCCAGGAATCTCTCTTTAATCAGGACTGTAGGCTTTTGGGAAAAAAGCCAGCCAGGGACTGCATATCCTTGGGGTGATTCCAAGAAGAAGATTTTCTGGGTCAGTAGGTATGACTGCTTTCAAATTGCCCTCCAGAACATTTTTAAGCAACTTATTTTCTTATCAGAAGACAATTTTGGTGGTTCTGTATTCATTCATCCATTTATTTATTCATTCACTTATTGATGCAGCACCAAGACTGTAAACCAGGTACTCTGGACCCATAAATAAACATTAATCAATTCCTTCCCTGGATGGAGCTTTGGTGGGTTTTCTTTTTGTCTCTGTGAAGAGAATTGAGACTGTGCCTGGGCCTCCTGAGTACTCTCCATTCTTGAGCTGGGGAAAGGGGAATAGACTCAAGGAGGGGTCCTTACTTCTGGCTGCACATGGGAATCAGTTGAGGAGCTCTGATAAATCCTGATGTCTAGGCCCAGCTCAAGAAGATTGTGATTTCATCGGTCTGGAGTGTGGCCTGGGTATCCAGATGTTTCAAAGCTCCCTAGTTGAGTCTCCTGTGCAGCCAGGGTTGACTGTCTATCCAGGGGGTCTGGCTTAATGAAAACCCTCCATTAGGCCACCACCCATCACCTCTGCTCTTGATCTCATTCTTGTCACTTTAAACTTGATGTTATTCACTGTGCCTCCCACACCCATATCTTGCCTATTGTAGACCACAGGAGGCCAGCACCCTGCCAGGCTTATGTTTGAGTAGAGTAACCATTGCTACAGAAAAACTGCTGAGAGGAAAAATCACCTTCTTTTATCTTATTTATTGCTTATTTTTAGTTTCAAATATAATTCTTACCTTATTTATTTAGCATTCCATGGTGAGGATCTTTTGGCTCTCTATCTTTAATTATAATAACAATAGCTGACCCTTTTGAGTTCTGACCTATGTGCCAAGAATGGTTCTGTTTTTTTTAAATGATTTTTAAAAATATCTTTATTTTACTTATTTATTTTTTATGTGGAGCTGAGGATCAAACCCAGTGCTTCACATGTGTTAGGCAAGCGCTCCACCACTGAGCTACAACCCCAGCCCCTAGTTGTGTTTTCCATGTGTTAAGTCACTTCCCCTAACAACTCTGTAACATCTATATACTGTTATCTGCCCCCATCATACAATAAAAAAACTGAAGCATATGGAGGGTTAGGGACTTGCTCATGCTCACACAGCCAGTCAGTGGCTGAGCTGGACATCTCTATTTCATTTCATTAAGGGGGATATCTTCTCTGCAAATTGGATTTGTCTTGGACTTGTGATGCCTTTTTTTTTTTTTTTTTTTTTTTTTTTTTTTTGGTACCAGGGATTGAACTCAGGGCACTGGACCACTGGGCCACATCCCCAGCCCTCTTTTGTATTTTATTAGAGACAGGGTCTTGCTGAGTTGCTTAGTGCCTCTCCTTTGCTGAGGCCGGCTTTGAACTCGCGATTCTCCTGCCTCAGCCTCCCAAGTGCTGGGATTACAGGCGTGTACCACTGTGCTCGGCTGCTTTGTGATGCCTTTGAATTGTATTTTCTTTCTCAAATTAGAACTATAGGGAATGAGTGAGTATACCCCTGTGAGATCTCCCAGTACCCCCAAGTTTCACTGTGCCAGAATGGCTTAGAGCACAGAGCTTAGGAAGAGAATCATTCAGTGGCTTACCGGCCAACAGTTTGAGTCACTTTTGTTGCATCCACTGGACTGACTTGTCTTGGTCCTGTGGAGATGTAGCTGAAATAACTAAAAGCAGATGGTTTTTACCTGTGCCAAGGGATGTCAGGCCCCTCTGCCATCAGCACTGTCACATCTGCATACTTTCAGAATTGTCCTCAGAAAAATGAGAGGCATGATTGAGAAACAGCCTGAATTTGTCTGCCTTTGAAAATACGTAGAACTTCTCATCTGCTTATTCTCCTGGGAGAAATCAGAGGCGCTCGGAAGTTAGTAATTGTGATCTCTTGAGTCATAATTTCTGAAGTTGTATCAGAGCCCAGCATGGGGATGCAAGATGGAAATAGCACGTGGGTCTGTTGCCATAGACCAGCCGGTGAGTGTGTGTGTGTGTGTGTGTGTGTGTGTGTGTGTGTGTAGGGAGGCTGAAATCTCCTCCTGGAAGGAAGGGATTAGCCAGCCAAAGAAGAAAAATCCCTTTACCCTGAAGGTTTAATAGGGAGTGCAAGTCAGACTTACTCAAATGTCTTCAGTCACGGGTCTCTCTCCTGTTTTTATCTTGTACCCAGCTCAGAGTTTCAAAAGAAAGTGTGAAGGTGAACTTTTATACCCCTGACCTTAATATTTTCATCCACATGATTAGAGGTTAAAATTCTTGTCATCTTTTGAACTGAAGGGATGCTACTAAAATACATGTAAGTTCATTCTTCCACTACTTGTATATTTCTTGATTATTTGTAGGTTATTAAGACAAATTCTTGCTTCTGCTTGTGTAATTATAGCACTTAACTCAAATTTCAAAGACTGTCACTAGCATATCTTTGATTTTTCTCCTGAGAATAAATATCACCTATGATGAGAAAATAATTTGGAAATATTCACATGGATTTTGACATGGCCCTAAGGAGTTAGTCATTAAAGAATGTCAGAATCCTAATTAGTCTTCAAATAATCTTTTTGTGTGTGTCGTAAAGAACTTGCTTGGAAGAACAGCATTTCAATATACTAGTTGTCACCTCATTACCTGAAAGCTGCTTGGAGGCATTTTGTGGAATTCAAATCATTCGAGGGCACAGAGGGGCCATGTGGTATCACAGAAGATGAACAGAGCCTTGAGTTCTACCCATAACCCTGCCCCTAACTAAATACATGACCAGGAGCAGATTACCTCTTCTGAGCTTTTGTTTTCTCATCTATAAAATGGTTATACTTGATAATTTTTGTAAAATGAAAATTAGAAGGTAATACCTAGTTTTGCCCAGGGGGGCACTCTACCACTGAGCTATATCTCTATTCCTTTTTAATTTTATTTTGAAACAAAGTCTCACTAAGTTGCTGAGGCTGGCCTCAAACTTATGATCCTCCTGCCTCAGCCTCCCCAGTCACTGGGATTACAGGCAGTAGGCCACTGTGCCTGATGAGCCCCTAGCTTTCCTTCCTACCACTCTAGAGTTAGCTTACTCTCCCCACCCCCTACATTTTCACACTTCTCTCCATCCCTCCCTCATGTCTCTTTGGAGCACTAGGATGCCTTTATGCCATGGTGCCCCTTCTTTCAGGTCTTTGCTCAAATGCCACCATGTCAGAGAAGCCTTCCTTGATCACCCTCCCAGAAGTGATCCTTTCCCCATCCCCTGCTCCCTGTCACTCTCAATCCACTTCCCTCATTTACTTTCTCCTTAGTGCCTAGCACCATTCATTAGAAAGTCTAATAAGAGGGCTGGGATTGTGGCTCAGTGGTAGAATGCTTGCCTTACATGTGTGAGGCACTGGGTTCGATTTTCAGCACCACATATAAATAAGTGAATAAAATAAACATCCATCAACAACTAAAAAATAAAAATAAAAAAAGAAAGTATAATAAGTTGAAGACAAAGGAGCTGATGGAATAGAATAGAAAATCCCAGAGATAGACCCACATATTGTTGAGTTGGGGGATGTCTTCACTAATGTTTATTGTTTATTAATTTTATAATATTAAAAGTAAAACAACGAAAAAGTGGGTTATGCATGGGACAGTTTCATGAACTATGGATTATGCAAATTCTGTGCATAGGAGATTCAAAACTAAAAACAGAATGCTCATTTGTCTGAAGGGGATTCTTTCTCTTGCTACAAGCTTGGCATAGACAATCTGGAAAGATCCTTGGAGTCCAGACATGATTCTACGTTGAACATTTACTAGGCATTAGGCACTTTCTACTTCACCAGCAGGTATCTTTACCTCATTTCACAGGCAAGGAAACTGCAGCTCAGAAAGGCAAAGTCACTCCACTAAAGCCCCACAGTTCTCATGGTGTTAGAGCCAGAGTTTGTATGCAGGCCTGACCCGTAAGCATTTGTTTGCAACTTGAGGGGCTGAACACAGTGAATGCCTGTGACTGTGGCTAGGATTTTGCTGGAGAAATAGAAGATTTCCTCTCCACCATGCAAAATAGAAGACCTTTGCCTAGAAGGAACCTCTGCCATTTCACTCCAGTAGGGCTTTTCTGAGTGCCATGTCTCAGAGACCCATGGAGGAGGTCTCAGTAGCAGCACTTTGAAGTCCCTCACACAGGGCCTCCTCAGTGGATCAGCAATTGTTGTCCAAAGAGTGACATATTTTGCCTTTTGCTTTCCGTAATCCTCCTCCTTTCCCAAATACAAAACTATTGGCTTTTCTTGGAAAGTGATTTTGGCTCAGAGCCTGATATCTATCCCACACTCTCAGGATAGCTTTCCTTGGGGCTTCTGGTATTTTATTTCACTGAGCATTTGTGTTTGGGGGCCAGTGTTGCTGCCTTATTTGTATTTGAGGTAAAGGGACCCTGGCAAGTGCCTTGAGGGGGGTCTTTGCCCCCTTTTTACCAGCAACCTCTGCTCCGTCTTCCCTCCCCACACTGGGCTCGGAAGTGGTCAAAAGCCAACTGCAAGCTACAGAACCACTGAGAGCTTTTTTTCCTTTTTGTAGTTCTTCCATAGTATTTTAAAGGTCTCTTTTCTTAAATCAAGAGGTAATTAACATAAAATAAAGCAATTTATTAGTAGTCAGATGGATCAATTTTGACAGTTCTGTGTACCTATGTAACCACCACTTCAGAGAGTCTAGAAAACACTCCCAGCATGCCGGAAAGGCTCTTCAGGCCTTATTTTAATCTGCTCTCTCTCTTGCCTCCCCAGAGCAACCATGCTTTGATTTGTAGCATCATGGTATAAATATTTTTGCCTGTTTCACCATTTTGTATCAGTGAAAACCTGTAGTATATGCACTTTCTTTTTTTAAAAAAATTTTTATTCAAAGTTGTTGTATTTATAATAGTAGTATGCATTATAATTCATAATAAATGTATAGAGCATCTTTTTACAAAACACTGTTTGTATACAATGTATATTCGTACCATTCAAATCTTCAATCATGCATTTAGGATAATGACATCCATCTTATTCAACCACCTTTTCTTTTTTCCCCTCCATCTCCCCTTGCTCCCTTCCTTCCCCTCCTCCCCTTTGACCTTTCTAGCGTTCCTCTCATCCTCCTATGTACCCCGACCCAACACCACTGTGAATCAGCCTCCTTATATCAGAGAAAACATTTGGTATTTGGATTTTTGAGATTGACTAACTTCACTTAGCATTATATTCTCCAACTTCATCCATTTACCTGCGAATGCCATTATTTTATTTTCTTTTATTGCTCAGTAAAATTCCACTGTGTATATATACCACATTTTCTTTATTCATTCATCTACTGAGGGACATCTAGGTTGGTTCCACAATCTAGCTATTGTGAATTGTGCTGCTATAAACATTGAAGTGGCTGTGTCACTGTAATATGCTGTTTTTAAGTCCTTTGGGAATAGACCCAGGAGTGGGATGGCTGGGTCATAGGGTGGTTCCATTCCCAGTTTTCCAAGAAATCTCCATACTGCTTTCCATAACGGTTGCACCATTTTGCAGTCCCAGCAGCAATGTATGAGTGTGCCTTTTCCCCCACATCCTCTCCAACATTTATTGTTGTTTGTGTTCTTAAAAGCTGCCATTCTGACTAGAGTGAAATGAAATCTTAGAGTAGTTTGGATTTGCATTTCTCTAATTGCCAGCGATGTTGAGCATTTTTTCATGTATTTGTTGATTAATCATGTATCTTCTTCTGAGAAGTGTCTTTTCAATTCCTTAGTCCATTTATCGATTGGATTTTTTTTTTTGGTGTCAAGTTTTTTGAGTTCTTTATATATTCTAGAAATTAGTGCTCTATCTGATGTGCATATATTAAATATTTGTTCCCAGTTAGTTGGCTCTCTATTCACCTCACTGATTGTTTCTTTTGCTGAGAAGAAGCTTTTTAGCTTAAATCTATACCATTCATTAATTCTTGGTATTAATTCTTGCGCTACCGGATTCTTGTTAAGGAACTTGGAGCCTAATCTGACATGTTGGAAATTGTAGCTTACTTTTTCTTTTATTAGGTGTATTGTCTCTGGTCTAATTCCTAGGTCCTTGATCCACTTTGAATTGAATTTTGTGCATGGTGAGAGATAAAGGTTTAATTTCATTTTGTTGCATATGGATTTCTAGTTTTCCCAGCACCATTTGTTGAAGAGGCTATCCTTTCTCCACTGTACATTTTTGTTGCCTTTGTCTAACATAAGATAGCTGAAATTATATTTATTAGTCTCTGTGTCCTCAATTTTGTATCATTGGTCTACTAGTCTGTTTTGGTGCCAATACCATGCTGTTTTTGTTACTATTGCTCTGTAGTATAATTTAAAGTCTGGTATGGTGATGCCGCCTGCTTCACTTTTCTTGCTAAGGATTGTTTTGGCTATTCTGGGTCTCTTATTTTTCCAGATGTATTTCATGACAGCTTTTTCTATTTCTTTGAGGAATGTCATTGGGATTTTGATTGGAATTGCATTAAATCTGTATAATGCTTTTGGTAGTATGGACATTTTGACAATATTAGTTCTACCTATCCAAGAACAAGGTAGGTCTTTCCATCTTCTGAGGTCTTCTATAATTTATTTTTTAGTGTTCTATAGTTTTTGTTATAGAGGTCCTTCACCTCTTTCGTTAAGTTGATTCCCAGATATTTTTTTTTTATGCTATTGTAAATGGGGTAGTTTTCATCATTTTCCTTTCAGAGGATTTGTCACTGATGTACAAAAATGCCTTTGACTTATGGGTATTGATTTTGTATCCTGCCACTTTGCCGAATTCATTTACTAGTTGTAAAAGTTTTCTGGTAGAGTTTTTTGGGTCTTCTAGGTATATTATCATGTCATCAGCAAATAGTGCTAATTTGAGCTCTTCTTTTCCTATCTGGATCCCTTTAATTTCTTTCGTCTGTCTAATTGCTCTGGCCAGAGTTTCCAGTACTATGTTAAATAGCAGTGGTGAAAGGGGGCATCCCTGTCTTGTTCCAGTTTTTAGAGGGAATGCTTTCAATTTTTCTCCATTTAAGATAATGTTAGCTTGGGGCTTTGCATAAATAGCTTTTATGATGTTGAGATATGTTCCTGTTATTCCTAGTTTTTCTAGTGTTTTGAACATAAAGCGGTGTTGTATTTTGTCGAATGCTTTTTCTGCATCTATTGAGATGATCATATGGTTATTATCTTTAAGTCTATTGATGTGATGTGTTATGTTTATTGATTTCCGAATGTTGAACCAACTTTGCATCCCTGGGATAAACCCCACTTGATCCGTGGTGCACTATCTTTTTGATATGTTTTTGTATTCGATTTGCCAGAGTTTTGTTGAGGATTTTTGCACCTATGTTCATTAAAGATATGGGCCTGAAGTTTTCTTTTTTGGCTGTGTCTTTGCCTGGCTTTGGAATTAATGTAATATTGGCCTCATAGAAAGAGTCTGGGAGAGCTCCCTCTTTTTCTATTTCTTGAAATAAGTTGAAGAGCATTGGTATTAGTTCTTCTTTGAAGGTGTTGTAGAACTCGGCTGTAAACCCATCAGGACCTGGACTTTTTCTTGATGGTAGCTTTTTGATGGCGAATTCTAGTTCCTCGACTGAAATTGATCTGTTTAAATTGTGTATAGCCTCCCATTCTAGTTTGGGCAATTTGTACGACTCTAAAAATCTGTCGATGCATTCAGTATTTTCTATTTTATTAGAGTACAAGTTTTCAAAGTAACTTCTAATTATCTTCTGTATATCTGAGGTGTTTGTTGTGATATTTCTTTTTTTCATCACGGATGTTAGTAATTTGAGTTTCTTCTTCTTTTTGTTAGCATCACTAAGGGTCTGTCAATTTTATTTATTTTTTCAAAGAACCAACTTTATTTTTGTCAATTCTTTGAATTGTTTCTTTAGTCTCAATTTCATTAATTTCAGCTCTGATTTTAATTATTTCCTGTCTTCTACTACTCTTAGTGTTAATTTGTTCCTCCTTTTCTAGTGCTTTGAGGTGTGATGTTAAGTCATTTATTTGTTGTTGTTTTTTTCTTTTAAGGAATGAACTCAATGCAATGAATTTTCCTCTTAATACTGCCAGAGGTTTCTATATGATATATATGCATTTTCATTTACCTCTAGGAATTTTTTAATCTCCTCCTTGATGTCTTCTTCAACCCCTTGTTCATTCAGTAGCATGTTGTTTAGCTTCCAGTTGTTAGAATAGTTTATTTTTTGTTTCTTGTTTTGTTGTTGATTTCCAATTTCATCCCATTATGGTCTGATAGAATACTTTTTTATATTTGCTGAGATTTGCCTTGTGGCATAATATAAGGTATATTTTGGAGAAGGAGCCATGTGCTGCTGAGAAGAAAGTGTATTTGCTTACTGAGGGAAGAAATATTCTATATATGTCTGTTAGGTCTAAGTTATTGTTTTAATGAGGCCTAAAGTTGCTTTATTTAGCTTTTGTTTGGATGATCTATCCATTGGTGAGGGAGGTGTGTTGAAGGCCCCTAGAATAATTGTTTTGTGGTCTTGAACTTGAGAAGGATTTGTTTGATGAATGTAGGTGCCCCATTATTTGGGGCTTATACATTCATAATGTTATATCTTGTTGATGAATGGTTCCCTTAAGTAGTAAGAAATATCCATCTTTGTCCCTTTTGATTAGCTTTGGCTTGAAATCTACCTTATTTAATATCGAGAATGGAAACCCCTGCTCGCTTCCGCAGCCCATGTGAGTGATAAGACTTTTCCCAACCTTTCACCTTCAGTCTGTTCATGTCTTTTTCTATGAGGTGGGTTTCTTGGAGACAGCAAATTGTCAGGTCATTTTTTAAAATCCAATCTGACAATCTGTGTCTTTTGAATGGTGAGGTTAGGCCATTAACATTCAGGGTTATTACTGAGATGTGATTCTTATTCCCATCCATTTTTATTTGTTTATGGTATTTAATTCGATTTGTTTTCTCCTCTGGTTGGTATTTCCTTTAGTTTAATATCTCCCTTTGTTGATTTTCATTGTTATTTTTCTTTTCTTCTTCATGGAATATTTTGCCCAGGATATTCAGAAGTGCTGGCTTTCGAGTTGTGAAATCTTTTAACTTTTGTTTGTCATGGAAGGTTTTTATTTCATCTTCAAATCTAAAGCTCAATTTTGCTGGGTATAAGATTCTTGCTTGACATCCCTTTTCTTTCAGAGCTTGAAATATGCTATTCCAGGATCTTCTAGCTTTTAAAGTCTGGGTTGAAAAATCTGAACATAGTCTGATTGGTTTCCCCCTATATGTAATCTGCTTCCTTTCTCTTGTGGCTTTAAAATATTCTCTCCTTGCTCAGTATATTAGACATTTTCATTATAATGTGTCTTGGTATGGATCTGTTGTGATTTTGTACGTTTGGTGTTCGGTAAGCCTCTTGCACTTGGTTTTCCCATTCATTCCTCAAGTTTGGAAAATTTTCTGCTATTATTTCATTGAATACATTACTCATTCCTTTGGCTTGGAACTCTGCACCTTCCTCCACCCCAATCACTCTTAAATTTGGTCTTTTTATGTTGTCCCATGTTTCTTGAATGTTCTGCTCTTGAATTCTTATAATTTTTGCTGTGTAATCTACATTTTTCTCCATTATATATATTTTGTCTTCGTTATCTGAGGTCCTTTCTTCCAAGTGATCTAATCTGTTGGTGATGCTTTCAATTGAACATTTAGTTTGGTTTATTGATTCTTTCATTTCCAGAATTTCTGTTTGGTTTCTCTTTAGACCTCTATCTCCCTATTGAAGTAGTCTTTTGCTTCCTGTATTTGTTTTTGGAGTTCTCTGTCAAAATGATCTTTTACCACCTGTATTTGCTCCCTTATATCATTTTTGAGTTTGTTCTTAAGTTCCATAAACATTTATAATATGTAATTTCTGAATTCCATCTCTGGCATTTGACCAACTGTGCTTGCCATGGAATCTTCTGAGGAGATATGTTGATTTGTTTGAGTCACTTTATTCCCTTGTTTCTTCATATTGCTTATGTGATTTTTCTTCTTGCACTGTGGAACCTTGACTATTTCGTTTTTACCTTAAATGCTTATGATGCTCCTGTAATACAATGCTATCAGATCCCCTTATAAATACTGTACACTTTAAAACCAGACACTTTCTATTCAGATAATCACAGTTTGATCACATTGTGCAGATTTAGTTAACTCAGATATTGTCTCCAATTTACTCTGTATGTTTGTGATGGGTTTTATAGTTTCAAGTGTTGGACACAGAGGTGATAAGTTTAGGAAGAAGGAATTGAGGGTATTGGGTTGATCTTTCTTAGGAAGTGTGAAAAGAGAATTCTATGGAAGTGGTTTAATATCAGCAGACAAGAGAGGAAAGAGAGTGAACAATTTAGTGGAAAGACCGATTTATATATAGACCAAACTTATGCAACCATTGAGAGAAGAAAAAAAGAGAAAGATGGAAAAGAAAAGAAAAGAAAGAAAAAAAGAGAGATGACAAAGAAGTAGGGATTAGTGTAAAATAGAGGAAAGAAAAAGTGAGAAAAAAAGAGAATAAATTATATATAACACCGCTTTGCTGTATAATTTAGTTGTCCCAGTTCTCGAAATCCCAATTTCTGTGTATAACTTGTTTTTGCCTCTGTTGAGAATGCAATGGCCGGGTGTAAATAGGAAAGATGAGGGAAGAAGAAAGGAGACAAAAGTGAGAAGGAAGAAAAGAAAGAAAGAAAAGAGGAATAAAAGCAAGTAAACAAACAAACAAACACACAATCAAACAACAACAACAACAAAATAACCAAAGTCAAACCCAGGAACAAATCTCAGGAACAGATCTCAGTCAAAGAGTACCCTGTGAAGTCCTTTTTTTCCCTTCCAGTTTAAGCCAGTTGTCCCAGATCATGTCTAGGCAGTTACCGAGAACCTGGGAAGCTTGCAGACCAGGGCATGTTCTCCTGCTGTCCTGTGCTGGGATCGCCTTTCTGCGCTTGGTGGGCTGGGAAAGTTGCTGGTGGGGGCCTACCTGGGAAGCCTGCAGGCTGGGGCTTTTTCTGCTGGGGTCCCGCGCTGGGATCACCTCTCTGCAGTTCGGCCAGGGCGTGGGGGCAGCTCCAGTATATGTACTTTCTACCCTGCTGCTTTCACTCAGCACAGTGTCTTTGAACTGCATCTGTGTCACTGTGTGTGTGGCCATTGTTTGTTGCTTTTTATTTCTGAGTAGCACTCTATTGTGTGGCTGTGGCACAGCCTAGTGATCCATTCACCTGTAGACAAACATTTGGGTTGTTTCTGGTTTGTGGCTTTCAAGAATAGAACTCCTATGAACATCTGTGAACAAATATTTTTGTGAATATATACTTTCATTTGGGGGGTGGGGGGGTGGGGAAATTGCCAAGAATAGGGCAGGTAATTCATTGAACTTTGTTAGAAACTACCAGACTGTTCTCCAAAGTAGTAGTGTGCACTACTTCTCCATTTTACCAGTGGTGTGCACATGCTTCTGTTTCTCCATATCCTCACCAACATTTTGTTTATACTGTCCTTCAATTGTAGTCATTCTGATGAATGAGATATGGTCACTTGGGGGGGGGTTCTTTTTTTTTTTTCCTTTTCAAAAACATTTTGAAGAATTTTCAAGCATGTCATTCAGTGCTGGCTCAGACACTGAAAAAGGTCCTGTGGGAGGGAAGCTGGTGTTAAAAGTTTTATGGACAGGAGGTTTCTGTTCATCATTGTTGTCCCTAAAGCAGTCTTTCCATCCCTGAGGGTTGTTTGTGGGCTGCCGCAGGGCAAGCTCAAGGCCAAAACCCTGAGCAGGGAACTAGGGAAAGAGAAGTAGGCAGGCTAGAGAGTCAGGAGAAGAGGAGGGGCCTCTACATGGAGAGCTCAAAATCATACTGTGACAGCCACAGGACAAGTTTTCATGGCAAATGGTGCCCCCCACAGACACTGATAATATAACAAGTTAGTAGCCAGAAGGCACAGACCAGTTCATAAGACCATTCAGGGAGTCCCCACAGGCTGTCATCTCAGCTGCTGTGAGCATTCAAGGCAGATATGATACCATTTCCAAGGTAGAATTTTGTCACCTTCTAGTTGGCATAGGCAAATAGAAATCCTCTAAAACTGATGGCCAGACATGGGACCTTCCCTATGGGTGCTGGCTCCCAGCTTTCCTGGATTCACCAACCCTGTCTATAACAAAGTTAGGGACTGCCTCTCAAATATTCAGCCAATCCACTCCATATGTCTTGAATGTTCCTAGTTTTATCCTTTTCCTACAGTCACCATCATGCTAATTAGCAAGCCACCAGTTTCCCCAGTAAGGAAAACATTTTGGACATTCCAAGTGCTCTTTAGCCCTGCCTCAAGTATTAATGGAGATGAAGAGGTGATTGTGATTTCAGTAGCAGCCTTGGGGTGGGGGCTTCCTGACTAGAACTTGAGCTGCTGCGCCCTGGGTGTGTGCTCTTGGCACTCGATCAGAGAAATGGCTGCCCACTGACCAAGGGCTTCACCTGAGTCATAGACTGAGGCCAGTCTCCCTGGAGGTGCTGGTGCCATTTAAGGTAAATTCCAGATGTCACAGCTGTCAAATAGCTCTGGAGCCAGGGAGCTTAGACCTAGGGAGAATTTCAGTTTCAGTTCAGAGGGCAGAGAGTGCTAGTTCATGTCTTCTCAGATATTTATTGCAGGGCTTGAGGTGAGTCTGAAGTCTCCCATCTATAAAATGGGGGTGATCCCTGTTTGTTTTTTGAGGTGATAGTGAAGATATTTGGTTGGGTCCTTTGCACATGAAAGTCCTAATGATATAGAATATGTTTTCAATCAGTTTAGTCTCGCTAATATGGTGGGGACCCAGTGTCTTTGGAAGAACTGGTATTTTTGGAGAGGAACCCCAAAAGAGCAATAATATTGAAAACAAGGCAGAAGCTTACTAGTGATGGCACTTCATGATCAGTGGAGGGAGAGAACACTTTTCTTTTTTTATATATATATTTATTTTTTTAGTTGTAGTTGGATGCAATACCTTTATTTTATTTATTTATTTTTATGTGGTGCTGAGGATCGAACCCGGGGCCTCACACGTGCTAGGCGAGTGCTCTACCACTGAGCCACAACCCCAGCCTGAGAGAACACTTTTAAATGGGCAGTCTTTGCCTAGAAAATCAATTATTCAGGGAAACAAGGGAAAGCAGTCTTAGAGGCTGGAGCCATAGATGGTGAATTCTCCCAAAGGAGAATCCACTAGGACCTTTCCTGTAAGGAGTCTGGTGTGGGGGAAAGGCAGAAATCCCAAGCCTCCCTGCTCTACAAACCAGGAAACTAGCAAAGGGTCCAAGGAGGAAGGGGGTGTTGTGGTCCTAATAGTTTCCTCTGGCAAGAAGCCAAGCGTGACTGCTCCCCAGGTCTGTATGTTTCTCTTGAGCCAGGTTCCTGCTGCTTTGCCCTTAACCACCCCACCCACTGACATGGGACAGGCCGCCTAAGGAGCTTCAGGATTGTGGGGAACAGGGCTGCTGACAGCCCTGCCTCTCCCTGCTCCCTGGAGGCAGCTTCCTAGCCTCCACCAGCTGTATGAATGCCAGGGAAGCAGACTCTCTCAGTGGATATGTATGCAATTGCCAAGCAAAGAATAGTCCTGAATGCACAGCAATAAATTGATTCAAATCAGGGAGAACAGGCAAGGGTGCTCAGTGCTATAGCAGCAGGAAAGTTAGCATGTGGAAGCTTGGAACTGGGCTGTGGGCACTTAGACTGCTTCTGTAGTTCTGGTTTTCAGCCAGTAAGTTTGGAGGGCTCCAAACATGGAGGAAGTAAAATAGAGTAGAGACAGTCTGCTGTCCCTAGCACAGTGCACAGGGTGAGTCCCAGGAAACCCTCTGCCAGGTAAGGTAGCTACTGTTCCTAACAAATTGAAAGTGTACAAATAGAAGTTGATTCCTAGCTCACATAAAGCTCTGAATGGATGTTCCTGGTGGCAGATGGCTTGCCTCCAAGCCATGCCTCAGGAGTATATACCCTCCCATCTTGTGCCTCTGCTGTCTTCATCAGGTGGCTTCCAGTAGGTCCTTGTGCATCAAGCTAAAGCAAAAAGAAAGGAATCAGAGCATCACATATGGAAGGAAGGATTTTAGGGGCTAGACCCAAAGTGGTACATGTCACATCCACTCACATTCTGTTGGCAGCACTCAGGCACATGATCACACTAACTGCAAGGGAGACTGGGAACTGTAGTCCAGAAAGAAGGGGCAATGCATTTGCTAGATAGCCAGTCAGCCAGCCACGGATGAAATATTCCTGGGGAGGATAGGAATGAGCTCCTGTCTGGGTCCAGATGCCTAGTGTGTTAATCAGCTTCCCATGGCCATTACAAATAGTTGAGATAAGTATTATCTTGAGATAAGGACTATTTGGCTCTCAGTTTCAGAGGTTTCATTTCATGGTCTGTGTTGCATTGGGGACTGCATCAGGGCACAGAGAGCATGGAGGAGGAAAACTATTCACCTCATGGCCAGGAAGTGAAAAAAAGAAGACAAGGGCAGCAATACCATTATCCCCTTCAAGGGCACACCCCCAGGGACTGATGACCTCCCGCCAGAGCCTCATTTCCTAAAGGTTCCACCACTCCCAATAGCACCGAGGTAGAGACTAAACCTTTAACACAGGGGCCTTTGAGGGACACTTGTCCAAACCAGAGCACACAGTAAGTGAGAACTGAGCTCAGAAAAGAAAGGGGAGCACCTCAGACTGTGCATTTCACAGCCCAGTCATCACTAGTAGCAATGATAATGTAAGAGGAGGGAATTTAGGCAGGGCTGGGCCAGAAAAAGAAAGCAAGGCAGGCCTGTCTGAGCCACAGGAGAAGGCCGAGAAATTGTAGGTTCTGATCTGAGACAGCAGACGCTACCCACTTTCTATCCTTTCTTACCCCACACCTACTTTTCCTACATGAAATGTTGTTCATGTTCTAGAAAACTCTGTCCCTCCCTCCCATGAAAACAACCATTTCCTGGGGATTCATAGCTCAGATCCCGGGGGCAGAAGGGAGAGAGAAGCAACAGTCCAACAAATCAACTCACACCAAGGTGGTACCAATCTGCTGGGGTTGCTGAGAAAATGAGATGAGAAAATGAATGTAAAATACCTAGCAGGGTGCCTGGCACATGATAAATCAGCGCTTAGTAAATGGTTTATTATTATCATCATCTCGTGAGTGTGTGGAGAGAAGCAGTAGGGAAGGGGGAATGAGGAAGCTAGCAAAGCCCTGAAAACTAAATTACTTCTTCTTTTCTCCCCAAGCTAATGGTCTCACTATTGAATTGAGGCCTCCTGCTCACTGGGGCCTGTAAAGACATCAAAGTGGTATTGGCTGAGTTGGCAATCCTTTAGGACACAGGGTTAATTGCTAAGGGGCAACTCTGAACACCCTTGGAAGAGCTGGCACCCTTCTAATGTTTCCATACACCCTTGTCTCGCGTCCAAGCCCTCACCAGCCCCAGGCTCCAGCTGCCCAACCAGGTGGCCTGTTCTGGACACACCTGCTCTCTTATGCCTTTCCTCCAGCCCTGCCCTTCTGGAAAATTCTCCTCCATTCCACCATCTACTCCTCAGAAGTCCTACAAATGAGGCAAGGTCTAGTTCATGTGTCACCTGCAGCAATAAAAGCTTGATGATTAGAATTCAGAGGGAAGATACCAGAGGTGGAGCAGGTGAGAAAGAGGAGGAATGGACAAGAATCCTGTTTTGAGGGTCCCCTTGGACTATTACAGGGAACCAGAAGGCTTCATTCCAACTTGACCACCAAGTATGCATGTGCGTGTGTGTGTGTGTGTGCGTGCGCGCGTGAGTGTGTGTGTGTAAACACATGCATTCCAGAGGAAGTCTTCCCCTAAAGAAAATAGGAAATAACACCTATAATCTTCGTTGCCAAGTAGCCAGATGTTAGGCAGCCAATCTGTTTCCTTTCCCCACTTCAACTTTGTATTGTTTATGCTGTATTAACTCTAACCATGATACTTGCTTTAAGATAAATATAGTGATTTCTTAAGGACTTCAAAAGATTCATCAGCCCTAAGATTCTGCAGAGCATGTTGTTCTGCTCTTCAGAGAGCTTGCCTCCAGGCAGAGGGGTGCTTTTGACCAAACTGAATTCCAGAAAGAAGTCTTCCTGTTTAAAACATGAGCATTCCCTACCCCCTTCTTCCTGCATTGTCTGCGTACCTCTCAGGTCAGAGTTGTTTTTATTATTATTATTAGGCAGTATGCAGCTGATGAAGTGAAGTAGTGTTTGTTTATTTACTGTTTTTTTTTTGGTCCCTGAGTTGGAACACACGATCACTAGAAAAGAAACTCCCTCTGTGACTCATCCCAGGAACATCTTGCATTCCAGCCAGCACAAATATGATTAAAAGAACTATCTGGAGGGCCCCAGTTAAATTTTAGCAAAGGAGCACATCAGCCAAGCTGACCATCTCTTGAACATTTTGCTTTTAGAAAGATAGTCATCTCTGGCCTCCTTGTATGCCTTATTCTTTGTGAAATCTTGAGGCACACTCCCCATGAGCCAATTCCTGTTTGGTGTGGACCTTGTTAAAAAATAACAGTGTCTTTTTCATGGGGTCATAGGAGGTGCCACCAACTGGGGAAACACCTGGTCATGGTGGCCTAAACGAATGACATTTAAGTATTCACATAATATGCACTGGAACTTTCCAGGGCATGGTTAGTGTAGCAGATGCTATTGGTGCCCTGCCATATTCCCTCAGACGCACCTCTATACACCAAAGGTTGCTTATTGAGTGTACCTGTGACTGTCCCTGAAGGTTTGTTTTTTGTTTTTTGTCTCAGGAGCACACTAGGCCTACATGCTGTGGTATCTGGAAGTGCCAAGGAATGAACGTATTCTCCAAAAGCAACCCCTGACCAGTGATAGATGGAAGCTGGTGACTAAACACCCTGACTTCTTGGCCTCTCAGTTGACATAGCCCTGGGAAATGTGTTCTACACAGTCTCCCAGAATTCCCCAGTTGAATTGAGCTCCATCTAGTTGCCTGCAATGGTAACTTGCTTGATAAATTAGCTTCCTTCCTTTCCTGTCTTGCTGCTTTACTCCCCTTCTGGTGTTTTCTGGAATCCTCTCCCAAATAAACTATTTTTAGTCAAATCTTTGCCTTATGGTCTTTTTATGGGTGAACCCAAGCTAAGATAACTATAGCTAGTTGGGTTCACCAAAAATCACCAGCTTCCTCTCTTCACCTTCCTTACTAAGATAATCATCATTGACAATGGTCACTGAGTTTCCATGTGACCGTAACACTGCAGTAGTATGTTGTCCTTTGAGACTCTGTAGCTTCTGCATGGAAACTTGGTAAGGCAGAAAGCAGAGTTTCAGGAGGTAGCCAGTTCAGTAAGATGAAATAAAGACAATTCTAGATACTGCTGAAATCTCTGCACCTGGGAGGCACATACTCAGGAAATTTCTTTTGGGTGAGCACTAAGTTTTTGCTGATTGAGTCTATAAAGGAATAAATAACTCTTCATATTTGCATCCTTTCTTTGCTCTGGGTACATGAGGGTTGGAGCCATGTCCCATTCAGGTACCTTTTAATGGAGCCAGCAAACTTGGTCCTAGTTGTAGACTCTTGAATCTGTGGAGAAAAGTTAAGAAAGTAAGAAACTTCTTTCCCATGATTGGCATCTGAAATTCCTTGATTAGACTTTCACTTCTTTGTCCATAGTTCTATTGCTGACTAGATGCTGTTTATTGTACCAATAAAGGAAACATAATACTTGAGACTTATTAGTTGAATACCTCACTGAGAATGAGTTCACCATCTTTTTTTCTGCAAATTCCAATTTTGAGGGGGTCGGGGGGGAGGACCCAATTCTGATTGCCCAAGGAAGACCAGAGGTTGGAGTTAGGCAAAAATAAAAATCAGACACCCAAAGAAGATAAGCTTATATAGTTTTTTCCTAGGACTGACAGCACAGCCAAGTACCAAGTAAATATGCTTGGTGGTTTTACAAGCATGTGCCTTCTGCCAGAATTTGGACCAGCTTCCTTATATGCTAGGAGTACTTGTACTTGTGAACAATGTGCTATTTTTCAACATGTCCTCAATGTGCTGAGAAACTCCCGCCTCACCTCTCCCTCCACCACATGGCACAGCAACCAAGCTGTTGCAGCTTGACAGCGCCCCTTGTGGCCAGTTGGAGATCTCATTCCGTGTTTTTCTCACAGCTTCCTTCAGTTTCTCTGTGGATCATCACTCTTGTGGCTGAGCAATCTCTTTCTCACTTGGACCTCTACATACTTTTAAATTTTCTCCCCTTCCACTTCTGCCTAGTTAGCTCAGAAAATCTCTTTGCTTTCTCTCTCCCTTTTATCCTTGTCCTCTTCCTCTCCTGCTCCACTTTCTTTTTATGAGAAAATGATCCTAATCACTACTGATAAGGAAGAAAGGAGAGATACGTAGGCCCTGTGCAAAGGAGAAGAAAAAAACTGAAGGATCTGAAGTGACATTATGCACAGCCAGAGGGAAGTAACTTCTGAACCCTTAAAAATGCTCATGAGTCCATATGCAAGATACATAAGGCTCTGGCTCCCCCCTTTCCATCCCCAACCTGAATGAAGAATAGACTTTTGTATTTATTTAATCGTTTTCCTGCCATCTTTAGTTTCTGGTGTTACAATAGTATTGTCTCCTGTTTTTACTGCAAATGTTTAATATCTTAGCTATGTTGGGGGTGAAGTAGGTTTGGAGTGCCGGCCTGGAAACACCCCCATCAGGTGTAACACTGATTCTATGGCAAGTGCCTTTCCAGTCCAGTTCCTAGCAGCTGATTTTCAAGTGAACCCTTAAACACCTTATGAATGTGTGAACCCATTCAGATGCCAAGGGAGTATTTGATGCTACTCAAGATGTGAAGAGGAAACATGGCCAGGGGTCTAATGAGGAAGAAGATGAAGCCAATGTGACAATAAGGATGATGACAGAATGATGAAGATGAAGACAGTGCTAATGATGTGATGACAACCATGATGATAACAGTGACAGTGAAACCAACAATGATGGCAAGGATAATGATGTTGGTCTTGATTTACGGAGCACTTTCCATGTACCAGGCACTGTGCCAAACACTTTACTTAGATTATGTCCCTTAATCATTATGACCACTCTGTGTGATAGGGCTTTTTAAAAATCCTTATCTTACACAGAGAGAAACTGAGGCTTTGAAATAACCTGCCCAAGGTCACACAGCTAGCAAAGTTTGGCAGGCTGGTGTTTGAACCTAGGCCTCTCTGAGTTCAAAGCTTTCCATTCTGACCAGCCTCACAGGGGGCCCAGTACCCAGGGTAAGCTGGCACTGTCCCCATGCTAACAGTTGGTGAGGGGCTCACTAGCATTAGGAGAAGGGGACAATCTGAACTCCAGTCCTTAGTACTTTAGAATTCTGTACCCCTTCCTTCCAGTGACCCCTCAAAGGGTCTATTTCTGTCACACTGGTCTCTGGAAAATGTCCTGCTAATGACACAGGATTATAAACAGTCTTTTTCCCAGAACAAAAATTTAACCTTTGTATCTCAATCTAATTAGAAATATTTTCTCTTTCAAAGGCAGGTTTTTCCTCTTTTTATTCCAAATTAAAGAGTTCTTTGTTGCCAGAAAAATCACCCCAAACCATAGTTCTTCAAGAGGATAGACCCTGCCCTGAGACCTTCAACATGACCTGTGCTCCTGTATGGTATGGTTCCTGTGGCTCCAGCCCCTGATAGTGTCTGGGGCCTGGTGTCTGGTGGAAAGCTGTAGGGCCTCAGCCGAATGCAAAAACAGCCACTTGCTGACTCACACGTTCCACTCTCCATTTTGTATATACTGCTTCTTATCCTTTTATTTCCTCATTCGATGATCCTGTGTTGCTGTTTAAATGCTGTGTTGAGGAGTCTGATATATACAGAAAGATAATAGGTGATTTAACCATGGGACAAGCTGGTGTTGGTGACCAGAGTTCAAAGGTGACCATTGCCTCTCAGAGGCCCCCAAGAATGCCCAGACCTAAGAGCACACAAATGAATGGACTTGTGTCAGAGAGATTTCAGCCACACACACTCACCAGCCAACCCTCAGGCCCTTTGCCACTGAATTATGATCCAAGTTGCTTCCTGGAAGCCAGCTTATGGCCACACCCTTCACCCCAACTTCCCCTCTAATTCAGTCAACCATCCCAGCTACATAAGTGATGGTGATCCTCATCAAAAACAGTTCTTCCTGAGAGTCTCATGTAATGCTGTGGTGGCCTCTCACCTTCCACTGACGTTCACCAAGAATACTTCTTTCTTCTTAGTGTCAGGGGCAGGCCTCTCTGGAAAAATAAAAATTTATCATTCTCTACCTTAGAGAGGTCATTGCACTGACATCATCTCCTACATCTGTCTAGGGCCTGACATTTTTCCTTTAGAGGCTTATTCCTTTACCTCTGTAAGAACTATGGGCCTTGAACCCTGATCAAAGTAGATAACCATAGAATAAAAGTTTGGTTAATGCCCTGAGAAATGAGCCAAGAAAAAGTCTACAAGCCTGGAATCCCAGCAGTTTGGGAGGCTGAGGCAGGAGGATTGCAAGTTCAAAGCCAGCCTCAGCAACAGTGAGGTGCTATGCAACTCAGTGAGACCCTGCCTCTAAATAAAATACAAAATAGGGCTGGGGATGTGGCCCAGTGATTGAGTGCCCCTGAGTTCAATCCCCAGTACCAAAAAAAAAATACATGCCTTCAGAGAAAGTAGTATCAGGTTGGAGGAATAGGAAATGTATGCTGGCACATAGTAGGTTCCCAGATCATTTTTGAAGGAAGAATAAATGAATTGCCATGAATCTAGTCCAGCCCTACACTCAGGCCTGCATGGTCCCAAGGGTCACCACAGATAATTTAGGCAGGCTACAGGTATCCAGAAGTAGGAAATGAGATAATCAACACAGAGACATCTGGCATCATCTACAGAGAAAGAAAGGAGGCAGAGTGCCCTCCCCACCAACTATTCCAGATTTCTCTTGAGGCCTGGGTTCTAACCCAGCAAAGACTTGGAAAAGCAGGGCTTTTATTCCTTTACCTCTGCAAGAACTATGGGCCTTGAACCCCGATCAAAGTAGATAACCATAGAATACAAGTTTGGTTTTTCTCCCTCCAATTCTGCTTGACAGCTCATACCTGCTCACCCTTTGGGGTCCACAGCAGTTCCTCCTCCAGCAGCTCTGGGAAAGCTAGGTTTGAGTCCTTCCCAGCAAGCACCACTCACTCCTGGGAGGTCTGAGAAGGGGGCAGTGCCAATATTACAGAAGAGGAACCTGAGTCCCTGGGGTGTAAAGTGACTTTCCTACAGTTATGAAAAGCTCATGTGTGCATTGAACCTTTGACTTCTATTTCAATGACTTGTCTATTAGGCATCTCTGACTCAAAGGGGTATTTCTTCTTAATCAAGCTCCTTGCTGTTCGAACTTTTCTTGACATTTTGATGGTTGACTGAAAGTATTCCACATACTTTCTGTCAGGTGCCGGTTATAATAGAGATGTTCTAATCCGAGCTGGCTGATTCTGGCCAGTGTGTTAGACTCAAGGGCCCTTCAGTGCCTTTGGGAATTTGAAACAAAGGTAATGGGTTGGGTAGTTTGCCTTTGAGGAAGAAGCGCAGGTCTGGGAGTCAGCGTATTCTATGCTGTGTGAACTTGAGGAAGTCACTTGACCTCTGAGCTTCAGCTTCCTGCTCTGCAAAGCAGGAGGGGTGGACTGGCCAGTGACTTAAAGACTTGTTCACGTGGAGGGAGACCTTGGAAGTCTCACTGGGCCCTGAGAGTTTTGTCCCTCCTGCTTAGTGGTAATGTTTTCATTCTTATCCTTGATCAGAAAAATCTTGAATATGCCCAAAATACACACATACATTCATATACACATGTATATTATTATGTCTTTTTATATTTATTTATTACATACATCATAAAATAGAAAAGTGAGAATAAAAAGGAGTAAGTAACTTTTAACCTTACCTCCTTTACCTGGAAAGATTTTTATTTTTATTTTTTAATTTTTTTTTTTTGTACCAGGGATTGAACTCAGGGGCACTTAACCACTGAACTACATCCCCAGCCATTTTTGTATTTTATTTAGAGACAGGGTCTCACTGAGTTGCTTAGTGCCTCACCAAGCTGCTGAGACTGGTTTTGAACTCACAATCTTCCTGCCTCAGCCTCCAGAGCTGCTGGGATTACAGGCACGTGCCACCATGGCTGGCTCCTAGGAAGATCTTGGAGTTCTTGTATTGATGGCCAGCCAGTGATTCTGGGCCCCACCCCTTTCATTTTTCATCAGAATCAGACAGACCTAATATTTGCACTGTGTTCTAACAGGACTTCCCTAGAGCCATTGCCCATCCTCATGCAAATTTGTCTCAGTTGAAATCTGTGTGGCCACCACTGTTTTAATAAATTAAGTAGCATGCTGGGTGACTTATATCCAAAGCTCATTTGGGTAGTCATGTTCCTTTTGGAGAGCTGTGTAGATCTCTGGATGCAGAAGGCAATCAACCATAAGGCGAGTGACTATGTTGTATATTCTCCATATTTTAACCAATTTGGGAATACATTCATGTGGTAATTATGTTCACAGCTTTGGTAAAAAGGCCCTGTGCTGATGTTTAAAGCTCAGAAAATTTAATCACTGGGGCACGTAATTGACAATTATTATACCCTATGGGGAGAGAAAATCATTTTTACCCAGTTGGAATTACTTCTTAGATATTTAGTGCATCCTAGGTCCTGAATGGTGAAACCATATGTGCATTGTATTAAAGGACAGAAATTATGCTTTTTCTCATTTGGCTCATAGTGAGTGATGGGTGGTTTTCATACAGAATTAGGTCAGTCATTGAGGGTGTGGTTTAAGGACTGGACCAAAGTAGAAAATAGACTCAACACAGAGTGTGGGTGGAGAGGGGGGGCAGGATTCTGGCAGAGGTCTAGGAAGTCAGCCTTGTAAGAGGGAGGGACAGCTCACCTCTTCTTGATGGTGGGGGCATATAGAAGACACTTTGAGGGCTGGGGGGAAGTTGTGGGAGTTTTCAGGTTGATAGTTTCAATCTTTTTGTGAAGTAAGAAGGAAAATCAGCCACTGAGAAGAAAGTTGGCTCACTAACTGCCTTGTGCTCTGACCTTTAGATTAAGGGTTCCCAGGGCTTGGGATGTGGCTCAGTGGTACAAAGCCCTGGGTTAGATCCCCAGTACCACACAAAAAAAGTAGATTAAGGGTTTCCAGCTTCACTGTGTATTAGAACCTCCTGGAATTTTTTTGGAAACTCCAGTGCCCAAGCCTCATCCCAGAACAATTAAATTGGTCTTGGGAGTGGGACCTACACATTAGTATTTTTTTTAAAGCTCCAGGGCAATTTCAACATATGGCCAACTTTGAGAAGCAGTAGAAGACCAGGGTTGCTCAGACCTTAATGTACACACAAATCACCCAGGAATCTTGTTGAGATGAGGATTCTGATTCAGTGGATCTGGGTTGTAGTGTGAGATTCTGGATTTCTAACAATCTCCTGGGTGCTGCTGCTACTGCTCCAAGGACCCCACTTTCAGCAAGAAAGCCATAGCTAATCTTTCGTTGATCCAGAATAATTGATAGCTTCCGACATGCTCCATGAAAACAAAAGCTGTCAATATTTTGGAGATGGAAAAGTCGTATCTTGAGGAAGCGGAATCTCAGAATCTGTAATCCTGTGTCAACACAGTGACGCTTCAGTCAAAAAATGATGGACCACATATTCAACGGTGGTCTCATAGATTATATCACCAAGTAACATCATAACAATCTTTGTGTGCATAAGCACACCGAATGGTGTTCGCAAAATGATGAAATCAGCCATCACTGTGGTTCTCAGAAGGTGCCCTGTTGTTAAGCAACACGTGGCAATCATTTAAAGCATGATTGTTTTAGTGGAAGAAGCTTGTCTTATAGAAAAATCCAGATGCGGTTAATCTCAGTGGAAGAGGAGAGCAGGTCACATCTACATCCTGAAGCTAAGGGTGCCTTCTGAGTTACCTCCCTCCAATAATCCCAGGGGCCTCACAAGGCCGTCAAGAAAAATAGCCCCTGGCTTGAGTTGCTATGAGATAAACCCCTCTCTTACTCCTGCCACACTAAGGTAGTCACTTCTAAGGCATTTGCTTAAAGGTGTTTGGCACTTTGGACCAGGGGCCTGTAGTCATCTTTATAGTCATTTCTATGTTGAAAATGGTTACAGTTCACAAAATGTGATCTGGGCATTTAAGAGGGGTTCCCAGCATGCTGAGGGAATTAGAAGTGAGGAGTAAGGAGTGAGGGGAGGGAGGGAGGGAGAGAGAGAGAGAGAGAGAGAGAGAGAGAGAGAGAGAGAGAGAGAGAGTGTGTGTGTGTGTGTGTGTGTGTGTGACTTACATCATGTTCAATGCCTGCAGCGAGGAATTAGATGAGCTTTAGGACGTGGAGAATAGTCTAAATTATATGAGTGGTCAAGTGTTTTTTGTTTTTTTAAAGTAATTCATAAATAAGACCACATTATGAAAACACCGGCATGTACGGAAGCCCATAGGCCAAATTACGTCCTTGTGTAAAGCTCTGGAAGAAAAAGCCTGAGAGGCAGGCATGACTGTGTGGGTACCCTGTGAGGCGCAGCTGTGGGACACATTACTGACTGACTGCTGGTGAGTTAGGCCTGAGGTTAGCTTCTTCATGAATGTCGCTCCTTAGAAGGAAAGCAGTTGCTTTGTTTGGTTTTCTGGGTGCAGCAGAGAAACACAGGATGAATTCATTCATCCCCCAGGCCCCTCGGGCTCTTCACTGGCCACAAAGCGCTTTCACATCAACTGTCTCATCCATGAGTCCCTCGCTGGCTGGTGAGGTGGGTGGCCACCTCAGTGTGCTCCCATGGCACCTGTGGGCCTGACCCTCTACTCTTCCCACAGCAGGTCCAAGCCAGTCCCTTTCTTGGTGTAAATAGGCAATTCCATTATAGGAGGCAGGGTTGGACTAGGCAAAATTTGGGTTCTGTGGGAATCCAGTGAGGTGGAGCAAGATCTCAGAGGAAGTGGGTCTCAGCCCCAAAGTCTGAGATGAGCAGGAATTTGAGCAGGATTCAAGGTTAAAGGTAGAAGCTAGTGAGGACTCCAGGCTGAGGGGCTGACCCTAGGAAGAACCAGCCTCAGTAATAATTAGATCTTTGCAGTAATTAAGCTAAGGGGTTTCAGATAACAGTTCTGTGGCCCCTCAAGTCTCCAGGCTCAGCTACTTATCCCAGATGTTCCTCCCCACCCCATCTGCCCTAGGCCTGAGGCTTTTCCCCAAAGTCTTCATTTGGGGGGGTGCATGGGCTTTACTGTGTGAGGTCCTAGCAACTGGCTGAGGGCCAAGAGAATGATGGTCTCCAGTGACCTGCAGATCCATATTGCCCACTTTCCACTGGTTTAAATGAGGTCACCCATCCATTCTCTCTGTGCCCATTATTATCACTTAGCGTGTATGCACTGCCATCATTTACTGAGCCCTCCCACACACACCCAATGATAATGGGCATAGGCAGAAGGGATGGGTGACCTCATTTAAACCCAGTTGAAAATGATGTTTTGCAAAACCCAAACAAAATGTTTCTTGTCGCTTCTAAGAAATTCACACCCACTAATGCTTGAGCATTATTCGGTGGTTCCTGCAGTGCTCCTTGATTTGAAGAGGTCTCCAGCCCACCCTCTGCCCACACTAATCAGTAGCTTGGCTAAGCAGGGAGGATGGGCTTCTGCCTGTCTCTCCAGTCATTAACTGGCTTCTCAGCTCCTCCTTAGGGACCGAGACTTGCCCTTTGAACCCTCAATTCAAGAGCTGGCTTTTATTCTCAGAGCAGAGCTGGAGCATTCAGCGCCAGCTCTTGCAGCAGCAAAGCCCATGCCATCTACTCTGGGTACACCCAGACCCTCTGGAAGGACGTGTGATGGAAGCAGAGCTCATATTTCCTTTGCCTGGGTATCTCTGGGGATAGCGTACCAAGTGGGGACTTAGTGAAAGAACATAAGCCTGCCTCAGTGGGCCACTGGCTTTCCAGAGAAGAGGCTGGAAGTGTTTGTGGGTCACCTTTGGCTGAGGGCTGTTGTGTCAGAGGAAGGGAAAGGGAGGTTTTGGCCAGGGGCTTCCTTTCCCTTTGCCCTGAGATGCTGCATACTGCCCACACCCCAGCACCCTGGTCTGGCCTGCAATCCATCAGGCCTCAGCCTTTTCCCCAGAGACTTGGAGTTCCCAGCAGGGGATCTGAAGGCCTCCCCATTACTCATGTGACTTCTGTCTCTGGAAGGCAGGCTGGGGACAGCTGGCTGGGTAACTGGAAGTAGGTTGAGAGGATGCCCCCCTTCCCAGCACACCAGTAACACAACCATAGCCACTGCAGGCTGCACACTCCTCAAAGACAGGGATGCCAGTGATGAGGGGGACAGCGGAGGCCGCTGTAGAGAAAATGAACAGTTCCATGAATTTACTGGAAAGGACCTGGCCTCTACTTTGAAGTAATCTTATGCTCAAGTGTTCTTTCTTGCAGCCCCCACAGGCGCATACCCTCCTTGTTGAAGAGGAGTCTGTGGGAATGACATGGAGAGATACAGCCCTCACAGCTCCCATAAGAGAAAGGGAGTCTGGGATTGGCCCTGAACTCTAATCCCAGCCTCAGTGTACCCTGAAGCTCATTATTGAACTCCCCTATGGAATCAATTTCTTCATCAACAAAATGGGCATAATTCTAGGGCCCTTCTGGCAGGGTCATTCTGATGGTGGAATGAGGTAATGCATGAGAAGTTCTCAGCAGAGGGCCTGACACATAGCAAACCCTCAATGCATTTTGTGCTCTTATCATCCATGAGAGGAGCGGGGGCCTATGGGAGACACCCCACCCTGGCAAGATCCCCTCTTCATACTCTGAGCAGGAGGGTTTGGGGAGAGTTATCAGGCCAAGAAGGGAGGGAAGGGAGGTTTCCCAGGAAACCATGGGACCTGGCACCTGAGCTGAGGGTGTGTTTGGAGCAGGTAGAGGGGGCATCCAGAAGTTTGCCCTCTCTCTCGAAAGAGTGTTGAGATCAGCAGATGGGTAGCAAGGGAGGTTGACATTTCTGGAAGGGCAGATAGATGCAATCATTGTGAGAAAGCAGCCTCACAGTTGGATGATCCCAACCCCACAGGAAGCCAAAAGATGGTAGAGAACATGCCTTGACTCCTGCAGAGTTGCCTGTTATCATCAAAGTTCACCTCAGGTGGTGGCCACAGGTAACTTCTCTGGCCTTTCTGCCTTGTCCTCATCAGTCCCACCCCAGCTTCCTTTCAGCTTTTCCTCCCCACTCCCTGAGGGTTCTGGCCACTGTGAGGGACAGGTCAGACCCTTCTGGAAGAAACCTTAGGTTCTTGGTGCCTTTATAGGACTATGTGCAAGTGCAATAAATATTTCTCCTGCTGCTGTTGCTGCCAATCTTGGCATATCTTTGATGCTGTCTCATGTTAGCAAATCTCTGATCAAAGACATGTGCCTTCACCATACTATACTCTTCATGAAAGCACGGACCTTGTCTCTCTTGCTTGTGACTTCAACTCTAGCCCTCAGCAAGGTGCGGGTCAGCAGTGGGCATTTAGCAAATGAATTGGTTGGATGAGTGAATGCACGCATGCGTGCATATGGGGATGATGGGTGAATTGGAGGTATGACGTTTTCTGGGCTAAACCATGGACTCATCTTATGCCCTTCAGCTAGGGCAAGCCCCCTCAGCCTCTCTGGGGGCAGGCTGCCTCCCAACTCTGCCCTGAGGGGATTACTGGCCAGCATGCCTGGTCACCTTATGGTGTCCAGAGGGCACATTGCCCATAGGGAGATGGCTCTGGAGCCCTCCCTCCAAGGCACTGCAGTGTGCCTTGCCAAGGGTGGGACCGCCTGTCTTTCTGCACAAAGTTGTCAACACAGCGTCACTCCCTTGCCTTTCTCTCCCTGAGCTTCAGAAAAACTCCTTGTTGTGTGCATTTAATGTGTTTTGATTGCTAGGCAATATTATGGATTTGTTCATTTGTTATAATTGTCTTCCTGAAGCGAGATATCATTTGTTTATTTCTAATCCCATGGTATGCTGGGTCACCTCTCTTTCTTGTTTATGAGGTTGTGTTGGCTATTTGGGGGTGAGGAGAGGAGGACAAAATGACCAAAGACTAAAGTCTACACAATTGAGACAGGTGAGGTCAAGGATCTGAGTTGCCCCAGGCCTGCCCAGTGAAACTGAGGATTATTGAATTATTATTGAGCCCAACCAGACTCCAGGGCTGCACAGATCCCTGAGTTAGACATGGTGCCTGCCTTCTCCATGGCAACGAGGCTAAATATGGACGCGTTTCCATGGAGAGCCATATCACAGCTGCAGCCCTGCTTCCTCCAGGAAGCACACACGCTGGGCTTCTTGGGCCTCTCAGGAGGTGGCCAGGGTCTTTGGGAGGTGCCTTGGACATTGAGAAAACATTTCTCACCTTTGGAGATTTTTGTTGCCAACAAGTCCTCCATTTCCCCAGCCCTAGACACATGCACATCCCCTCCTCTTGGCAGTTAGATGTTAGGAGAGGCTTAGGTTAGACAGATGAACCAGTTGGGAAAGTGACACTGGACTTGATGACCATTCATGCAAGCCATCTCATCTTCACCTTGCTCCAGGAAGTGGATTTTCTTGTTATCAGGAAGAAAGAGAATGTCATTGGTTGGACTGCAGCCGTGAGAACACTATAACAACCCTTGTGTAAAGGCACCTCCCTCCCACTCCTCAGACCTCTTCAGGAAGAATTTTTTGCTACAAAGGGTTTTTGAAATGTTTTCTGAGAATTTCCACAATTTTGAAATAATTCCATCATTATTTTTACAAAGGGTTTTAAAATGCCTCTTTCCATATGCATAGAATATTCAAATGCGACAAGGCTTTATTTTTCTTTAAGGGAAAGTAAGTCTTTGCTGCTTGTTTGAGTTTGAACAAGACAAATCTCTGAATATCTTAACTGTCCGACATAGCAATGTAGAATGAAACTTTGTTTTTGGTGAAGGCTAAACGTATAAGCTGAGTGTTAGGCTTAAGACTACTCTGGTCAGCCGGGCGTGGTGGTGCACGCCTGTAATCCCAGCACTTGGGAGGCTGAGGCAGGAGGATCGTGAGTTCAAAGCCAGCCTCAGCAATGGCGAGGCACTTAGCAACTCAGTGAGACCCTGTCTCTAATAAAATACAAAAAAGGGCTGGGGATGTGGCCCAGTGGTCGAGTGCCCCTGAGTTCAATCCCTGATACCAAAAAAAAAAAAAAAAAAAAAAGACTACTCTGTCTAACATCACTTGGCTATTTAGTGATTACATCATATCTGTTTATTGTTTAATTGTCTGTTAAATTCGGGTCTTCCAAGCCCAGCTGATCATATGGGTATATTTGTGTATATTAGGAAGCTGGGCTGTTCTCCCCAGTTAACTAAGATGGAAACTTTTTGAAAGATGTGGAGAGAGCTCTTAAGACAAGTGTAAATAGTCTCAAGGAAGATTCATATCATGTGTTCTGTGTGTTGCAGGCCAAGTGGCATCAGAGCCCAGTGATGGACGACCTACAGTCCCAGAACCTCTCCATGGATATGACCGACTCCCCTCCCACCTTGGCCAATAACAGACTAGAGAATGGCATGGCCCAGCTGATCACCACTGAGGCCTGGAACATCAATTCTACTGACCTGGTCAAGAAGGCCCTTGTGACTGTGCCGGCCCCATCCATTCTGAACCCACCTGCCGAGTCCCAGAGTGGCATGGCTCTGAAGGTGGCGGCCACTGTGTTGCAGCCCCTGTGCCTTGGGGAGAGCCCAGTGGTAATGCCCATTCACATGCAGGTGGAGGGAAGCTCTGCACCGGAGCTCAACCCCAATGGCAATGCCACCTACGTCATGACCACACAGGGCCCTGTGCAGCTGCCTGTGGTGCTGGAACAGCACGTCTTCCAGCACCTCAACTCCCCTCTGGTCCTGCCACAGGAGGCCCCATGCTCCTCCAATGCCATCCACAATAACCTCTTCCAGGGGGCTGAGGACCCCGAGGCCCAGCCTCAACTCCTGGACCTGAGGATCCCCAGCCAGCCTCAGGAGCCCACATTGCCATTCGAAGCTGTGCTTCAGAATTTGTTCCCTTCCCAAGGTTCTCTCGGGCCTCCGCCCTGTCAGCCTCCTCCAGGCTATGCTCCAGTGCCCCCCCAGCCCTTTAACTCCCCCTTGTCTCCCCTGGTCCCACCGGCCACCCTCTTGGTTCCCTACCCTGTGATTGTCCCCTTGCCTGTGCCAGTCCCCATTCCTATTCCCATCCCAGTGCCTCAGAGTTCTGAATCCAAGTTCAGCCCCAGTTTCCCCAAGCCACCATCTTCTTTCAGCCTGCACTCCTTTAAAGGCACTCAGACCTCCCTGGAAAAGGATGAACTGAAGCCCTTAGACATCCTCCAGCCGAAGGAGTACTTCCAGCTTAGCCGCCACACGGTCATCAAGATGGGGAGTGAGAACGAGGCCCTGGATCTCTCCATGAAGTCAGTGCCCTGGCTCAAGCCTGGTGAAGTCAGTCCCCCACTCTTCCAGGAGGATGCGGCTCTAGACCTGTCACTGGCAGCCCACCGGAAGTCTGAGCCTGCCCCTGAGACACCGTATGACAGCAGTAGGTCAGTAGACAGCCCAGGCCGTACTGTGATGGAGAAACTTCCCAGTGGCATGGAAATGCCCTTTGCCCCTGCCACATCCCATGAGGCCTCAACCATGATGGATAGCCACACTGGCAGCAACAATGCTGCTGAGATGGTCAGCCAGCCTAGCCACCCTAGCAGTGAGGTCAAGGCTGAAAATAACATTGAGATTGTAAGTGAGTCCCAGGCGGCCAAGGTCATCGTCTCAGTTGAAGACGCTGTGCCTACCATCTTCTGTGGCAAGATCAAAGGCCTCTCAGGAGTGTCCACCAAAAAACTTCTCCTTCAAAAGAGAAGACTCTGTGCTTCAGGGCTATGACATCAACAGCCCAGGAGAAGAATCCCTGGGAAATGCGGAGCCCCTTAGGAAACCCGTCAAAAACCGGAGCATAAAGTTAAAGAAAGTGAACTCCCAGGAAATACACATGCTCCCAATCAAAAAACAACGGCTGGCCACCTTTTTTCCAAGAAAGTAAATAATGGCTTTTTAAAATTTTTATGATTATAACATGGGGAAAGGTGCATTGGTTTTTTTAAAAAGGCATTTAAAACAAATTATCTTTGTTAATTATTTTGGGGAGTAGGTGGGACGTGGAAAGGTAAATTGGCTCTAGAGGCCCTGTAAGCTAGTATCATTTTCTTTTTTAATTTTTGACTTTTCACAAATGAGTAAATAAGAGCAACCTATTTTTCAAGCAGATTGCACATTTTTTGCAGCTTTAATGGAATATTGGGTGAATCAGAGGGGTAAAAAAAAAAAGCTATTTTCATTGCCACAAAGTGCTTTGATGATGTAATACCTAATAAAGGGTAGGATGACTATTTCACAATAAATGTTTGTTTGCACTAATTGGTTGCAGTATTCTGTCATTTATAAAATTTACATTCCTTAGCTGGCATGATTGGGCCAAAACTCTTGCTTGTAAAGAGCTGTAAGTTATCTGTGTTTAGAGACCTAAGCTCTTCAGGCATATTGGGAAATATTGCCCTGTGTCCCCATAAAAGAAGGACTAGGAATTTGTATGGCCTTGAGTGAGTCATTTTCCCCTCTAGGCCTTAGTGGGGTTTTTTTCCCCTGTAAAAATGTGGCAAAAAAGGGAGCAGGGAGGTGAGTTTCCAGTACTCCAGGCCCCTTCCAGTTCACATAGTTCTACACCTGGATTTTCTGCATACTAAAACAAATGTCTCTAAAAGAAAATTAACTTGCTTCCCTCCCCCACCCCAGGGTTTAGCTGGAAAGGGCCTTCTTTCCAAAGGAAGTAAGAGCATTGTTTTCAGTGATTGAAAATCTTGCAAGTCAAAAGTATTACTGCAGGCCACTCAGAACAAGTCACTTGCTGGTAGATTTAGATTATCTCCTAAATTTTCTCAGCCTTGGATGGAGGTCTTTGGGATGGGGGAAGGAAGAGAAAATCATTCTTTGTTAGTTTAGTCTAGTGGTTCTCAAAGGAGGGTGATTGGGCCCCCCCAGAGGACATCTGGCAATGCCTGGAGACACTTTTGGTTGTCAAGGGGAGGGGATTCTACTGGCATCTAGTGGATAGAGACGAGGGATGCTGCTAAATGTCCTATAATGCACAAGACAGACCCCAGAACAAGGAATTCATCTGACCGGAAATGTCAATAGTGCTGAGGCTGAGAAGCCCTGGTTGAGCCATTTCTTGATGGATGGAAGCAATGCACTTGGAAGGAGAGAATAGTGTGTTGCTCTTCTGACAACATACAGCCACCCACACAAATGAGGAACTGTGAGCGTGCGTTTAAAATAGACCTGCTAGGTGGCACATTGCACTTGTGTCTGAAACTGTGCTGGCGAGAGACTGATTAGTGCATGCCTGCTTTTCAACTTCCAGCTCTTTCTTTCACTTCTTGCAATTAGTATGTATCCAGCTGTTACTGTGAACATGAACAGGAGGAAAAGCAGTCGCGAGACTGTTCTTTTATTACCCTGTGTGTATAGGGTTACAGTTTTAGCTGGTCCCGTATCAGACACTCAGAGTGGATTTTCTCTTTCCTGCTCTTTTCTCTGTGTTGTTAAAATTTCTTTCTCAAAGTGTGACCATTTTCTTTTTCAAAGTATAACCAAATAGCTGTTTCATGTCAGGCTAACTAGTCTCATTCTACAGCATCAGCTGGACTCCAGCCTTTCAGCTTCTACACGGTACAGTCATTTTGTTGTTTCATTTTTATTCTCCATGTGGGTTTCTGGCCATGATTCCTGAGCATGGCACATGCATTCTAGTTTCAAATCAAACACAAATGTGCTAGTGACTAGCGTCCCCCATTCGTCTGCTGTCTCTTCTCCCCACGCTTGCAGTAGTTTCTATTGCCACACAGCACTGGACAGCCTTTCTGTCCCAGCCAATGGGGCCTGTGACTTCACAATGTGTCAGGACTGCTTATTTGGATTTAGAGGAAAAAACTTGCAATTTACCTTTTAGAAGTGAGTGTTAAAGCTGAATGACATACAAGTAGAAAGGCAAACAATTGTAGCCTGTAATTACCTTATAAACCTCAAACCACAAATTTCTCTTTGTTGTATTGGGGATGCCCTTCTGTCTTCAGATGGAAGCTCTGGTGGGGTGAGAAAGGTTGGCCCCACACACAACCCTGGGTGTTGAGGTAGTGCGGGCCAAACCCCAGGCCCCTAATGGATTCCTGAAGAAGGCCTCCCCACCAACTCCAGCCATGCCTATTTGTGGTCCTTGCCATTCATCAGTGGGAGCTTTGGGGAAAAAGGCTATTGTGAGTATGGCTGTAGCTTCAGAAGACTTGCCCTAGATATCTATGAAGGCTGCACTAGTGTTGGGGCCAGGGTTGTGCTACTAAGGTGGCCACACCCTCTGCCTGCCCTCTTTCCTGGCCTTTGATGGAAACTGGAATCCAATCTGCTTAGCTATACACAGGCCAAGGAATCGAGGGAGGAGAAAGGGCCATTCCTATGACCATAGTAAGCCTGGGGTTCAGGATGGTTTAATTCCACATGCCTTTTCCAGTCAGAAGTTTTCAGCCTTTCACATCAGCCTTTAGAGCTAGCAGCCTGGAACTGTGGTTCTTAGCTTGAGGAATATGATCCCCATAGGGCTTACCAAATAGCAAACTCTGCAGCCTCATTATTTTTCTTCTTGATTCGGCCAGCTGTTATCTCCCCACCCCTCACAACTGTCTCCAGATAACCTACTTTTAGGTTTTGATCATGCAGGATTTCCACCAGGCTTTTATTAATGACTTAATTTCCCATCTCTTCTATAGATATTTTGGGTCAACCAGCCTAAAGATCAATCTTTCAGGTTTTTTTTTTTTTTTTTTTAAGAAACATGATTAGTCCCCAGGAATGTGGGTATTTGCTTAAGACTTCTCAAGATGGCTTCAGCTGGCTTCAGTGCAGATATGATAAAAAAAATTGGAACAGGTCCGGAATATCCACATTTGAGGGTAGTGATCCTCTGGTAGAGTACAAACTAATTGATCTAGATGGGGGCAAAGAAAGATTTAAAGGGCATACACTTACTATGCTAACTAAGGGAGTCCTAATGACCAGAAAATTGTACATTTGTTTAGATTTAAAGGCAGAACTGTCACACTTTTAAGCATGAAAAAAAAAATGCCTGCAATGGTAAAAACTCCAAACAAAAAGAGAAAAGAAAGGAAGAAGGAAGGAAAGGGAGGGAAGGAGAAAGAGAATATTCTAGATGACAAGTCAATAGACTCATTATCTTCTTAAAGAGTCTAATTAACAAAACAGAGCAGGAAAGGACTTAGATTCCATTTTATAGGGAGGAAATTGAGGCTCAGAAGAGTTTTCTGCTTTCAGTTTTTAAGCGTCAACAACTCAAAAAAATATGTACTTTGCAATATTCATAAATATGGGGTCTGAAACCCAATGAACCCACAGGAATTTGGATCCTTTGGGGGAAAGAAAACAAGTATAAATTAGTGAAGAGTCTGAATTTCAGATTTTTATTTCAATTATTTTAAAGACCATTCGAGTTAATTGGAACGCCCAGAGCACTTGGCACAATGGGAAAGGGGAGATTTCAAGCTGAAGGGTGGCAATGCCAAGCCTCTAAAAGCCACACTTAAAAGCTGCTAAGCTGAAAACTTTAACAGCAGGGAAAAAAGTGTTAGAGGTCATTTTGGCAGACTTTACTCCTCATTAAATAAAAAAGGCAGTTTTCCACAACAGCTCACTTCCACCAGGTCAAATAACTGACCTCCCACATCAGTGAGACAAAACAGGGTGCTATTTTAATAAATTGATCATTTATTTTCATTAACTTGGGTTGATTTGATACTAAGTGGTACATGTAAGTGCTTGGAAGAGTTAGTTCCAAATATTACAAATAATCTGCTTACAACTCTTATTAGACAAGGGGATTTCTAAGCCAAGTGAGATTTTAGCTATGTTCTGCTGAAGTTTTGAACAAATCCAAGCTAAAGGAGATGGACTGATGAAGTTTACTATGTTAATTCAACTTGTAGGTTATTTTTCCACTTACTGTTTTCTATATATGCACTCAGATAAAACTGTAGGCTCACTTTGTTGATAAAAATGATAGTGGTCACCTGGAAGCAGTCCCTGCTCTGCTAAATAATGTCTTAAATCTAAGATTTGATAAACCAGGCAATTAATAAGAATGTAATGAGTCCTTACGACATCAGTAGCACCATGCTGTCAGTCCTGAATGATAGTGTGCCTGTGGTTTTATTTGTGATCATTTCAAATAAAGAACTTGATTTTCTTCAATATGGCCAGTTTTTACTGAGACATATTTCAAGCAACATTAAGAAATACCACACTGAACAGACAAGTCTTTGAGAGCAGGGATTGAGTTCTCTCAAGGTCTCTAGCACTATTGACATTTGGGGCTGGATGGTTCTCTGTCATGGAGGGCTATCTCATGCATTTCAGGATGTTCAGAGGCATTCTTGGATTCTTTCTATGAGATGATAAAAATTTCTCCAGACATTGCCAAGTGTTCCTCAAGGGTTGGGGTCAAGGTCATCCCTGATCCAGAACCACTGCTTTATCTCTGGTGCCTGACACCTGGCCCAGAGTAGAGGATCAAAAGTTCCTTGACAAATGAACATAATCAACCAATCAGGAAGAAGAATCTAGAGCCAATGGTCTCTGATATCCCACTCATATTTTCTGTTTTATTTCTATAAGGTTAATCTGGCCAGGAAACGATTATTTGGTACCACTGTTCACCTATCCAAAACGTTGTTATTTATCTACCATGTCATGTGCCCTCTAGAACCTTCCCTCTAGTAAAGGAGTTTCAGTAGGACTACCACCTCAAAGGAAGAGTAGGCACTCTGCCAGTCCTGACAGGATGCCTCATTATTTTACTAGCATCATGAAACTGGAAGGATCTGTTATTCAAAACTCACCTTGTGATGACTGTTCATTGGTCTTATTTCCAAGGGTAGCATAACCCAGGAATTCACAAACATTGCCAGAAAGTTGGGGTTTTTTTCCCCTCATGTTTTACCTAAATCCTTTTTTTGCTGTAATTCAGCCCAGAGTTTTGTCTTTAATGGAAACGAAAGCCAAAGCTCCTCTTGTAGTCGTTGTGTATGTAAGCACCAGATCTTTTTGCAGCCTCCTTCCCTTGGACTCAAAGAGTCCCATCTCCTTTCACTTTCTTGGAGTTCCTACTTTATAATCCTGTCGTCATCTTGGTTGCTCTTTCCCCAATTTCTCCATCTACTTTGTAGAGTCAAGAACTCCAGGTAGGTGATGAAAATGTTCTAAAGTTGATTGTGGTGATGGTTGTACAACTCTGTGAATATACTTCTAAAAACTTTGAATTGTACACTTTTAAATGGGTGAATTGTATGGTATGTGAATTATATCTCAATAAAGTTGTTATCTTTTAAAAATAATAAAAGAACCCCAGATAGAAATTGGGAACTGATTATGGGTTCCAGCAAAGCCTCCTAGAACTGAATAGTTACTTTCTATCTTTGATCAGTTATATCCATGTTGTTAACTCATTTTCTCTTTCCATGGGGCCCTGCCATCTTTGATTGGTTATATGCCTGTTAACACTGCCTCATTTCTCATTAAGCCCCACCTATCTGGCTTTCCCAGGTTTTCCTTTACTGTCAGAACTTCACTTGGAACATCACCTCCCATGCCTCATTTCTTGGAATCTGGAATCACCAAACCCAGTTGGTTTGCCCTGAACAGGCCTTCAATTTGGTCCTCACCATTTCTCTATCAGGATTCAAACTATTTCATCACAGGCTTTCCTCCATATTTTTATCGATGCATTATAATTATACATAATGGTTGGATTTATTCTTACATATTCATACATGCACACAATATGCCACAGGATTCTTAAATAAAAACTCATTCAAAAGACTACTGGGTTTAAAAAAAATCAAAAAAACCTGTGCCACTCTGGAGTATTACCTGTCTGTCTCCTTGCCCTGTCAGGCCTCTATACATGGTTGAGTAAAGCTACTACACAGTGGTGGCACTGTGTAATCAGTGGCCCCAGCACTGCAGTTTCATGCCATCCCCTCAGCACCAGCTCTATCAGAGCTCTGAACACCAGAGCAAAGTGTCTTCTACTAGTTTGTCTCATATTTTATGCAAGGGTAGAAGAAGCATTTAGGGTACATGTGGTTTAATGACCTGTGGGCTGAGAATTAGGAGACCAGGTTCCCAACCACCAGGGCTGCACCCCAGAATAACAGTCCAGGATCCAAACACTGTCACCACAAAACAAAAAAGTCTCATGCCCCCCCCCAACCCCCATTACAGGAGGTCAGCAGGTGTCAGTCTGGAAGGTGGTCATAATAGCAATGGCCATTGAAATGACTCGAAATGGACTCAGGCATTCAGTCTTGGGGTAGGAGGGCAGGGCCAGCATAAAGAGTTAACAGCACAGAGTTTTGTTAGCAAGTGATGTTTTTTTAATGCGGCTTTAGGATTTCAAGTACTGTTGGAAACCAGCTAACAAGGTCTTGCCTGGCAGAAGTCCTTGGGGGAATCATGTTAACACATGGATAACATTATTTGGAAAGAGGGTATCAACTATTTGTGAGTGAATGGGTGCTCCTGAGGTACTTGAGGATGGATGAGAACAGTCTCTTTGTGTGGCTGGGGAGTGCTCAGCAGGCAGTGGGAGAGCCAGATAATGGAGGGCTAATTCTTTAAGCTCCGAAACCTTTTATTGCAACTGTTTTCAATGGGAATCTTTTCAAAACGCATTAAGCATCTTGGCATAGGAAGCCTTTCCTTGACTCTGTCATTGTTATGAGCATTGGCTACTGGCCTGGGCTGGGATGACATGACGCCCTCCAGGCCATCCAGGGAAGGGGGTGCTGTTTGTCTCCAGCCACTATTGGCTCTTCTGACCCCAGTGCCCACTCCCCACTCAAGCCTCTCTCTCTTTTTTAACATTGTGTTTGTGTGTTTTGTTTTTAAAAATTTCTTGCCATTCTGTTCCTTCTCTGCTTCCATGACAGCAGAGCGTGCCCTGAAAAGCCATCACTAGCCCACATCCACAAACTGACCCATAGCCTGAACTGGTCCTTGCTTCCCCTGGCAAGTACCTCCTCCTTGCTCTGCAAGGCTCAGCCCTAGTGCTGCCTCTGGGGAAGGACATGGCAAAGGAAGGTAGGTTTCTCCCATTTTATCAAGCCAGTCTCTGTCCCTGGGGTGGTAAGCTCCCTGAGAGTAGGTCCATGTGGCAAGGCACGGCATTGTGTCCTCAGTGCACAGTAGCTGGTAAAATCTCATAAACTTGCTCATGGAATTGAAACATGAGCCTTCTCTGCTTTCATGTGTCACTTGGCTCTATTGGCCCTGGTCCCCCACCCCCAGGCTCTGGCACTACCAGACCTTTCTAATTTCAGCCTGTTCTGAATCCTGGTCAAAGGTGACTTGTGCAAGCACCAGATGAACATGACACTGTTAGACATTTCCCTCAGAGCCCACCTGCTCCGAGTATGTACCCTTTAGGCCCTTCCCTTATTGACACCACAAAGGCTGGAGTCCAGCAGCGACCATTTGAGCATTTGCAAACTTCTAAATTATTGAGGTTTCAGTGTTTCACCAAAGCTTCTCTGTCTCCCCTTCTTCTCTCCCTTTCTTTCATTCCTCTTTCTTTTCTTTTTCTTTTTAAATTTCCAGAGGTGCATAGAGAGCTATGTTTTTTTTTTTTCTCTCAAGCCTCATCTTCCTTAGCTTGACCTCTTAGAGGTATGAGGCATTTGTATCACTCTCTCCCTCCTTAGTTTCCCTGCCTCCCCTCCCCATCTCTTCCTCTTGCCCTCCTCAGATAATGATGCGGATCAGTCTACCTTTTCCTGTTCTTTCTCTTCTCTCTCCCTCATAGGATGCGTCCCAGGCCCACAGTCCTCAAGCTACATTCTCTCCTATGGTGACTTGATACATTCTCTTAATTGTTTCTGACATTTTTATTGTGTTTATTCCCCTTGATCTCCAGCCCTGACTTCTCTGCCACCCTTTTTCCAAGGGTGGCGATTCACGCTCATCATCTCTAAGACTAAATTCAGTCTCTCCCTTCTTCATCCCACTCCCAGGTCTCATGTACATTTTCAGCTGCCACCATATTCCTGTTTCCCCAAGTGGAAAAGGTGGAGCTGTCCTCCATGACTTCTCCTTTGCCTTGACCTCTCCCTATCTTCCTGACTTTGCCTCTCAGACTTTCTCAAATTTGTCATTCATTTTCTCCATACATACTATTATGATCCAGCCCACATCATCCTTTAAAATGGCCTCAGTACTGGGTGGGGGCAATATCTCCATTCTCAGCTCCCTGAATCTTTCCTCTATGCTGCTACCCGAACCATTTTGGTAATAGACAAGTCTTACCATGTGGTTGGTACGGGTTATCTCCCCATACCCTGTGGCCTCACATGTCAACAAGCCTTCTGAAGTCAGACACCAGTCCAACTTTTTGACTGGAACTCTTCCCTCCCACCATATGTAATATCTAGGGATACAGAAGGGTTAGTTGTTCCCAGCACATGCCTCTGTGCTCCCCTCCTTGAGCACCCCCTCCTCCAGGCACACCCTTCCCAATTCCTTAGTCTGACTAATCCTTCACAATTCAACTCAAAACAATTTCTCCAGGAAGCTCTCCAGGACTGCTCCAGCATAAGCTGAACCCTCCTGACCTCCCGAAACTCCTCTAGGGCCAAACTCATGGTCATTTTATCTTACATGCCCAGCACAGTGTTTGGCATTTAGGGGCCCCCAGTAAATCTGTGTGGACTGAACTGAACCCACAGGGAAAGTATAAGTATGCTCCTCACAGCCAAAGCAATACAGCACATAGAAACCCAGACATACAGAACAGAAATGTCTGGAATCTATAATTCACTTTGCAAACAAAGATGCACTGCTCGATTCTTTTAAATCATATGGTTCATTGTACTTTCAAAACCAGGCAGATTCTTCAAAAGTGGTTTCTACACTTTCACAGAAATATACTCAGAACATAAAATAAGCAATAGTCAAAATCTCATCACTGGCACACAAAGAAAATGTCTGAGCATTTGCCTCCCCAGAGTTTGTGGATTTATTTATAAATTACATGCACGGACTACTGAACAAATATGTACAGTATAAAATATGTGCAAAATTTGAAAATTTGAAGGAATGAAACCAGTATAAATAGGTTCAATATTTTCTTTCTACACCTCAATTCATCATCTTATATGTCCCGCTGGGTTGTAATGAAATGAGAATATTCTAAATCTCTCAACTGGCTGAATGAACCTTTAAATCCTCCTATAGATCCAAGCATCCCTCTGTTTTGAAATATGGAAAATACTCAAGCATAAGATGTTTCTGAATCAGAAATAGAAACCATTTGTGTTACTACACCTAACTAAGGGGATGGCTAGGGGCCCTGAGTAGAAGTTAGGAGTGCTGTCTTTATAGCCACAGGATCTGGATTCAGTTGCCACTCTGTTCCTTTGTAGTCATGATATATTGGGCAAGTTACTGAATGTCTCTGCTTCCATTTCCTCATCTGTAAAATGGAAATAATAAAATATATCTTTGAGTACGTGAGTTAGTGTATTGGGGGCACTAAGGACAGAGTGTTCAATAAATGAGCATCCAATGAGCACTCAATGAATTTGTTCACATTATACCTTGTTTACAGATCATAATAAAGGGCAAGGCCAGCAAATAACTAAAAAGAACCAATAAATAAAAAAATAAAATACCAAAGAAAGAAAACTAACACAACACACACACACACACACACTACTGAAATTCCTGAATTTAAAAAGCCTTGTTAGGAGCCGGGTGTGGTGGTGCATGCCTGTAATCCTAGCACTTGGGAGGCTGAGGCAGGAGGATCGCGAGTTCAAAGCCAGCCTCAGCAACGGTGAGGCAATTAGTAACTCAGTGAGACCCTGTCTCTAATAAAATACAAAAAAAAGGGCTGGGGATGTGGCCCAGTGGTCAAGTGCCCCTGAGTTCAATCCCCGGTACCAAAAAAAAAAAAAAAAAAAAAAAAAAAGCCTTGTTAGTTTCCACTTTGCTCCACAGAGTTGGCTTTCAAGCCAGGCACTTTTGTGCCTTCCTTCAGACTATTGACTAATAGTTGAGCTAAGGTAGATGTCACTTTATTTTCCTTTCTCTTGATCTGAGAGAGGGGTTGATCACTTGGCTTTCAAAAAAACATGGACTAGTTGGAAAAGAAGGAAGAGACCCGGGATAGAAGAAAGAAGCCCAGAGTCAAGATTGGCCTTGCAATCAAAGTGGCACATGTTCTTAGATTGCCCTCTGCTTTAGATTCCTCACTTGTAAAACTATGACTCAGGGGCTGAGGTTGTGGCTCAGCGGTAGATCACTCACCTAGCACGTGCGCAGCCCAGGTTCGATCCTCAGCACCACGTAAAAATAAAACGCATTGTGTAAAACTAAAAGCAAATAAATATTAAAAACAAAACAAACAAACAAAAAAAAACTATGACATGACTCAGCAGCCCTTCCCATGGGGACTAATGAGCTAACACCTGTGCCCTGAGCCTGCAAGCAGAAGGCCTCAAGTCTGCCTTCCCTACCTTGCTTGCAGTAAAGAGGCCCCATGCAGGGATGGGGCTTTGGGGCCTCACGGACAGGATCCTGTCCAAGAAGTGGCCAACCAATCCTAGGGCCCATTTCAGTGCCTCCAAGGGCAGCTCAGTAGTGGCCCCATGAGGCTGTGCAGACTCAGAAGCCTGTAGCCTCAGGCCTACAGACTTCCTCAGAAGCAAACTAGCACTGAACCAATTTTGCCAAGCCATCCTTGTAAGAACCCAATGTCAAGGAGTGAGAAAATCATTATTTGAATTAGAAATCTAGAATTTGCTTTATAAGAGACAACAGAAGTTTCTTTTTTAAATGAGGGTGATTTCTTGAGTGCACTTTAAACACACTCTAACATATGGGCAACTTCGTAGGGACCCATCTGCCACATAAACTGGGGACAGCCCTATTTGAAGTAACTACAGCAAAGGGTTTGTGAGCTGAGAGTAGAAAAAGAATCCCTTGCTTATACTATTTAAGAGCTGCTGAGCTTTCTGTCATGGGAAGAGGATCCTTTACAGCAAAGGAATTTTCAAAAAGTCAGAACAGCCATTGCTTCTCTGCCCACCTGCTGGGAAGAAACCATCCTCTGCCCATTTCTTCTATGCTGGGAGACTTCGCCCTCTGCTGGCAGAATTCAGCAACAGCTACAGGAAACTTGCTGACTTAGTGATCCTGACGCAGCCACCTGGCCAGTGATCTGAAGGTTTGTACTTTAGGACAACCGCGGGAAGGGTCCAGATTGAAAATCCCAGAGGGTCCAAGCTTTCAGAAAGATGCCCCCTCACCCTTCATTACGGGAAACCATGGTGCCACAAAGCCTGGGAGGGAGGAGGCTCCTTGGCCTAAGACTCAGCGGTGTCCCCTCCAGGCTGAAACAAGGGCCAGGGGGCAGGGTCACTGCAGTTTGTGGAGCTGCAGAGATGGCCCCAACCTTTCTGGAGACAAGGGATACTGAGCCTGGAAAGTTTGTTGGGGATCTTGGAATCAGCAGAGGGAAGGAAGGAGCGCGTGACCCCCAAGGGAGCCTGAGGAAGAAAGGAGACCACTGCAGCACAGACCCAGCCTGGCACCACTGCCCCGGAGTGGGGAGGTGGGTGAAGGGCCACCTGTGTCACAGCTGGCATTTGTCACTCTGCCAGATTCTTGCTTCTGCACCCTGGCTGTACCCAGGATTACCAGGGGAACTCTTGAGACTCCTGATGCCCAGGCCATGGCCCACAGACTCTCCCATACCTGGCCAGAGCAACTCCCCCCCACCCACACACAACCCCCCCTCCCCACAGATGCTGAGGTTGAAAAGCACCAGGTAACTCACTGTCACAGGTAGCCAGGCCAGGACATACTGCTCTCTGGTCCACATGGTATCTGTCCCGGGATCATGACATCCAATCTGCACATCAGCTCCCCAGTTGGGCAGGTTTAGATCATCATCAAGTGGTGCCCCTTGTGCTGACAAGAGGGAACAAAGTGACATTTAACAGTAACTTACAGCATCTCAACCCACTGTGCTCACAGGGCATACAAGTGGTACCACATATTCTTTTTCTTTTTGGACCAGGGATTGAATGAATCCAAGGATGCTTAACCATTGAGCCATATCCCCAGCCATTTTAAAAAAAAATTTAATTTAAATTTTAAGACAGAGTTTCACTAAGTTGCTCAGGGTCTGTCTAAATTGCTGAGGCTGGCTTTGAACTTGAGTTCCTCCTGCCTCAACTTCCCAAGCTCCTGAGATTTACAGGCACGTGGCACATGGGCCACTGCACCTGGTATGATAGAGCTTTTCACAGAGCAATGTTCACCCTTATGGCATGTTCTGTACTTCAGTCATTTCTTTCCTGCTCTGTAAAAAAGACTGCAACCTAGGGATCGGTTGTGCAATGCACAAAGGAATGCCACCTGAGGCATGCAGCCCTGAACATAGCTTGAGGTGGCAGGGACAAGTGTGAAACCCACACTTGGACTAGAGTCCCTGTGTTCTGGCTGCTTTGCAGCCTCTTTGTATCCAAATGAGGATCCAAGGACCTTAAGAAGACCTCTCAGTGTGGGACAGTGGTGGTGGGCAAGAAGTAAGCACAGATGACAAAATTATTTTCTGTGTAAAGACAGAGAAAAGCCTAGAACTATAGCATGTCATGAGGCTACATTCTAGTGGTTGTGAAACTGGATCCCACTGGTTCACTAGCCGGGCAAGTGTGTGCATGTGTGTGTGTGTGAAAGAGAGAGAGAGAGAGAGAGAGAGAGAGAGAGAGAGAGAGAGAGAGAGAGAGAGAAATAGTGAGGGAGAGAGAGAGAGAAATAGTGAGGGAGAGAACAAGAGGTGCTGAGAATGGGAGAGAATCTGAGAGCAGGACAGAGTGACATGGTAACACCTGCCCATTTTTATTTTACCTACAAAGTTTACCTCAGGAGTACAATTTGACTGAGAACTGCAGTCTGCCTCCCAGGCTGAGTCTAGGACTGACCCTGGGGTAGGGTGGGGGTTCAGGGGACAGCAGCTGAAGGAGGCCTCATGGTGAGGGGCAACCTCAGCCGCTACCTCCCTCCCCACACACTGGCAGGCCATGCTGATTGCTGCCAGGTGCCAACTCCAAGACCTACTCTTCGCTTGCCTTGTTTCTGGAGGTGAAGAAAACCCCATCTGGTTGTCTGACCTCTGCTATGTCCTGCCAGGGAGCCTCTATTACCATCCCCCATGTCTTGCAACCAAAGGAGAGGGCCTCAGGCACTCTGCCCTCCCACCCAGCCCAGAACTTTCTGCTCCTGAGGCCAATTCAACAGAGAGTCTGCAGCCCAGAATCCAGATGGCAAAGCAGTCTAGTCTTCTGGCTGCCTTTCTGGATTCTTAACCTTGACATTTCAACTCTGAGAAAGCAAATGGGAAAGTAGTTGTTACCGTTTTACCACGAGGAGTCCTTGCTTCCCTGAATGCTGAAGTATAACACCAGAGAAGCACACCGAGGCAAGGGTAGAGTGGAAAGTGAAAGGCCTTATCAAAGGGTTGCAGAAAAGGCCCCTACCAAAGAAGGAGACCCAAATCCATGGGAAGGGGAGGTCTTATCCCTTTTTGTCTACTTACATTCCTGTCCTTTATTTTGCTTATCTCCCTCTATCATTCAGGTGGTGGGGGATGCAGGTGGGAAGCCAAAAGGTGGAAGACAGGTGGGCAAATGGGGAGGGGGAGGAGTGATCTGGGCAGGAAGGGCCTAGGGTGATTTGATTAGCACCTCCCTGTCTTGCTGGGAGCTGCTTCATTAACAGTTCTTTGGGATGGGCCCAGGCATTGGGGACATTAACATTTCAATCTCCCAGGTGTTGTTCTGGTTTCCTGGGCTCAGACCAATTCCATTTTCTTTATGGACTCCATTTTCTTTATTAGACCCCGATTTACTTAACTACACTAACTACATATCTTTAAATCTGGCTTCATAGTCATTAAAAAGCTCTACTTAGGGATGGGGCTGTAGCTCAGTGGTTGAGCGCTTGCCTCACATGTGTGAGGAACTGGGTTCAATCCTCAGCACCACATAAAAATAAATAAATGAATAAAACAAAGATATTGTGTCCATCTACAACTGAAAAAAAATATTTTTTTTAAAGCTCTACTCAAAGGTTCCACTAAGGCCACTGCAAAAGGTAAGCTTGTCAGACCTCAGGCAATCTTTCATTTCTTCTCTCATGTTGAAGAGAAAGACCATGTTCACTGTTCACTCACCAGAATCAGCCCAGCAACCTGGGTTACCTTCAGAGGGACTTCTACTCTTCTCATAGTAGCCCATAAAAAGGAGACAGGATAAGATCACTGGAAGTGACCCCAAGAAAATATATGTATGCAATGTACATCCAATATATTGCCCCAGAGGATGATTTGCTGAGAGTTCCCATCATCACCCCCAACAGCTTCCAGAATGATCTGCCTAGCATGCAGCTCTGACTGTGACCTTCCCTATTTGTAATCCTTTGCTTCCCACAGTGCACCCAGTGCGGAGCCAAGACTCTTTCTGTTGCAGGTGTTGTTAATCTAGTTCATAAACTGTTAGATTCCAGGTAGGAAGGCCACACTTCCCAGTTAGCCTAGAGAGGCCACACCTCCCAGGTGCCTCAGGCTGACCAGCTCTGCTGGCCAGCCCTCAGGTGCCACCCCCCTCTTGACCTCCGGCAGCCTATGGGGACACGGACTTGCTCCAGGGGTCCAGCTGGTCACGAGTGTCCTATTTAAGCCTGCTCTGGACTGAAACCACTCCTCTTCTTGTCCTGCCCCTTTTTCCCATTCCCTACCTCTCTTCCCTGCCCTTCCATGTGGTCCCTAATAAACCCTTTTATTCCACTAACATGGCGTTCCCGGCATAAGTTAACTTTGTTCTACAATTTGGCGCCCAACATAGGGCACCTGCTTCTTAAGAAAACAAAAAGGGGGGAATGTTAGATTCCAGGCAGGGAGGCCACACTTCCCAGGTAGCCTAGAGAGGCCACACCTCCCAGGTGCCTCAGGCTGACCAGCTATGCTGGCCAGCCCATAGGTGCCACCCCCTCTTGACCTCTGGCAGCCTATGGGGACACAGACTCGCTCCAGGGGTCCTGCTGGTCACGAGTGTCCTATTTAAGCCTGCTCTGAACTGAAACCGCTCTCTTCTTGTCCTGCCCCTTTCCCATTCCCTACCCCTCTTCCCTTCCCTTCCTTTCCCTACCCTTCCACGTGGTCCCTAATAAACCCTTTTATTTCACTAACACAGTATTCCTGGCGTAAGTTAACTTTGTTCTACATAAACGACCCCTCAATACCCATTCTATGTTCCAGTCACTCTCAACATCTTGCAATTTCCCAAATGTTTCTAAATCACACAGCCTGGCAATGATCTGGAGCACAGAGAATCCACGTTGAACTTCAAGAGTGGCTCCAGGTGCTCCAGTGGTGAGCTGGGCATGGGATAATGTGAGAATTAAGGACCTGAACCAAGATGGATTGGCAGAAGGTTCACTGGCAGAGCCAGGATTCTTCTGAGAAATTTGTGATTTGTTTTATCTCACAGACAAATAAAGCGCCATTCAAGACCCTAAGTTCCTATGCCAAAGAGCTAAGATCTTACATGGGAACACCTAAGTCAAATTAGTCACATTTTGTTTGGCCTGTATTATCATACATTCAAGTCTGCATTTTAAAATTGAGGGCTTTCACTTCAAAATCTGCTTTTCTGTTTTCTTTTTAAAAATTGGAAGACCTGTAACATAAAACTAAAAATCTTGCCTGGCAAAAACTGAAAGGATTACTACCCTCTTTACATACAACATGTGGCTCCAGCCAGACACAGCCCTCTTACATCACCTGTGCACACCTATATATAATACCTAGCCAACTTCACTCAAGTCACCAAACTGTTCCAGCTCAAAAGTGTGTCTGCAATCATTTTAGCCTGAAAAGGGTCTGAAGATGTGTCAGAAACAATGCTTTCTATGTCTATCACCAAATCTTTCATTTTCCTCTTCTTCTTAGGAAGGCCACTCTTCTCTCTCTTTCACTTAAGCAGGATTATATGACTAGTTCTACCAGTGGGCTCTGAGTAGGAGTCTCATGTGCTATCTCTGGGCTGAGACAACAAAAATGACCCTGAGCTATTTTCCAGCTTCTCTCTTCCCTTGAAATGATGATCTTGGAGGCCTGTGTTGCGGAGCCACAGAAAAGAAGCAGCCATTATAGAGAACTGCATTTTATCTGAGAGAATGAGCAAAGCCATTGAGATTTCATAGTTTGTTACTGCAGCATAGCATAGCTTATCCTGACCAAAATAATGCATATTGACCAAAACCACATCTTAATCAGGCAGTCTACTTATTATCACATAATAATAAGGCATAAAGTCATTTGCACTATCATCATTAGTGTGTTGATTTAGCAGGTAATACCAATATTTGGCAATATCTGGAATGGAACTCAATGCTGGTTGCCACTGTTCACCACTTTGGTCAATAATGGAGGGTTGCTCATATGTTACTGACTGCCTCAAGTATCTCAGGAAAGAATAATAGTAGGGTATTCTTTTCTGACTAGAGTCATTTGTGTACTTGAACTTTTTCTAACAGAAGCATTGTTATTGATTTTGCAAGCATCCAGAACTTCTGAGACATAGTGATATATAAATAAAGCAAGAGGCAACACTAAAAACCAGTCATCCTCAATGAATATTTCTAACTCATACTCATAGGCTGATTGTACTTTGTAGCTAGACTTCACATATAGAGATGAATATATACTCATTGGTACAAAAAGCAAACAGTGACAAAATATTTTTAAAAGAATCAAAAGGAAAAAATAAATCTACATGTACACACATAACTGTCCCCTAAAGCATATGGAGCAACTCTTTATTCTTCCTTGGAATTGGCCTCATTCAATCATAAACAAACATTGAAAGACAAGTGAAAACAAGACCCAGGCATTCCACAACAGAGAAGATCTAAAAATAACTACCAGAACAGGTTGCACATATCAAATATTTCATGCTCCAAAAAGAAACTTTACATATTTTTCTTTTCAAGGAAGTGCATTCACTCCTTCAAAATCTCACTGAGACTTTAGGCAAAGATTTCCAAAGTTCAGATTTGAGAAATCAGGACTTGAAACAGAATCTAGTCATTGAGGATTTCCTATGCTCCTTAGGCAACAGACAGCTTTCCTCCAGATTCTATGGTTGTTATCAGTGAAGAGAGGGAAACAGGGGCGTTTGGAGCAAACAGAATAATAATCAAACACAATTTTTGCCTTTATAAATAAAGCAGAAAAATCATGAAGCCATTGTTTTAGGTACGCATTACTGGGTAACAATAAACAGTTATTATCTCAGTTTCCACAGGTCAGGAATCTAACGCCAACTTAACTGGGTGATTCTGGCTCAAGATCTCTCATGGCCTTGCAGTCAAGCTGATTGTGATCTCATCTGAAGGTTCAGTGGATGGTGCAGAGGGAATGTACTTCCAATTACATTCCCCAAACTGTAGGCTGACCAAGGAACTTACATATGCATCTCTTCAAGGGCTGCCTGCCTCATGATACAACAGCTGACTTTTCCCAGAGCAATTTGAGAGACTGCTTAAGACAGACTTCAAGCCTTTGAAATCTAATCCCAGAATTGACTCATCACTTCTGCCATTTAAAGGAGTCAGTAAGTTCAGCTCATACTCAATGGGAAGCAATTACACAAGGGTACAGATACAAGAGAGCAGAGATCAACAGGGACATATTTACTAGTCAGGAGAAAAGAGCTTCCATAAATATTTTGAAGGTTTTGAGGTGAGAGGAAGGTCTGAATTTAGGAAATGGAAACAGTATAAAGATAAGTTGGAGGGCTGGGGCTGTAGCTCAGTGGTAGAGTGCTTGCCTAGCATGGTAGAGGCACTGGGTTCCATCCTCAGCACCACATATAATAAATAAATAAAATAAAGGTTGAATTCTTAAAAAAAAGATAAGTTGGATGGCACGGAGTGTGTGGGGGCCAGCACATAGCAGGAGATGAGATTAGCCATGTAGAGAAGAGTTGTCTTAGAATTCTGAGGCCACTATTGTGAATATGTATTCATGTGATATAAAAGTTGTTTTTGATTCATAGTACTTAATATCCTGGAGAAGACATCCATTGTTGACTATGAACACAGACAGCTAATGTCTATAAAATGAAGCAGCAGGAAATGAGGCCAAAAGGAATAGACAGAATTAACTGAGTCACAGAAAAGGAAGCAATGGAAACTGACAACTCAGACAACTCTGTGTGTGTGTGTGTGTGTGTGTGTGTGTGTGTGTGTGTAAAAGAGAGATGGGGAGGAGAGAAAGAGAAGCAGAGACATATGTCAACTGTTGGATACATAGATGTGTAACTCAAGGAGAAAATTCAGGAAAGAAACTGACTACAAAAGGTAGTATTGGTGATTATTGATCTGTTGTTAGAGCCTCAGAACAGTCTCATTAACTTCTAATTTTATGTTCCAGACTGTAGCTTATATTGTGATTTTTTGTAATTCAGAGTATTATATTTATAATGTAGTAGCTACTCAATTTTGTGGCAATTCTACAGATTCCTGAAGAGTCTATTCTTGAATTTGATGTATATTAGTAATGCTTTTTCAATTATATCAATATCTGCCATTTATTTTTACTTACTTCTTTCAGAGGCTGAAAGATACTTTCTTTCATTTCTGTTGCATTTCTATTAAATTACCCACATGGTATATCTGGTTTTGCTTTCTACTTTTTGATTGTATATAATTGATCACCCACAAGTTCATGATCTGTACTTGAACCTCTTACCATGTAATGAGTCCTGATGCACTGACTGATTTCTGCCTATAATTCTACCTTGCCTGGATCAGTATTATTACTGTGGCCTACTTTCTGTCTGCTTGCTGATCAATTTTTGTCAAGCTCTTTCTTTTTAATGTTTAAGGCAAATGACAAAGTAGGTAAAAGCATATAATTGTTTTTTAAAAATCAACCCTTGCATTTTGTAATGTGGACATTTAATCCATTTATAAATAATATCATTAAACTAGAGTTCTGACATGTTACATTTTTTCCTTATGCTTTGCTGTCTCTGCTGCCTGCTAAATGGCCATGTTTTATTTCCTTTTTATCTTCCACAGTGATTTGGACATGATATGGTCTGTGTTCTTGTAACGAAGCAATTATTGTAACAGCAATTCACTGCAGAGAAATCAGAAATCAAAGATTAGCAAAAAGAAGTGAAACACACCCAGAATCCCACTCACACCAAGACATCCACTAAACAGGTTTGTGTATATCTTCCGAATTGTCTTCTAGATATGTAACTATATCTGTATATAAACACATGATAGAATTTTCCAGAGAAATAATTGTACACACCAGAATCTGTGGCCTGCTTTGATCATCATATCATACGAATATCTTTCTACATGAATAAATAACTTTGCTCTATATAATTTATTTAATGCCTGGAATGTATCCCGTTGAATGGATATAAAATAACATAAACAAATCCCCTGTTGGAGACTCTCTTATTAACTATTTGTTATTACTAACAATATTGTGATGAATAGGTTTGTTATAATCTTAATCTTAGACCAGATGGTTACTTCCTCAGGATAAATTTGAAATAGCAAAATTTCTAAGTCAATAGGCAACTTTTTAGGCTTTTCATATGTAATACCAAACTGCCTTCTGGATGTGTTACATCAAATTTATGTCCCGTTATTATGAGTATTTAACATTTTTTTGACATTTGCTAAGCTTTTAAAAGGTGAAGAATCACATACATTTTGTTTTACTTTGAATTTCTTTCATTACTGGTTAAGTTCAACATTTTTCATGTGTGACATCAGCCTCCAAGTTAATTCCCAATGGTCCCTACCTCCAGGTACTCACACTCTGTGTAATCCTTTCCCACAGTGTGTTAGGGCTGATCTGCCAGACCAATAGAATATGGCAGAAGTGATCATCCATCACTTCTTACACCAGGTTAGAGAAGACATCTTTTCTTTTGTGTAAGTCACATTTTCTTTGTTCTTTATAGCTTAACATGCTCAATTTTATAAAAATCCACGTATGCCTCCATCTCTCACAGATCACTTTTGACACTCTTCGGCCTCCATTTTGGGTTGCATATGCCCATAAGAGTTGCCACATTGTGAGCAGCCCTATGCAAAGAACTGAGGCTTCCTACCACAAGTAGTGGAATGCTCAGAGTTAGAGTCAACATGCATGTGAGTGGTGTGACCAACCATCCTGGGACTTTCTGTGCTAAAACCAGTGGAATTCCAGGCAAACCAGGATGAGTGAGTCACTTCACATGTGAGTATGCCATCTTGAATACACATCATTCAGTCCTAGTTAAGCCTCCAAATGACTACAGTTAAGAGCCAATGTCTTAACATGTGACCTCCTGTAAAGACCTTGAGCTAGAACCACCCATCTAAGCCTCTTCCAGATTTCTGGCCATCAGAAACTGTGAGATCATTAATATTTGTTGTTTTGAGCCGGGCGCGGTGGCGCACGCCTGTAATCCCAGCACTTTGGGAGGCTGAGGCAGGAGGATCACGAGTTCAAAGCCAGCCTCAGCAATGATGAGGCACTTAGCAACTCAGTGAGACCCTGTCTCTAAATAAAATACAAAAAAGGGCTGGGGATGTGACCCAGTGGTCAAGTGCCCCTGAGTTCAATCCCCCCAGTACCAAAAAAAAAAAAAAAAAAAAAAAAAATTGTTGTTTTAAGCTTCTAAGTTCAGGGATAATTTTATTCCACATAAATAACAAATACATTTTGTTATAAAAAATGTTACAGGGTTTAACATATAATAAAGGAAATCATTTTACCATTTGGGAAAATGATTATTTGATAAATGGTGTTGTAACAATTGGTTAGCCATGTGGGGAAAAAGATAAAAGCTGTACAGTAAGATGATCACGAGGTATATTTATGACATTTAAAAAAAACCCTACAAGCTAGGCACAGTGGCACACGCCTGTAATCCCAACGGCTCGGGAGGCTGAGGCAGGAGAATCACGAGTTCAAAGCCAGCCTCAGCAAAGGAGAGGTGCTAAGCAACTCAGTGAGACCCTGTCTCTAAATAAAAGACAAAATAGGGCTTGGGATGTGGCTCAGTGGTTGAGTGGCCCTGAGTTCAATCCCTGGTACTCCCCCCAAACAAAAGAAACCCACACACCTCATAGAGGAGATACAGGTATATATTGATAGCACTCCCCACCCTACTCAGTGGCCTGGCATTCCACAAACACCTTCTTTCATCCCTGCCCTTGCCATCCTTCAGGTCTTGGTGGAAAGACTTCTTCAGACAAGCCATTCATGATCTTCTCCACTTGGTGTGTCTTTGTGGCTATTTCACCTTTGCCACATTTTATACACTTATAAATTACCTAGGTATTTGTATTTTTAATGCTGTCTTCCCAGGTAGACTGTAAACTTCCTGAGGTCTTACCTAACTACTCTTATATGCCAAGTTGCCTATCACTACTTTGTACATTTATGGGGGCATTTTCTCCTACCCCACTTCCTAGATTTTTATCAATATTTTTTTCTCCACACTTTTAATTGGTGAATTATAGTTGTACATAATTGTGGGATTTTTTGTTACATATATGCACACTATATAACAATAAAATTTGGTCAATATCATTTCCCAGTATTTTGCCTCCCCTCTTTTTCCTTGGTCCCTTTCCTCTACTCTATTGATCTCCCTTTGGTTTTCATGAGATTCCCCCCTCACCTTTCTTTTCCTTTTTCCTCTCCAGCTCCCACATATGAGAGAAAATATGCTACAATTGGTCTTCTGAAGAAGAAGACGATTGGCTTATTTCACTTAATACAATAGTCTCTAGTTCTACCTATTTTCCTGGGCAGTGATTATCCATTCTTGTTGACTATTTTGACCACATCGATGATGACACTGAGTTTTAAAAAAAAAAAAAAGGAAGTGCAGCCTTTTCTCCTGCCAGGGCACTTCTTGCTTCAGCTTTTACATACAGTGTGTTGCCTCTGAAGGGTAGATGCACCACCCCATGCTCCACCTCCAAGAATGGCATCAGTCTCCTCTGCCTACTTGGCTAGGGTTGGCTGGGCATTTTGAAATTATTTTTCCTGAAGGAAAAAGCACAAGATGAAGCACAGCCAAGTCACTATAATTGACTCTACTTCATGGAAGATGCTTCAGATTATAAACATCCAAAAATCAGATGTGTTCCTTTGTGAAGGGAGAGAGGGTCCTCTTAGAATCGATGAAGTATGTATTTTTTCAATACAGCACCAACAACCTGAGAGTAATAGAAATATGTCCCAGACTAGCAAAAGCTTGCCTGCCCATTTTAGTTTTCAGGGCTATTATGTGTTTTCATAATTTTCATTTTTTTATAGATATTTAGTGAGGAGACAAGAGTTACAGGGTTAAGTGATATAAAGGTAAAGCAGGGAAAGAGGATGAGGGGAGTCAGTTTTAGGAGTGCAATACATGTAGAAGGACATGACAGGAAAATTGACTGGATTTAAATGAGGCATTTATGGGTTATGTTTTGCTATTAAAGTCATGACATATGGTTGAGACTCCTAGCTATTTACCATAGACCCATTTCTTCATCTTTGTGGGCACATACCTTCCCAGTCACAGCTACAGTGAGGAATGGTCATGTGACTGAATTCCAGGCAATGCAATGGGAACAGAAGAGACAAGTGTGATGCCAACTGAAATCAAAGAACCCCAAGCCCTGGGGTGAGGGGCGGGTGGAGCCACAAGATGAAAGGAGCCAGAGTTCCCAACTGCCATGGGGGAAAGGGATATCTGTTTAGGATTGCGAATAAGAAATAAGCTGCTAGTGTACTTGGGACACATTGCACTTTGGGTCTATCACTAATGGAAGCCTAGAGTATCCTAATACGTCATGTTCCCTCCGGAAATATCCTTATCTGGCAGATTCTTTATTTGCAGAACTTTAAGAGGAAAACTTGGGATGGGGGGTGAAGGGATGTGCTCAGAATTTATAATTCTCAAACTGTCTAGCTTATCATATAACAGTGACACAACTGCTAAAAATTTGTCTAGGGCTGATTAGGACAATTAGGTATAAGGCCATGCTCTTACAAAGTGATTGAAGTGCCACAGTGAATGCCATGATTTTATGATATATAGAAACTTACCTTGTAGCAAGTCATTTACAGTGATGTTGATTTTAGTGGACTCTCCCAGTAGGGAGAGACTTGGGGAAACAGGAACAGGGTATATTGCAAATAAGAATCATTAGGGGCATTTTCAGGTATGAGTAAGATGATTATACATGGAGGGAATAAGAATGAAAAAGGGATAATTTTGAAACAACCAGGCCTTGTATTTGAAGGAATTTACCAGGATATGTGAAAGGTGAAGAAGAGCCTTTTGAGAGAGTAGAGTGTGGATGAGTGGTAGTAAAGAGATGAGGGTCTTCCCCTTATGACAATTTCTCTTTCCTGGAAAACACCCTCAGATTCCACCATAAGATGTATTTTCTTTTTTTTTAAAATATTTATTTATTTGCTTTAGTTGTACACAATGTGTTTATTTTTATGTGGTGCTGAGGATCGAACCCAGGCCGCACACGTGCTAGGTGAGTGCTCTACCGCTGAGCCACAATCCCAGCCCCAAGATGTATTTTCTTAAACATTTGTATTTTCATCCAACAGTGTTATGGTTTGGATGTGAGGTGTCCTCAAAAAGCTCATGTATGAGACAATGCAAGAAGGTTCAGAGGAAAAATGATTGGGTTATGAGAGCCTTAACCCAATCAGTGAATTAATCCTCTGATGGGATTAACTGGGTGGTAACTGAAGGCGGGTAGGGTGTGGCTGGAGGAGGTGGGACATTGGGGGCATGGCTTTGGGGTATGTATTTTGTATCTGGAGAGTGGAGTCTCCCGCTCTGTTTTCTGATCATCGTGTGAGCTGCTTCCCTCTGCCACACTCTTCTGCCATGATGTTCTGCCTGATCTTGAGCCCCTAGGAATGGAGCCTGCTGATTGGATTGAGACCTCTGAAACTGTGAGCCCTCAAATAAACTTTTCCTCCTCTACAATTGTTCTAGTCAGATCTTTTAGTAGCAGCGAAAAAGCTGACTAAAACAAACAAGATGGCAATTTACCCTAGTATTTGTGTATGTGTGTGTGTGTGTGTGTGTGTGTAGAGAGAGACAGAGAGAGGGCCTTTCTGAGTTGCTAATAGCTCAATAAATTGCTGAGGCTGGCTTTGAACTCGTGATCCTCCTGCCTTAGCCTCCTGAGCTGTTGGGATTACGGGTGTGTGCCACTGCACCTGGCCTGTTTTACTAATTCTTTGTGATGCTTTGTACGTGACTCCTGATAGTCTTTGCTGACAAAGGAATGTGTTGATGCTTATACCATATCATTTGACACCTTATTTCCTTTTTCAGCCACATTATGAAGAACAAGTGTTTCTCAGAGCTAAACAGCATAACTGTTAAAAAAAAAAAAAACAACCTCTAGGAAGGTATCTAAATGTTTTTTACTACTGTATTGAAATTTGAAAAACAGGAAAGTAGAGGAAAGAAAACTGTGTGCCATACATTCTAAAGGCAGGCCCTTGTCTGTACGTCCTGTGTACTCCACAGCTTCCCTCATTGCCTTGACCAATCTCAGAGGACTTCATAAGCACATTTTAGAATCAGACCATAGAAAAGTCCCCAGATGAATTGTAATGCATTCTGCTGTCATATGTAACAAATTAAAATTTAAAAAAGACTCCAGACAGTTAAACCTACTTCATTTAACCAGCCAAGTGCAAGTAGAATCCATTACATAGTTTGAAAAAATGTTTTGCCTCCAATTTATACTGTTAATAGTTATAGTGGTTATTTTTAAATTTCAAATATTACAGAGGAACACAGTACCTTTATTTTTTTAATGTGGTGCTGGGTATTGAACCCAGTGCTTCATGCTTGCTAGGCAAGTGCTCTACCACTGAGCCAAAAATCATGGCATTTGCAGGTAAATGGATGGAATTAGAGAATATAATGCTAAGTGAAGTTAGCCAATTCCCCCCAAATCAAATGCCAAATGCTTTCTTTAAGAATACTGATTCATAATGGGGATGGAGCGGGGAGCATGGGAGGAATGGAGGAACTTTAGACAGAGCAAAGGGGAGGGAAGGGAAGGGAGGGGGTATGGGGGTAGGAAAGACGGTGGAATGAGATGGACATCATTACCCTATGTACGAAAACAAGAATGGTGTGACTCTATTTTGTGTACAACCAGAGACATGAAAAAATGTGCTCTATATGTATAATATGAATTGCAATGCATTCTGCTGTCATGTATAACAAATTAGAATAAAAAAGTAAAAAAAAATACAGAAGGGCATGCTGTTTTATACCTGCAGGAGAAGACCTGGGTTTAAAAGTTTGGGAGCTCCCACTCTACAACATACTAGGAAGACATTCCAGTGATGGGAAGTCACCCAGATGAAAGACCAAAGCAAATGCTGGATGTGCCTGAAGGCCTGGAAGCTCAAATTGAAGAATTCTGTGGGCTACAGAGGGTCAAAAGGTGGACTGAGAGGCAAAACTAGAGGAAAGATCATTTTTAAAGTCTGGAAAAAAAAATCACAGTGTAGGTAATATGCAATATAGCATCTGGATTAAATTTTTACAGGATAGTGAAGAAAAGGTATGCTGATCACTCCAATCTCAGATCACTTGACAGCCCCATTCCAACCTGTAGAGCATCATATGTGGAGCCTTGGTCAGGGCCCCTCTGTTTCCAAAGACACATTGCCACAGGCCACACTGCTGGGAAGCAGCAGTAGTGAGTATGTCTTGGGTCCTCACTGGAGTGTGCACAGGGGCTGAATAATTAAGGCTACTTAGTTTTCACTTGTATTCTCCAAGGGGGACTTGCCATGGAAGCTGGGCCATCTGAAGGCAGTGGGAACACAACAGGTGTATCAGAGCGGCAGCTTCTGTCCCTAATGGTTAAAGAGCAGCCAGAGTTGCCAGACAGACACACAAACTCGGGAACAAAGAGGCATTTGGAAGGCAATTTCCAGCACATTATATAACCCATTACAACTATCAGCAACAAAGATTTTGAGCACAAATAAAACTCACTGATTTTATTTCCTTGTGGGTCTCCTTTAAAGGCTACTGCCCTTTGCTGCTAAGTATCTATTTAACAATAGAATCAGGGCATGTTTTAAAACTCAAGTATTTGGACATACAAAACTACAAAACTTACTAAAATGGCCCCTTTTCACCTTTAACAAACAAATGCATTCATGTTATATGGTGAAAGCAAGAGAAATCAAATCTGAGGCTTTGGCATTAATTGTTGCAATTATTCAACTTTATTATATTTTAAGATCTAAAAACAGAAAAAGTATTTTTCAAACACCTGAGGAATGTTCAAGTGGGCACAGCATCTTCATACAAACAATTTGACAGAAGACCAAGTTTAAGTTAGAATATTGCTTCATACCACATATGGAATAATACAGATAAAGCCATCCTTTAAAATGATATGTGCCCAATAAATAGTTGCACTTGTATACAGTTGGTTTTCTAAAAACAAAGTGTACATTCTTGCCCCTGGTGAACAATTACTTTTTTATTTTTATTTTTGTGGTACTGGAGGTTGAACCCAGGGGTGACCCCCAGCCCTTTTTATGTTTTCATTTTAAAAGAGGGTCTCACTAAGAAACTGAGGTTGGTCTCAAAGTTGTGATCCTCCACTCTCAGCCTCCAAATAGCTTGGATTACAGGCATGCACCACCATGCCCAGCTTATTTTAACATTTATAAAAAGTAGCTAATACAATTATTAGCACCAATTCTCACAGCTTAAAAATGTTATACCAAAGTTAAACAATTTAACAATAAATAATAATGATGATGAACATGTTTCTCTTAAAAGTTTTAAAATTATAAAATTAAGCCCAAACCAGTAAGTTGCAACTTAAGTTATCATTCAAAGTTTAGTAGGATAAATGGCTCAGAAACAGGCAAAATAATTAGAAACACTACACAAGACAGAGAACTTCCCTAAATGGAAACCAACCTAAGGATTGTTTGTGATTCCCTGAAGAATAGGCTGAGATGTTCTAGTGACAGCAAATATGGCATGTAAAATACAATAAAAACATCTCACTAATACAGAGATCATTATTACCTCTGTAGCAGTACAAAGTACCATTTTAACTTTAAAAAGATTTACTTGTGTGTAAACTTCATGTATAGAATAAAATAGAAGTATGAAATAGCACCCATATGAGGAATAAAAACATGACAAAAATAGGATTCTTTAAAAAACTTGGATATAGGTATTTTCATAGGGAGATGTGGACAATTAATTCCTACTTACATGTCTAACCTTAGCCAAAACATGTAAGCTTTAAAATAACAGGTATTTCACCTAGTAAAATATAGCGACTCCATCTACACTACTCTTGCAGTAAATATCTTTTGCATAAAATGACCATTCTATCAATCCTGTAACTTATCCCAAAACTGGTATGAATATTTCAAGAAAGTCTACAATCTTGTTTTTTTTCCCTCTAAATCTTAACAAGTACAATATGTAAAAACAAAAACAGAGAGTAAAATACTTTATATAGCTGTTTCTTTTCTGGAAACTGGTTAAAACACATCAGATAAAATAATTGAGAAAGAGAAGATGGCTAAAAATTCATGTTAAAATTCTCTTTTGAGGAAAAATTCTCTCTTATGGATTTCATTCTAGAGGTTGTATTTCCTCTTAGTTTTTTGTGGTTCTAAATGTAAAAATGCACATGAATCAAAGAGGTTTTTTTTCTGCTATTTCCTACATGAAGTATATTTGTAAACTATATGATAAAAAATAACAAAAAGGCATAAAGAATGAACTTTCATTTTGAATATTCTAATACTAACATGCTAAATGGTTTTTAAATTAGTAGACTTGACTATAATATCATTCTGCAATTCTGGATATAACATATTTTTAGAGGAACCTTCTACAAAACAGAAACTACTAAGGACAGAATAATGACTTTATATTAAGAAGGACTGGTAAATCTAATCTAAACTTCTGCAAACATTCAATTGTTGAGGCCTTTTTCTTGTTTAAGCTTTTCAATGTAGTGGCACAGCTTCAAGACGGTTCCGAGCTTCAACCCCATATACTTGATCATGGTGTCACTAGTCAGCAGCATCAAGGCCTTCCCATCGATTTCCTACAAAGGGAAGGGAATTACAATAATTAATAATATTTTCATATTTGATCAGATTGTTTCTTTATATATAAGAACATGTGCAACAAACCAGAGAGCAGCTCTTTCCAGTCTCTGAATATGCATCTACTCTATAAAGACTGCTAAAAATATAATTTGTACAGTGAAGCATCATTTGGTAAAAATTTAGCCTAATATTTAAAAAATAAACTATGTCAAACTACCTAATTAAATACTGTATGTTGAATTAAATACCACATATCTATGACAAGATGAGTAAAAACTATGAATGGTAGAAATAAATTTCAGATGTTCATTAGCTTCCTGACAAGGGCTGGGAACGTGAGTATGTCAATGTCAACGCAAACTCTAAACATACTATACAGTGTTGTCTTTTTGATAAAAATAATCAGTTAGTTGTCTGAAGCTAATTAGATGTGAAACTGCTGGTTTTCTTACCACAGTAAAAATGGCCCATTAGATACATGGCCACTAACTGTATTCATTAGGACACACAGTAAGAATATTATTTGATAGTTGCAAGGCACTCTCTTAAAATTCCTTATTATCTTAACTAACCAACTTACATTGCTAAGGCATATTATTTTTTTTTAACATGTTTCAGTTTAAAGATAAAATTTTACTTAATTAGGTATCACTGTCTGAAAAGACCTGAAATCCCTTATAGTACTACCTTTGCCCGGCATCTTCTGTACTTTTTTTTTTTTTACTAAGTAAAACTAGAAATGGAAGAAATTAGAACTTATAAAAATTTAGCCCATGGTGTTGCTTTTTAAAGGATCTGGTACTGTCTGAGGGCATCAGCATCACAAGACATCATAAACCATATAAGGTTAACAGAACTGAATCAATTGGAATCAGTTGCTGGATTGAGTATCATAATGAGAAGGCCACCCTGTTATAGATTGTAGTTGTTCCCTCCTACTCATGGTCCTAGGGCTGAGCAGGGAGCAGGTTGCGGGGGGGGGGGTGGGGAGGATCCTTGTATCTGTCTTTATAAAAAGGGCGGTCCACCTGAAAGTGGCAATGCTGAATCATCCTCTCTTGAGAACATGAGGCTGTTTAAAATATTAGGCACTTGGATACCCATTTAAAGAAAGACCATTAACCTACCATTTAAGGATCTAATGTTGGGCAAAATAACCTTTTTCTTAAATGGAAAAATCAGTAGATAGGGTTCCCCCACCATCCACACAACTCAGTATCTAACTGAAAGGCCTGCACAGAGATCAAAAGATACATTACAGGCCAGGTGTGGTGGCCCACACCTATAATCCCAGCAGCTCGGCTCTGGAGGCTGAGACAGGAGGATCACGAGTTCAAAACCAGCCTCAGCAACAGCAAGGTGCTATGCAACTCAGTGAGACCCTGTCTCTAAATAAAATACAAAGTAGGGCTGGGGATGGGGCTCAGTGGTTGAGTGCCCCTGTGTTCAATCGCTGGTACCCCTCCCCACCAAAAAGATACATTACATGTTGTTCAATGAGGCCAGAGAGGGGGCCTGACATCTGAGGATCCATACGGTTCAGAAACAGGATCACATCATCCACAGACCAGGTCAAAGGATCCTCCGGGTCTTGGTTCAGCACAATGGATTCAGAATGAACTGGTGAACTTGTGGCTTTACAATGAGGGGGGGAAAAACACAAATCACTTGACCTGATCATTATCCTGAAAGAAGAGATGTTAGGTAGGGAGTGATAGTCTCATTCCTGGAACCTTCACTTACATTACCCAAGCAAGGACTCAAGACTCCGACTGTAAAAAACTGTAAAATCTAGTAAAAGCCTACATAAGATGATCAAGACAGCTGCATAACAGCATCCCATCTGACCTCCCCCCAAAAGAAGCAGCTTCAGAAGTTCCCTTAAAGCTTCAAAAATCAATAAAACAGATCAAGCAATCCAAGGCCTCTTTGGTCATACAGCAAAAGATTTGTTACGTGGGTTAAATTAGGTCAATCTAACCTAACCCATTATATTCTTAAGTGTTTCAATGAATTTCTCTCAATCTCTCTTTTAATCTCTCTAAATCAGGTTTATTTTACTAAATACAATGGAAACTCCCCAAATTTACCATTTTATAATTGCTTAAACTTGTTCACTTTAATCAAGGAATTTTCAACAACCCCATTATCTTGGAGGACCAAATTAGTTCTTTCGCCAAATCTCTCCCATAGTTTCAATATGGATATTTTTAGCATCACTTTAACTCTATGGATTCCTGTCTCTTGTGGCTTAAACATTAATCTGAATTTTAACAGGATTATTTTCTGCCGAGCTAAGTCAGAAGTAACTTTAACATTTTATTTGATTCCTCTTTCATGTTTAATTGCATAGCAATAGATTTTCTAGTTGAAGGTTTACTTGTTTAATAAAGAAATAACTGAGACATGAAACAATTTAGGTACTCACACCTTAGCATGTTTTAGCTGTGCTGTTCACTAAATTTTGTTGACATTTCTTTGTGTTCTGACAAGTATTCATTCACTCAAGCAAAGCACTCGACTCCCTAAAGAGTGTGTGTGATGAGAAGTGAAGATGGTTTTGTCATTTGCAAGAACCCAGGGACTCAAAACAAATTTGATCTTTTGGGGTGTGGATTAGCCAAATGCATGCCCTTTTTCCCCTATCATCTGCTCTCTGGTCATTCTAGGAGTATTTTGAGTTATTCATCCTGGGAAAGGGGTAAGAAAAACAATATTAAAAACTTCACAATGGGTCAGGCATGGTGGCGCATGCCTGTAATCCCAGCAGCTCGGGAGGCTGAGGCAGGAGGATCGTGGAGTTCAAAGCCAGCCTCAGCAAAAAAAAAAAAAAAAAAAGTGAGGCACTAAGCAACTCAGTGTGACCCTATCTGTAAATAGAATACAAAATAGGGCTGGGGATATGGCTCAGTGGTTGAGTGCCCCTGAGTTCACTCTCCAGTATCCCCCCACCAAAAAAAAAATCTTCACAATGGGGTCATTAAGGATATCAGTGATTAGTTTCTTAATATAGTGCCTTGCACATAATATATATTCAACAAACATTAGTCACCACTGATACCATCACCAGCTCTCAAAATAAGAAACAGCTTCCACTAGCTCACATGAAGGGTGTTGAAGAATACAGGTTAAATAGTGATATTTGTAACATGTGTCATTCCAAACTCACCAAAACCAGATGACATGTGGTGAGATGACAGAGCATGTGTATTCTCCAGCAAGTTTGAATAATTCTTCATATCAGGGTTGGACTCTCCTCCGGCCAGTGCAGATACTGGCATGGAGGCTCCATTTGAGGATATTGTGACAGAAACCCCAGTAAAAGAGACGCTGCTGGTGCTGCGAGCTCCTGGGCTGGCAAAGCAGGACACTATAGAAGGACCATGTATGTTGTCATCATTTCTGAGGTATGTCTGGAATGAACGCCCAGAGAAGAGTGTTGGCATCAGGGATGACTCCTGATCCTCGATCAGGGCCTCCTGCTCCGTTTCCTGGGATTCTTCAGATCGAAAAGACAAAATGTTGCTGTCATCCATCTCTGGTCTGCGAACTGGTAAAGTCGGGCTGTAACCCTCAGGATAGGAGAATGAACTGACACGTTCCTTCTTTTTTGCTTTCTGGACTTTCACTTTTTTAGAAAGCAGGTGTTTATAATTTTTGCCTGCAAATCCAAGTGGCTTCTGAAATGACACAAGCCCAATGTAAATCAACAGTGAATAAAAAGAGAAATAAGGTCAGCATGGTGGCACATGCCTGTGATCCCAGTGACTCTAGAAGCTGAGCCAGGAAGATCGCACATCAGAGGCCAGACTCAGCAACTTAGCAAGGCCCTAAACAACTTAGCTGGACACTGTCTTGAAGTAAAAAGTAAAAAGGACTGGCAATGTAGCACCATGGTAAAGAGCCCTTGGGTTCAATCCTCAGTATGAAAAAGAAAGAAAAATGCGAGTAGTCCATATATTAATATTTATTGTACATACAACACTGTTTTATATTACTAAAATAAATGGTCTCTTGATTATATGATTAATTTTTACTCCTCTTCTCGCCTACATTTTAATTGTGTCTCACAGACTTTCTTTCTGTGCTGGGGTTTGAACCCAAGGCCTCACACATGCAAGACAAGCACTCCACCACTGAACTACACCCTTAGCCCTTTAATTGTGTTTATGTATTATGGCTACAAACCTACCATACATTTATTAAACTTACTGCCATGACATCAGCATTCTTCCTACAGAGTTTCAGTTCCCCATCTGCTCCTACAGCGAGTACAGACCAGCTTTGCTAATCTCACAAAGCTACTAGTTCTCTGGCCCTTCTAGCCAACTGGCAGCTTTAGATTTATCATAGTTATAGAACACTTACGCGATAGTTCCAAAAGGATTTTGTACGCAGACGCTGGATTTTTGACAGCTTTCCATCAATGACATCAAATTTCTTATCCAGGTTTTGGATAGCATCATATATAACCTATTAAAAGAAAATATAGTATAATTTCTATTTCAAAAGCAAAGTCAAATGTGTGAAAATGCCATGAAGCCAAGTTCAAACTGCTAGGTGATAGATGGGCTACCCTCCCCCCTCCCAGAGTTTTCCACATCCTGAGAGAAGCAACCTTGTTTCATTCTCCGGGCAGGATGTTTCTTCCCCAGACAGGATGTTTCTTTTCCCCGGCAAGAGCCAATAGGCTTAAAGGTCGCCCTGTTCCATGGGCAAAGAGCCAATGGCATTGGGGTTGCTCTGGTGCACCTCCCACCAGAAATCCCTATATAGAGCCCTGTTCGAGAGACACAGAACACAGACACACAGATGCACACATCAGCTCATTGCTGATGAGAGGAGGAAGCCACTCAGACACCTCAGCTCAACCCTTAGGAGAGGAGGAAGCCACTGCAACAGCTCCAGACCCATCGCCTCCAGCTGACAGCAGCTGCCCCAGCCGACAGCTCCAGACCCACCACCTTCAGCCCCACGGCCTCTCCCAGCTGACAGCTCCAGCCTCCAGCCAGACAGCAGCTGCTTTAGTTGATAGCTCCAGAGATCCTAGCTGGTGCGACCAAGCACCCACCTTCTGTCCAGAGCTTGCACACTCCTCTCCCTGACTCCCCTCTCCCACTAGAGCTTGCACACTCCCTTCTCCCTGACTCCCCTCTCCCAGCACCTCTTTGACCTTTGACCGGTTTTGCTACCAGCCACAAGGGTGTTGAATAAATCTCTTGGCTGCACGGCTGTCCCCAGTGTGATGTTTTTGCCCTTCACTAGGCACAGTGGAACACACATGTCTGTTTGGACTTGAGGCCTGTTGGTGACACAGAGCCCGCTTGGCTCAGTTAAGGAGCCTCGACTGCACCTACACTACTTGAAGCCACATGGACATTGGAAGGATGCTGCCATTTGACGTGGAGGAAGGTGCTATTTTAGGAAAGAAGTGTTCAAATCTGCTAAAAGGCCAAAGAGTCACCTTCCATACAAGAACACAGCAAGCATTCCCCACTCTATACAGAGCCAAATCCAACAGATGTGACTTTTGGCTTCAAAGTATTTTAAAATCATGCAGTCTACAATTAACCTTATAAAACTACTGAGTACACGCCCCCTATGTGCCCAACAGTATGTGAATGACACAAATCTGAGATTCTTGAAATACACAGAAATTTCAGGCAAAACCACACTTAAATAAAAGGCCAGAAACATTTCTTCGTTCAATCAAATAAACATTTACTAAAGCCAGGCATATGGTGCATGCCTGTAATCACAGTGACTCGGGAGGCTGAGGCAGGAGGATTCAAAGCCAGCCTCAGCAACTTAGCGAGGACCTAAGCAACTTAGTACGACTCTATCTCAAAATAAAAAAAGAGCTGGGGATGTAGCCCAGTGGTAAAGCACCTCTGGGTTCCATCCCTGGTGTAAAAAAAAAAAAAAAAAATTTACTAAGGGCCTTCCACTTCACCAGGTGCTAAGACATTAAAAACACAAAACAAAACCAAAAACCTCCTGTCTGGGGGAATTCCCATCTCAGCTATGGAGAGAAGTAAAGAGACAATTATAATAGAGCCTGGAACAGCAGTTCTGAAAATGTGGTCCCTGGACCAGCAGCATCAACATTACCTGCAGGCTTGTGAGAAATGCAAAATCACAAACTTGAGTAGGGGCACCAGGCTTTTTTTTTTAAACAAGCCCCCCAGGTGACCCTGACACACATTCAAGTAGGAAAACCACTGGCCTGCAGCACTGGGGCAAACAGTGTAGGCTCTAGGGAACACAGTTGGCTTTAATACTAGAGTTCTAACACTTATTAGCTGTGTGACCTTTGGCAAGTTACTTGACCTCTCTGTGCTTCAATTTCCTCATGTACAGAATTTGTGGTGAAAATCTCTCTTAGGGGTTCTACTGAGGACAAGAACTTTGCTATAGCAATGATAACATTAGTACACAATGACTGGTCCAACATCCCTTAGTACTCTATTAGCATTCTTAATTGTTTTGATTATCACCTGTAGCACGGCACAAATATGAACAGGAGGCTAAGCATGCCCAGAAGAGCAGCATTGAACCTGGGCTGGCAGTCAGGGAGGATTTTCAGAGAAGGTGAGAATTTAAAGGTAAGAAGACAGCAGCCAGGTAAAGATACATTGGAAGTGCATTAAGGGCAGAAAAAACAGCATATTCAAAAATACCCCAAAAGAGAGAAAACAGGAAGCCAGACATTTAGCTAGCAAGTATAAAAGACACCCAAGGAGCTGGGTTGTCAAGGAGGGTGAGTGTGAGGGCAGCAACTAGGAGGGATGCTTCAAAGCTGTGGGAGAATATTCTGAGGGAAGGAGTGACAGAGATAGGGCTGGAGACACAAGGAGGGAGAGATGCCCCCCAGGGAGGTCTCAGCACAGGGACGAGGGCCCGCCAGAAAGAGGGACCAGCCCCAGGCAGCGTAGGACACTGTTCTTACCCTGTGGTCAGGTTGGGTCAGAATAAGCATGGCTCAGCTCCAACAGATGTCCTGGCTGTGGGGACAGGAATCAGGCCCTGGAGAGATGGCTTCCTAGGCTCTCCAGTCTCCAGTGAAGAAGAGGCAGCACAGAGTGTGTGGTGCTAACTCTCACAGCAGAGAGTTGACTGGGGCTAGGGAAAGGTCCCTGGGAGGGAGACAGCCCAGGGCTCCCAGCCTGTATTGGCCTGGAGCTGGGAACCCAGAGGTGCCTGGCAAGGCAAGGGGTGCTCAGGGGAGGGAACTGGGAGGAAGGAAAGAGAAGGCTAAAGGGCTGCACCAGGCGGGGGAGAATGGAAAGAAAGGAGGCAGAGGACTGAAAAAGCCAGCACATTCAGAAGTGCCCCAGTGTGTACTTGGGGATAGAGCTTGAGGGCCTGGGTACTTCTTATCTAAGATGCCATATCCCACCCCAGCTTGCACCATTGCTCAGGGACACCTTGGCTGAGCAGTGCAGAGGCCTAGGAGGCTGCTCAGGCAAGGGACAAGAGCCCTGCCCCCAATCCCAGCCCTTCTCCTGGCCTCTCCAGCACCTCTGCACAGCTCTGCCCATCCTGGGCCCCAGTCCCATGGGCACTAGTAAGAATGAGAAAGACACACTCGGACTTTTACTTTTCAAAATATGCTGACTAGAATGACTTTCTATTCATGACACTTTATAGGTGTACATTTTTTTCCTTTATAAACTTTCATTGCCTCTGAGGTATGCAGCTTACAAAATCCTTGATAATTACATTCTCCTATCAATCTCTACCAACAAGCTAAATTGAAAAAAAAAGACACCTCAAAACTATGTAAGATAACTAGGCATGGTGGCACACCCCTGTAATCCCAGCAACTGGGGAGGCTGAGGCAGGAGGATCGTGGGTTCAAACCCAGCCTCAGCAACTTAGTGAGGCCCTAAGCAACTCATTGAGACCCTGTCTCTAATATAATATTAAAAAGGGTTGGGGATGTGGCTCGGTGCTTAAGCACCCCTGGGTTCAACTCCTGGTGTGTGTGTGTGTTTGTGTGTGTGTGTGTGTGTATATATATATATATATATATATATATATACACACACACACACACATACATACATATATATATATACACATACATATATACACACACACACACACACATATATATATATATACATATATGTAAGATGTACTCCTAAAAACACTTATAGGCTGCCGTTTTGTTTCAATGGAGATATCTTGATAAATTCCACTCAAATCAGTCAATATTCTCTAGATTTTTAAAGGAAATTAATTCAATATTGAGTAATCTAGATGAAAGAGACACAACTACATTTGGTTAGTAATGTTTTATTTTAAAGCTCCTAAGGTCCAAGTATTGTTGCTTCAAAAATTTTACCTGCAAATGCTATTCAAATTAGAAGCTGTTTAAAATCATCACAATGGGGTGGTAATCATAAATACTTTGATAAGGTGAAATTTTAATTAATTGTACACTTTCTCTTTGTATGACATAAAGAGAATTTTAACTTTAACATTTTAGGAAACCACAGTAGAATGAATCTGACATAACACTCCTATGTTCATATATAAATACATGACCAGTGTATCTCCACATCATGTACAATGACAGGAATGGGAAGTTATACTCCATGTATATGTAATGTGTCAAAATACCTTCTACTGTCATGTACATCTAAAAGAATAAAGAAATTAAAAATTTAGAAAACCATACAGAAGGGACAGAACTTCATACCTGACAATAGGTAAGGACATCCAAAACTGTTTTCTGCTCCTCATCATTGTAGGATGTGTCAGATAGGACATTTTCCTGCTATAATATTTAAAAAGTAAGCAGTTAATGCTTTGTTTCAGTAAGAATCCCATTGAATGCTAGGGGAGAAAAAGGACTTGATATTTATCTCTTTAATATTGTTTTTATTTTCTATCAACCCTTCAAAAGACAATCTAAAGCAGAGATAAAAATTCACATTAATCTGATAATGGAAAGGGGCAATGGTGGGGGGTTGGGGTGGTGGCTCAGTGGTAGAGCGCTTGCTTAGCATGCGTGAGGCACTGAGTTGGATCCTCAGCACTGCATAAAAATAAATAGTTACTATGTCTATCTACAGCAACAACAACAAAAAAGAACAAAGTGTGCTTTTCCTGCCTCCTTTTAATAGGGTTCCAAAGACTCACCCTGTACTGAGTACCCATCCCCCTCACAAAATGAGATTTGTGGGAATTTTCACCAATGTAGAAAAATTCTTACATTGCTGTCTCTCTTTTTATCTCGGTACAAGAAAATAGTACATCCAAAGGGAAAAAAAAGGGTGGGGGGTGTCAGGGAAAGAACTTATCAGAAGAAACTGGGTTTGGATTACCAGTATAAAACTGCTCTAAATTTCCTAGAACAAGGGAGAAACAAAATGGTTAAGAGCTCATCATCTAATGAAAGAAAGCATACAAACTCAGCAGAGAAATAGTTCCTTGAGTGGGAGTTTAGAGGACCTCCACAGTATATAAAGAATTGAGCTGGGTGCAGAGGCACATGCCTGTAATCCCAGTGGCTCTGGAGGCTGAGACAGGAGAATCGGGAGTTCAAAGCCATCCTCAGCAAAAGCAAGGTGCTAAGCAACTCAGCGAGACCCTGTCTCTAAATAAAATTCAAAACAGGATTGGGGATGTGGCTCAGTGGTCAAATGCCCCTGAGTTCAATCCCTGGTACGAAAAAAACAAAACAAAACAACAACAACAACAACAAAACCAATTGGAATCTTTTTCTTTCAAATTGTAAATTTTAACATATTTGGCAACTAGCAATTAATATTACTTACGTTATTATTGAAAAATGTAGTGTTTGGCTCATATGCATACAGAACAGTGTTATCATCATCATCTTCCTCTTCATAAGTTGTTATTTGTGTTTTGATCTGAGGAAGATTATTTAATAACTTAACAGGAAAGATGAAATACAAAACTAAAAGAGAGGTTGGGAATTTTAACTTCACTTTTAAGAAGCTTCAAAAGCCTATTGTGATATCAAAGGACCTATGCCTACTGTAAACACTGACTACACAAAAAGATGTCCTTGCAGAACTGTGTTCTCATTAACCCCACTACACTACTGCACCATCTCCAGAGAGCTGAATCCCTCTGTGCTTCAGGGTGGGAAGACTAATCTTCTACAATAAAACTGCTTTAAAGGCAAACATTTTAAACCATGAACAAAAGATAAAATGTTCCATGGCTTCTGATGACTTAAACAGTCCAACAGTGCCACTCTGTGGATAAAACAGAACACATTTAAGCACTTATTTTTTCTTGATAAATTAATCTCTATTACTTTAAAACATTCTTGGAATAAGACAAGGTAAAAAAATAAGTGAAGGGACTGTAAATAACTATTACATTTTGGTGTAAGTGTTTACTCCAAGAATAAGTTATGAACTCTAGGAAGAATTTAAAAATAAACACACATGGTAGCTATGTATGTCTCTGTTTCAAAATATGTCAAACAAATTATCTGAATTTTCCTTACACTGATTAGATAACCAAAATAATATGGAATTGGGCTATAGATTATGACCTATAAAATATAATATCTCTTGTATATGCTTTTCAAAATGTTTTCACATAATTTTGTTAAAAATGACTCTTGGTGGGTACTTAATATTATTTCCAAAGGTGAAAAACATTAGGGCTAATGCAAGTTAAGAGTCACATAGACTACTTAGGTGGCATTAATAGTCATGCCCTTATGTGACTAAATAAATGTGTTTTCTGTTAGGACTCATTATGTATGCTTTAATATATTTTGGTTCAACTTGTAAGGATTAAGAAACACAGCAAAATGTACTAGAACTGCAAAATTAGTACAATCACTTTGAAAAACTGGCAGATTCTCATAAAGTTAAATTTATATCAACTCTGTGACCTTGCAATTCAACTTCTGAGTATTTACCCAGAAGAAATGTGAGTGGAAGCTCACAAAGAAACTTGTACACCAATGTTAGTAAGAAGTATTACACATATCAGTCAAAATTCAGGGCAAAAAATTCACTTAAGATCTATGTATTACACTACATGAAGTTAAACTGAATTTAGAAAAGAACGATAGCACAACAAAAAGAATAAAGACATTTTCAATTTGAAATACAAACCACATCCATCTCACTGGAACTATTAGACATCACTTCTGTTAACAGCAGATGGTCCACTTCCAGTGAGTTGAGCCTAATTAATTTTAAACTTGCTGGAGGGTTTATTTTTGAAACTGCTTAGTCACTTAAGACTGGTAAACCTTTTACTCCTGAAAAGCAATGCATAAAAAAGTTACTTTACACATTTACTACCTAAATAACTTTAATGTGGATATGTTCTGAGAATACCACTTCAAACTTAAGTTTTGGACTTTTAGAGAGTGACAAAACAATTCTTCCATAGCAATTTAAAAGGAGCCTTTAAAAACGAAAGGGCCAGAGCCGGCATGGTGGCACATGCCTGTAATCCCAGCGGCTCTGAATTCAGCGCCAGCCTCAGCAATTTAGCGAGGCGCTAAACAACTCAGTGAGACCCTGTCTCTAATAAAATACAAAACAGGGCTGGGGATGTGGCTCAGTGGTTGAGTGCCCCTGAGTTCAATCCCCGGTACCCCCACCACCCCCCAAAAAAGTGGGAAAACAAAAAGAAAGAAAACTCAACTCACCTATTTGAACAAAACAAAACAAAAACGAAAGGGCTACACTGTCCAGGACTAGGAATAAAAATCATAGTTAAACCAGGTGTGGTGGCACACGCCTGTGATCCTAGCAGCTCAGGAGGGTTGAGGCAGGTGGATCATGAGTTCAAAGCCAGCCTCAGCAACTTAGTGAGCTGCTAAGCAACACAGTGAGACCCCATCTCTAAATAAAATACAAAATAGGAGGCTGGGGGGCTGGGGTGGTGCTTAGTGGTAGAGTGCTCACCTAGCACATGCCAGGCACTGGGTTCAATCCTCAGCACCACATAAAAATAAATAAATAAAATAAAGGTATTGTGTTTAACTCCAGCTTAAAAAATAATTTAAAAAATACAAAATAGGGCTCTGGGGATGTGGCTCAGTGGTCAAGTGCCCCTATCCCTGGAACATCCCCCCCTCCAAAAAAAAACATCAAAAATATAATTCCAAATTGCTTACCAACTTAAAGTCCCCAGAGTGCTGGGAACAAGTAAACAACAGAACACCATTGCTAACTGCTTTCTTAAAGGAGTTCAAAAGGGCTTTTTTTTTTAATTGAACCCAGGGCCTTGTGCATGCAAGGCAAGCACTCTACCAATGGAGGTATCTCCCCAGCCCATCAAAAGGGCTCTTTACCTGGGGAGGCAGCATGGCTCTAAAAGGAGCACCAGGAGTCAGCTCTGGATTGGTCCCCACCACTGCCACCTTGTGGAGTGGAGAGACCCCTACAGACACTGCCTCCTGACCTGCAGGTGCAAACCTGTTCAGAGCAGCTCTAAGGTACACTTCAGCTCTAAAATTATGATTAAACTTAAGTAAATGGATGTCAAATACAGCCAAAAAAAATTTAGAATTCTAGCCAAAGCAAGACACTGACCACAACAACATTGATCATGTACTAGAAATTCTATTTGAGCACTGGCATCACAGCACCTGGGAGGGGCACATTAATAAAAAAGCTAATTTACTTTAAACCATCCTGAGCCAAAACAGCAATGAGAGGACAATTAAGAGAGTCAGGTTTCATCTCCTTCCTGTTTCCTCTTCCCTTTACTGTGGTGACACTACTGACCAAAGACCCAAAGGAGAGAAACCAAAAGGAGATGAAGAAGACGGGAGAGTTAATCCCAGGTTAGAAAAATACAGACTAATGTTGTGTAAAAATTCCAAGTTATAAAACACATCCAATTTGAGATGTAGCTATCACCAAAATTTATTTTTTTAAAAACTGGGTTGTTTTTTTCTAACTAGAAAACTAATTCAAGCTCTGAATAATTAAAGTTATAAAACTGTGATGTATTCACAGCTATGAGAATAAACCAACTGCTGCTGTTCTCAGCAATGAAGAACTTTACAACCATAACCTTGAGAAGAAGACACAAGAGAACACAGTGTATGTTTCAATTAATAGAAAGCTCAAAAACCGGCAAAAGTAATCTGGTGGGAGAAGTTACTCCAAATCAATTTCTTAAGATACACCACAGCCACTTTAACAACATCTTAATGTGCTCTCTTGTAAATATGCCATGATTTATTTAACCAGTCCCCAGTTCATGGATATTCAAGTTACTTCTAAAGATTTGCTCTTACACGGAACACTGCAGAACAGTCTGGCACTGGTGCAAGTAGTTCTATGTAACAAATCCCTAGAAGTAGAACCAATGGGTCAAAGAAATAGCAGTGGTATCCACATTTGAAAATTTAAACCCAGAAACTTTTTGGCATCAGATGATTCAAGGACCTTTTTTTCCCCTTTCATCTATAATGTAGCATATTAATACATTTCTTAATATGCTTAGGGTGAGGGATACAGCAGATCATGGAAAATCGCATTCAATTTTTTGTATTTTATTTAGAAACTGCATGTCTAAGTTCTTACATTAGTATGAGGTACATTTCTCATAACTAATGAACCAATAACTGGTACATTATTAACTCTTGGTGTCAAAAATGCTCTGCAAAATTAATTGGGAATCCTTCCATCTCTTTCTACACTCTGAAAAAGTTTATATCACACTAGAAAGGTGTGCCTTAAAGGCTTGAAAGAGTTTATAGAAACCTCTGTGCCAGTTTTTACAACATTTTCTAAGTTCTTCCATGATTACTGATCCACTCACATTATTCCACTTTTTCTTTGACAAATTATTTTTATCCAGAGGATGATAATTTGATCGTAATTTCAGAATTGTTAACAAAATCACAATTTAAAATCATTAATTATTTCCAATGTAATTTGGATTTTCTTTTTTTTTTTATTGGTTAGGTAGTTCATCTTGTTAATCTACTGACAATTGTATGGGGTACATTTTATTGTTATCCCCATTTTCCTTATGAGAAAACTGAGGCAAAGAACACTTTGAATAATTCACCTAAGTCTCATAGCTAGTAAGGGTTGCAGCTTGCCTCCACACTCCACACTCAGTAAAACCACCGGGAATCCCACCCATAACAATACACAATAAAATCCAAACTCCTACCAGCACCCCCCTGCAAGGTCCTTAACATAATCCCGACACTGATCACCTGTTAGGTCACCTCTTACCACCTGCCCCCCTTGTTTTAAGCTTAAAATATTTAAAACCTGGCCTTCTGCAGCCAAAGCAGGCCTACTACTATTATAAGCTCTTACATTCAGACAATTCCCTACTTGCATTAATTACAATGCTGCCAAAAACTGGCCACAGATACATAGCACTGACACAGACCTCTTGACATTTTTACTTCTGAGGCACATTTACAAATCAACACTGATCTTGCATTCTTTGAGCCTCTGGCTCCAATCATGCCCTCTGCCCACAATACCCTGCTGTCTCTCCACCTAAGAGAATCTATTCAACTTCAATGCTTAATTCAAGTTCCACCTCCAAAAAGCAAGGATGTCAACAATCAACCCCATCTGGAGGTGACACTGTTTTCCTGACCAGAGGAACACTTGCACTTTAACCCATTTTGTCCCATTGTTTCAGATGTGGAACACCTATAAAAATTTAAAAACTGTATATAGTATGCAATAAGAATATAATTGTAATAGTAATTAATGTAGTAATATTTATACTCTATGGTTTCCAAGTTATTTTAATACACTGTGTTAATTACATTGAAATATTCACAGAACTGAAAACTTGGGACTTAATGGATTAAGGCAACTGTAGTACACATCTAGTTAAATGATAGGAAGCATCAAATAGCATTAAGACTTTAGGCTTGTGGCCAGAATACCTGGGTTTGGATCTCACCTCCCCAACTTACTAGCTGTGTGACTTTAGAAAACTTACTTAAATTCTCTGTTTCCATTTTTAAGTCTGTATAATGGATATAACAGCACAAACCTCACAGTTATGAGGATGAAACAAATTAATACACAGCATATGCTTAGAACAATGCCTGGTTGGCTTCATTTGTTTATTTGAATATTTGCCACATCTACCCAACATAGCTATTAGTCATGAAGCACACAGATAACAAATCTTCAGGGTCATAACACGCAATTTACATTCACATTGTACCTGTACACTGTATAAATATAACAACTCGTTTTTGAAAAAGAATTGTTACATCTTTTAAGTGCCAGGCATGATGCAAAGAACTGGGTTTTGTCAGAAACAATTCAAATTGCTCCTTAAATTTAAATTCAAATTGCTCTTTCTTACAAAAGAACTGTTACATTTTTATTTACACTGCCCAGGGATTGATGCAAAAAACTGGGCTTTAGACAGCAACACCCAAATCCAAATTTGAATTGCAAAATTTGCAATTTCACTTCAAACAGATATTTAAGTTCTGTGCCCCAGTTTTCTAACTTGTAAAACTGGAATAATATCTACTTCACTGGGCTGTGTAACACTCAGCATCATGCCTGTCTCACCACAGGTACACCATAAATTTTAATTCCCTTTGACTTGTTCCCAAAAAGTACACAGCACAGCTTCAACAACATTGTCTTAGAGTTCCACCATACTACATCAAACACAATTGATTTCATTCTTTAAATTCAAAATCCTGCAAAAATTGTTATATTTCATGATAAAAATCTAAAATCCGAACAACATAAGAACAAGAAGCCATCTGTTTTTTTATTTAAAAATTTTTTTTAGTTGTAGTTGGGACACAATACCTCTACCGCTGAGCCACAACCCCAGCGCCCCCCATCTGTTTTTTTAAAGACATTAAAAAACGGTTTGTAGACATTAAAGACATGTTAAAAACAATTTTAAAAGTTACGTGAAGGTTCACTCAGCCACGCCACGCAAGGCATTCACTTGCCATTAATTTATCCCATAAAGACATAGCTCACAATGATGAGTCTAAAACGACGTTTCGCCCAGGACCTCTTCAACAAATACAGGGCAGATTAAAACAGCCAGACCGCTCCAATATTTTTTTTTAAATTACAACAAAACCTTATGTTATCACACCAACCAATCGCTGGCTAAATCTTCCGGTAATACTCTCAAAAGTAGCCCTTCCATTGTCCATATCCAACTTTAGAAACCACAAAATCCGCCAAATGGGGATAAGGCAGTCAAAATATATCGCGTCGCCCAGCACTTGCTGCGAGCCAGACAAGTGATGCTTGAAACCGCAACTAGTCCACGTCTCGCTTTATAAAACACCCCACGGAAAAGTTGCTATTTGTAAACATTAAACCATTTTTATCACTTCATGTTATAAAACCCTAGAACATTTCAAAGTTGGAGGCGGCAGAAGAAGGAGGGATGCGATCCCCAACAGATTAAGACCCTAGTCTCTCAAAGGACCACACTGCAGGTACCGAAAGTTCTCCCGCTTTTCCGGGATCCCCACATTTTTCCTGGCTCCAGCACCCGCCCCCTTACAGAAACGAAAAGGCTCAATACGCGTCTCTACAACACCCCTGCATCTTTATTTTCTTGTTCGTTTATGCATTTACAATAAAACAGCGAGGCGGAACGGTCTTTGACCAAATGCAGTTACCTCCAAAGCCTCAAAATTTACACCGCAATCTCAAAATAGGCTACCGAATCAACTCGCGATCTTGCCAATTCTTTAAAGTCAAAAAGTCTGAGTGAGAGTCTGGGCATTCCCTCATTCCCCATCCGCCTCCGCCAAATAACAGAAAAGTTGCAAAGAGAATCAACTCGTCCCAGAAAGTCGGCACCAGCACTTTAAGTTGTCAAATCTCAAAAGTTCACACGCGCTAGCGGCCTGGAAGAGGCCCTGGAAGACACCCAAGCCCCGTCCACATCCCCCGCGGGCTCCGTTGAAATTTGGGGCCGCCAAGTGCAGACTTTCTCTACCCGAAAAACCAATACTCTTCCCCCCAAGAGTCCCAGCCACTAAGCCAAATCGCTTAACGATTGTGCTCCACAGCTGGTACTCTCCTGCACACCCAAGAAAAAGAAAGTTCAAGAGAAGAAAAAATATAGTGAGACCTGATCTGGTCCCGAATCCGCCAGGCCAGCCTCCAGACGGAGCGGAAAAACCGCCCGCGGTAGCCTAGCCTCCACTTTCCCGGAGGACGACGGTTATGGCCACTCGAGACTTTGGAACGGTCTTTGGGCCGGAAACCAGGTTTGATCCCCCGGCGCACACCTGTCGTGAACCACAGGGATGCGTTTGACACTGGAATGGACCAGCCAGCGCCCAGGGCGAGGTGTTCCCACACGCGTGGCTGGGGGCGGGACCAGTACCGACAACCAATCGGCGGTCGCCCACGGACACGCCCTGGCCTTTGACCCGCCCATCCCATGGGCGTCTGAACTGCCGTAGAGGAGGGCAGTGTTGCTAGGGAGACTGTGGAGGGGAGGAGCCTTGCTGCCTTGAGAGGCGGGGGCGCTGGCCTCCTAACGCTAGTAGCTGGGTACCGGATTTTCTTTTGCTGAAGCGACTAAGATTGGAAAGAAGCTGTGCGTGGAGAGGTTTCTGCGGCTGCGCGGGAGGTCCGACGCGCACGCGCAATTTTTCCCGCGGTACAACCATTCTAGCGGGAGGCTTGCGAGGTTGGGAGTCATTAGATGCTTGGCTTCCCCACTTTCATTTTTGGTTATTCGAAGCCTGTTGTTATTTACATATTATCCCATCACTCCCCCCACCCCTGCTCCCAGCGTCATCCACTTTGACTGAGTTCCAAGGGTACCTGTCAGTGCTTCAATTTGAATGGGTAAAGGGAAGCGGCCTTTGCTAAGGTGCTAAGTTGGTATGAACTTGGAGAAAGTCAATTCCAGTCTCCCACAAACATTGGAGGGGAGAACTAACACATATCCTGAAGCGATGTTTGCTGTTTGAACCCCAGGGTCAACACTGAGTTGCTCTGTGGTTTGGGCAAGCCAAGTTAACCACCCGGTGCTCAGTTTTCCTCTCTGTAAAGTGGACACATGATGGGGGAACAGGAGTTAGTATATGAGAAATACTTAGAACAGTACTTGGCATAGAACTATGCTATGTAATAAGGGTACGCCACATTACCTAACGACATATTGCCTTACGTGCAATATGTCTCATCTTGGGAAGGAGGCACAGTCTGAGTAATTTATTAGAAGCAAAGCAGGCAGTTGTTTCAAAGTAAAGACACAGCTCTTTTCCTGGCCCTGAAACTAACTACAAGGAAAACAGCTTGAATGTTGGAAATCTAATGTGAAATTAGTTTAGTGCCCATTATAGATGCTGTATTTTTCTGCTCCAACTCTTGCCATGATAAATCCCTCCTTTATGTCCACTTTTTGTTTGTGAAACCCCAAGAATATAATTTTACAACAGGAAGAGAAACGAGTTGTTTAATTGCAGTCACGTTTATTTGCAGTTTCTATACACACTTTCTAGGTAATCAAACTTTTCTGATACATTTTTTTGAGAGGGGTTCACAATGAAACTGTCACCGTTTTTACTAAAAATAAATACAAGACTTAAAGTGTTGCACAGCTCTAAAATATACAAAGGCTTGGATTGAATGTAAACGTTGAAAACATTTTTACAAAAGAAACCGTCTTTGCAACAATTTAAAAAGTTTATATTTACAAATATTACAAAAATACAAAATGGATGCAAGTCCATAAACCATTGTCTTTTCGGCCAGCATGAACTGGTTCTAGTACCAAAATAGTTACACTGTAACCTTCTTCATAATTTTAAATCTTTGTCAGGATCTAGTTCTTAAGTGCCACCACTGCAGCAAATATACCCACTCACTGACTTTTGGCAAGAGCAAACAGCATGTTTTGTTTGCTATACAACTAGTCCATGTCCTCTACTTAGCCAAAAACAAAGCAAAACAACAACAACAAAATCAAAGCAGAATTAAAAGGGGGATGAGGAAAAAATTTCCCCTACACAACATAGACCTGTTGTATAAACATAAAAAAAAAATCAGCATCAGTGCAAACAACAGAAGAAAAGTTCAGGTTGATGTTCTTTACAATACCTAATGTGTGTAACCTGCTTCAAGCCGGCAGTGATGTTAAAGACAGCCCTAAATCTTGGTTTTGTTTGTTATGTAACAAATCCATGTAGAATATTCCAGATGATTAAGGAATTTCTTGCTTTTTTACTCAGTTACTCAATACTCTTTTCCATAGTGAATTTAAAATCCATCTTTATTTGGGTTTTTCTTAAATCTATGAAATATAAAATAGAGAAACTCTGCTATAGATTTTTAGAGTAAACAAAATAAGTAAAACTATATTTATAAGGGTTAGTTCTGTGATCATTACATATAGAAGGTATCTTATTGCCTTACAATTCAAGTCAATATGTATTTTAAAATATATATGGTACCATTACTTAAATTAATGTCAATAATAAAAAGGTGACATTTTTATTAAAGCCAATCCATGTTTTCTATTCAAGATTTAGAATCACTTTTAAAGCCCACATACCTCTTTCTTCACTCTTCAAAAACCCCTAACTACGCAAAATCCATACTGCAAACGAACTGCTTTTATGAGAATTATAAAAGATCACCATTATGACTGGAAATGATGGTTTCTTATCACATTTGTCTAAAAACTTTATTTTTAAAATTTTGGCAAGTGTACTTTTCAAAGCATGAGACAGATTTGTTCATGTTCCCATGTGGTGTCAACCATGCTCGTTGTCTTAATTAATGTGTTCCAATGAGACATGATGGTCCATTTTTTTTTTCAAACCCCAAAACATTTTTCTTTTAATAAAAAGTATAACACTTTGTAAATGTTCAAACCCTTTACCAGGTAGCTTATCTATTCCCAGTACACATGTGCACACACACATACACACACACTCTCTCCCTCTCTCTCTCCCTCTCACTCTCTCTACCCCTCTCTCAATCTCCTCCTCTACCCCTCCACCCCCAGCACCCATTTTTACATACAAGAATGACAAGAAATTAAGTAACACAATTTGGTAGTACAAACAAATAGTAGAAGCCAAACATTTTTTTTTTCTTTCCAAACAAACAAAACACCAACAGCAATCAGATTCTCTAATTCTTAATCTGTAACATCTTAAAACGCATTTCTATTGAAAGACAGTATCTTCTTAGACCAGGCTTTCTACTTCATTTTTGCATTGAGTTAATCCCAAATCACAAACCCCTTTCCACACATCCTGCTTTCCCAAATACCACTTGCACGGGCTTAAAGCCAGCTGCATAACAAGTTCTTGGTAATCCTGGTGTATTCTATCATTCTACTCGCATTCTAGTCTTTTATAGGCCATATCCCTTCTTAGTTCTCTCTACTTTCTACCTCTTCCATTCAAAACCTATTCTAAGTACATAGCTGCTTATATTTCTGACATGATTACAAATATCAGTATCAGTTCATGTGAAAGTCAGAGGTGTAAAAACCACTTGCAGATTTCAACTTGTAACTACATTTTTTTTTCAGTTTTAAGACAAGAAAATTCAAGTAATTTCAAGTAATTCAGCTTGTTTCCCTGCCTTCATTTTATCAGAGCGCTTGCCCTGACAGTTCCTTTCCCACCCGCCACCCTCCCCTTTTGCCATCAAGCAGATATAGTTTACTATACCAGACAAAAACTCAGTTGTATGTAGCATTGTGAACCAGAGCTGTTCCCCATTCCCAGTTTAACAGTGAATATAAATAATGCATATACACATACGTATTTCCCAACTACATTGTTCACAGTGTCATTTCTGTTAATTTTTAGGTAGCATGAATCTCATCAGCACAGAGAGAAAGCTTCACTGAAAACTCATTGCAGGTACTTACTGATAAATCAATAGCTCTGTGGCATGCTTACGTTTTATTTTTGTTAGTTTAAGAACCTGGAGCTAATTGCTAAACTGTTGAAGGATTTTAAAGATTATAGTCATTGGATTATGACCTTTTATGTCCCCAGTATCCTAATATAAAACATAACCTAAAATTAACTACTGGTTTCCCTACTCATTCTCTTTAAAGCAATCCATTGAAAAAAATTAAAGTCTAAAGGACACTCACTGTCAAATGCTGTTTTTCAGGGCTTTGTGTTGAGAATGATGACTTCTCTCATTGACTAAAAAAAAAGTCAAAAGCATGCTTTTCGTTCTGTCCAAATTACCACATGGCAAATCACAGCTACAAGTTGCTATTAGCTTGTTTATGCTGTAATTTGTCACAAAAAATGATTAGGTCTGAATTCATTATCTTAATCACATTTCAGTATATGACCTCAAGGTTTCCTTTATTTCACCAGTTTTAAATTCATATTTGAGGTTTTCATCACTCAGAAATCATCCGTGGACATTTAAATATGGTATTGATATGAAAATGGTATTCACAGAATACAGTTATTATACTTTATCTTGTGTGTTCTACAAACAGTTGGTGTGCGGTAGATAATTGGCCACATGTCCACTCATCATTGATAAATCTATTTACACATTTTTATCAAAAATATGGTATTTACATATGTGTACTTCTTTCCTCTAAATTTTGCTTTAGTTCATTTTAATGTAAAAAAATACCAAACCTCCAGAGTAATTTCATCTTCTTAAAGAATCATGACAGTGAGGGCTTTATTTTTTGAATAGGCAGCTCTGGGAAAACCTTGCGTAGGTTTCATGAAAATTACAGATTTTTATATGCTCTATTATCACGGGGAATGAGGTTGGATAAATCAAACTAAGCTAAAGAAAAACCATGAAAGACAGTGCAGCTACTCAAAACATGGAAACGAATCCAGAATGACTAAACCACTTTTTATTTCCCCAGCACATATTTAGAAATCCGTTGCTAAGCAGTGATGCTACCCAGTCCCGTTACTTGTCCAGAGTCCTCTGTAGCATCCCCACATCCCCTTGGAACTAAGGGTTTGGGTGTTTGCGCGCAGCCTGACATAGGCGGCCTAAGTGGAGCTCTGGGAAGAGCGGTCGTCATGTGGGCTCCCGTCAGAGTTTTCCGTCTCTCCCTCAGAGATGGCCTGCATAGGAGTGTTGTACACCGGCAGCGGACACTGTAGCGGCTGCTGCTGGCTACAGGGGGCGCCCGCGAACGTCCAACCCTGGCTGATGCTGAGGTGGCAAAGTTCTTAGAGGAAAATCCTTCTGTGTTGACTCTCGGGGAGCACGGGGAGAGTGGGGACAATGCCTCGGCCCCAGGGGATCCCTGATGGGCATCATCGGTGCTTTGGGGGGACTCTGCTGTGAGCTCCCCAGGAGGTTTGGGCAGGATGGGACTCTTCAGGATCTCAGTGGCAGACATGCGGTAACTGGAATCAGAGCGACTGCCTTTCTTGAGGAGTAGCAGCTTAAATTCTTCATTGGATGTGTTGGACTTTTTGGCATTTCGGTAGATGAGACCAGGAGACCTCTGGCTGTTTGCAGTTGTCACGTTGCTGCTGGGTGAAGTGACAGAACTGGCCCCACTGCTACTGCTGCCAAGGGGAGCTCTCGATTTGCTTCGAACAGACATATCCCCAGAATCTTTTCTTCCAAGCACTTCTCCTCTTGGATCTTTTAAGAAAAGGGGAAAAAAATGGAGCAAAAAAAATCTGAGTCCACATACATTTTTATGAAGCAAAGAGTTCAGTTCTGTTCACACATCTATTTGAAAAGTGTTTTGAGTGTGTCCTATATGATAGGATACTAAGTATTAGAGCTACAGAGATGAAAAGTAAGAAATATTCCTTGCCCTGTGACACAGTCTGAGGAAAATTCTCCTATGACCCGAGGACATCAGTTAGGTTCTGCAGAGGCACTTTTCAGATAACAGGCAATGTTGGGGCTAGAGGTTGTAGAGGAAGACTTATTGGGATGTTTTGCAAGGGTTTAAGAAAATACTGATATCTGACTTTTTATTACAATGTGGTGAAGGACTGTGGCTTTTTCTTATTGAACCTGTCTCTGCAATGTAGATGAAATGCTTTGGTGTTGACTTCCAAACAATATCAGAAAGAGCAAATAGGTGGAAGTGTGGATGGGACAGGACTGGCCCTAGTTGAATAGTTAATGTGCCTGGGTGATGGATAGATGGGGATGTATTAGACAACTTTCTACTTTTCACATAAAAAATTAGTTAAATGACTTTTTAAGTAAATCAGTCCATCTTTGGCTGCAAATATCATTTCCCATAGCTGCTCAGGAACACCAACAGCATGTTAAGTGGTAAGCCAAACTCCGTGAAGAATTGAGCATCTAGACCATCCCTGGATCTCTCTCTCTCTTTTTTTTTTTTTTTTTTTGTGGTACCGGGGATTGAACTCAGGGGCACTCGACCTCTGGGCCACATCCCCAGCCCTTTTTTGTATTTTATTTAGAGACAGGGTCTCACTGAGTTGCTAAGTGCCTCGCCATTGCTGAGGCTGGCTTTGAACTCGCGATCCTCCTGCCTCAGCCTCCCAAAGTGCTGGGATTACAGGCATGCGCCACCGCGCCCGGCTCCCTGGATCTCTTAAAGCTTTATATACTGCAAGCTCTCAAGGAATCAAAGTAACTCTTGTCTCTGTTGTGTAAATACATAAGTAAGCCCTATACAAATGCAAATCTAAGATTATCAAACTCGATAAGTCTGCATCCATCATCATATTATTGATTTTCTTTTGATAAGTAAGCAGGTATAAAGTCAATGAATCTACAGCATAACTCAGTTCATTGAAAAGTACTGGCAACATGCTCTCTCACCAACTTAAAAAATATGTAAAGAAAATGTGAGCTTTGTAATTGGAGACCAGCCTGATTTGGGTTCATTGAAAGCTTTGTGGTTGATATTTGCATACCGTATCTGGCACTCCCATGAAGTAGAATTTTCAAACTAACTTTTGCTTTTGACCTATCATATTCAAGACACAAAAATATCACCTTATCATCAAAATTGAATATGTGACCTGTAGGTATCACCATTACACTAATGGGATAGGTTCATAGGTTTTACATTATTCAAGATTGCATAGAAAGTGGCAGAAGTAATTCAAATCTAGGTCTTTCTAATTCCACTACTTTCATCCTGTCTACCATTCAGACACAACATATGATTCCTTAGGGATAAGTACTTGGCTCTTTAATTTATGTAGCAAATTAGTAATTTGTCTTGGGATTGAAGATAAAATGTGTGGAGGGCAAAGAAAACTAAATTGATTCTTCACCTGCCAAGTGAAGTGTGGCTGGTAAGGTAATGAGGAGGGGTTTATGATTGGAACCTAAAATTAAAAAAAAAAAAAAGAAAAAGAAAAAGAAAAAGGAAATAGAACAAGTTTGGTGTGGTGGTGCACATCTATAATCCCAGCAGCTTCGGAGGTTGAGGCAGGAGGATCATGATTTCAAAGGCAGCCTCAGCAAAAGCAAGGTGCTAAGCAACTCAGTGAGACCCTGTCTCTAAATAAAATACAAAAAAGGGCTGGGATGTGGCTTAGTGGTCAAGTGCCCCGAGTTCAATCCCTGGTACCAAAACAACAACAATAACAAAAGAAGCAAAAAACAATTGTTGAAAAGCAATGCTCCTTCAAGAGAGAACTGCATCAACAGAAGTTTCTTTAAAAAATAGAATCCCAGGGAAAAAAGATTGTAAGCTGTTTGACTGGGTAGTAACTATGGACCATTGGGGCTGGAGGTATACCACTGGGGATATACCCTAGAAGAGTTATTCTTCCTTGCGTCCCTCCTTCCTGGCTGCCACGAATGGAGCAGTGCTCCTCCACCATGTCCTTTTGCCATGATGTTCTGCCTCATTGTGGGCCCAAAGCAATTGAGTGAGCCATCTATGGATTGAGACCTCTGAAACTGTGAACTCAAAATAAACTTTTTCTTTAAATTGTTCTTGTTGGGTATTTTGGTCACAGCAATGCAACACTGACTAACACACACACAAACATGCACACACACACACACACACACACACACACACACAATGATTACACTAGAGTTTGAACTTTCATTCCAAGTTATTTAACTACAAATTGTTTTCACAAACTTTTTGCAGAATGTCTTTTCTGGGGGAAAAACCAACATCTTCCTCTCATATGTTATTATGAGAGTCTCTCAGTTGAGGTCTATCTATATATAAAGATTCACATTTACCAACTTTCGTGTAAGTCTCCCAATTTGATTTGGAAAAATAATTCTTCCTCACTTGCTTTTGTTTCTGTTGAATGTATTATAAGTACAAAAGGCATTCCTATATTTGCATTTGATGAGAAGCACTTTAAGAAGCAAAACCTTTTGTGTGCCCTTTGTTTCTAGGGACTTGGTAACATTGCCTCACCTGTGAATGACAGCGAATAAATCCTCAGTTGTTCGAGGTTTGTTTGGAGACACAAATACACCCTCTGCTTCAGCTTGAGAGTCTTCACTAAGTGGTGAAATGATGGAGTCATCACTTGGTGATGATTCTTAAAATAAGAACAGAAGTATCTTTAAGAAGAAGCTACTCATCACACTACTGTGCTACTGACTTGGGGATCAAACAGGAGTTATCTTACCACCAGTTTTCAAATGAGAAATATATCTTCAAAGCTTAGTCCCTCAATAACACAAGCTTTTATCTATGTTGTTTTAATTCATGAAAAGAAATAGTGGAGGGAAACCAACACCCAGGGCTGTACTGTATTATGGAGAAATAAAAAAGAAATGCTACAGGAAATGCCCTAAAAGATACATTTTTATCATGACATGGGTAACAATGACTGACCTTTCAATGAAGCCTCATCCACACTTCCTTGGGTCTCCTGTGCTCTGCTGTTATCAGAGGCACTTTTGGGTGAAATACCTGAAGCAATATTTTCCTGCTCAAAACATTTTTCAGGAAATGAATTTACAGTTGATATCTCTGATTCATAGCGGATAGTCCCAGGCACTTTGTCATGGTGGTGGCTCATAACAAGTTGATGCTTAAGTTGGTTGCTTATGTCCATTGTTCTAGTTGGTGAGTTGGACTGAGATGTGGTTACATCCATAGATTCAGGTTGTGCACCTTCCTCCTGATCTTCAGAGGATGGTTTCTGTACCTGTTCTAGCGCTCCATCTGGACCAGCTCCATACTGTATTATTTTGCTGTCCAAACCATTTGGGCGGGCAGCAGACACCCTTTGAAATCCTTCTGTGGAAACCCCACAGTTTTTACTTGGCGTATATTCTGCAATAGGCTCATTCTCCATCAGTATTTGGTCTTTCATGACATTTGAATCTAGAAGATTGCTACCAGCTGAGGTCACAGCTTCTGGACTGCAGTGATTCTTCACATCGAAAGGAGGGTTCTTGTCCAAATGCAGTTTATTTGGTCCCATCTCAACTGCAGAAGCGTCTAAAAAGGACAGTATGGTATCTTCAGCCGAGTACTGCCGTGATATTGATTTCTTTGCTGTATGTGGCCTGATCTTACCTGGAGATAAGGCAGCCATTGTGAGAGCACTTTCCTCTAAGAAGGGGAGATCAGTATTGTTGCCTTCTTTTTGCTTAACTTCTTCAGACTTACTGATGGACCTAAGGTTAACAGATTTCAGGACTGTCGGTGTAATTGCAAGGGACGGTGGAGGATTTGACCTCAGCGTTTCTCCTACTGTGTTTTGCTTATTATGAGTAAAAACATGCAATGGATGACGGTGGTGGAATGGTTTATTCAAGACATTATGAAGAGCACTTAGGTCAAGATGAGTAGGAGGTATAATTGGAAGTTCAAGGTCTTTACTCAGTGAGAGGGTTCCATCTTTTAAAGAGGCTTGCTGGAGTGAGGATTTCCTTTCTGGGACTTTAGGTTTTCTTTTGCTACCTCCAGGAGACAATGGACCCGAAAAGAAAGCTGTAGGGAAAGAGGATGTTGGTGTTTCAGACTGGCTTGAGTAGCCACTTGATGGAGAAGCCAAGCCAGCCAGCTTTTCTGGTGAAGCCAGTTTAAATTCATTGTCAACAGAAGGAAGAGATGGGGTGGTGGCTCTTGATTCTGATTGTGATGTTTGAGATTCAGAGCTCTCTGGAGATTTGATGCACTCTATAACTGTGGTACCCGTAGCAGTGCTTGAATTAGATAAGGATCTATAAGGATCATTTGTTTTCAAGTCATTTAGAAGCCAGAGGTCTGCATAGTGAGTTGATTCAGCACCTTCATCTTTGAATGGTGGAATATCTGAGGTGTCTAACTGAGGTTCCTTCATTCCATGTTCACTCTGGTTCACCCAAGAAGGTTCCTGCTTGGTTGGAAGATTGACATTTTCCATTCGAGAAGGCGTGTTGGAGAAATCAAGAGGCAACTTCATTTCCCTGGAACTGTGAGGCAGGTGCTGACCACTGCTTATCTTTGGTTCTTTCTTCTCAGGAACATCTGCATTTCCATCGGACTTCCTCAATGATGAGCTACGTTTAGGTGGGGTAGGCTTTGCCTTTGGTTTCCTGAAAGAGATGCTTGGTCTCCCCTGCCTCCTGTGGTCTAAGTAGTCCTGCCAGGTACAGTCTGGAAGACCAGGACCAGTGCCCTGGCTATTTTCTGGACCCATGGCTGCATAGTGACAGACATAGCTCTTATTACCTTTGAGACCACAGTCAAAGTGCATGGAGGTATAGTATCCTTCTGTGTCTACTGAAAAGTGAGAGCTAGTATCTGCTTTGTCTGATGGAGACTTTTCCAGAAAGCTGTCATAAGTGGCCATGCTTGTGAAGCTTGGGCAGCCCAGGCTATCTGCCTTGGGACGCTCAGGACTAAAATCTTGGCGGCAGGAGGCATCGTGATGGTGGTGCAGGTAATTCCACTCACTGTCACTTGTGTTGCTGTTGCTGGGGTCATCCAGCAGATCTGCAACAGTGGAGGTAAAGGAATTTGCCCGGTGGCCTCTCACTTTATCCAAATGGTCATTGTACTGCTCTGTCACAAAGACACTGGTGTCCTCATTAGCATGAGGGGCTGTGTTTAATGACAACTCTGAGTCACAGTGCGAAGAGCCAGTGAGGGGAGGAGAAGCTGCAGGAGGGATTGTCTCTGAGGTCTGTGAGGGGCACGTGGAGCTGCTCCCACTCCAGTTCCCACTGGATGACTGGTGGTCATCCTTCTGGTCCATGTGGCTGCTGAGGAGCACGCCAGCAGTGGAGATGCAGTGGATAGGGCTCCCAAAAGTGTCTGAGTTGGAGGAGATGTCACAGCTGCCAGAGTCAGCAGCCATTCGGGACAGACGTGACCTCCCCCTCTCATTTAACTTGTGCTGGGGGCTGTGAAGATGCTGAGAACAGGCCAGGCCCAAAGCAGGCTGGTGTTCCTGTGTACTTGGGCTGCTAGGAGCTTCGCTGCAGTCATTAGGGGTTATTTCATGGTCACCCACGAAAGGCTCTTCCTCTTCATATGTTGAGGGTTTAGCACCAACTTTGGGTTCAGCATCTCCACCTCTATTACCCTCCCGAGGAAGGCTCCGAGATCTTGTACGGCTGCTCACTGTAGGAGTAAACATGGTGTCACCTTTGTCTGCCAGCGCAGAAATGTTGCCAGCGGAATGAGAAAGGGAAGCTGCAATGCTTTGACCCCTTTGAGCCCTGATTCTCCTTCTGGATGGGGCAGCAATTAGAATATCCTCAGTTTGGCACTCCGAGTCCCTGGTTCCGGACCTCCTGTTGACAGTGTTGGAGGGGTCTGGGTTTGTGTGCACAATCACATTCCTTTCCCTGGCCACTGGTGATTCATCAGAATCTAGGGCACATGGAAAGCACAGTAAGATGTTTAATACATCAGCAGACTCATTGAGAGATATCCACAGATCAGTGTGCTGGCATATAAGTTTCTCTTACAGAAAAAAATCAATAAAAAATAAAATCAATAAAAAAAAACAATATTAGGAGAAATCAAATTAGGAGAAAGTTAAAATGCTTTCTGTCTTTGTTTCTGTTCTTCTTTCTCTCGCAATCTACATATACATAAATACATACACATGTATGTGTGTGTATACTAAGAGAAGATATGTTTTCTTATCTTATGATCTCTCTTCACTACCACATTAATTTGCACCCAAGGTGACAACATTTTTTAACTAAAGTACATTTTATCTTCTTGGATGCTACTTTTTATTTGTATTTTGTAATATAAATATAATAAAATAAAAATCATAGACTTTGTTAGAAGAAATAAAAATCTTACTTATAAGAGATGATACCATAATATTGATTTTAAAAACCTAGGCAGAGATATTCTAAACACATTGAACAGAGTAGAAAAGTGTCACCAAGGGTACCATATTTTCAGTATTCAATATTTGAGTCTGTTTGTTACTTTTTAAAATAATTAATGCTGTAAAAGTATATCTCTCTTCAAATGAAGTTACAATTTTCCAAAAACATCTTACATTGAATCGTGTTACTTTTTATTCACAATTTCTACCTTCAAAATTAAAATTTTAAAATTTTTTCTTCCTTAACATTTAAAAATTAGCAAATGTTACATTTCAGTCATAAGACTTGAGTGTATATGCCCACATCTACAAGGTTAAACCTTTACAGTCAAGAACAGAGATTTAAAAAGTAATACCAGGGGCTGGGGTTGTGGCTCAGCAGTAGAGCGCTCGCCTAGCACATGCGCAGCCCAGGTTCGATCCTCAGCACCACATCGAAATAAATGCATTGTGTACAACTAAAGCAAATAAATAAATATTGTAAAAAAAAAGTAATACCACCTGACTTGCTGAATACAAAACAAATTCACACCATTTCCAAACCTCTACCAGTTAAAACATTTTTTAAGGAAGCCAGTTGAAGGCTGGCTTCCATTTCATCTCCTCATAATCTGCACTAGACAGAAACCATTAGCATTTTTTATACCACACCTATTTCTTGTTGAACTCTTCTGGGGATACCCGAGATGGTTTTCCTCCTCCTCAATTTTCGTCTCCGCTGTAGTACAGATTGTGAATGAACGAGAGAGCAGCGTATACTAGCCTCTCTGTCAAAACCAACTCCTGCAAACCACAAAATAGGTCTCATTAGCCTTTAGAAATGGCAAACAAATTTTCATTTGCTTGGAACACAGTGATATTTATTGATTGGAAGTGAGGGAAGAGTTTGGATTAAGCCTGTGAACAAATATAAGGGAGCCCTTATTCAGCTCTTATTTAAATTATGCTGCAGTACATTAAGCTTTACTTCTAAATGGTGCTCTCCACAACAGCTTGCGCTGCCAAAAGTAACAAGCAAAGGAGAGAAATCAAAAGAAAGAAAAGAGAAAAAGACATAAAAAAAAATCACTCCCACACAGAAATGGCTCCTTAAGGATTTATAACCTTTGGTTACTATTATTTACTGGTCTATTTCTGGGCTCTCTGAAACTGATACCTTTGCATAGTAGATTCAAAGCCAAGATGTTAACCTGAATTAGTTCGGCTAACATATCCTGACCCATTTCTTCATTAAAAGCGCCTTTGTGAGTCTTTTCCCCCTCCACCTCCTGTGCCCAAACCTTCCCCTCTAGTTGTGTAGGAGCATGTGTGCGTGTGCACATGCATGTTCACACACACATACCCCACCCACACAGCAGCTTATTGGATTTGTTTTCTTAAATCATCATGTAACTCTATTTTCTTCTACTGACTAAATTGGATGCTTTTTGGTTTAGTACCAGCTGTCCTATCAATATGAAATAAACATATAGGGCAGTCCTCAGTTCTGTACTTGAATGGACCCCTTCTGTTCCATCTGTAAAGTTTCAATTCCCAATCCTTATGCCATTTGTTTGTCTTTATAAGTACAGAGGACCAATCTTGATGCTCATTAATTTCTCTCTCTTTACTCACATTATCAACACTATATGCATTCCTATCAAACTAGAACAATGAGGTAGGAGGTGACTCAAACTCTTCCTGGCACAGGCATACATGTTGAATTTTTCAGAGTGGGCTTCACCTCAAACAGCCAAAATGTCATGAATTTGGTCATCTCATCCTTTATCCTGATTGTTAAGCATGGGGATGGCATATTAAATCTTGGTTCAGCTGTATAATGAAGCAGTTGAGTTCTGCTTATATCATAGGGCCAACCATTTCTAGAATTCACTTTGAAAAATCTGTATCACATGATGAATAATTACAATACTATCAGATAATTTGTATTAATAACATTTTCCTTTCTTAGTTCCGACCAAAAATTAAAATGCTTCATTTTGCTCATAAAGATTACAGAATAGGTGGTACACAGGCACAGACATTGTGTTATGTGGACAGCAATAACAACATCCTCATTAAAGCTCTTGAAATCAATATCTAATCTAGGCTTTAGTCTGGGAGTTCCTAAAATAAAGCAGAAGGAGAAATCTTCCCTTTCTCCTAATCACAGATCATGGCCCATAATCATAGGACTGAATTTGAAAACAAGATTTTACTTACAGTGCCAGGAAGGGAGCAGGTGCTGCTAATCATCAGATGTTCCCAGAACTGAAAATTAGTTTAAGAGAGTGCCAAAGCCCTAATACATCCCATTTAGATTACAGAGATCAGATAAGCACACATCTTTAGAATAGAATAATTTTTCCTACAAGTTGAATAGGTCATCAGGAAAATTAACTCCCAGCTCACAACTGGCCAATAAACTAGAACTCCTTTGGTTTTTTCTGGAGGAATATAATATCTGTCCCAGATACCTGGTCTGTTTGTTTCTTGCTCTATGTGATAGAAATTTGAGTGAAGTTAATAATAGCTATGTCCAAACTGCATTTTAAGGGACATTCAACCTTTTGTCACATGGCACCAAAATGAAAATCAGTCATAACATGACTGTTTTGAAATTTTCATTAAAAAAATAAGTTAAAATGTCACTACTAGAGATGTTTAAAGAAAGCCCAGTGGATAGATCATTTAATTTCTATCTTTGATAGTTATAATGTTTATATCATTATCTGACTTATGATTTAAGATGATGAGATCCATTTCTGGAATTCACAATTGTTGTAAAACAAATAAACAAACAAAAACAAAACAAAACAACTTTGAAGAAAATTCCAGCTAAGCTTTCGTTCTACCTAGACTAATATTCAAACTCTTTTTTTTTGTGTGTGTGTGTGTGGTACCAGGGATTGAACTCAGGGACACTCGACCACTGGGCCCCATCCCCAGCCCTTTTTTTGTATTTTATTAGAGACAGGGTCTCACTGAGTTGCTAAAGTGCCTCGCCATTGCTGAGGCTAGCTTTGAGCTCATGATCCTTCTGCCTCAGCCTCCCAAGTGCTGGGATTACAGATGTGAGCCACCACACCAGGCTATATTCAAACTCTTATACCCAGGAGGAGGAAAGCAGAGAGTGAAAGTAAGACAGGCTTGCTGGTTATAAAATAGAATTTAGTGTTCATTTATGTATTTAGGTCAAAAATCCCTAAAATTAATACAGAAATTTAAGTGGTCTTTTTTTTAAGCCTACCTTCATCAAAGGAAGCATGAAAACAGATTTTTCTATTTTGTCAATTTACTGTTTTAGAAACCTGAGTTATGCGATTTTCTTTCCTGGGTGTCACACATCATTATCATATGATTAATCAGTGCTGCTTTCTCCCTTATTTCAGTAAGCTAGGGCCAAAGAGCTATTTGGTGATTTTTTTTTCAAAATGAAACTGTCCATCATTTACATAATAAGTAGCCCAGCAGAACATATGCAAATGGATGTTCCAAACATGACAAAAGCCTATTGAGCATCTCTCCTGGGTTGCATTTTGATGGAAAAAAAGGTGTTACTTGTTTACAAAATGGTAATTTTGATGCCTAGACCTACAGCACAGATTTAATACACAGAATATTCTGATCCAACCGCTCCTAAAGGGGGAAAAAAAAAAACAGAAAGATACCAGTGACATTGATGGGAATAATGCAAGAAGAAATCACTTGGGCATCTTGTTTCATCTTCTCCTCTGGCGTAGGGAGAGGTAGCGCTTTGCTCCAGTTGGTCTGTTTGTCCAGTGTAGAGGGGATATTGTGTATCGGATTTTTCGGCCTCTGCCCCAACATGACATCTGTATCTTCGTCCTCTGGGGGATGGGACTGCAAACGAAGTACATTCAGATTCAGCCATCGCTGCTTATGCATAAGCACACATACAAGGAATGCCATAGTTTAGATAAGAAAAAAGAAAAAATCAAGGTCAGAAATATGCTTTTAGGACAAAGGAAGAATTCCCAGAAATAGTTAGTAAGCACAACTACTTGAAAGTATTATTTAAATAGTGAAGCAACACAAAAAGAAAACACGGACCAAACGAACATGCTCTTCAGTTAAATGGAATTAAGAAGAGAGACAAGGTAGTCAGAAAGTCCTAAATTTCAAACTGAGGGAAACTGTCTCTAATTCAGGAAAAAAGTATATCTACTTTCTGGTTCTTTTTTTTTTCAAATATTTATTTATTTAGTTGTACACAATGCCTTTATTTTTACGGGGGCAAATTCCTATCAAAAATCTTGAGACCTCTAGATGACTAGGATCAAAGGAAGATGTGCCAAAGGCTCAGAAAATGTGCCAGAAAACCTGGAGTCGGGAGACATTCCAGAACACATCACCTGAAGGACAAGCCAACCTAATCTGATAGGCCATTAAAATACAAGAAGTTAATTTCAGTGCAGGAGGACAGCTTTTGTGAATATTTTAAAAACTCAGTTTCATCAACACTGTATGCACATGGAAAAGCAAAGATGAAGAGGCCCCCCCTTGCCCAACTGTAATGGAAAATACAATTGCTATTACTGGGGGAAAAGATTCAAGTGGGCTTCTTTTTCAAATTTGGAAAAGTAAAACAGTCCTAGTTTATTTTCTTTCACCTTTGCTGTGTAAAACCTGTCTTTCGGCTGTGTAGTTAAAGGTTTTGATTTCTATATGACATTTGAAAATTCTCCATTCAAACCTTTGATAAATATTAACATTGCCTAACTTCTGTTTTCAGGGTTGGGCTCCTGGCCCAGGTTATTAAAAAGGCTCCATCCCAGTTTTGATTTAAGGATTGGATTTCTAAACCAGATTATTAAAAGACCCAGTTTTCACTGCTGAATCTAGTTTTATTTCTTTATACAATTTGGAAGAAGGTGGATATCTGTATAAAAGAAATACTTTTTCCACTTATTCCAGTAAGGTTTTAATAATACTCTGTTCTAAATATCTAATATTCTGTTCTGGTATATAATAATATTCTGTTCTAAAATCAGGATCATTTAAAAAAATTGTCCTCATATTTGGAAACATCTTGCCCTGCTGACTCAGAGGATTTCATATATTGTCACATGAACTATTCTCAAGTCCCCTTAAAGAACGGATTCTAGAATCCCTTGTTTAAACTAACCCCCACTATTTACTTACCTTATCCGAGGTTTCTGCAAAGCCCCCCAACACACCCAACAGGATATGATTCCCACTTGGGAAAAATGTGTTCGCCAAGAACGTTTTAATAAAATATTGCAACCTTCTTTCTCTCTTCAGCTTTTGTGCAGATTCCCAGCGAAGCGAATAGCTCAAATAAAGTTGGAGCACAAAAGACTTTGTTTCCTAGGTAACTTCCAAAAAAGAAAAAAAAAAGTTTGGTGCATGCAAAAAGAGAGGAGGGGGGGTTAGGGCTGAAGCACGCAGGAGCAGAACTTAGAAACACCCCCACCACCAGAGGCCTCATTTGGTAGGCGCTTACTTCCTTGAATAACAATGGACCTGGAAAGGACTAAAGGATAATGACCTGACTACCGGCTCTGACCAGCAGCCAAAAACACTTTTATTTAATGGTGACAGGGACAACTGACTGCCAGAGAATCCTTTTGTCCTGTTCTCTGTTTTTGATTTGAAAAGTTGAAACTTTACAGTTCTGATAAATATAGGGAAAGTTGGAATTACTTTCCTTGGAACTGCAGCAGCAGCAGCAGCAGCCAATAGGCGTTGCCCATAGTGAACAGAGCTGCAAAATGACAACTCGGAGGGGGGCAGTAAATGCGGGAAAACTCCAATGCTATGGGCTGCCTCCATTATATTTTGTTTAATTCAAGTTAGGAAAATACCACTCTTTAAATTGATTTAAAAGAACAAGTGTTAGTTAGGAAGAAGAGAGTTTGCAATAAAGTGAAAGGAGAGAAGAAAGGGAGAGCTTCTGAAGAAAGCAGGATAGGGCTGTGAAGGAATGTTCTCAGAACCAATCAATACCTTTCTACTCCATGGGGCCATGTGGCAACACTCAGTGGGGGAGGGCGAACGGGTGCTGTTAAACTATGAACATGAAATAATGAAAAAAGAAAAGAAAAATTAAAAATGTACACACAGTATATCTTGGTTAGGCCAAATTTATGATATTAATGAATGGATATACTAGGGCATCTCCATTCCATCTGTCTGTCCTTCCTTCCATCCTTCCAAGGTAGCATAAATAGCAGCTAAGAACACACAGACTCTGGAGTCAGACTTCCTGAGTTCAAATCCTGGCTACCTGGCTCATTTTCTGTGTGACCAGGTGCAAGTTATTCAGCTTCTCTAAGGTCAGTTTCCTCATCTGTAGTAAGATAGGAAAATAACACCATTTACCCTCTAGGGCTATTTTGAGGATTAAATAAGTAAATATATATAATATGTTTAGAAGAATCCTGACACTTAATAAGTTCTATATGTTAGTGTAAGCTGCTAACTAGTGCAACTTACTTCATAGGGTAATACGAAGCTGTGTAATATATATACATGAAAATGCCTTTGCAGATCATAACATTCCCATCTTTTAGATTTCAACCCCATTTGCTAATTTGGGAAAGACCAAATTATTTTTTTCGTTAGAGTAATTTTACTTTTCTGTGAACTACTTGGAAGAAAATTTCCTATGTATAATTTCCTCTAGACTGCTCAAATTAGCCAGTTTCATGAGCATGTGTCCTATGCAGTCCCAGAGGGCCCCATAGTCAGAAGGGCCCCCACACTTTGTTTAATGTCCTGCTGTCACTGTCTTGAAATTCTTAATTTTGAGTAAGAGACCTTGCATTTTCATTTTGTATAGGTCCTAAAAATTATGTCCCAGTCTTGTTTGGAGAATAATCTGGTAACTGCTATTCCCTTTTCAGGATCTACTCAGAAGGGCATTCAAACTCTTTTAAACACTAAACCATACCAGCTTTGGATTTGCTTAGACATCCTTTATAGTACTTACCCTATAACATGCCTTTAATGTAACATGAGTCATCCCTGGATGTGCCTTTTTTATCTAGTAGATTGTGAATTCCTAGAGAAGCCATATTGAATTTTCCTTTTCAGTCCTCTATGATGCCAGCAAAGTGACTCCCTCATTTTAAAAAGCTCACCAAAGTATTTGTGCTCTTGGATGATACCATTTCTGTGTGTTTTTACAGTGATGAGAAACTCAAATAAAGTAAGAGGCACCTCAAGTTCTCAGGAGGATGCTGAGACCAAATCACCTAAGGGATAGGTGAAAACAAAGACAGGAAACTAACAACAACCTTTGGTTCCATCAGAGGCTCAGTATGGATGGCTACTGAGCCTAGTTACTCTTAAGTCTATATGAAACATGCATTTTGGGTAGGGGGGCATTCAAGGTCTAATTCTAAAGTTTCTAAGTTTTTGTTTTAAAATATTTTTTAGTTGTCAATGAACCTTTATTTTATTTCTTTATATGTGGTGCTGAGAATCAAACCCAGTGGCTCACACATGCTAAGCAAGTGCTCTACCACTGAGCCACCACCCCAACCCCAAGTTTCTAAGTTTTAACTGACAGGTGAAGGAGCCCCAATTAGGGAGATGGCTATTGCGGTCAGCTGGAAGCCATAAGTTCCACCTGATAATAAGTATGTATGTGACGCACCTGTAAATGCACGTGAGGCACCCGCAAAGCTAAAGGTATATAACCGGGTGAAAGCGGTCGGAGTCAGGAGAAGAATGAATTCATTCAGTCAGTCATGCAGTCGCTCGGTCGGAAGAAGAGTTCGGGTCGGAGAAGAAGAAAAGAATCAGAGCGGCCAGAACGTAGGCAGAGCGGTTACAGAAGAGAAACCAGATAGAAGAAGTAATTCGTGGTCAGAGTCAAGCGAGGCTCCCGAGGAAGAAAGAACAAAGAAGAAAGAAGCTCTAAAAGCTAAGCTCTCTCTCTCTCTCTCTAAAGAAGAAATCTCTCTCTTTCAAGCTCTCTCTCTTTCTCTCTAAGCTCTAAGAAGATGAAGAAGAAAAAGCTCTATCTTTCTCTCTAAGCTCTAAGAAGAAGAAGAAAAAGCTATCTTAATCTTTCTCTCTAAGCTCTTTCTAAGAAGAAGAAAAATCTTTCTTTCTCTCTCTAAGCTCTCTCTAAGAAAGTAGAAGTAAAAGTAGTAATAGCTTTACTCTGCCTCCGAGTTTTCCTCCCGCGGCATTGTGGCTGGCCACGACAGGCAGCTTACAGACAGGATTACTCATTTATTTTTTAAAATATTTATTTATTTGCTTTAGTTGTATACAATGTGTTTTTAGTTTTATGTGGTGCTGAGAATCGAACCCGGGCCGCGCACGTGCTAGGTGAGCGCTCTACCGCTAAGCCACAATCCCAGCCCCTCATTTATTTTTTTAAGCAGAGCAAATGTCATCTCCTCAGGCCCAGTTAACTTTGGCATAAATCTTATTTAAGAACTAATGATTCTGTAGGGTTATTGCTCTCTCACTGAAAGTGACCATTTCAACAGATGTGCTAGATTTGACCTGAATTCAGACACTAACCTGGTTTTCTCCTAAAAATCACTCACAGGTAATGATGTAGAGGTGTCAAGTAAGACACTGGGGTATGTAAACTAGAGAGAAAATTCATGGAAATAGAGAACCTAAAAGTAAAGCTTACATGGAAAAGGAATCTGCTTCAAAGAAACATGAAAGGATTTTCAAGAACTTACACAGAAGGAAACTACTACCAGTCAGAAAACATGAATGATATTAATATTGATATATAAATTTTGATAGTTCATTATAAATCTCCTAAGTCAGCTCTCCTGCTGGGCATTTTTCCAGTAGTGATGGGTGGGGAGTGGGTTTTATTTTTTTATTCATTTAAGAAACCCACCCACAAAATTAAACTAGCATGAAGTAACACCTGGAAATGAATGAGATGGTCATGACTAAGCCCAGAGAGTTAGTGCAGACTTTTTGGTCATTATGTGATCTCCTTGGGTTCCAATTCATAGCAGATTCATCATCAACTAATCAGCCTCTCTAGTATTTTGATAATAGCTCCAACCTCTAGCTTGTGAGGGCTGAAACTGAGTACTTTGAGCATGGGTGTAGAAGGACTGTATTCATCAGTTCCTCCATCTAGATACAAACATTTGAGTCCCTGTGCAGATGGTCTGCAGATTTTCATTTATAAAATTGAATGTGTTATGGTTTTATTTCTGCCATGAATTAATAACTGCCTTAGCATAGTATTTTAAAGTGTCCTCTTTCCTGGGTGTTTGGTCAAAGGAAATAAAATTGCTCTGATTATTTCAGATTAGATTTTTCTATGATGAATACAATAATCATTTCATAGACATTTTTTTCCCTAAATTATATGAGAAATAAGACTGTAAGAGAGTGATAAATGTTACCTCAGGGCATCTCTGCTCGGCCCAGCATGCCACTCTTTTTTTAACAGGTGCTGATGGATACTGTTAGGAAAAGCTGGATGCTGATCAAACTTTTATGAACTAAATTATTTTTAATGGTTTCTATTTAAATGGATCCTATTGCTCATTCAGAGAAAGACTATTTCTTGTTCATAACTGTATTTCCACCATCCACAAATATTTGTTGTACTGCTATCACTCCCACGTGCCTGGAATAAGCAAACAAAAATCCCTCCTAAAGAAAAAAAAACATCAAGTTATTTCCACCCACATACAATTTTTCAGTACAACTTCTAGTACAAAGTCAAAGATAATAAAGCACAGGAAAGAGATAAGACAGCATGAATAAGAAACATCCAAAACAACAGATAATAGAAGCAGACCACAGGGACTCTTGATTTTGGAATTATCACTCTGTGCAGGAGTGTCAGTGAACAACTCTGGTTTCCCCAAAATAAGTGTGTGGGAAGAATGTTAGGAGACCACTCATTCATTCATTCATTCAAGAGCGTTTCTTTGATGAGCAGCAAAATCAGTCTCAGTAGAAACAAACTGTCAGATTCAAAATAAAAAGAAATTTTCCCTCATGGGTATATGTGGGTTTAATATACAATTCTTTCAACTTCTCTTCACTATTGATATTTTTCACAACAAACTGTTGTTGAAAAAAAAAGAATAATTTCCCCCTCCTTTTTCAGGCTCCCATTCTAGCCTTCCTACACTGATTTTGAGAGGCTAAACTCCAAGTTGCAACATTATAGAATCACATAGTCCCTGACAAAAATGCTTCTTTGATGCCTTCACTCCATTTCTGTCCCTGCTGGCCCCAACAGGCCCCTCATATCCTTTCTCTAGCTTCTCCTGAGATTGTTTCCACAAAAGCCAGAGTTAGACTTATGACCAGTGTTCGGAACTAAAAAGAATAAGCATTATATTCAAAAGTAGTCAATGAAAGGGCTGGATTTGTGGCTCAACAGTAGAGCACTTGCCTAGCACGTATGAGGCAGTGGGTTTGATCCTCAGCACCACATAAAAATAAATAAATAAAATAAAGTTATTGTGTCCATCCACAACAAAGATATATATATATATATGTACATATACGTATATGTATGTATATACATATATATTTAAAATTTTTATTTTTTAGTTGTAGACAGACACAATATCTTTATTTATTTTTATGTGGTATTGAGGATCAAACCCAGTGCCTTGCATGTGTGAGGTAAGTGCTCTACCACTGAGCTATAGCCCAGCCCCTAAGAATGTATTTTTTTTTAAAAGTAGTCAAAGAAATTTCTTTGATGGGTACTGAAAGAATATTTTCAAAACCCAATCTTTCTTGTGGTATGTGTGTGAGAAAAGTTCATTTCTTCACTTTTGGGGCTATGAACAAGTATTTCTCCAAAGATTTCAAGACTTCCCCCAATCTTTCTCTTAAAGCCAGAAGAAAAAATAATCTCTCCACTCCATATTTTACTTTCTTTTGGGTTTTATTTTATATGCTGATGGGGGCTTATTTTGCTTCGAAACTTTCCATAAGACATCTGTTAAAATGTTGTGGGTATTCCAGCAGGAAATGTTTTGAAAATTGGCTTTGGTTTGTGATCTAACTGATACCACATGGCATTTATAGCAGTCAACTTTCAGAGCTGATTTATTACTATCATGCTGTCTTAAACATGAGGAATGTTTACTAGAGACAAGGTGTTATACTACATTTGGATACAGGAGTAAAACTGTAGAGTGAATATGTTCATTGAAAGCCACATTGGGTTTCTAGTAAGGCCATATGGGCTCTTATTGTCACTTTACTACAGGGTTTATTTGTCCTTAGACCAAGCCCCTGCATTTGTGCACATACTATGGCCCATCTGTGAGATGGAGGAGCTCCCATCTGCCTCAGATTCTTCTACACAGGAGTGTGTGTGGACGTGTTATACATCAATATGAACTGCTTTGATCTTTCTCAAAGGCTTAAAGCAATCTGGCAATGCCTTCTTCACATGTCACTCTTGTAACTATGATGACATAGCACTTTTATTCCTTTGAGAGTGTCTCAACGTCTCCCACTGGCTGGCACTGTGCTTTCTGTTCCAAATATATTTAGTAACATTTGAAATTCATCCTGTGCTTCCTTCTTCCCTCTTTTCAACTCCAACATTCACCAAGGTGAATAACCATGGGGGCAAAATGAGATGCATAGAAGCTTAAGGGACATCCTATGCTTTTGCTGTCCTAAGCCTTTCTTCCCTTCCAGGTTTATCTTTTGTCCCCACTCCCTCTCAGGAAGTCAGGGCCTTCAGCTTTCTCAAAGGGTCTGAATATGGCATTCCCACCTTGGCATGCCACCACCTACCCAGTGCCCAAACCCTTCCCACTGCATTCCCAGTCAGCTGTGAGGCTAGAAAGAAGCCCACAGATGCACCCCTATGAAGGTGCTGAGAACCCTTCATGGAAAGCCTAAGAGAACAAATCACTAAAGCAGAATTCTGGACAATGGTCATGGGTTAGGAAGGGAGACATTTGGGAATGGAGTTTTTTTTTTTAACCATTTCATATGTTCATATCTATTTAAAACATCATAAGGCCCGAAAATCCAGGCCTGGGAAACATCCCCTTATCATTGATAAGTCTGCTTTTCTAAATCATATTTCTCAATTCTCCTAAGAGGCAGAGTTGTTGGAAGGGGGTACATAGGATCAGAGGAACACTAGAATGGTCAACGGAAAGGGAGGGGAGGGAGGGAGTAAGGGGGGGGGGTTGGAAAAAAATTGGTGGTTGAATGAGATGGATATCATTATCCTAAATGCATGATTGAAGATCTGAATGGTACTTATATACTTTGTATACAAGCAGTTGTATGTAAAAAGATACTATACTTGTGCATGATGAATAAGTAAATAAATAATAAAAAAATTAAAAAAAATACATGTATATATATTTATATAAACACACACACATCTAATAGGCATATACAAAGGTGCTCACCATTCTTATCCATTAGGAATTTCAAATGAAAACCACAATGATACACTAGAGTATACTAGAGGGGATAAGCTGAAAAAGATTAATAATACCTAGTGTTGGCAAAGATGTAGAGCAACTGGAACTTTTATCAGTTGCTAAGGGGAATGTAAAATGGCATGGCCACTTTGGAGACTGATTGGCAATGTTTAATAACCTTAAACATATGTCTACCCTTTATTTCCCTCTCATATAAAAGTAAGAAAAATAAGTTAGTCCACAAAAAAGTACATAAAATATTATAGCAGCTTTATTAGTAAAATACAAACAAACAAAACCCCATAACTAAAAAAAGAACCTCAAATATCTGCTAACAGCAGAATGGTAAACTGATTGAAGAACGTGGTATTCATACAGTGGACTACTACACAGTAATAAAAAGGAATATACTATCAATGCATCCAACAGTCTCAAAAAAGAATACAGGGAAAAGGAGCCAGACAAGAAAGAGCAACAGATGAATGCATAAAGAAAATTTGGTTTCTATACACAATGGAGTTTTACTCAGCCATAAAGAAGAATGAAATTATGGCATTTGATGGTAAATGGATGGAACTGGAGACCATCATGCTAAGTAAAATAAGCCAGTCCCCAAAACCCAAAGGCCAAAAGTTCTCTCTGATATGTGGATGCTAACTCACAATAATGGGGAGGGAGAATAGAAGTTCATTGGATTAGACAAAGGGAATGAATGGAAGGGAGGAGGGATAGGAATAGGAAAGACAGTAGAATGAATCCAACATTACTTTCCTATGTTCATATGTGAGTGTACCACCAGTGAAACTCCACATCATGTACAACCACAAGAAGGATATCCTAATTAGAATAAGTTATACTCCATGTATGCATAATATCTCAAAGTACACTATACTGTCATGTATATCTTTGAAGAACAAATAAAATGAATAAATAAATAAAGAGCATGTGCTTGCTCACTTTGCCGCTCCTTCTGTTGGTAGACATTTTGCATGTGAAATCTTCCCCCTAGTAAGCAAAACTTGAATGAAAATGGCAGTGGTGCAGTTTTCACACAAAGAAAGGCTTTCCGAAAGAATGTGTAACTGTAAAAGCATCTCTCTCTCTCCTTTGGATCTCAGCTGGAATGGACCAAAAAATCTTAGGGTAATGAAATTCAAAATTGTTTTATGTATTTTAAATTTCAGGAACATTTTGTTGAATCATGTCCTATTAATAAAGCATTTTAACATGCAGAGCATAACAAAATTATATTCGGAGGCATTTGTGGAAAATAACCCCCACATAAATGGAGGGGAGGCAAGGGTAGAGTACACTTCATGCCAACTGGTCAGCTCAGTCACTTATTCCCATCAATTGCTTTGTACTGTCAAGAAAAACACAAAACAGGGCCCATTGGACCATGATCACTGTGAGGTTGATGCCAATGAGTATCTTATTCATTCCCTGTGGCCAGCTTTGCCAATTAGTGGAGCCACTGCCAAGGGCCACAGAGCTACATCAACCCTCAAAGGTTGCTAGCCCCACATAAAAGACATGAGTGAGGAAAAGGCAGGCCAGGCTTTGAAGTGCAGGGAAGAAAGAGTCTTTGAACTGACAAACAGCACAAATACCCTCACCCAAATCTGAGGAGCCAGCAATGTAAGTCAACAGAAGAGCCCAGAAGTGGGCAGATTGCGCCCATTTGTTTCCACTCCCAGTCAAGCTTTGCACTGGTAACTCAGGCCAGATGTGGCAAAAGCTCAGCAGGGTCATAATTGACCTCACCACAGCCAACTTTTAGAAAATACAAAAGATAAGACCTTCTCTCTCACACACACACCATGCACATTCTACCTTTCCTGTTTTACTTTTTTTCTGAGTACAACTCTATGAATGTTATCACATGTACAGACTTGTGTTGCCACTACCACAATCAGGATACAGAACTGTTCTATTGCCCTCCAAAATTCCCACATGCTATCTCTTTATAGTAACAGCTTCCCCCAACTCCTAACCCCTGGCAGCCGCTATTCTGTTCTCCGTCACTATGGTTTTTTGTCTTTTTGAAAATGTTATAAGAATGGAATCATACAGTATGTAACCTTTTGAGACTGGCTTCTTTCACCCAGAATAATATCTTTGACATCTATCCAAGTCATTGTATCAATAATTCATTCCTCTTTATTGTGAGTAGTGTTCCATTGTCTGCCTATATTCTGAACAGTGCAAAAGTCTTGGGCATGCAAGAGAATGTCAACTTGAGAAAATTCTGTAGTGATGCATATAGACAAGTAATTTCATGGATTATTCCTCAGCCAGGCTAATATTTGAAAAAAGAAAGAAAGAATTCCCAAACTAAATTCTGCAACAAGGAATTTTCTTTGTTTCTCACAATATTTAATATAGACCAGATTCACTGGCTACTGCTTTCATTAGCTATCATGCTGGTTATGAAGCTATTGTCTATCATCTGTCTCCAAACCTATTCTGTACTCTGCTCTATGATGGTGGCACTCTGCAAACAACATTCTTTCCTTGCACCCATTAGGTTCTTCCAGGAGGGGTGTAAGAGAGAGACCAGAAAGCTGAAAGAGGAAGTAGGGACTTAGATCTTTGTTCTCACTGCTCCTGTTGACATCCTTCCAGCAATGGTCCTTCAACCCGTTATGGTGGTTGGTTTCAGGTCTCATCTGTTTCCACACTCTCACAACCAGACATACCATGTCCTCTAGAGATACCAGTCAGACTCAGCTATGCAGTGCCTCTTTCTCAGGGGCCTACCAGCTCTGTGTGATCCTTCTTTGGAGCTCCTAATGCATTAGAACCATCAGGAAGTATCTCCTACTCAGTGGTCTGGGTCCCAGCTTCTTAAGGGCTCTGAGTTTCAAAGCTTCTGAGGCACTAGCACCAGCAGGCTATAGCCTCTCTTCAGAGGTCTGGGTTCTAGTGTTATATGGCTGCTCCAATAACCCCTTTATTCAACATTTTCCCCATCCCTAGGAGCATTTAGCTGTTTGCTACCATTACTATCTTGGTGTCACCTTAATTTCCCATTTGCACTGTCAGTCTTTTTTTGTGTGTGTGGTGCTAGGGATTGAACCCAGGGCCTTGTGCATGCAAAGCAAGCACTCTGCCAACTGAGCTATATCCCCAGCCCTTGCACTGTCAGTCTCAAAATAATGTTCCTACATCAAATTCTCTCTGTTAAAATAGCTGGTGTGGTTTGTTTTACTGATTGGGCCCTGTCGGATAAAATACATGGAACCAGGCATTTCCCTCTGGCTTGCCTGTGTCTAAGGCATCTAAAGACCTTGTTATTTCTAGTTTCTGACTCCATTCAGGAAAATATGAACCAGTGTGATGTCAAGATGATAATGTTATGGTAGAGAGAAAATCTAAAATGGTCTCAAAAGCAAATTGTTTTTGGTGATCCTTAAAAATGGGTACAGGAGAAATAATGTACTATGGTCAATAGCTGTATCATTCCACTTGCCAGGTGCTGTGCTGATTTTTATCAAAGAAAAAGTCCATATCAGAATAGCAAGTATAATAAAAGTCATCAGCTATTTGTAACCAGTCTCCAAGATCCATCTACCTTCTGCAGAGACAAAACTTGTAAGTTAAATGGGAGGTATAATAGGTATCATTGCTCCTGAAATCTTTTATACTTGAGACTAACATCAAGCTGTTCTCTCCCTATTCCACCAAAAGGGAATCTCTAACGACTGAGGAAATTAATCCTATACATATATACCCTATTTTCATAAAGCACAGCCTCTTCTGACCATGGTTATTTCTGTGATCAAAATGGTTCAATAATTTGATAGCTTGTAGAATAAATTCAAACATTTTAGTCTGATAATTAAAACCCTTCAAGATCTGGCCTATCAAAGAATTACAGCCAGTACCCTCCATTCTTGCACCCCATGCACCAGCCAAAGCAAAGAATTGGAACTCATGGGCACATACCCCATAAAGATGGTTTACCCAGCCTGAAATCTTTTTCCTCCCAGAGTTCAGTTCAAAATTCTTACCTACTTCTCAAAGACTTTCTTAAAAGCTACCTCTTCCACAAAGTTTAATCCTACTACACCACCCACTCTAATGCCACACACCAGTTATATCTTAATACCTTATAATCAGTTCAGTATAACTGGCTCTAGTATCCATGTACTATGAATGACAAAGATTATGTCTGACTCATTTTGGTATCCTTTTAGTACTTATGAATAGGAGATTTTTAGTTATTATTTTTTTTTTCAAAATGAAGTAATGAATGAGAAGCCATAAGGGGAGTGAGGACCTTTAAGTGGACATATTGTTTTGAAAGTACATGATATTTTTTGGAGAAGCAATCATAGTTTAGTTTGGCTGTGGTCCATGGTCTGTGCAGAAGATTTGTGGGCAATCCATCTGGAAAGTTAAATTAGGACCCAAATGTAGAGAATCTGCAGGGTTAGGCTAAGGAAGTGAACTTCTTTTGTTAGGCAGTACGGAGAAATGTTAGAGATTAGGTAAGAATCTGTATATTAGAGATTCTCATACCATGAATAGAGTTTTCTTAACTGGTTTAAAGGAGCAAAATATCTAAAATAAAGGGAAACGCCTAAGCTGAAGCAAGAGAGATCTAATTTGGAGGGACAGAGGTTGCAAAACTAAGAAGAAACTAAGAAGAGCTTTTTATTAATGTGTCAGCTTTTTTTTTTTTAGTTGTAGATGAACCTTTATTTTATTTATTTATATGTGGTGCTGAGAATTGAACCCAGGACCTCACACATGCTAGACAAGCACTCTACCACTGAGCTACAACCCCAGCCCTAGGAAGAGCTTTTATAAAAGTAAAATTTGTCTAGGATGCTGTGGATATGTGTAATTCTTTTACAACAAAGAATAGGCTTGACCAGCATCACTCAATCCCAACCCTATTGTAAACTAGTAGAACACTGAAAATCTCTAATATGAACCCATGGAGAAAGGGAAAGATGGGAAAGGATAAATAAATGAAAATAGAGCTGCAGATGGGAAAGAGAATGAGGTAGTGAAAATATTCCTGAGCTCGACAAATACTATTGAAATGTGCCTCCTGCAAGCTTTGGTCTTTGATGTTTTTTCCTGGCTCAGAATTCCATTCTCAGTCTTCTAATTCCTTGTTTTTTTTTTTTTTTTTTTTTTTTTTTTTTTTTTTTTTGGTCTTAGAAGCTGCTTTCTCATTAGATTCATGTTTTTCTTGAAAGAAAATTTCATGAGAAAATGTTTATTTATTGCTTATAGCTTTGGACTATGAATAAGGAGGTCTGGGTCCTAGTTTGAGAGATTTCCTCTGTTTACTTCCCAATCAGGCTGTTGGAATGTCCCCTGTCCTTCAAATGTACCTCCTTGGAAAGAAAAAAAGTGTGATTTGACATCAGTCTTCTATTTTAAAATCCTTGGTTGCCACAGTGTGACAAGTTAAAAACTATTCTCAGGCTTTGAAATGACAAAGAACTCCTGATATTCTTTCCTGGCTAATTTTATCAAATCTGGCAAAGAATATAACGATAAAGACAATACATTAGAACAAGTTTGCTATTAATCCTGATAAGGATTTAGGCTTCAGTGTTCTTTGGGAATCTAATCAACTTTTTCAATAGGGGCTCCATCTCATGCCAAGCATCTTCATGCTCTGCCCTAGAGACCATAAGATACTTTGTCTTTGGATGGCTCTGATGAGGCTTGGAGAGATTCCATTCAGAAGGGGATGAAGGTGAACTGCTATGACTAACTGATTCCACACTCTGAAATGGGAATCTATGCCATGACAATGTGCTTGGAGGCAAAATGTCCAATACTGTAACAACTTCTAATCACCTTAGATTAGATTCTCTATGGTCTCCTAGATTTTGCTATTTAAAATTTAAAAAGTTCTGAACTAAGTATTTTCTAATTGAACTTAACTTCTTCTGAAGACATATACTCACAATAGATACTGGTACTATAAATTTAAACCTAAAACCTGAAATATCCATGGCAATGTGTGTGTGTATTTAACTTTATATTCTGAAATTAATTTTAGACTTACAGAAAGGTTATAAAAATAGTAGAGAGCTTTCCATATACTTTTCCTAATGTTAATGACTTATATGGGCATAGCATATTTATTGAAACCAGGAAATTAACATTGATAAATACTATCCACTAATCTGAATACTATCAACTAATATGAACTATCTTTGAATTTTGCCATTTTTTCCCACACTGATGTCCTTTTTGTCATCTAGGATCCAATCCAGAACTGCACATTGCATTTAGTTGTCAAATATCCTTAGTCTCTTTCAATTTTTGGTAGTTCCTCAGTCTTTGTCTTTTATGACCTTGATGTTTTTGAAGAGTACTGGTCAGTTATTTTATAGAATATCATTCAATTTGGGTTTGTCAGACATTTTCTCATGATTAGAGTAAAGTGATGTTTTGTGGGGTTTTTTTTTTTGGCAAAAGTCTCACAAAAGTGTCCTCTCAATGCATCAGATCCAGGAGGTGGTGCATACATAACTGTGTCCTATTACTGATGACGTTAACTTTGACCATTTGATGAAGATAGTGTCTGTCAAGTTTCTGCAGCTAAAGTTACTGTTTTTTCTTTGTAAACAATTATTTATGGAGAAAAACACTGCCACTATGCAAATATCCCATGTCTCTGCATACTTTCACGCACCTAACTTTAGCATTCATTGATGACTATTACCTGCAAAAATTATTACTGTGGTATTTGGCTAATGGTGATCTTTTCCCCATCATTATTTCCACATTTATTAATTAGTATTCTGAAATGAAGAGCTGGACCCCTCCCATTTATTTATTTGTCTGTCCAATTTGTTTGTATCAGTATGGATTGATAGATATTTATCTTGTCTTTGTTATAGTCCATTACCATTATTTATTTTCTGGCTCAAAGTGTACCAGATTTGGTCATTGGCAGTTCCTTCAAGTTCTCTCCACGCCCTTTTCACATGCCCCCTATTATTTTTTGAGCACTTTCTTAACTTTCTGGTATCACAGGATAGTCTAGGCTTATCTTATATTTTCCCTGACCCAGCCCTGGAATAAATCTTTTCTCCAAAGGGCCCCCTTATTAGAGAAAGTATTTGCAAACTAGATGTCCTCAGTGTTATCAGAGTACGATAGCTCCTAAGGCTTCTCAGATGACAGAGCTAAACAATATATGTCTACATACTGAGAGAAACAGAAAGTCTGGCGGTTCATTTTCAGAATAGTATTCAGCCTTAATTGGATCCGATTGTAGCCCTTCCCTTTTGCTCATCCTAATTCTAAAATTAGCCAATTGCATAGACTGTAACCCCAAACTCCTCCAATCAGAGTGAAGGGCTGCACTGCCTTAGATAGAAGCAGGTGAACTGCCTGCCCAGGCACACTTGCTAGCCAGGTTCCAGTAGCTCACCGCCCTTCTGCTGGAAGTATGGGTTTGCCTTGCCCACCCACTTCCAAGCACGTGTTTGATTTCTTGTAGCACTTGGTTGTTTCTAACAATACACACACACATACACTTATATCTATCCATCTATCTATGTGTATACGTATGTGAATATGTGTATAAATTTATACTGGCACTTTAGATTTCAATCTAAAACCAAAGGGTTCTTTTTAGACTTAACTCTTATTTGTATCTCCTTTCTCCGACAGTGAGATACTTGGCTGTCATAAGCCACAATATATTTATTGATTTGCTCAATCTTGGTATACATATAAAATAGTTTCAGAGTTGCTAGCTCATTTCCTTCTAAAAAATAACGTTACTAATTAGAGTACAATATTTTTACACAATTCTTTTTTCTTTTAGCTTTACCCTGTTGCTTCTGGCAGGGTCACTCCCAGAGGAGTTCCTGGGTCAGGATGGGATCTCAGGCCTCTATGTTACTGAGGAATGAAGACTTAGAGGCAATTAAGAAGGAGACTGGCTTTTCCCACAGTCAGATTGCCTGCCTCTTTAGACGGTTCACTACCTTGGACAAATAGAGAGTGGATTTCTCAGCTGGGAAGATTTCCAGAGGATTCCAGAACTTGCCATTAACCCACTGGGAGACTGGATCATCAGTGCCTTCTTTCCAGATGGAGAAGGCCAGGTGAACTTCCGTGGATTCATAAGAATCTTGGCTCATTTCCCACCCATTGATAATGATGTAAAGAGCAAAGATGTGAATGGATCCGAACCACTCAGCCGAATCAGCAAACTACGCTTTGCTTTTCAACTATATGATCTGGATAAAGATGACAAGCTCTCTCGCAGTGAGCTGTTACAGGTGTTACACATGATGGTTGGAGTGAATATCTCAGATGAGCAACTGGGCATCATTGCAGACAGGACCATCGAGGAAGCTGATCAAGATGGAGATGGAACCATATCTTTCACAGAATTTGTTAATGTTTTAGAGAAGGTGCACATAGAGCAGAAAATGAGCATTCAATTTCTTGATTGAAGCACTGAAGCCAAATTGTTCCCTGCTCTCTAGTACTTAAGAACTAGAGCTTGAGAGCCCTCCATCTACCAACCCCACTTCTACCCTATCATTGCCCTCCCCACAAATACTACTGTGGCTGTATGATAACCCAAGATATTCTCTATCAACACAAAACTGCCTTTGGTGTGAAGAAGGTGTTATGGAATGTCTCTTCAGTATGCATTCACTGATTCTCCATTTCCAAACATCATCTCCCTTGTTCTACTGCTGAATGCCAAATGTCCATTTGGTCTGAGAAAGTGAGAGGAGTAACCATGCTGGGAAATGACCAGCCAAGCTCTTTCATGGGATGTGGACTGTAGCCATGCTGCCTTCTCCAACCAGGCTTTAGCATTGCCTCCAACTTTTCCCCTGTGTTCTTTGCTTCCTGCTTCTTTGCCATCCAACCTATCCTTTGCTTGGGCTTTCAGTCTCCCTGATTTTTATTAGCCCTCCAATTCCCACTGATTAATATGGTACCCCAAGTTAAGCCTATTAAATATGTTTCTAACTTGGCAATATACTCCTATGGTCTGCAAATTTTTATTTACCTTTGCTCATAAATCAGCCTCTGGGATGTTGCCTCCCCAAGGGCTCTTCAGGAATCAATACTTCTTTCAGATGAATGTAACTGTCTCTTCCCTGCACTCTCTTTTGTCATCAGAGGACTGTTTGATGGAGATGGTCTTCTTGGGAGGTAAGGTGGAGAGCCACATTTTCTAGGTGGCTCACGCAGGTTACTCTCCCTCCAGCCTTTGAGCCTCTACATGTACACCTATGTGGCAAACCTTGTTACTGCACTGTAGATCCTTCAGAAAGCAGCCATGTGTATGCCGTTTTGTTGGGGGCACCGTCACCCCCAGAACCACTGCTATGACCATATTCTTGAGGACTTTCTCATGGAACAAAGAGGCCTGACACCCTAAAAAGCTTTGACCCCTCTGCAGGCATTGCTCGTACCTCAGTGTTATGGGCACTGGAATACTTTTCATTTCACGTTCCCAAGTAGAGAGATTACTGCTAAGCAAGTGCCCAATTTGTCCTGTCTGAGATTTCAAGATTGTCCTCCATATCTTTAAGACTTTCACACTGGGCAAATGACTATGCTGGAAGTTGTTATCAGCCCCTAAAAGAAGTCCAAAGCATCAAATGTATTGTAGCTTAGTTGCCTGGTTACAATAGCTTCCTAGCTCCTTGTGTCGATCTCTGCTAATCTCTTAGAAACATGAAATCTGGCATTAGTGGCACAACCTGAGGTGGAACAAACCTTTGAGCAAGCCAGAGTAGCTTCTTTGCCAAAGTCAGCTAAGTCGATTCAGGCTGTTGACATCCTAAAGTCTTGTCTATTTAAGTTTCTTTATTCGTGTTCCTGCCCTTGGCGATCTTTTCTCTGACCCACTGCTTACTTGCTTGCTTAGGAAGGAAAATGTATACACATTTCTTAAGGAAGGGAATGGCTAAAGAATACCACTGCAAAGGGATGGAGAATGGATGGGCACCAGGGAAAGGGATGGCCAGGCAGGATGACTCGAGTATAAATGAATGAGGCATTCCTTTTGAAGTGTCATTCTGACTTTGTGATCAAGTCATATAGGGGTTGTAAAAAGGGAATAATTATCTAATAGTCATCTGTTAGTTACTTCACAGGCTCTTTAACTTGTGTATGTAAAATTCTTGAGTTTACAGCTTTTAATCTTTTGGCTGTATAACAAACTATTTTAATCCACGGTTGTGCCTCATTGTTTCATTTAAAATGGTATCCATGGATCCATCAACAAAACAAAAATACTGATTTCCAAAGTTATTAAGGTTAGCTATTTCTTCCCCATCTTCTGTAGGGTGGTTATGTTATTTATGTATAGTTTGGCTTACTTGTTACTATTTGTTTTCGACTTGGGGTTCTTCCCACATTCTGACTGATGTTATTTATTTATAGGGGGATATTATAACATTACCTGGCTCTAATGAGCCACAAAAATATACTCAGAGAAATGTCACTCCTCCTTGACACTACTACTAACCCATTACCATTCCCTCATTCTTTTCTTTTTCTTTTTTGACACCAGGGATTGAACCCAGGGGCACTTAACCACTGAACCACATCCCCACCCCCTTTTAAAATATATATTATTTAGCAACAGGGCCTTGATGAGTTCCTTAGGGCCTAGCTAAGTTGCTGAGGCTGGCTTTGAACTTGTGATCCTCCTGCCTCAGCCTCAGAAGCCACTGGAATTACAGGTGTGAGCCCACATGCCCAGCCAGTCCCTCATTCTTACTAACCTATTCCTCTCTACCTCTTGTAGGTAATGTAGATAAATCAGTGTCGTTAGTTTCTAGTTTATCCTTCCTGCAGTGGTCAATTTTGCTATGGTTGTTTTGAAAATTTAAGTTTGTTCCAAAGTGACTGATATGTTAAGAGAATGATTTGAGCATAATGTGAATTTCACATTTGCTTATGCATGCTTTCATACATAAGAAACTCTAGGTGAATGCAGGAACTGCACCCAGTTGAACTAACCTGTGAGAACACAACACATGTGCACACACAACATGCTCCCCCCAACATACCTCAAATATCTATCAGTACCCCAGTTCACCCTGTGTTAGGATCCCATTCATGCCTGGCATTAACAACCTTCCCTTCAATTTCAAATAATCCTCCTTCTACTGCTTCCCAGTAACTCACAACTGCAGCTTTTCTGATGCTCACTCCACAAGCAAACTTCAGGGCTTTTTCTAGGTTAAGTGCCAATTTACTACAGTATTTATGGTTTATGTATTTTCTTTTCTTTTTGTTTCTTCCCTCCCTCCCTCCCTTCCTTCTTTCCTTCCTTTCTTCTGGGGTTTTAACCCAGGGGGTGCTTTACCACTAGCTATATCCTTAGTCCTTTTTATTTTTTATTTTATTTAGAGACAGGGTCTCACTAAGTGGCTTAGGTCTTGCTAAGTTCCTGAGGCTGGCCTTGAACTTGCCATCTTTCTGCCTCAGCCTCACAAGTTGCTGGAATTACAGACGTGTGCCACCACATCTGGTTTATTTGTGTATTTCTTAATAATTTACCATGGTTCCTATCTGTGTGTGTTGGGATTGGGGGAGAGGTATGGAAGAAGTCTTTTAGTGTTGTGCCCCTAACTGCTTCCCCCATAAGCCTTTAGTTTTTATTGTGCAGTTTTGCATAGTGGGAGATTTTTAGGGATGCACATGTTGTATTATTGCAGAACCAACTCTATTCTTTTATGCAAACAAGTGGACACCTGTTTGTTTTCATTTACCCTTCTTTCTAACATGAAGGATTGCATAGGATAAACACTCTTAGGTTTTGCCTTTTTCACATAACAGTATGTCCTAGATATCACTCCATATTTGTTCATAAAGATCTTTCTCATTAATTTACAGCTGCATTTGTGTGGATATCCTGTTGTTTACCACTCTGCTATGTACACTCATTTTGGTTGTTTCTAATATCTTGTAATTGTAAACAGAGGTGCAATGAATAAACTTTTTGTATTATTGGAAGTGTATCTTTAGTGAGATTGCTGGGGCAAAAAGTAAGTGTATATGTAGTTCTGTTAGATATTACCAAATTGTCCTCCAGATAGGTTGAACTAGAAATGGTACACCAGCAATGCATGAGAGTACCTGTTTCCCTAGGGTACACCAACAGAGTATGTTGTCATATTAATTTTTGCCTATCTAACAGGTGATAAATGGTATATCAGTATTATTTGCATTTCTAATTATGAGTGAGTTTGAACAATTTTTCTTAAGTTTAAGAAATATTTTTAGCTGGGTGTGGTGGTACATACCTGTAATCCCAACAGCTAGGGAGGCTGAGGCAGGAGGATTCTGAGTTCAAAAGTCAGCCTCAGCAACTTAGGGAGGCACTTAGCAACTTAGCAAGGCCCTGTCTCTAAATAAAAATAAAAAAGGGCTGGGGATGTGGCTCAGTGGTTAAACACCCTGGGTTCAATCCCAGGAACCAAAAAAAAATTTATATTTTTCCTGAATTGTCTATTTACATCTTTCCCCCATTTTTTTCTTCTATATTTTTGCTCTTTATTCCTCAATTTTTAAGAGCATTTATCCATTAGAGATATTAGCCTTTTTTCCATTGCACACATTTATCTTAGTCTTTCAGTTGTATTTTTACATTGTTTATGGTGTTTGAGATTGCAAAAAATATTTATTATTCAAATTTATTAAGCTTTTCCTTTATTGTCTCTGTACTTTGAGTCACTTAGAAAGGCTGAGGTCAAAGAATAATTAACCATGTTTTTTCTCTAGCATGTATATGGTTGCATTTTTTATACTTAGGTCCCTGATCCATTTGGAGTTTAGTTTTGTTTATGGTGGGAGGTATGGATCTAATTAAATAGTTCTTAATGAGGGGTGATTGTAGCCCCCATAGAGAACATTTGGTGTCTGGGGACACTTTGGGTTGTCACAAGTCATGAAAGGAACGCTACTGGCCTCTAGTGGATAGAGGTCAGGGATGGTGTGCAACATAGCACAGTGTATAGTGTATAGGGCTGCTAAGAATTATTTGCCCCCTAATGTCAGTATTGCTGAGGTTGAAGAACTTTGATCAGATCTTCTCTTTTACCAAATGGCTACTTTGTTCTGATACCCTTTAAACACTCCATATTTTGCCTCAGTTTTTTGTGGTGTCACCTTTATGTTTTAATATGTCCTGGTCTATTAATTTTATATTTTATTCTACTGGTATATTTGTCTAACCATGTGCCAGGACCACACTGTGGTAATTATAGAGACTTTAAATATGTTTGAATGTCTTTTAGGGGTAGCTACCCTTTTAGGATTCCTATTACACTGCTTTTCTGGCTATTCTTGTATGTTTGTTTTTCCATAAAAACTTGAGTATTATGGGGTCTAACTCCTCAAAATAAAGTGTGTTGGTACTTTTGCGATTGTATTAAATTTATATTAACTTAGACCTGATTTATTTATAATGTTGAATTATTCTACCCAAGAATAGGGGATGTCTTTCCATTTGAGAAAGTCTAATTTCATGTCTTTAGGAGGTGAAGTTTTTCTCATATACAGATTTTACCAATTGTGGTAAATTAATTCCCAAGCATTTACTCTTCTTTGTTATTGTTGTAAATGTGTTTTTCTCTAACATTAGGTCTTCTAATGGGCTATCATTTGTGTAATTGAAGGGTATTGGCTTGTGTGTATTGATACCCTGCTGCCTTACTGAATTCTTTTATTGCTTGAGTTAGTTTTATCATTGATTCTTTAGGATTTTGGGGTATACTGAAGCCAGAATTAGACAGTCAATATAGAGAGATAAACTGAGTCAGGTCAGATCAAGGAGGCCAATTTGAGTGAGTCCACAAAGTTGGAGAGAGATTGAAATGCTAATGCCTTCAGAGCCCTTCCTCCACCCTTATCAAGATAACCAGCCCCTGCTCCAACCTGTTGCTAACCTGTCCCAAGGATTGTTCCTCCCTACAGGGAGTTATTACTTATGCTTCCTTCTTGCCCAGATCACACTACCTTGGCCCCTCCAGCCCATCTGCTTCTCACCTTTTGGCCCTCCCACGGAGCATCTCCTGGGCCTAGTCATGTACACAGGAGCAGGAGAACAAAGGAAGCCTAAGACCTATATAAAAGGCAGGACCTCCCATTTCTTGGGATACCAGGACACCAGCTATGGCCCCCCTTCTCCCTCCCAAAAAGTCTGTTACCCCTTTTTAAATAAACCCTGCTTTATATGCTTACCTCGGCGTGCTTCTCTAATGTTATACTTCAACATGTGAGGAGGCAGAACTTGTCACCGATGTTATATCAGTGGTTTCAATACTATATACTTCTGGTATAATATTTTCAGATAGATATGAGTTTACTTATTCTTCTCCAATTCTAATGCCTCTGATTTATCTTGTCTGAATGCATTGATTAATACCTCAAATACAATGCTAAACAGTAGGAAAGATAGTGAGCATTCTTGCCTTCTTCCTGATTTTAGAGAAATGCCTCTATTTGTTCCCCATTAAGTAAGGAACTGGCTTTTTGACTAATACACATACCTTAAAACTATATATATAATATATATCATTTATACATAATATATATTTATATGCATATATTATATATACACATATGCAATATAAATATATATAATTTTAATGAAGTATCATTAAATTCCTATTTTCTTGAGATTTTTATTAAAAATTGATATTGAAATTGGTTTAAGGTTTTTCCAGCATCCCTAGCGATAATCATATAGGTTTTTCCTTCTTGGATCTATTAATATGTATAAGATACTAATAGATGTCCCAATATTGAACCAACCTTCCTTTCCTGGAATAAGTTCTGTTTAGTCATTGTATATTAATTTCTTAATGTGATGGTGTATTTTGTTTGCTAAGTAATTTAGTATTTTTGGATCAATAATCATAAGTGATATCAGTCTGCAGATATCTTTATTTTTTATGGACTGCAGTTTAAGTATCAATGTAACACTTGCTTCCTAAAAGAAACAGGGAAGTTTTACTTCATTTGTAATGCTCTGAAACAATTTATACAGCATCAGGAGTATATGGACTTTGGAGATTTAATAGAATTCCTCTGGGAAACCATCTGTGTCTGTGGCATGACTCCTTAATAAGTTGTTTCTTCTATAAAAATGAATTTATCTAAGCTTATTAGTTTAATAACACCATTTTTTATCAGTGCATCACAGTCCAGATATCTTAGTTTACTTGTTGGAAGGGCAGGAGTAATGTGTCCTTCAATTTTTTCTTTTGTCTTTTCTCCTTCATTTCTAGTTGCCAAAGGACATATTTTTCTTCTTTTTTGTCTTTGATCTCCCCCAGAAGCTTTGTATATGGAAGACTGCTTTTGTAAAGTATACATACTTTAAATCTTCCTGTAGCTTGTATCTATTTGGACTTTAAAAAAAATATTCTCAGACTTAGGATAGATTTAATGTTTTCTAGAGGTGGTTTTAGGTCAACCTTAAGTTCCACTGCTAGTTCCCCTCTTCTGTATAGTTTTACTGAATCTGCCCTCCCTTACCTTATAACAAGAAAGAAACACACCGATACTTGTTTTTCTTTTTACTTAACAGTTAATTTGGTGTTTGGGCATTCTATATCCTCAAATAATGCTGATGGGGTATTTTTGTGCAGGTTTATTTCCCCCATATTTTCCTATATCAGTTTTGAAGGAAACACTGGGAGATGGGAACCTAGCATAGTACCATTGTCTTCAGCAACCTGGAAGTCTCAGTGTGTATTTTGATTTTAAAAAAATCTATTCAACTGCCTCTAACAAGCAGCTTTCTGGCCATCAGCACTGTAAATCTAAAGGCTATTGAACACATAAAAGTACTGCTTCTTACCAACAAACACTGCATGGGCCACCTCTAATGGCTGGCATTAAGAGTGAAAATCCATGGTTGGATTTGCAGAGAGTAGGCTACCTGTTCTTGCTCTGGCAAAGGCTCCTTGTTTTGATACTCAATTGTCATTCTCAGTTTCACCACAACCTAGATGAGGAAAAATTCTCCAAGAATCCTACCTGGAGGCAAAGGAGTGACAATAAATGGGTTTTTGCTTAGTATATGAACACATCACACTGAGTCACCCTTTTCTCTCCTTACCCCCAGAACCCCCCCACCATAATCAGTATCCTGCCATCTCCAAGTTCATTGGAGCCAAAATTTCAATCATGTAGACAGAAGTTGATTCCAGGCAATTTCTCTTTCATGTTGCCCTTGGGATAACACTTTTACTATGAACTTTTTACAATTGGCTCCCAGCTCTGCCCAAACAACTCTTTAGGCCCTTTACCACTCTAAAACTGTGCTTTCTATGTTGAATTAAAGAAGAGGTCAAAATATTATGTGAAAATATGGATTTGGAAACATTTGCTTCAATCCCTTCCCTGTAGCCCAGGTCCACAGTAGCCTCATGTTCCAAAGAAATGATCAGAAATTAATTTCCTAAAGGTTAAATATCTAGCAGGGCTGGTCTTATCTCATAGGAAACAAATATAGTCTCTGGCTATAATATTTCAGAATGTAATAGTAGGATGGAAGAGATACTGTCTTTTTAGGGATCCTTTCTCTGAAATCACCTCTTTTACCACATTTTTTCCAGATGGGTTTTAATTAGATACACCCCTTGATTTTTTAGCTCACAGTGCTTTAAGCTAAATTGGTTACTCCAGTTTCTTGTGAGTTCCCCTTGGAAAACTTCTGGTGTATATTAATCAACAAGATATTAAGCATCTCCTCTTCTTACTTGTTGGACCTGTGGGATTAACTTTGGAGCCATTGCCAGATGTCACAAGACAGATGTCTACCTTGGAAATTTAAAATATCCCATGGTCCCTTAGGAGTTCATTGCAGTGCCCTAAGGATTCTCAGTGCACAGTTTGGGAATGACAGGTATATAGCTTTGCAGATTTTTTCCCTCCCTCCTTCTCTATGTGTATACTGTGCACTTAGATATTTTTGTGATTGTACTATATACAATTTTATAAACTGTTTAAAAATCTCTGATCATGTAACATATTTTTTCCATGCCATTAAATATTCTATCAACAATTTTTGATATTTCATTCATATATAAATACACACACACATATATCAGGATTCATTAAATCAAGCTCCTATTGTTAGATACCTATGGTATCTATAATTCTCTTTTGCTATTTTAAACAGTGTCTTGATGAACATATGCTTTGCAGTAAATTCCTAGATATAGAATTACTGAATCGAAGGGTATAAATATTTAGAGTTTTGCCCTCTGAAAAGGTATAATAATTTATACTTCTTCCAGTCTTAATTGTGAGTAGACATTACAGGCTTTTAATTTGCTGGGAAGAGTTTTAATGTAAGTAGTTATAGATGAAGATATCCAGGTATTTTAGGCACTGTGCTGAGCAGTTTCACACATATATGATATAACCTTATTTATATAACATCATATTAAGTCTTAACAATCTTATAAAATTGAAATTATCATCTCTGTTTTACAGATGAAGAAATATGGATTTAGAAAGATAAAATAAAAATTTCCAGATTATACAACCAAAATGTACAGCTAGGATTTAAACCCAGTTAGACCTATGATCTTATCACTGTGTCACAGATAGCTCAACTACTTAAATGGTAAATCATCATCATCATCATCATCATCATCATCATCATCCTGAGGCCTGAAATGTCTGGAGTACATCAAGCACTGTTCACATGTTTTAACATATTCTATCCTTTATGACAAACCTATGAGGTATTATCCACTCTTATCCTTGAGACACTGAGATGATGAACTTCTCCAGGATCATACAGCTAGGATGTGGTAGAGTTGGTATTCAAATCCAAGCAGTTTGGCTTCACAGATTATGCCAGTAATTACCAAAGTACAGTATAATAGCTGGTAGAGTTGTGGAAGACTACATCAGAATCTTATCCTGAATGCTTTTTTTAGAGGAAGAAAAATGGCTTAATTAAGTCTCATAGATGAATGAATGAGAATTACTATCTAAGAAAATGTCTATATAGCAATTTTATAAAACAATATGAATCCAGGAATTTGGCTGTGAATTTCCTGTTCTTATATACCTGAAACTTTTGTTCATTCAGCAATATCCAGCTTTGTAAGTGGAATGCATAGAACCATGCTCTAGCCAGGTTTAAGGGATATGACTTGAGTGGAAAATCTTCTAATGAACTTGGTGACTCAAACTCCATTGGATTAAATGAAACAAAATTTCCCCAAGTTATTTAGAAATGCTAAATATTATCAACTGAGATGGGCAAACTTTCCAAAGATACGGTCTTATTGATGACCCTGTCTTCAAAGTTTGTTGGGTAAATGAAGCACTATCATTGCTATTCATTATTTTAAGGCTTTCCTATAGTCTTACTTTGGTATTTAGACATTATTAAAATTATGCAGATTATGAGAAAGGGTTATATTTTTATGTCGTTTCTGTAAACACTCAGAATTCTTCTCTCTTACCTCCCTGCACAAGAAAACCAACTTAATGAGCCACAAAACATGTTATAATGAATGGGAAAAATATTTTTAGTATTTTTATGCCAAAAATGCCTCATTAAAAACAAATGCTTCGGCAAGCAGATTTGAGCTTAATAAGAACTTCTGCCAAGCAGGGCCTTTATGACAAATCACTAGCATGTGTAACTGCTCTATCGAAGAATGAGAAAACCATAAGAGGCTTTCACCTCCCTTTCTTGTCCTTGGGCTGCATCACAGCTATGTAATGAGTGCGACATGGCACTTAGGGTGCACTTAATGAGCACTGAAGCACATAGAGCCTACTGCCCAGCTGCAAATAAGAAAAATGTCTATATATGTCCAATATCTCTCAAAGTCTTAATGGATATGGTATAATGTGAAAATTCATTTAGGTGAAATCTGTTTTCGTCTGGATGTTTTCTTATCTTGGTACATGAATATTCTGCACTATTTTGTGTATTGTACAAGCCATAAGGGTGCAGGGTTTAGAGTCACACATCCAAATTTAATTTCGAATAAAAGCCTCAATTCATACTCACATTGTAGTATCTTCTTTAGACTTTGGGCCTCAAACCAGAATAAGAAAGCATAGTGCAGACTTGGAGGCAGGCAGTCTGGGCTGAATTGGTCACAGAAACTATCATTCCTCACTTCAATGACACCCACCTCAGAGGCATAAAGTACTCACTTGTCCCCACTGAGGCCCCAGAAAGAATGTCTTGGGTGACATGTTTGTAACAGATGCTCATAGTGTTTGCAGGTGTTTTGAGCCGTGATCAGCTTTATCATCTGTGACCTATGCTTGGGACTCAAGCTGAGTTACAGTCACATTCACCCCTCCTGGATAAGGGTGATATTGCCAATGGTGATGACCTTACCAAGGTAGCAACCCTGGAGAATTAGCCGCCTTTGTAGTACTTGGAAAGCATGAAATGATGCCACAATTTCTCTTCAGGTGGTGATTTTCCACATCACTTAAGTTCTTCTCCAGCTTTTCCCACTGAGTCAGCCATGTTATCACTTGACTAATAATAACAGTAGTTGTGGTTGACATTTATGGAGGTCTTACTCTGTGTCAGTCACTGTGCTAAGCTCTGCCACATGCCTTATTTCATCCTCAAGCCCTGCAAACTCAATGCTATTAATACCTCCATATTACAGATGAGGGAACAGAGGGCAAGAAAGGTAAATAACTTACCCTAAATTCTTTAGCTTGTAAGCAGAACTGGGATTCAAAGCAAATTTGTTTTCTGGTTTTAGATTTCTTAACTAGTATTCACTGCATTGTGCAACTAGTTAATTACAAAATATATCTAATCCCTAATCTATTTCCCCACAGAGGCATTCCTTTCAGAAATGAAAGGGGGAAAATATATTTGTTCCCACGCGCCATGGTTTGCTCTCCCAGTAGGCTCAACTCCCTCATTGGGAGGGAGGAAACTGACTCCCAAGACACTCATGTTTCCTGGCCAGCAAGCACAGGGCTGCAGTGGCCATCAAGCTTACCGTTAGGAAGTGGCGGTCCTTCACCTCGCGCCTCCTCTGGCTGTGAGCTGGCGGGTAGGCTGGCAGCGGCGGAGCAGCGATGGAAAGAGGGACAGCAGTTCTCTGCTCTCGACGATCACTTCGGCTCCGGTGTTCTAACAGGGCAGAAAAAAACAGTAGTACTGGGCTGGGGTTGTGGCTCAGCAGTAGCGCGCTTGCTTAGCACGTGTGCGGCCCTGGGTTCAATTCTCAGCACCACGTAAAAATAAATAAATAAAATAAATGCATTGTGTCCAACTACAACTAAAAAATAAACATTTTTTTAAAAAGCAGTAATACTGAAATACACTTAGCATTTTCAATTTATCTTTTCCCCGCAGGAGTATTAGCAAAAGGCTGTTAAAAAGAGTGATCTTTCATGAATCTAGATTATTTATATACCAAATCAAATTTTCAGAATGGTTCCTACCTAAACTTTCACTTATGATCAGTGTGAAGTTAGATACATCCATTTCAGTGGGTCTATCTCATACTCTTTGTAGAAAATAGCTTACTTCTGAGTTCAGTGTGCCTCATTTCAAAACAACATGAGTATAAAAAAAGTTGAAGACAATGGTGAAAGATCTGCTGCCATTAATGCTGGTGCGAAAGTAGAAACAAACACATCAGAGCTGCCCAGGCTGGGCACTGGAGCCAGCTCCCACTGGCTCAGGGGAACTCATTGCTCTGGATTCAGGAATTTGTGTGAGTCAGTTTTTCAATGGTTGGTACCTGGAAATAGACCACGGTGGGAGTATTTATATCACAGAAATTGGTAAGTGCTACACAACCGGGATTTTATTTATCTTATCATATTTTTTTTCCAGAAAACTGGGTGACCAGCACACAATTGTAGTCACCCACATGTGAAACTTAGAGTGCTTTGAAGTCCTGGACTCCCAAAGAAAGTAAGGCAATCCCAATGGCAATATTTGTCTGATTTTGGAACAAAGTTATCATTTGAAAAAGTTAAGTATCTATATGTGGGATTAAGGGGTCCTGACTGTATTCACTGAGACAAGGCCCTGTGTTTGATCCTCAGCACCAAATACACACACACACACACACACCAAAAACATACTTTAGTTGTCCAGTATCTTATGTGCCACATCTCAACAACCCCACCAAATGGGCACTAATGTTCTCCCTCTTTTGTAGATACCCAAACAGATTCAGGGAAGGTAAGTCACTGTGGAGCTATGAGTGGTACAGCCTTAGTTCAGTGTTTTGCTCTTGACCACTACTTGACCTCTAGGTACTGTAAAGTCCCTACACCTCACTCATTGGAGCAAGATTTACTGGGTTTGACACTATTATAATTATATTTTACCACATTCCAATTCTTTGAACAATGATACCATAAAATAGAATATTTGGCAATATATAAGATGCTACCAAGATTTTTTCTTTTCCTTAGCTAGGAAACAGAGCTAAGATGAGCCTTTCAGGTAATGTCAGATGCCCTATCATATCCATTTTAGTCTCTTCCACTAGAACTTGGCCTCTGGAGGAGAGAGACAATGTTTTATTCAGCTTTTGAACATAGGGTCTACAGTGCTTGTTGCACAGTAGATTTTCAGTAAGTGTTTGTTAAGTGGCTAAATTAACAAATCAATGCTTTTATTAAAACCTAGTTTTTTTTAAAACAAAATTGCAATGCATTCCATATTCTATATTTATTCTGTAACTATAATGGGCTTTGTTGGTGGTGCCCTCATTGCTAGGTGCTTCTCTGAGTCCCATTGCTTGTTTTGATCCACTTCCCTAATGCTGGCCAGATTCTTCTGATTCTCCTTTGCTTTATACAGTGTGCTTACTGGAACCAAGCACTCTTGAGCTTTCGGATTTCCATCCATGTCTGATGCGGCTGTCCGTGGGCCTCACCGCCTGAACTGCTAACTTGGTATCTGTGCTAGGAAAATGTGATAGTATTCCTCATCTCCAGTTGCTTGGGATTCTTTCCAAAAATGTTGGCTCCCATTTGCAATCAGAGGAAAGTCCTCAAAACCATGTAGGTGGTCTTTGTTAAATTGCCTGCAGTCAATGTTTATCAGGAAGACATTTTGAGATAAATGTCTTCCTTGTTAAAGCGCCCACCTCCAAAGCCACCCTCATTTTTCTCTGCAAGCCAAAAAAGCTTTTCTAAATGGGCAGCACAAGGAATACCTTTTACATTTTAAAACTCATCAAGAAGAGTAGAATACAGGTATTACTGGTTAGGAAGAGGCAGAAGGAGGGGAGGAGTTAGGAGTGAGATATCAACTCAAATTCCCATTCAGTTGCTCCTCTCCCACACTATCTTAAATATATCTTATTCTTTGCCCTAGGCTGGGTGTAGGCAGGCTAGATTAATGGCTCTTTAGTAACATTTTTTTTTTTTTTTTTTTTTTTGCTAGTGGTGTGGTAGGGAGAATACTGGTCTACCAGAGCCTGAAACTGCAGTATCTATACCATAGAACCTTGGTCCTTATTCTCCCTTAGACCAATGAAACTTTGATCTCAGCCAGAAACTTGAAAGGAAAAAAAAAAAACATAAAATATAATTATCTCTTTATAGCCACTTATTAATCTCTCTCCCTGTTTTATGAACATAAAACATGGCATCACTTGAAGCTCTTACTGGCTCTGAGCATTAAAGAATGCTGAGAAAAGGGGGAAAATAATTGGAATAACTTGAAATCAATAGAGATGCTGCTTCCTCTGGGGAGACTTCCTTGAAGCTCCTTGGCATGATTAGGAAGGTACCTTTCCTCTCAGCTCTCATATCACAGGTAAGTATTGAACTTACCTGGTTACATGTCTGTCTCCCTCAGCAGACCAGGGATTCCTTGTGGGCAGAGACAACACTTTATTGCTTTTTGAATCCTGAGCTCCAGCACAAAACCTGGCCTTCGATACAGTTTGTTGAGGGGTTTGCTATTACACAGATCTCGAAAGCAAGCCAATTTCTAGGTTTTTAATCTTGGTCCCCCAGCTCCCTCATTATAGCCTCATTTCCAAAAGGAACACAGAGCTGCAGCCACCACAGCCTCCCTAGTCTGTGCTTCATCATCCACTCCCTCCCGGTGGAAGCCAGCCTATTCCAGCTGTCCAAATAGAGAACCTACAGGAAAGCTCACTGCGGCATTTGCTGAGCCAGGCTATGTGTGAGAGGTCAGTATTATTCATGACCGCCAGATGGCAGAAGTGGAATATGCTGATAAAAACACTGCTAAGCTACTGTGTTTCTTGGACAAGGTTAAAAAAAAAGTCACTTTCTAATTTTAATTCTACACTGCATGTTTTTAATTCTATGATGTCTATAATTCCTGTTTATGGCTCTCTGCAGTGCTATTAAAACTACTACACCCAAGATTTGCTATTGAGCCAACCACAAAACAAGCCAGTCTGTGGAGGGCAAGACGCAGCTCCATAGTCTTCCATCCAAACCCCAGGAGGCCCCATATCCCTCTCTCACTACCCCCAGGAGGAAGTTCAGAGAAAATTGATATTGGCACTTGCTATTCTTCAGTTCTGCCATTAAGTCCAAACCTGACAAAGCTGTGAAATGTGATAGCTTAAGAGCAGCTCAGTGTTATCTGGTTGAATCCATAAAAATCTAATCAGGGAGGACTGATTAATAATAATAAAGGGATAAAAAGAATTATGTCTAAAGGGCTAATGTTACTCAAGCTCTCCAGTGATCAGATCTGAGAAAGTATTTAGTGAGAATGATCAGATTTCTCTGTAGTCATCTTGTGCCCTCAATGCTTAATCAGTTTTCTGCAGAATTTGATTCATTTCCACAAACATTCATTGAGGACTATAGGTTGGGTTCATGCCAAGTGCTTTGAATATAATTAATTGATAAGATATTATCCTTTCCCTTGAGTTGCTCATGGACTAATGGTGGAAGACAGGCCCACAGTGGTTAGGTATGACCAAAGGTTATAAGTGGCACGATGAAAGGATATGAAGGATGTTACAGGAATGGCAGGAGTGGAAATAACATTTCCAGGTGGCTTGCACTGAAAATTTGTTGAAGAAATTTTTAGCCAACTATTAGTTGAAGTGAATGGTAAGTATGCCAGAGACACTTCTAGAGGACACTGATCCTGTCTCTTCATCATAAGTGTCACAGTATCTGTCATTAACAAATAAAGGGATTGTTTGAAATAATTGCTTTAGGAATATTAGTAGGTTAGCTCTTTCATTACAAGGAAAAATTGAGGGGCCGTGGCTGTGGCTTAGCAGTAGAGTGCTTGCCTAGCACATGCGAGGCCCTGGGTTCAATCCTCAGCACCACATAAAAATAAATAAATAAAATAAAGGTATTGTGTCCAACTACAACTAAAATAAATAAATAAAAAGGAAAAATGACAATAGGGGAAAAGGCAGAAGCCACACAAACATGGAAGAAAATAGCCTAACGAAATTCATCATCATTTTATTTCTCCATCTTGATAATGGTATTAACATATTTCATATGCATTATATACTTTCAAAAAATACTATTCCTTAAAAGAGTGTAGGGAATTTGGAACAAAGATAATAAATGTGTAGATACCATCAGTCTCCATAGCAAGACTCCAAAGACCAAGAAAGCTAGCATGCCAACTTCTGATGTCCCATTTAGGGATTTCCGAAAGGATGATACTATATTTTCATTCCTTTATCCTAATTAAAATTGTTTTAATGAAATCGAAAGTAACTAGCATAAGAAAAAGCTATATTTCCACTTTGACTGCTATGTACCTATCTCTAGCACTGTCAGGACTGTGAGAGAAAAGTAAATATATATTTCCATGAAATACAGTGTATGGCAAGGAGGAAAAGAGCTTTAACTGGGAGCCCAGAGGCTCAGGTCTGGGTTCTGACACTACCTAACCTGCTTTGCATGACCTTGAGCAAGTTTTCCCATCTCTCTAGGCCTCTACATGCCACGCCGCCTGTAGGATGAGGGTGTTGGATCAGCCAGCTGGTTCTCAACAGAAACAGAAGAGCCCTTGAAGGGCTTGTTCTGGTTGTTATAATGATTGGGCAGGAGTCTCAAGCATGACAGCCATCCTGTGATGTATATGATGGTCAATGAAAAAGCGTCCCACAATATTCAAATGTCCCATCTGAATGTCTTATAGGGAAAAAACCTAGAACTTATTTTTGAGTTGAACCTAACTCTCTTATAAATTATAATCCAAAGTATTTTTCTCTCATATCTAATATATATGCTGAATGTACTGATTTTTATGTTTTTGTCCTCTTATCCCCTAGGAGTCCTCCATTTCTCTATGCTTTTTGTTTGGAATGGTTTCTGATTGTCATTATTTAATCAAAACTTATTTTTGATAGGTGCAAACATCTAACTGCTTTCACTTTCTTTTAATGTAGTTGTGACTGGGCATTTGCATATTCAATTATATATTATTATAAATACTTTTCTTTTAATATCCCTATTATCATATTTAGACACTAATGCTAATTTTATTTATTTATTTAAATTATTTTATTTTTTATATTTTTTATTGGTGCATTATACTTGTACATAATGGTAGATTTGTTGTTACATATTCATACATGCACACAACATAACAATATAATTTGGCCAATATCAGTCCCCAGCATTTCCCTTAATAATGTTAATTTTAATATGTGTATAGGTAGGTTATATTACCCATAGATTTCAATCAGGATAGAAAAGGGAACATTTTGAGGTACTTGCTATAACAAAGGGAGATGTTGGGATCCATGGGACAGAGAACATCAGGATCGGGCAACTTCTGAGTTCTCTCCCAGAAAAACCCCATGCCTAGATCAGTTACCTCTGCGCAGGGCTTGCAGGTTCTGCCGGGCATGGCGGTGCAGCTCCTCCACACATGGAGGCCGGGTGGCCGGGAGGAAGATGTTTCGCTGCTGGTGCCAGGGCGCGCGGTAGTACACGCTCAGCTTACTCTCGACATCCAGATTGGAGACGGCTGAAAAACAAAGGGGCGAGCAGGTATTAAACAACAGTGGCTGTAAGTTGCTTGTTTCATGGACTCTGGGGTGCACAGTGGACAGGGAATGGAGTCTGGGTGGAGTGGAAGTCCATGGACATGAAGAACAAACTCAAAGCTGGAGAAAAGTTGGAAGTTTACAATACAGATAGGGACAACCTTTGCCCCTGAGCCAAGGGACTGGAGACCCCAGGACACCAACCACCTGCCTATGACCAGCTAACTTCCTCTCCATCCCTTGTCTCCTTGCCCTCTGGTACAGTGGCTCATGAACCTTGACAAGCCTGTGGCAAATCCACTTGGGGGTGCAGGTGAGGGTGGGAATCCTGCCATCCAAGAATGTACAGGAAAGCCTCAGATATGAATGCAAAGTTTGCCTTAGCTCCAGCCTTCTGACCATAGGGCAGAAGTCGTAGTTCTGTATGCTGCTCCTGCTGTCCACCTGAACTTTGGCCCATTCCCTGCCCTGTTCTCCTGATTCCCTGGCCCTGAGGATTCCTTATCCTTCCCTCCACCTCCCATTTTCATTGCTTGCTACCTTTTGAAGTATTGTCCACTTTTCCTTTGACACAGGGTAAGCACAGCTTTGAAGAGACCAGTTCAGGGGCCAATGGGTATTCAGAGAAGGAAACTGCAGACAATATGGTACTTGAGGCTCATCCAAGAGATCAAGGAAGGAAGTTCTCCCCCCCCACCCCCCGGGGAAAAACAGCATTGAACTCCCTACTGCCTTTATATATACATGGTACCTAGGATGGAAACCCCCAACAGTTGAAGATGACACCTTATGGAAGCAGGGGTTAGGAGCCAGGAGGATTCTGATTAGGAAGTGGCTTCCCAGAGGAACTCAGAAGCACCAGGCAGTCTGTCAGCCTCAGGGATGCTGAGCACATCCCCAGTTGGCTTCACTCTGCAAACCCACTGTCCAGGCACAGACTGTTGGCCTGGGCTCACCCCACTCCTCCTAGTCTCATCCCCTCTTTCTGCTTCTTTTCCTTTTTACCCAGTGTGTGATTCGGGGGAGCTCTCCCCCACTGTTTATCCCTGTGCCCCAAACAAGCTTTTGATTTCTCTCTGAACCTTTTCTTTTTGAAGTCTGGCCTACTATTTCACTTTGAGAAACCTTACATGGAACAAGATACTCTACAGAAAAAGAAGAAAGGAAAATGGAAAAGAAGGGAGAATACTTTTATAGAAGGGGAAGAGAAGAAAGAAAATGGGAAAATGCAACCTTTTGATGATTAATTGCCTCCTCCCCCACCAAGTACCAAAGTTATTTTTGGTTTTCTTTTCTAATGTAGTCCTCACAGTGTTTTTTTTTTTTCTTCTAGAATAATCACAAGAATTGCCAATAGAAACAAAGACACATTTCTAATGATGTGAAGAAATATCACATGGACAGAGTCAAGGAGAAAATACTATGCCTCTAAAACAGTTATGTCCAATAGAACTTTCTGTGATGATAAAATTCTCTACAGTTGTGCTGTACAATATGGTGGCTGCTAGCCACTTTGGCTATTAAGCATTTGAAATGGGGCTAGTGAGTGAAGAACTGAATTTTAAACTTCATTTGATTTTAACTCATTGATATTTAAATAGCCATGCATGGCTATTGTATTGGGCAATGTGGCTCAAGAATAATCATAAATAGTCGATCATATTTTCTCACCTTCAGTCACAGAGCAGTTTATACATTTTGACCTGCAGGAGCCCTGTTTGGAGAGATGGCTATGATTGCGGTTGACTTCGGGCCATGGAGTTTTGGACATTGCCGCCTTCCCTAGTCTCATGAGACTTGGCCCTGGATCTCGAGAGACTTGGGCCGATCGCAGAGCGGGTCGGGGCCATTTTGGTTGTTAGTTGTTTGCTGGTGTGTGGTACGTGTTAGAGTTGTTAGAGCCAGAGAGAGAAACTGACAGAATAAAGATCCTGTTTGTTTCAAGTCTGCCTCTAAACTTATTCCCACGGCTTTGCTGCTCCAAGCGGCCATTGCTTCAGGCGGCGACATTGACCTAGGTTTATTCTTCCTAGATAGAATAGCCAGTAATTCAAGCTCAAGGTTTGCAGATTGCAGGATTAAGTCTCTTGGGTGGGGAGACAGTCATTTTAGGGGAGCATTCTATGGAGCCAAGAAAGAATGGCAGCAATTTTTCTTTCTCAAGTTACTCTATAACTTCAACTTTATCCCTGGAAACTGTAATTGTTGGTGAACCAGTTGGGGTCCATTGAATTTTGGGGGCAAGAATGCCTAGGAAGGATCACTAAGGGAGAAACTGATCTTTCCAGCTCTCAGAAGAGAAGTGGGGGGCCTTGATGTAGAAGGGGAGGGCAAGATCTGGATCAGAGCTTTCCTTCTCTCCTGTGTACAGTAGGGCAAGTCCTGAAGACAGAAACTTTACTTAGCCACCCTTGGAGGAATGATCGGTCCAGTTCATTGACTGAGATTGATTAAAAAATCAGCAGCAGTCAATTCTGGTCCAACAGGTGGGGGTGGGGGAGTCATTACCAAACTAAACAGAAGTGACTATGAATTCATGTGCTGGTGACAGCTTGGAGAAGGAACAGAACATAAAGTTTGCCTTTGAAAAAAGGGACAAGAAATTCAGTGGGCAGTCCCCAAAGTAAAAGGGCTTCTGAGCACCCTCTACCCCAGGCCTGTCTTTTTAGGCAGGGCTGATTCCGGGTGACTAGAGGTAAACCATAAGACTCTTATATCCCCTCAGTCCCCCAGTGCCACTGGCCAGAAACTCAGGGTATTGGGTTTGACAACTCCTCAGAAACCAGGTCAAATGTCCATGGCTCCTCAGATCTTTGTGTGGGGAAGAGCTTAGCTCCTGTTATTTGTCTCAGTGTTGGTCTGAAGAAAAGACTTATCAGAAGTGTTTGTCAAAACTGCAGAATTCTGAGATGTGAATATACTTTGTATACTAACAGTGATATGTAAAAAGGTGCTCTTTATGTGTATTACGAATTGTAAAGCATGCTTCTGTTATATATACAACATTGAATAAAAAAAGAAATAAAAAGCAAGAGATTAAAAAAAATCAACATATAAAGAAGACTCTCAGAAAAGTTGTATTTTGCCATTGAAACACCGGGATGTGACTTTTCCAATGTCTATATTTCCTTGTGTGGATTTTTTTTAAAAAAAAATTGTATCAACTTTTGCTCTGCCTGAACTCTTTAGTGAACTCTTTTATCTAAAAAAATACATAAGTTTGACTGTGGAAAAAAATAATTAAAATTCTACATTCATGAGAAAAAAAAATACAGAATTCTGACTCCCTGAACCAGAATTTCCAAGAGTCCTGATGTTTGAATCTGTATGTTTGAAAAGCACCCTAAAGTTATTTTTATTATGAGGCAAGTTTGAGAAACACAAAACATCTTTTGACGATGCCTTGGGATCTTTTGGGAGTGAAAGGAATTGGGTAACGTGGGAGAAGGGAAGAGATTGCTGACAATGGAAATATCCATCCACTCATGGAACATTTCCCAACCAGCTATTAGTGCTAGGTTCCTTGACGCTGGGATACAGCACAGAACAAACACAGAGGAATCCCTGCCCTCTTGGGAATACATCCTCTGGCTTTGTATGAAAACAGTTTAGATATGATTCTGTCTGGAAGCAATATGTTAGGAGAAATGCCTTCTGGCATATTCTTTCTTTTCCCTAGGGTTGGTCTAAGACCTCTAAACTCTAGAGGCTCTAAATACCAAAAAGATTATAGTTCTTGCTCTTCTTTCTGCAGTAGATAATCCCAAATTTCAGAATAAATTAGCATATCATAAAATAAAGGCAAAGAAATTCAGCAACCTTTTTCCTCCTTACTAAATATTAAATATCAAAAAAGTATTAATTTGAGTGTCCCTCCTTTGCTGTTGCTCTAAACACACTCCTACTGTGCCTACTGGGCAAGCCAGGGTTGAGTTTCTTGGCTGCTAAACTCTGCCTGCTGCTCAGAACTGTGGATTTGCAGATGCAAAGACTAGCAAGCACATGAGTTCCACTATGGGTGGCCAAGTCACAGTTCCCAGGAAGAACCAATCCTCAACAGAACATCCTTCAGGGCTAGGGGTTCCCCATCTCCCCCTGTCCCAAATCTTTCTCTTTCTCCACTGAGAGGCTATAATGGATTTCTGCCGTGCATTAGCAGGTGCACAGTTCACTCATTAGTTGCCACAGTGGTGACTCTCTCTCAGGGAAGGAAAACTCTTTCATGACTTTGCTCTCAGTTATGTCCTTTTGTCACAGAGCATTAACTAGTATTATGTGTCCACTGGAGGCAGACAGACAGGCTCTAATGGAATTCTTTCAGGGAAAACTATACCATTTTCTCTTTTTAAAAAATTAATTCCTGCTGGGCGCGGAGGCACACACCTGTAATCCCAGTGGCTCAGGAGGCTGAGGCAGGAGGATCGTGAGTTCAAAGCCAACCTCAGCAACTTAATGAGGCCCTAAGCAACTCAGTGACACCCTGTCTCTGAATAAAATACAGAAAAAGCAGGGGTGGGGGATGTGGCTCAGTGGTTAACCACCCCTGCGTTTAATCCCTGGTACAAAAAAAAAAAAATCTATTCCTTTCCCTGAGAAACATTTCAACCCAAGTTGAATCCATTCATTCATAATTTTGCTCCACCACTGCCATGGCAGGACTATCCCACATCTTCAGGTTCACTTTGTCTTCCATTTTTTAATATACATTTTTTATAACTTTATTTTATTTATTTATTTTTATGTGATGTTGAGGATCGAACCCAGTGCTCACCCGTGCTAGGCAAGTGCTCTACCACTAAGCTACAGCCCCAGCCCCTTGTTGTCCATTTTTAACCATATCATCATGGCTGAACTATGCAAGAAAGCAAGCTTACTACCTTTAACCTTTGTTCTCATAAAAATGGAACAAAGAAGCCAGGCGTGGTAGCACAAGCCTGTAATCCCAGTGGCTTGGTGCAGGAGCCCTGTTTGGGGAGATAGCTAAGATTGCGGTTGACTATGGGCCATAGACATTTTTGGGCATTGTCGCCTTCCGTAGTCTCACGGGACTTGGCCCAGGATCTCGAGAGATTTGAGCAATGACTCAGCTCAAATTGCTCAAATCTCTCGAGATCCTGGGCCAAGTCCCGTGAGACTACGGAAGGCGACAATGCCCAAAAATGTCTATGGCCCATAGTCAACCGCAATCTTAGCTATCTCCCCAAACAGGGCTCCTGCAGCTTGGGAGGCTGAGGCAGGAGGATCATGAGTTCAAAGCCAGCCTCACAACTGTGAGGCACTAAGCAACTCACTAAGACCCTGTCTCTAATAAAATACAAAATAGGGCTGGGGATGTGGCTCAGAGGTTGAGTTCCCCTGAGTTCAATCCCCAGTACCCTGCCCCCACCTCCCCCCCAAAAAAAAAATGGAACAAAGAGAAGCAAGGGTTTTCCTATGTTTATTTAGATACATCTGGGGTTCCCTCTGTGGTAGGCAGAATTCTAGGATGAACCCTAAGATTCCTGCCTTCTCGAGTATATAACCTACAAAATCCCCTCCTCCTGAGTGTGGGAAGAACCTGCGACTTGTGTTACATTATATGGCAAAAGGGATTTGAAGTTCCCTCCCTACTCAGTAGACTTTGAGTTAATCAAGAGGCTAAGTTTCATCTTAGATAGGTCTGACCTAATCAGGTGAACCCTTAAAAGAGATAAGCAGCAGCAGAAATACATGCCTGTTGGCCTTGATGAAGAAAACTGCCACATTGTGGAGAGGTCCTTGTGGCAAAAAATGATGGGCCATCTCCAGATGCTAAGGGCCTAAGTCTTACAACCTCAAAGAACTTAATTGTGCCAACAACCAACGAGCTAAGGGGAGGACCCTAGGCTCCAGATGAGAACACAGCCCCAGCTGGTATCTTGATTTCAGTACAGTGGAGCCGTGAAAAGATGACATAGTTAGCTCACACCCAGACTCTGTGTGTGTGTGTGTGTGTGTGTGTGTGTGTGTGTGTGTGTGGCACTGGGGATTGAACCCAGAGGTGCTTTACCACTGAGTTATATCACTAGCCCTTTTTTTTTTTTTTTGTATCAGGGATTGAACTCAGGGGACCTCGACCCCTGGGCCACATCCCCAGCCCTTTTTTGTATTTTATCAGAGACAGGGTTTCACTGAGTTGCTAAGTGCCTCGCCATGGCTGAGGCTGGCTTTGAACTTGAGATCCTCCTGCCTCAGCCTCCCAAGTGCTGGGATTACAGGCATGCACCACTGCACCGGGCCATCACCAGGACTTTTTATTTTCATTTTGAGACAGGGTCTTGCTAAGTTGCTGAGGATCTCACTAAGTTGCTGAGACTGTTCTTGAAATTCAGGTCTTCCCACCTCAGCCTCCCAAATTGCTGGGATTATAGCTGTGTGCCACGACACCCAGCATACACCCAGACTCTCAACCCATAGGTATTATAAGATAATAAATGAATTTTTTCTTTGGTACCCAGCAGTGCTTAACCACTGAGCCACATCTCCAGTCCGGTTTTGGTATTTTATTTAAAGTCAGGGTCTCACTGAGTTGCTTAGGGCCTCCTTAAGTTGCTAAGGATGGATTTGAACTTGTGATCCTCCTGCCTCAGCCTCCCAAGCTGCTGGGATTACAGGCATATGCCACCACACCTGGCCTGGATGTTATCTTATACTGTTAAATTTTTAGTAGTTTGTGATGCAATAATAGAAATAATAATAGAGAACTTATGTACCCTCCTACTACTTCCTAGAGTCAGTCACTTGCTTTGTCATCTGCTCCCCTCTGTTACTGCTCCACAGGAAGGGGTAGATAATGGCAAGGGTGACAAAGGGAGATAGGGCTATATTTCATTTTTTTTGTCCTCTACAATAGGAAAAAGGCTATTTGTGTGTATCATTTCTGCCATCTAAGACTGTAAGCTCTCAAGAGGAGCTCCAACCACGTGCCAAACTCTAGGCCAGGTGCATTCTATCCATAATATCATGATCCCCTATACAACTCACATTACCCCACCTTATAGACAAGGAAACAGAAGATCAGAGAAAGTAAGCACATTTACAAAGTCATACACCTGGTAAAGAGAAAATCTGGGGTTAGAAACCATCTCTGGCTTCCCAGCTGCATCTCTCTACGTTTGCCGAAGCTGAAGGTGATTGGGGTGAGAGAGGGGTGGTGAGCTATCTGCCCAGTAAAAAGTATATAGGAAAGGATTCTGCCATTCTCGGTATCATCCACAGCATTAGGTGTAACCAAGAATTGAGTGAATATTCCAGGCAGTGCCTAGAAGGAAGCTGGGATGATTTGTTACATTCCAAAAAGACAAATAGCCCTGCAAGCAGACACCACAAAACCAAACAGCTGAAAGAAAATGCCATCATAGGAAATGTCCACGGGGCAGTGAAAAGTCTTTATAGACTGATCTCACTTCATTCCCTGGGAAATGCTGGAGATAATGGAGTTGTCTAGATCTTGATTCAGAGTGATGTGGATCAAAGTGTGGACATGGTCATTGAGTTCCTTGGAAATGAGCTGACTTAGACATTGAGAAAACTAATGGCCACCACTCCCTTAGAAAAACCAGGCCCATTTCCAAGAGCAGGAGGAGGCTTGGTTTTAGGAACTATTGAGAAGGGGGAAAAATCAGGAGCAAATATAATCTCCAGCCCCCAGTATCCCCCTGACCTGCTAAAATTGGCACCTAGTTGATTGTGTCTGTCCTGGCCTCATGAGCTTCTTGCTGCCTTGAAGTTTATTACCCCTTGAGAAGAATGCAAAATGCTTATTATTAACCTCCCTTCCTAGGGAGCCTCCCTACCTCAATCTCTACCCCTGCCACTGTTTTTCATCATCTCAACTCCTGCTTTGTTCTCCCAGGCTCTTCAGAATTTAAAAGGGGGGAGATGACAGCTAAAATCAAAGTTTGAATGCTGCATATGGTGAAAATATCATAAAAATATGCCAAATGAATCAGAAATGGAATTTCCATCCCTCCAAAGGAGAGAAGGCAGTTTTTGTTCTATTTAGATATACGTGACAGTAGAGTGTATTTTGACATATCATACATACATGGAGCATAACTTCCCATTCTTGTGGTTGTACGTGATGTGGAGTTACACTGGTCATATATTCATATATGAATATAGGAAAGTTATGTCCCATTCATTCCATGGTCTTTCCTATTCCCATACCCCTCCCTTTCCTTCATTCCCCATTGTCTAATCCAATGGACTTTTATTCTTCCCTCCCCCCATGCTTATTGTGTGCTAGTATCCACATATCAGAGAGAACATTTGGCCTTTGGTTTTTTGGGATTGGCTCATTTCACTTAGCATGAGAGTATCCAGTTGCATCCATTTACCAGCAAATGCCATAATTTCATTCTGAGAGAAGGCATTTAAAAAATGTTCTTAGAGTGTTCACAGTACACACTTAGCTACACACACCTTTGCTAACCTTCCTTCCTGCCCTTCTACCCATTATTTTCACACACATCATAGTTTTTTTGGCCAGGAAAACATCTCTGCACAAATTATCCATTCTGATGGCCCATAGTAGAAAGCAATGAGGAATATTATACGTTAATACATTGGTAAGTGTCTGAAATAGTGTCACAGATATCTAGCCAGGTTGCTCCTTGGTTCCCTGCTATGCTGAAGCCATTCTCAGCAGCCATCAGCTTGGTGAGCAAAATGGAAATCTACTCAGTCTGTTGCTGCTGCCTGAGTTTTCAGATCTGCTGGGAAAATGGGGAGGGGATTTCACCCAGTGAGCCCATTCATTCCAACCTGCTTTTCCTTCCTTGGCAACCATCCCCTTGCCCACTCTGCTTGGTAGCTCAGAGGAGAGAGCAGGGTAGGGTACAGGGACTGTAAGAACCACCAAGGCTCCTGCCACCTGCAGAGCAGTCCAAAATCAAAGCCAGGTTTTCTGACATTACCCCTGCTGAGCTTCTTTTTCTGCAGAACCACAATAATTGAGACTTGTTCTCCACTAGGAACAAAGCATCTAGTATAGATCCCTCGGCATCAGAAAGATCTAGGTTTCCTAACAATTTCCAGCACACCTAAAAACATTCAAAAACCTACAGAATAGAAGAATATGTCTGTGTGTATATACACTAAAAGAGTCTAGAATGATTTTGCCCATAGAAATCGTTTTTCCCAACTTCTAAAACAAAATGATGCTTCATACCAGGAGGGCTGTCAATTGTTAGTTGTTGTTTTAATGTCAGGCACCTGTGGAAAGACCATTAGGAGCCTGAATTCTTAGTGCAGTTCTGTTACCATATGGCCTTGTGCAAATCATTGAACATGTCTAGAGCTCAAGTTCCCCATCTTTATGAATGAGGGGTTGGCATCTTTGGTTCTTGTCCTGCTCTGCTTTTTTTTTTTTTTTTTTTTTTTTTTTTTTTTTTTTTTTTTTGTACCAGGTATTGAACTCAGGGGCACTCAACCATTGGGCCACATCCCCAGCCCTATTTTGTATTTTATTTAGAGGCAGGGTCTCACTGAGTTGCTTGGCACCTCACTGTTACTGAAGCTGGCTTTGAACTCTCAATCCTCCTGCCTCAGCCTCCTGAGCTGCTGGAATTACAGGTGTGTGCCACCACGCCCAGCTTGTCCTGCTCTGTTTGACTGCCTCTGCTTTCTACCAGTCACCAAAATCTCCCCAGAAAGACTGTTAAAACAATGGCAGTTTGGGCTGGGGGGTGGAAAAATAGGGATTGATCACAGGAGCAATGGAATAGAGAGCAAGTCACTGAACTCTTTAAGGGGGCCTCTGTCCCTTACTCTGTGAAATGGGAGCCTTCATAGAATAGTACTAAGGTTCCAGTGAAATGATAAAGTCCTTAGCATGTCACTGCTTAATCAATATTAGTTCCCATTCCTGTACTGGGAACAAAAGACCAAGAGGCCAGGAGTGGGGTCCAAGTTCAAATGAGGGAAAGTCTGGAGCTCTCCAAGGATATTTATTCTTTCGTTCATTTTTAATTTCTCCTGTATTCTTAGTCAGTGAAATATAAACAAAGATGAGGCTGCTAGAGGTCACTCTTCGGGCATCATACATTCTGGAAACGGAAAAAAAAGCTGCCCATAAGTGAGAAGACTATGACCTCTCTGACAGGTCCAGTATCATCAGTCTCTGCTGTCTGTTGACTAAGGCATCATTTAGTGTAATGACTTGGAGGTACTAACTCTCAAAGTTAGGGGGCTGCAATACTATACAGTCTCCTTAGGAATAGTTTAAAATTTACTTGTTTATCTTTGGGTCATCTGCTAACATGTTCTAAACCATGCACTTCCTCCAGAATGTAAGTATGGAATTGTGTCACAGCTCTGCTACTATTTTAAGAAAATTCCTTTAGGAATATAATAGAGTCATTAGATTCCACTGATGGAAGGGACCTTGGAAATTATGGAGTTCTGCATTTTTTCAAACTGCAGGGCATGACCCATTAGTGGACTGTGAAATCCATTCAGCAGATCAAGATTAGCATTTAAAAAAAACAATGAAATAGAATAAAGTAGAACAGAAAATATTCCAGTGCATTGTATTGTTTTGTAAAGCTATTGTTTATTGTTTCTGGTGTATGTGTGTGTGTGTGTGTGTGTGTGTGTGTGTGTGTGTAGTTGGTTGTGATGTAAAAATGCATTTCTTACTCTGGGTAGCAGTCAACACACTGTGAAAGCCACTGTTTAGGCAGCCCCTCTCATATTTTTATGAGGAAACCCACGTCCAAAGATTTGACCCAAAATCACATAGCTGAGTTTTGCCAGAGGCAGAACTCAAAGCCCAGGTCTCCTGACCCCGGGTCCATGGATTTCCCAGGGCTGGCTTCTGTGCCCTAAATGTCTCTCAGTCATTATTTGCTGCCTATCACTTTTAACAGGTTGTCATTTGACAAAACAAACAAAACAAACAAAACAAAACAAAACAAAAAAACTTCATCCAGACTCTGTGAAACCAGCCATTTCATTTCAGGATTCCAGAAGCTCTTCCGTCCAGGGAGCAAATCTTGAGATGAACCAGCCACAGAAACCAAAATTTGCCTTGTGTTCTCTTACAGAAACTGGGTGCCCCAAAGACCACCCCTGCCAAGAGCTACTCCGAGGGTACTCTATCTACATTTACCAGAACCAAGTATAGCTACATTGAGGAGAACAGTATACATGTTATCATGGGAAGATGATACCGATGAAAAGCCTTTGTTACAGTAATGGAAAAATAGACACTCTCTTTTTTTTTCTTTCTAGTTAAAGACATAAACATGGGTAACATGTAGCTACTTCATATATGAAATATCTGAATTCCTTTCCTTTTCTATATGCTATCCCTCTGCATTCTGAGGTTTCCAGAACAAACAACCCAGAAGAGGATTGGCTCAGGGAAGAAGAAGGGTGTAATTTGGTTACTTTGGTTCCCTTGTGTACCTACAATGCTCCTAACGCTTGCCATCTAGCCATCCTCTAAGACTATCTTCCAAGAAAACCTTCCCATTTCCACCTCACCTCCAAGCTTCCCTCTGAGTTGCTGGGACACTGTTTTCCACATTTTCTTTGCACTCCTGGCTGACTTCCTTAGATGGTTGTGTACACATACCTCATCTCTGTAACCACGCCCACACACTCCCGGTCAAGAGAAGTCACATCTTATATTTATTTACAATCCTGGCAATGCCAGGCACTGACCTATGTAATTGCTTAAAAGAATTGTGTTTGATTGCTTGTGTTGCTTGTTAAAGATTCCCTGTAGAGTTTGGCAGGGAGATGAAATTGGCACGAATAGCTCAAGTGAAGTTTTGTACCACTATGGGTTTAATTTATCTACAGAATAACAATAGATGAAATTTAGATCTGATATAAAGGAGGAATTCTCAACCACAGGAGTCTAGAGAGGGGATAGACTATTATCAAAAGAGGTTAGGGGAAAGGCCAATGCTCTCTCTGATATGCGGATGCTGACTCACAATAGGCGGGGGTTGGGGGGAGGAGTGTAGGTTCACCAGATTGTACAGGGGAGAATGAAGGGAAGGGAGGGCGGATGGGAATAGGAAAAACAATAGAATGAATGGGACATAACTCTCCTCTATTCACATATGAGTACACGACCAGTGCAACTAACTCCCCATCATGTACAACCACAAGAATGGGAAGTTATACTATATGTATGATATGTCAAAATACACTCTTCTGTCATGTATAACTAAAAAAAAAACAAATACAAAATTTTTAAAAAAGAGGTTAGGGAAGAGTGGTAGAGAGGGGAGCCTGGCAGCAAACAGAAGAAAGCAAAAACAGAAGGGCTGGGAAAGCAAGTGAGGAGGGCACAGTCTTGCATGGAGAGTGCACATTATATGGCCTAAATGTGTTTTAGAAGACCCTCTAAGCTACAGACAGCACTGACTTAGGAAAGAACTAACTGTGTTTGTTTGTTTAGCACAGGGAATTGAACTCAGGGGCTTTTAATCACTGAGCCACATCCCCAGGACTCCCCACCTTTTGTTTTGAGACAGGGCCTCACTAAGTTGCCGAGGTTGGCCTCAAACTTGCAATTCTCCTGCCTCAGCCTCCTGAGTCACTGGGACTATAGGCATGTGCCACCTTGCCTGGCTCTAACTTGGTTTTTAAGCAAGAAAACTTATTAGATAAAGTTGACATGTCTAACAGCCCAAGAAGTCTGGACATTCATTTATGTTCACACGCTTGGATTGAGCAGCTACTTTTTCGAAGCTTTGGGGTAGGAATCAAGGGACACATAGATGTCCAAGGAAGAGTCCCTGTCATTAAGTGCTTATGGTCTAGGATTTATTCATTCACTCATTCCTTTGTTCTTTTTCCTTTCTTTCAAACATTTATTATGTCTACTATATATTAAGTAAAAGGACTACAAAAATTAAAATTCTCTATTACACACCCACACACATTCACTTAATAAAATATAATTTTGAAGACTTCTTCTCCTATTCCCAATAAAACAGTAGAATTCTGTGGAAAGTTTTTAAAAAACCCTAAAATAGGAGAAAAACCATTGATAATCCTGTCACCTAATACCACTATGAGCTCACCAGCATGATTCCAAGCAGTTAGTTTTCTTGTACATTTTTATACAGTCAACATATAACATATATGCCTTCATGAATACCTCTTTTTAAAAGTAAAAGAATTTCCCTTGTGAATAAAACTTTTCATATTATATGAAATTTCATACATTTCATATAATTTCTCAGAAACAATACTTATTAACAGCTGCATAATATTCCACCATACAGCTCTATTGTTGTTTAGTCATTCTCCTAGCATTGGACATTAGATTAGTTCCAATTTATAAAACACACTGCAATGAACATCTCTTTTTTTAAAAAAATATTTATTTATTTGCTTTAGTTGTACACAATTGTTTACGTGGTGCTGAGGATCGAACCCGGGCCACGCACGTGGTAGGCGAGTGCTCTACTGCTGAGCTACAACCCCAGCCCCTGAACATCTCTTTTTAAAAATCTTTACCTAGCTCACAGTTTCCACTGACTAAATGTTCCATGAACTGAACTGGAAATTTTGCTGTCCTTAGTATGAAGATGGCTCTCCTTTCACTGCCAATTTGCTATTGCAAATTGGCTATCAGGGCACTGCTTACCCCAGGGCCCAGCTCCCTATTCAAAGGGATGGGAAGCAGACTGGAGACTGGAGAGTGGAGATATATATATCTGTTTTTAAAAGGATATAACTTGGATATATATATATATATATATATATATTATACACACACACACATATGTATATATGTATATATACATATGTATATACATACATATGCATATATATATATATATATATATATATCCAAGTTATATCCTTTTAAAAACACCCAACACTAAGGTGACAATTGATAAGCAAATAGATAGAAATCATATAGTCTAAGCTATCATACCCACAGATCATATGCAATAGGTAAAGGATTCATATTTGTTCTTGTCAAGATGTACCATTCCTGCCGGGCGCGGTGGCGCACGCCTGTAATCCCAGCACTCTGGGAGGCTGAGGCAGGAGGATCGCGAGTTCAAAGCCAGCCTCAGCAATGGTGAGGCACTTAGCAACTCAGTGAGACCCTGTCTCTAAATAAAATACAAAAAAGGGCTGGGGATGTGGCCCAGTGGTCGAGTGCCCCTGAGTTCAATCCCTGGTACCAAAAAAAGAAAAAAATGTACCATTCCTGGCTCAACAGTGCTGGTGGAAAAATTTGTTCTGAACAAGGAACCATCATTGTATGAGAGGCTACATGGATGCAAAACATGTTGTCAGGAAACTTAGAAGGCTACCCTCAAAGACAGACCTAACTATTAACATAATGGTTTAAAGCATTGCTTCTCAAACTCCAACATGCCTAAGAATTGCCTAGAGATCTTGATTAAGGAAAAAAAAAAGATTTTAACCCAGCATCAGAGATTCTGATGCATTAGATTTGGGATGGAGTTCAGGAATTTGCATTTCTAATGAGGCCCCAGGAGATGCTGATGTTGTCAGTTGGTGGACCACTGAGACTAAGGCAACGAGGTAGATATTAGATTGAACCATGTTAAATTGGTGATATTTGACCATTTGGGCCTACAAAAATTCTCTCAATAGTTCCATCCCATAGTTAGATCAACCCAAAGGTTACCTTTAGCAGAGGTTACCTTTAGATGGAGGTTGCTGAAACCAGCAACTGGGACTGAAAATATTCAGCCTACCAACAAGTCATCAACTTTTTGTTCCAATTTTCCAGGATTCCATGCCTGAGATTCAACCTCAGTAGGAGAAATGGAGGCTTGGCCTAGTCCATGCTTCATGAGCTCACATTCCCTGAAGAGATGCTGGCAGTACTACCAGTCTACAAACAAGTTAGAGCATAGAAAAGATAATACTGATCAGAAATAAGGAATTTGATCTTTTAGGAGAGACAAGTGAATAGTGAAGAAAGACTTTCAAGATTCCAAGAATGCTTTAAAAATGAAACCCCTTTGAGAATGTCAAAGATGTTTCCATTATTTGCAAAGACCCATAGGAAATTAATTGCAGGGAAGACCATGAGTGTCAGTCAGCTTTTGTCACTCTTGGCCCCTTGAAAGCAGGCTCTCCTTGGGGGGATACAGAAAGGAAAGAAGTCACTGTACCCACAAAGATTAGTATATTTTAAAGTCCCTCCATCCACTCCTGCTCAAACTAAGATGTAATGTCATAATGTGACCTATGACATTACAGGGAAGAAAGTGGAGCTGCCATGGGAGAGGCAGGTCAGAATAAGCATGGGAAGATTCCCCTTTCTATTTAGGAAACAGTGCATGCAACCACTGGATATACGAGGAAGAGGGTCCTATTTCCCAATATGGTGCATGGAGCCTCTTTGGTCCTTAAGGACAGATGCATTTAGCTTGGTTTGATTGTGAAGCATTAAGGTAATTAGCATGTGACATCCAATTACATATGCTAATAAATCTCCCAGGTAGAGGTTAGTCTCTTAAAATTTACTTACAGATCATCAGCAATGATGGAAGAACTTTTAATACTTTTAATAGGTCCCACATACCACCTCCACTACACTTACTTTAGAACTCTTACTTGCTAATTAGTATCTTCATAGGCAGAAAATAAGTAATGCCCTTTGTTGGGCCAACAAAGAAGCTATTGTACATGAGCCTGCAAGCCAAAAGGCACTCTTCTCCAAGGACCTTTCCACCCCAAAGCCTAAATATTTGTAATGAGTTCTTTGCTCACCATAAAGACATGGCTAGATGAGTGACGATTATTTAACCCAGGATGTATTCAATCTGGTGTCAGAAAACATGGGTTCCCTTGTGACTCAATTAGCCTGGGTCTAGCTGAGTTTGCAGAGATACCGAGGGAGTTGTCCCAGATTCATCTTGCACAATTGCTGCCCTAGTCTTGGAATCAGACCTTTCTTTAAGAAGCCCTGGCTGCTCTTAGATGGAGCAGGCTTTAGATACCACAGTCTGCATACCAGGGGATTCATTGTTGCTAGGTTGTCATTGATTCTAGGCTTCTTCAGTAGACTCAACTAGAAAGCAGGTAAGCTTCAGAAGGTGAAAAAAAATCATGAGTTGAAATTGCGACTTCCAATTTGAGTCTAAGATTACAGGTTTTAATTTAACTTCCTTGATTTCATAATTGATCTCTTTTTTCTTATGCTGAAAAATCTTGAATCCTAATGACAGTGACATGATTACTTATTTGAATAGTTGCAAAATGACTGCAATAAGACAAATGAGTTCAGTGTTAGATTTTTTTCCCTTTGTCTTTGGGGCATCTTCTACTCAAAAATGTACAGTAAAGGGTCCTTTGTTTGAAAGTCGCATGAAATGACTGAAGGTGCTGAATGTGCTAATGCTTAGGTCTTGTATATTCCTTGGGTACATAAAATGAGAAAACTATGAGACACGCCCAGCCACCATTCAGGCGGCCCTAATTCATGAATAACTAAAATCCATTGAAAGTTCCTGCATTTTTAATTTACAATTCATCTGAGAAAAATCTACAAGCCTTCTTGCCCTTCACACTCATCTGCCCCACGTGCTGTCATATTTAGAGAACTAAGAGCTCCTCCCCTTCCTTCCCCATCTCCATCTCTGGTGAACTCTGCCACTGGCCCTCAGAGGAGCCGGGCTGGCTCTGTTGAGTAACAGCACAGAGAAGCCCATGCAGTGATGAGGACAGCCTTTGATCTCCAGAAAACTTGAAAACTCAAGCCTGGAGGTCTTGGCATTTATCCCAGAGATCAAACACTTATGTTGGCACCTGCAGAGAAAGGGAAATGAGCTAGCCATTTTTGAATCCAGAGCCTATGATGAAAACTCCACGAGCAATGGCAGAAGCTGCCAAAGGCCATGGGCCCATCTGAAGCTGTGAGGAGCCTCCATGAGGATTTCTCTATCAAGGATTTGGTGAGTGGACCACACAGAGGGATCAGACAACTTCACCCATGAGTGACTGTGAATGAGCCCAAATACCAAGAAACTAGGTTGAATCATATGAAACTGACATTTTTGTAGGTAAAAATAATTGGATATCAGCAATTCCATATGGTTCAACTTTATAGCTTTTAAGTAAGCAAATGAGAATTCAAAAATTCAATAATTTTCTTTTTTAAAAATACTTATTTTTTTTTAGTTGTAGGTGAACACAATACCTTTATTCCATTCATTTATTTTTATGTGGTGCTGAGGATTGAACCCAGGGCCCCACACATGCTAGGCAAGCATTCTATGGCTGAGTCACAATCCCAGCGGGCCCCCCACCAATTCAATAATCTTTCAACACAGATAAATAAAGCCTACTTCCCCTCCCAAGTTGAAGGTATTTCTGTTGCATTTCTCTTCTCGGGTTGATTTGCTAAGGAAGAAGGCCAAGGTGGGGAGAGAAGACAGAACAGTTAAGGCAAGCAACTGATTCTAGAGGGTCCTGTTAGAGAACAAAGGTCTTGGGCCCCAGTGTTGGCTAGCAAGGTACAGAGGCTCACCAGCAGAGTTCAACCCCAGTCCTTCTGTGTTAGTCAGCTTTGCATTGCTGTGACCAAAATTCCTGACAAGAACAACTTAGAAGAAGAAAAGTTGATTCTGGCTCACAGTTTCAGAGGTTTAGTCCGTGGTCAACTGAGTTCATTGCTTTGGGCCAAGGTGAGGCAGAACATCATGGGGGAAGGGAACAGCAGAGGAGTGCTGCTCACCTCATGGTACCCAGGAAGCAAAGAAAGAAAGAGGAAGGGGACCACAAAGAAGATGAACCCTTTCAGGGCATGTCCCTAGTGACCCATCTCCTCTAGCCTTGCCCCTCTGCCTACAGTTTACCATGCAGTCCATTCAAAGTAGGATGGACTGATTCGGTTATAGCTGTCACAATTCAATCATTTTACCTCCAAACATTCCTGCAGTTAGCTCAGGAGCTTTTGGGGAACAATTCATTTCCAAACTACAATACCTTCCAAGTGTACTAGAGGCCCTATCTAACTGCACTTGGGTCTAGGAAAGCAAATGTGTCATCTATTCTTATATTCCAAGGACTGTGCAGAGGTACTTTCAGGAGAAAGGGACACCATCAGTATCCTCAAGGAGTTTATAACCTGGTAGCTAGATTAGAAAAATTAGATGATTATACAAGATAGGATGAAGTGTGCACCTTGAGGGAAGCACTGAGTTCCACCCTGGTTCAAGAGAAATGCTCTCTGGTTCTGGAAGAGTTAATACGGAATTTGGGAGACATTGGTGGGCAGATAGGATTGACAGGGAGGGAGGCAAATTGCTTGCCTTAACTGTTCTCTCTTCTCTCCCTACCTTGGCCTTCCTCCATAGCAAATCAACTCGAGAAGAGAAATGCAACAGAAATACCTTCAACTTGGGAGGGGAAGTAGGCTTTTATTTATCTGTGTTGAAAGATTATTGAATATCAACACATGCTAAAGCATAAGGTTGAATGATATGAAATTTCCCTTCTGAAGTGAAAAAATATTTGAAAGTTGGCAATTTCTTAGGATCCAACCTAATATGAAGGTCACAGTCTCCCAGTGAGGGTCCAAAGAGTAAGTTCATTGTGGCTGGACCAGCAGTTGTATGAAACAGAGTAGTAGATTAGGGAGCTGCCTAAGAGGAAGACAAACACCACTTAAGCACGTGGATGAACCACACATTGGGTTAGAATCCCAATAGAAGTCATCTTATTTGGTTCCCACAATAAAACCTGGATGCATATTTTATTATCTCCAACTTCCTGAACAGGCACTGAGAAATTCAGAAACTTGCCTCAAAGACCCAAATATTATAAATGCTAGAGCCAGGACTTGAAGTAAGTATATGTGGTTCCAAAGTCCAAGTTCTTTCTACCCCACACCTCCTGGCCTATGAAGGAGCCAATATTTGTATGGGGAAACTGTTAATACCAGAAAGGAATACGGAAGTCATTCAATGGAGGGGCTTTGTACCCAGGTTCAAGTCTAACCTGCCACATGAAGAGGAATACCCCACCCAAAGTGGAGCTTCAGATAAGCTATTTGGGGCTAGAAATGGGCTTTCCTGTGCACCTTTTACATCCTGCCATTGAGCAATGGTCTAGAGCACTGGCCTATGTGCTATACATGTGCAAATATGTGAGTCAAATGGATGTGACTCAATGCCATAAATGGTTCACTCTATACATCTTTGTGGACTTCTTCAGGGGATCCTCTTTTTAATATACATCTTTTCTTTTCCTGATCTCCCCTCAACTCAGATGGCAACAGTGCAATCAGAAGCTTGCCCCTTTTAGGCCAGTGCTTTGAGAAGCTTACCTGCTCATTAAAGTCGACTTCTGCTTTTACTGCTCTATCATTTCAATGGATGCTCTTCTGTCCCTTTAAGTCATTTATACTTGTCATCTTTTAATTTGCTTAGAGATATGTTTTCCAGATTGTTATCCCATCACAGCCACTCCCCAAATTATGGCCATTTCTGAACTGGGGGAACCTGGGTTACCATGGCAGCACCCCTCAAACCCTGTTGTAGTTGCTTCTTTCCCTGTCAGACCACATGCTTTTCTGAGACAAGGAGTATTTCTTTCATACCTCAGCACTAAGCACAGTGTCAGGCACATAGTAGGTGCTCAACAAATGCTTGCTGAATGAATGAGTAAGGTTATTTAATGTTGGTAAATACAGATGTATGCTATAAAAATAATCTGCCAAAGTTTTCATTCTTCAGAAAACACCCTTAAAACCACCCCCCCTCGATTTACAGTTGGCATTAACAAAAGCTTTTCCTGGAAAACCAGATGCACAGGCTGAATTTCTGGTTGCTTCAGGGCATCCACAGAAATGAGGGCTGTGCAGAAGGGTGTACTAAATGGGGCTCTGTTTTTCTGCTGCAGCTCTGCTAAGTGCTGTCTTTTGCCCCTCCTTTTTTTTTTTCTTCCCAAACGCTACCTCCAAATTATCTCTAGGACTCCACAGGCAAAGGAACTCTTTGTCCTAGCACATACTTTCCTAAATCATCCCTTTAGACTAGCCATGCTGCAAGTGCCCAGTGAGCCAAAATGCTGAGCTCAGCAATGCCTGGGGACTTAAGGGGGTTCCTGCAGCCTGGCCCAGGCTGAGATGCCTGCCCAGGTCCTCAGAACAAGTCTCCCAACCCACCCTAGCTCCTGCCTTATGACAGGAGAGTCTTTGCAGATTGGGAAATGTAATGTGTCCAAAAGGAGCAGTCTAGTCTTGGGCCATTAGAGGACCCCTGCTAAGGATGACAAGGAAAGACATGTGGAAGGAACAGAGAGGGGACAGACAGGGCCCTCTAGCTTTGGGCACTGACTTTCTTTGCAGAGCTTCACTGGCTCCCAGACATTAAGGCCAGACCCACTTGGTCAAGGAGCAAGATCAGAAAAGAGCAAGAAGTTATTTTTGTCAGTATTTTTCTTTTATAGCCTCAGACCCACGCAGCAATGGGAAGAGAGGTTAAAACGCAGATGCCACCAACCTGCAAACCCAGTGGAATGAATCAACAACATTAACCCAGAGGTCTGTTTTGAGCCCAATTAGTGTTCCAAGTCACCCACCTGTAGGGTCACACCATTTGTTTTAACAACAGATCAACCCCAGCAATAGGTATGTTTGATAGAATTTCACATTGCAAAAACAGCTGGCTCATCTGGTCATTCCAGTAACAAATAAGAACCATTAATTATTTCATTACACTCACACAACCCATAACTGGCTGTTTCCCAGAGTTGCCAGTGAATTAAATTAAAGGTGTCAATTTGGTCCTGGGTAGACAAAGACAAACTCCTTTTAGTGGGCTGTCACGGGGCCTCTTCTGTCAGTTCTGCAGGGAACTAAATATCAGGAGAAGGATGTTTACATGAAGAGGCAAAAGTACTGGAGAGAGGGGACTGTCACCTAAACATGGCTTGGGAATCTTGTCTTATTTAAGAATAACTGTGGGCCAAAGTTTTTTTTCTTAAACTTTCTTTTAAAAGCTGTCAAACCACTGTGTTTGATGAGTACAATGTTCATTTGCCTCTTATCCACTCAGGGAAAAAGGTCTGTTCTTGTCAGAACAAAATCCAGCTATAATGAGTGGCATATGGTGGTGCCCAGATTCCCACCCCTCTCACCATCAGCTTACCATTGTGCCCTCCTTGGTCTTTATTACATCATGGCTATGGGCTGAAGTCCATTCCAGAAATGCCAGTGTCCTTTGTGGTAGGGTTTTATGCAAACACACAGAGGACAGGATCCACTGGGGTGGTCCAAATAAGCTGCCTTTTCAGGGACAATGAACTTCAGATGTTTCCTCCTCTTGGAGGGAATTCAAGCCAGCAGCCTGGTGTAGACAGCTCAAGGCCTGAATCGATAGGGCCTTTTTAGTATCAAGTAAGGATCTGGGGCTTGGGGTGAGTTGTGTTTACTGTGATAGGCCCAAAAAAACTCATCTCAAAAATGAATAACATTTCTGTTGAATATTTGATTTTTAGTGAGAAAAAAAAATGAAGAGATTGTTAGGTCCTTTTCTTGTCCCCAGCTTCCCTGGACTGTAGTTTCTCCATCACATTTACTACTTCCCTTCTCTGTCCCTTCCTCATTTTCTTCCCCTTGTCATCCTTGGCAGGGATCCTCTAATGGCCCAAGACTAGACTGCTCCTTCTGGACATTCAAAGCCAGCCTCAGCAATGGTGAGGCACTTAGCAACTCAGTGAGACCCTGTCTCTAATAAAATACAAAAAAGGGCTGGGAATGTGGCCCAGTGGTCAAGTGCCCCTGAGTTCAGTCCCCAGTACAAAAAAAAAAAAAAAAAAAAAAAAAAAAAAAAAAAAAAAAAAAAGAATGAAATCCTTTACCTTGGGCCCCAAAGAATGGAGTTGGCAGGGCTGGGGTTGTGGCTCAGTGGTAGAGGACTTGCCTAGCACGTGTGTGGCCCAGGTTCGATCGTCAGCACCACATAAATAAACACATTGTGTACAACTAAAGCAAATAAATAAATATTAAAAAAAAAAGAATGGAGTTGGCTGTCTATGGACTGAGACCTCTGAAACCATGAGCCCCAAATAAACTTTTCTGCCTTAAAAAAAAATGAAGCCGGGCACGGTGGCGCACGCCTGTAATCCCAGCACTTTGGGAGGCTGAGACAGGAGGATCGAGAGTTCAAAGCCAACCTTAGCAATGGCGAGGCACTTAGCAACTCAGTGAGACCCTGTCTCTAAATAAAATAAGGGCTGGTGATGTGGCCCAGTGGTCGAGTGCCCTGAGTTCAATCCCCGGTACTCAAAAAAAAAAAAAAAAAAAAAAAAAAAAGAAAGAAAAAAAGAAAAGAAAAAAGAAGAAAGAAATCCTTGAGTACTCAGAAAATCAGACCAAGATACTGAAATGACTTATTGTTGTCTGGTCCTCACTCTTCAATGACTCATGTTGGAACACCATCCCTGAATCCTCACTGTGTGATGCTTATCTTTGTTCCTGCCACTTATTATTTTTTAATTTTTAGTTGTAGATGGACAGCATGCATTTATGCTATTTGATGTGATGCTAAGGATTGAACCCAGTACCTCACACATGCCAGGCAACTGCTCTGCCACTGAACTACAGCCCCAGCCCCTGAAACTTATTTTTGTCCTCTTCTTCCACACTTCCATATGCGAAGGATAATAAGTGCCAAGGATAATATTGATGTCAATGACAAGTCCCCATCTTTCTCTGAATATTCATTCATTCAACAAATAATTATTGAGCATCCACTATCCTGGTCTGAGGCACTGAAGGACATTTGAGGTCTCTGTCCTCCTGGGGCTTGCTGTCTAATAAGAGAAGTATATGACAAACATACAGATATTATGTCAAGTGGCTGAAGTTCTGTGTGGAAGTAAGAAAGAGGAGTAAGGAGATCAAGAATGATATGGTTGTTATTTTAGAGACAGTGGTTTAGCAGATTCTTAGCCTTGCCAACCTTCCACAGCATTCACTTCAACACTCCAAAGCTGCTTCCTGTGACTTTTGGAGACCTTCTGCCTGAGGGTGACTTTTTTCTCCAGCAACAGGAGAATGCTTGGTCCACAAGCAGGGCAAGCCAAGAGTGTTAGATATCTGTTGCCCATGGTGTTAACTCTGAAGGATGCTCTATCCCATCCTCCAGAGTTTCCCAGCAGGCTTGAGCTCCAGCTGCCCACATGGTTACTGTAGCTTGGATCCTTTCTCCCTCCATCTTGCTTCCCCACTCTCCTATTTGGGTTCCTTGCATTCATTGCTCAAAGAAACTACCTATACTCCATTCCTTGCCTCAGCATCTACTTCTGGGGGAGACCCAACCTAAGAGTGAGAGTGGGAAGGCTTCTCTGTGAAGGTGACATTCAAGCAGACACCTGAGTGAGTGAAGTGATGAGCTGTGTGAAAATGTAGGACAAAATAATTCCAAGATGAGAGAATCACAAGTGCAGAGAGCCCCTAGGTAGGATTGTGCTTGAGAGTTTGAGAAGCAGCAAAGCGAGGCTGCAAGAAGAGAGTGAGAGAGAGAACTGGCACTAGAGAAAGTCTTGCTTTCCTCATTTCATGGCCATCGTATGTCCTTTAATCCTTTTTTTTTTTTTCACTACTTCCTCCAGTCGGTTCATCTCTCATTTCTCACGTGGCTCATTTTTCTGAGAATGCTGACATTTGATTTATAGCCTTGGTTTCACTCTAACTGTACCTTGCAAAAGAAAAGAAGAAGGTAGGAAATCCTAAAAGAAACCACTGATCGGTGCAGGGGAGCTGGGAGACTGTCCAGGGCCCTGCTTAGGGAGGCAGCTTCTAGGGGAAGAGCAGCAGGCTATTTGTATTGCCATCCCCAAAAACTGAAAAAAAAAAAAAAAAAAAGATGGGAGACTTATCTCCTGCTCCAAGGCTATCTTCATCTCTTTAACACCTTCTGAGAACCCACTATGTTCCCAGCTTCATCCCATTTGCTTGGCCTTCATCATCTCTGATCCTTACACCACTCTGAAAACCAAACTCTAACTACAGCCCAGCTGAGATGCTTCCCTTCACACCTTTGCCTACACATGAGACACCCCAGCCACATTTTCTGAGCCCTTGCTGCACATCCAGGGCCCTGCTGAGGCAGCTACTTTGATCCTGAACAGGAGACTCCAGATCACAAAGGATGGGGAGTTCTCTTTAGGCAGCTGGTGTGAGCTTAGCACAGTTGCCTCCCGGAGCTGGACTGCTTTGCTGACTCCTGGGAGGTTCATCATCAAAACTCCCTGCCCTGACCCACATTGTGCCTCGCTCCACTGTGCTTCTGGCTAGAGCTACTGGGTAACCAATGGTGGAGTCTATTAGTGCTTCATTTTGCTTACAGTTTCTTCTGGAGGAATAGGCTACTAAAAATTAACTATGAATGAGCCCCAGTGTGATAAATATTGAGGCCTGAGAGGCAGGCTAGAGAAACCAAGGAGCTCTATTGGCAGAAGAGGTGTGAAATTTGGGTGGGTAGTCCCCAGTAAGTCCCCTAATGTCTCCAGGACTTAGGTTTCTCCCAGACTCAGAGCAAGAACAAATTGTTTGGGGGGTTACCTTTTACTCCTTTCTAATTGTCCTCCTTAGTGTTTACCAAACTTTCCAGCTCCTTCTGCAGTTCACTTGGGCCAAATGACTGTGTGTTGGCTAACAGAATGTAGGTAGAAGTGATATGCACCACTTCTAGGCTTGGTCTGTACAAAACTTCCCTAGAGCCTTGGTTCTTTTTCCTCCTATGTGTAGGGCCTACATGTTCTAGATTTACACGAGGTTTTGTGTAGGAAAGAAGTAGGACTTTCATTGTGTGAAAGCATTGAGATTTGTTTATCTGTTACCACAGCCTATCCTATCCCAACCCATCCTATCCTGTCCTAATAGTTTTTTTTTTAATCTGCTTGTTTATTCACTCATTTGCTTACTCACACTTTCAGATTTCATTCTTTCACTATTAACTAAGCATCTACTACATTCAGGGCCCTGATATTTAGCATAAATAAACCTTTGACTTGTGCCATGGAGGAACTTGATATCTAGTTGAGGAGATGGACATGTGAGCAGAGAAAATAATAACAGGTAAGTGGTAAGTGTGTACCAGGTGCATAACACCATGTTATGTGCAAAGAAATAAATACTTAGAGAGGTCTTTTCCTTTAGAAAATGTCAAGTTCTCTACACTCTGTCCTAGCTCCGTTCTTTATCAAACTCCTTTCTTTTCTTTTTAAAATAATATTATTGAATTTTTAAATCTTTATTTTATTCATTTATTTTTATGTGGCACTGAGGATCGAACTCAGTGCCTCACACATGCTAGGCAAGTGCTCTGCCACTGAGCTACAACCCCAGCCCCTCGAGCTCCTTTCTTTAGGTGGTACTTACCACTGCATACTGCACAGTTTTACAAGAATCGCATTACATCTACTCTCCTTTCCATCAGCCCATCATTCCAAACCATTTCATTCAGCATCAGCTGTGCAGGTCATGCTCCAATTTAAAAATCATACAGGGGTTTGTCATTTCCTACATAAGATCTGAACTCCTCAATGTGGCATTGATTTGACTCCAAGTCCTATTTCTATCACCATTTTCCACTTCTCCTTTACCCAAAGCTTCCCCCTCATTAAGACTGGCATAATCCATGTCCATCAACCAACATCACTGGAGAGCCCACTCCCATGTCTTCTCACACTACTCTTCCACCAGGACTCCCCTCTTTGTCTACTTAAGTCTCTTCTCTTCAAAGTCTTACCTCAAGTGATATCTTTGTTTTTTTTTTCCTGCCTATTCCAGGCTGCAGTATATACAAAAACTTAGATGAAATGGAGAAGTCCTTGCAATAAACTTAGCAGGGACATAGGGGAAATAGAATATATATATATATTTTACACATATATTCTCTCTCTATAATCTATCTATCTATCTATCTATCTATCTATCTATCTATATATCTCATACATACTCAACAGAAATTGAATTTTTTTTGTGGGGGGTGCCAGGGCTTAAATTCAGGGGCACTTGACCACTGAGCCACATGCCCAGCCCTATTTTGTATTTTATTTAGAGACAGGTTCTGACTTGCTTAGCACCTCACTGTTGCTGAGGCTGGCTTTGAACTCATCATCCTCCTGCCTCAGCGTCCTGAGCCACTGGGATTAGAAATTGAATTCTTAATCAAAACTCTTTCCACAAAGAAAATTCCAGGTCCAGATGGCTTCATCACTGGTGAACCTTTTCAAGTATTTAACGAAGAAATAACACCAATTTGTAGAAATTCTTTTAGAAAATAGAGGAGAAAGGAATACTGCTCAACTCATTGTATGAAGCCTGTCAAAACCTGATGAGGGGTATCTATGAAAAGTCCATGGCTAATATCATACTTAATGGTGAAACACTGAATGCTTTCTATTAAGATTGTGAAGGATTCAAAACATCTACTCTCACCAGTGTAAGAAGGCATGAAGATAGGAAAGAAAGAATATTGTTATTATTTAGAAAACATGATTGTGGAACCCTATAGAATCTATAAAACACTGCTAGAACTAAAAAGTGAATTTAGAGGATATAAGGTCAATATACAAAAAATATGTAATAAAAATTAGAGAATGAGATGAAAAGGAATACAATTTATAATAGCATCAAAAATATTAAAGACATAGGGACAAATCTAATGGAAGATACATTCATCCTCTATATTACAGCTGCAAAAAAATTGCTAGAAGAAATTAAGAAAGACCTATATGATTGAAAACTATACCATATTCAGGGATTATAAGGCACAACATTTTTAAATATGTACATTTCCCCCATATCATCTATAGATTCAAAACAGTGCCAATCAAAATCCCAGCATGCTTTTCTGAAGACATTGAGATGCTCACTCCAAAATGTATATGAAAATGCATAAGTTCTTGAATAGCAGAAATGATCTTGAAAGAGAAGAACAAATTTGGAGGATTTATGCTACCTGATTTCAAGAGTTACTACAAAGCTACAAAAGTCAAGACAGTGTGGTTTTGGCAAGAGTAGACATACAAATTAACATAGTAGCATGGAGAGTCCAGAAATAGACCTACACATACATAGTTGAATTAAATTTTTGAAAAATGCATTAAGTCAATTCAGTGAGAGAAAGTTATTTTTAAACAAATTATTCTGGAACAACTCATTATACATATGGGGAAAATGAGCTTCAACCCTCCTTCATGCCATATACAAGAATTAGAGGAGGACCATAGACCTAAACATAAAAGCTAGTACCATGAAACTTCTAGAAGAAAATGCATGAGACAAATCTCATTAACTTGAAGAAAACTGATTTTTCTGACAGGGCTCAAAAGGGACTAACCATAAAAGAAAATACTGATCAGTTAGACTTTGTCAAAATTAAATCAAGAGAATATCATTAAAAATATGTCAGGCACAGAATGGGAGTAAAATATTTGCAATTCATATATCTAACAAAGAACTTCTATTCTGCATATATAAAAAGCTACTACAACCCAACAATATTAAAACAAAGACATAAATAACCCAATTAAAATAAGGAAAGGCTTAATTAGACACTTCACAAGACAAGATATATGAATGTTTAGTAAACACATGAAAAGGTATTCAATAATATTTGTCATCAAAGACATGGCAATTAAAACCAGAAGGAAATATCATTTCATATCTACTAGAATGGCTTCTTACATACCAAGTGTTAATGAAGATGCAGAGCAACTAGAATTCTGATAAATTGCTGGTGGGAGTATAAAGTGGCACAACTATGTTTTTAAAATCTCTGCCAGTTTCTTATAAAACTAAACAAACACTTAACCTATGACTAGGCAATTTCACTCTTAGATATTTATGCAAGAAGAATAAAAATGTAAATCCACAAAAACACTTACATGAGAATATTCTTAGCAATTTTATTCATAACAGCCCCAAACAAGAAACAGCCCAACTAAATGGATAAAAAACTGCAGTATACTCTTACAATGGATTACTGCACAGCAATAAAACGGAATGAACTACCGATACATACGAGATAGATAAATTTCAAAAATATTACTCTAAATGAAAGAACTTTTAAAAAATGCCATAGTTATGGTTTGATTCAGATGAAGCTCTTAAACAGGCAAATCTAATCTATGTGATAGAAATCAGAATAATGTCTCCCAAACAGGATGGGAGAATGACTAGAAGGGGTACTGAAGAAATTTCAAGGTGGTGGAAATGTAGTATATCTTGTTTGGGTAGGTGGTTACATAGACTCATATGTCCAAGTTTATTGAACTCAATATATAATACTTGATAACATATCTCAACTGTATGTAAGTTATATCTTAATAAAAAATACAGTAACTAACTCCCTCCTCCTCCCCCCAAAATGTTATATTGGGTGCTACTATATTTACTATTTTCATACATGGTTATCCATTTAAAACTTTCTTAGGTCCCTCAAACAGACCCTGCACAATACTAAGGACTCCTCATTTGTTGACTGAATGAGTAATAATCAGTCATAATAAAATGAAAAGGAAAAGCAAAGAAAAATCTGCATGCAACACTAAAAATTCCTATGGTTTTTATTCTCCTGAGAGTAAACATCACTGCAGACACAGGTCCCTATTCCTAGTGAAAAACAATAACCGAACATTTAAGACATCTTGCTTTTATTTACAATACAAGAGGAGGCAAGAAAATAAGAGAAAGCTTTTGTCTCTTGGATTTTGAAGTAACACCACATAATTTTTACTGTATTTCTTAACTCCAGTGAGATAGACTAAAAAACATCTGATGAATCACCTTTTCATTCATAAAACCCTGCTTATATCTTTCATCATTTTTATCCTCCTAGAATAATAGGAGAGAAACAGTACTTGATGGGCCTGGAAAGGTCTAGATAAGAGTGCTGAACCACCTATTAGTATTCTGCATGCAAACCCTCTCTATAACCCAGAGTCATCCGTATCCTGGCAACCCTCAAAATTTCATTCTCATTGAATTGCTAGATCTTTATCAAAATATAATTATAGCCTTAATTTGAAAGATAAATTTTGATTGCCACTGCCATGCCCAAAGGAAGAAATAATCAGGTGGGAGAGTGCTTAGGCACAATTGTTAACCATATAATCAATGTCACGAATCATACATCCCCTAAATACACACACACACACACACATACACACACACACACACATGTACAACTTTGGGGGGAAGTTTTGAGGGGAAGAGTGAGGAGGGAACAATCCTTGAGGTATCAGACTTAAACTTTGTAATATTATGTTTGCTTATCTTTTCATGCTGTCACTCCAAGTGCCTGTCATCTCTTCCTAACTGGAATAGCTTAGGGAAGCCCTAGGTTATGTGTCCTGCTTCTATGGGTGCCCACAGTGGCTCCACCTGGAGCAGGGGGTAGCTTAGTCTATAGGCTGCCTATCACAGGTCAAGTTTCTTGAAAACAGACTTTGAGATGGCCATTAGTGTGTGGCAAGCACATTAGGAAATGCATAGGTCAGTACCTATGGAACAAATGAATTAAACAGGGCTAGGTAGAGAAAGGAGTTGGGCTGAGATACAGTCACAGTAAAGGTCTGACTGGTCCCATGAAGGACTTTAAAGCTTAGATGACCTGCAGAACTGTCCTGAATTGAGGCAAGGCGGCCAGGCCTTTTATAGTCTTGTACTGACCATTCAGTAGGCATGTGCTGTCCTGGGAAGGGTTGTGACTTTCTGGGTGCAGTGACTTTCCTCAGTACAGTTCAATTCCCAAAGAAGGACTTGATTGTGAGCTGTCAGCCACCAGCACCCAGCTCTGGTGAATGAGTGATTGAGGAATAAGTGCTTGATTCATAATGAAGAGGGGGCAGGTGGATAGTGTGTCAAAGTAGCCCCTGCAATCCCATGGACTAGGGAAAAAATGAACCTGGGAAAAATGATCTAAAGTAGACCCCTGATGACTTGATCCTACTGGCCCATTTCTGCAAGAGGGTGGCTTTTGAGGCAGCAAAGTCTCCTCCTGTGCATGCCAAATCCCCTCAGATAAATGCGTGACACTCTGGGAAAGAGTAGATGGAGATCAGAAATAGTTCTGCCTCCTCATTCAATTGGTATGCTCCTGACTTTATAGAAACTATCCTTAATTTATGTCTGAGGGGTGAGTACTATTATTTTTTTAAATGGACACTTTGGAGACACTGTAGGGGAAGGTCAAGAGAGCAGAAGTCACACATTTCAATTCCCTTTCTCTTTGGGCAGTCATAGGTACAGACTCAATGTTCCTTAGGGCATAACTGGTTCACAATTTGGAGATGGAGAAATAACCAAGCATATGTAACAGTCTTTCTCTACTGGAGTAAAAGGAATGGATTTTTTATATAACCTACATTTTAATATACAGTCAACTTCTCCTGAGACCTTTGGGAATCCTCAAATTTGTAAATACTGAGGCTTCGGACTGCACCTCTATGGCAGTATGTTTGCCTGCCTCCTGCTATTCATCATTTTTGTTAATTTCCTCTCCTGGAATCTGGCTAGATCTGTGACTTGCCTCATTCTGTTGGTTAAAATGCCACAGGCTCAGCCTAAGAAGGCCTGGAAGCTTCTGCTTTTGTACTCTTGGGGACCCTGAGCTTCCAGGTAAGAAGTTGGAGAAACCACATACAGGGGGAGAATCTGAGCCTATATGGAAAGAGACAGAAGTATAGCTAACCCTTACCCCAGCTAAGCATCACCTCTAGGTGACATCCCATATGACTAACCACCAGCAAGACCAGCTAAAAATGTCCAGTTGAGCTCATCCCAGCTTGCAAAATTCTAAGCCAATACATTGGCTTTGTTTCTTAAGCCAGTAAGATTTGAGGTGGTTTCTCATGCAATCATAGAACAGTTCCAAGTAGAAATTACCTCAAGGTCAAGTAACTATAATCATCATACCCACTCCCACCAAGTAAACTCCTTTTTAATCTCACCCCAAAGAGTCTCTCCTTATTAAATGGCCGCTTTTCACAATGAAACAAACTTTGTAATAGTTTACAATAGATTCTGCCTACACAAATTATATTGTTACATTGTGTGCAAATATGTAACAACAAATCTCATCATTATGCACCAATAAAAATATGGGAAAAGAGTTACTGCCTACATAATGGTGAGTAGACCAAAAATCTGGGGAAAAAATTAAAAAGCCTTACTAGGCTGTTGGAACTGCTGGTTGGGGTTTGGGCTTCTTAAGCAAAGTAGCTCAATCCCATGTATCAATTTCATATGCTTGGGACTCAAAGTCATGCCTCCACAAATTTACAAATAACTCCCTGTCATGGACCTTCAAGGTCACTCACTAAAGAAAAAAAAAAAAAAAAAACTAAGGATGTTTAATTCTGAGTATCAAGATCTATGTCAACTAGATACCCCTGAGAGGGCCAGATAGGAGTCAACCAGATCAGAGGGGTAACATAATACAATAATCTAGGACTGGATTCTGAAGCCATTGAGCTCAGGATCAAATCCCAGATCTGCAATAAAATCTTGGGCAAGTTGCTTAGGCTTTCTGTGCCTCAGTTTCTTTATCTGTAAAGTGGGGTAATAGTAGTTCCTACATCCCAGGGTTACTGTGAGGATTAAATGAACTAATGTATGTATAGGGCATAGATTGATGTCCTGTTATTCTGTGCTTAAGTATAAGTGATTATATGGTAAGAATTGGAAAAAAAATTCCATATGGACTTTAAGTAATATGAATAACTGTTTATAGCAACTACACACCAGGTGAGGATGACAGTTTTCAGAAACTATATCGTATATATCTTATTGTTTGTTTCAATAAGAGAGCAGGTCATCATAACAATAAGGAGCACTGAGCCAGGAAAGGAGAATCTAGGTTCTTATTCTAGCCCTACTGTAAACTAGCTGTGTGATGTGAGGCAAGTTAACTATAGAATGGGAATAATGACAGCAACTTTGCCTAAAGGGGCTGGACCAGATGGTCCCTCTAGGAGCATTTTATGTTCCTACTCTTGCCAAATCTCTTTGAGACGGTAAGGAAGAGGCAGAATTGCCACCATTTAAAAGATGGAGATCTGTATTTTGGCTAGGTGACTTGTCCAGACCAAACTCAAATCCCAAAGTAGAGATTTAAAAAAAGGGCTTCCCTAGGACAGAGAGTATATTGGCACAAACTACAGACTCTTTCCTGGCCCCCTTGCTATTTGACATGGTCATGAGATTGAACTTGGGTGCTGGTGAAGAATGCTGCTTCCAGGACAATTTTCCTAATCTCACCCTCCCCTTTTGCTGGCTGGATGGAAAGGACCCCACAGGGACTCCAAGGCCCTAGGGAATGGTAGAGCCCCAAGAGAGGAAAGGACCAGGCTCCTTATCATTGCAAGCCAAAAAGCTGATTACAAACTGTTACTGTATTATACCCCTGAGATTTGGGGTTATTTTTGCCTTTCCTGACCAATATGCTCACTATAGGTCTCTAATTAATTGCCAGTTCAAGGTTCTGATCTTCAAGAGGAAGCAGCCCCTTTCTATCTAAAAACAAGTGTTCACTGACATCTTATTTGGTATAGGTTGAACCAAGTCAATGATGCTTTCATGGAATCCGAATTCCAACTCATGATCTCTACATCTACTCTTCTAAGCTGGCCAATATTGGCTACTTTTGCACTGGGCCATTGGGCTACATTTGATTGACATTTGTCCTGCATCTTCCCTGGATAACACAAACATTGTGGGGGGGTTAAAGATAAAACCAGTTAACTCTTTGCAATACCCTACTAGAAGACTGAAGGAATATGGAATTTCTTGGAGGTATTCTGTTTCCTGAGCCCTTCCTTCCCTAAAATCGATATCTCTATCTTAAAATTTGCCTAGTGACTTTAGTTATGACCTACAGAAAATAAAGGTAAGATTTTAAAATCAAAATTCACTTTGAAAAAGAGGGGGAAATCATCTGGTAGGTTCTATATTAAATAGAGAATTGGTGGTGGGCATTCACACCCTGGCTTTTATTTCTTTCACTGTGTAAGAATAGGTATTTATATTTTTTTCAGCAATTACCAATGCATTTGTGCAAAAAAAAAAAAAAAAAAAAATCCCACCATTCTACCAAATTCTACCAAATCAGGAATGATACCAAATAAAAAGTGAATGGGGGAGAAATACAGTCTTTTTTAAAAATATATATTTTTAGTTGTAGGTGGACACAATACCTTTATTTCATTTATTTATTTTTTATGTGGTGCTGAGAATCGAACCCAGTGCCTCACACGTGCTAGGCAAGTGCTCCACCACTGAGCCACAACCCCAGCCCGAAATAGAGTCTTTTTAAAATAAACAATGGAAAAGGCCTAGCTGGGTCGCAGGACCTATGACCCACAGAAGACCTGGGCTTCCTGCCATCTGCAGCAATCACTGAAAAGTCCTCAGTCTCTTCCTGAATCCATTCCATGGGACACCTGCCTCATCAGCTGAGTGTGGCCCCCTTCAGACAGGCTGAGTGCCTCTGGATTCCCAGGAAGAAGTGCCTCACTCCACTGTTCAAGGGTTTCCATCTGCAAAGAACAGTATACTAGGAAGATGGTATGTTTTAAATACCACCTGGACCTCTTGGTCCCTCTGTATTCTAAGCCCAATTCTTTGGGGGGAGGGGTGGCCTGCTAGAAATACACAGGAAAATGCCCTATATGTATTTTTGGGTGCAACCCAGAGGGGATGTAGAGCTACAGATGTCCATGACTGGGGGAGGGAGGAATCCCCATCCAGGCTCCCATCCTCCAATCTTGCAGCCCAGTTGCCTTGGGTCTCACACAGCAATGGATGAGGATCCTGAGGGCTGCTGCCTCCTCACACATCCCAGCGCTCTAGCATCCCCACCTTGCTGAGACGGGAGGCTGAACTGCTCTGAAGGCTGTGTGTACCTGCTTGCAGACTATGTAGGGGTCTGAGTTTGGCTCGCTCCCAGACAGCAGAGGACGGAGACCCCAGTCCAGGAATTGTGGGGTCAAGCCAAGCTGCATCTCCAGCCGCAGGGCTATTTTTAGATGCTGTTATCTTTGCCTTGCTCACAAGCAGCTGTGAAAAACAAACTGGTGACCAAGAGGCACGAAACTGCAAAATAAAAACCTCATAAAACAAGAGCTTCAGAACTCAAGAGCATAGCATACGATGGCAAAGCACTGTGCACCACCATGGCCCGGCCTGCTCAGCCTCCCCCTCAGGGGGCCCAGGTGAGGCTTTGCTCTTTTACTGCAAACGCATTCCTGGCCCGGCATGCCCTGAGTAAGTCCAGCATAGGCCCACTGCCCCAACATGGCCAGTCAGGCAGGCAGCCATACTCATGCCCACAGACGTTGACCCCAGAGCCAGGTGTGCTAAGGGAACAGAGTCGATGGGGTTAACATTGCCACAAATTGAAAAGCTCCAGCTTTCTGGCTTCTCTCTTCCAGCTCATCCTAACAGTCCCTTTGCCTTACAACATCACAGCTCCATGACAGTGAAACCCTGCACAGGGAAAATGTCACCCAACACCAAGTGGCAGGGCAGGAAAGCAGGAGGGGGCGTCAAGCAGGTCTCCCCACTTCTCCCCAGCTCTTATAGCCCCCTCGAAGGCCAAGCCTCGGGGCGTCCTTCCACTCGAAGCGCCCTCGAGTCCCGATGTCCCCTGCAAGAAGCCCCCAACGCCAGACGCTGCAGCCCCTGCAGACCCTTCCACCCAGCTGGTAAGGGCCTGGGCAGCAGCGTGGAAAAGTGCCGCCCCGCCCCAGAACCCGGGATGGGGGGTTGGGGAGGAGGCGGCAAACTTCAAAGCTGCAGCTGCAATATGCTTTTTGGAAAATAAAATAAAAATAAAAGGACGCTGAAAGCCGGCACGGTTCCCCTAGCCCCTCCGAGCTATGCGCGGTCCACCTGGACCTCCAGCTCACCCTCGCTCAGCTCTGCCAAGGGGACCCGGCTCTCAGACCTCAGCCGCGGGGATTTCCTGTCAGGCTAGCGCGCCGCTGGGCTGCAGCTCGTGCCTCCCCCACCCCCAAGTTCACCCACCACCTAGGGATGCAAGAAATTAGTTTTAAATAATGTCACTTGCCCACACCCCCTTTCCCCAAGCTGGTCCCATCTCTCACACACCCGTGTGGCCTGGGCTGCGAGTCTCGGAGCATCCCGGGGGGTTGCGGTGGGGCGCTGCGCCGAGGCTTGCCTCCCCGGGCGCCCGCTCGGGCTCGGGCTCAGCCCTGGGAAGCCCGCCCGTGCATCGTTCGCTCGGTGCAGAAATCCTACCGCCCGTGCGCCCTGGGCGCGCCGCTGGGCCCCGCGCCGGCTCCCCGGGAATGCGGCCGTCAGGTGAGGTAGGCATGCGTGCCGGCTCCGCAGCGAAGCAGCAGCTGGCTGGGGCGCTGGGCTTAGGGTCTGCCTCTTCTCCCTCTCCCCGCAAAGGAGAGGCCTCTCAGGAGCTTGCCAGAGCCTTGTTGCGTTAGGTCCGCATTCCTCCTTCCTCTTTTTCTTTTATCTTAGTTTCTCCTTCAGCGGCAAAAAGAGAAATCTCAGGAATCCATGCCCAGCTCCAGCCTAACTCGGTCCACAGGCAGAGAGAGAATTATGAATGGATGCTGCCTTCTGATGAGGAAGTCGACTGGGGAGGTCTCTGCGCACGGCGCGCTCCATCAAAGCAGGGGCATTGGCCCCTCCGCTGCTTCAATGCTGCAGGCTGAGCCACCTAATTGACCACTGGGAAATCAGGTGCCGGGAGACCTGGGCGGGACGTAGCCCCGGGGCCACGCTGGCATCGAGCGCCTTGCCCGCGTAGACAGCTTCGATTTACAGCCCAGTGAATGGAGAGGACTGCGGCAGCCAAACCTCCCGGGCAGCAGGCACGGTTGCACCAACGCTCCGCAGACAGCCACCAAGCTCCAGGAACATCTCCTGGCTCCACCGGGCTAACGGGAACCTAGCTGAAAAGAATCTGTCCCCTGCCGCCAGCCGCAGTGAGCTGCAGGACTCAGCCCCCAGCCCCAAACTCAGCAGCGCGCGGGAGCCGGTCACAAAGCCCGGCCTGTGCGCTTAGATGAGCTGGGGGTTGCAGAGGATCCCGGATCCGGATTTCTTGTACCTGTGCGTTTCCTTCTCCCGTAGCGCGACCGTTGGGGCTGCGCGCAGTAACCCATGCCCAGAGTGGCGGCGGGCTTGGTACATCACCAACAGGCTGGACCGACCGCAGCTGCTCAGCACCGCACCCCCGTGGCTCCCCTGTCCCCAGCTCTGGCTAACAGTAGAGGAATCAGAGACGTCAACCATGCCAATCCTGCCATCGGGGGCAAGAGGGTGGACAGGGACCGGCATAGAGCATGTGCCTGCATGTAGCAGGAACAGACCTGCCCGAAAAATGTGACATTGCGTCCCCTCCCCCCATTCATCTCCGGACGCTGAAGCCTCACATCCTAGACACAACTCACTCTGCCCAGGCTTAAAAACACTGCAAGGACAATGCCTTTGCAGCCATGTATTAATCTCCAGGGAAGGGTGATTTACTAAACCAGCTCTGAGGTTGAACCAGGATTAAAAACCATGGCAGTGTGTGCCCATGCCTTAGGCTGGCAGGTTCTATATATAACAACCTAATGCAGAAGGCAGAGTCATTTAGGGCCACTTAAAGCATAGCACTTATGGGATATAGCCTAATATATAACAAGGGGAGACCCAGTGAATGAAATTATCCAAAGATGCCTTGTGAAATGCCGTCTTGGTCATCTGTCTGAAGGCCTTTGAAACACATTTAGGGAAAGCTTGACCATTTTCTGACTGGGCTGCCTATTTTCAAATGGGGGAGGTTTATGCCCTGGGCACAGTTGCATACTTGAGCAGCATTGTATCCCTAGGTCTGTAACTCCTCCATAATGCACAATTGTGGTAAAAAACTTATCTTGCCAAGGTCACAAGAAATCACAGGTTCTGTATGAGAACTAGTAAAAAAATATTTCCTAATTGGCATTACTATGAATTAATGATTGTGGTCACATAAAGTATCACATTGAACCCAAGTTAGTCTGGGTTGGCTGTTCTCCTCCAACCCCATTCAATGCCAACATCCTTGGAGGGCTGCCAGCTGCCAGCAAGGACAGAAAATCTGGCTGGAGTCCCCCTGGAAAGCAGTATGTCTAGGACAGGAAGGTGAGAGGAGGTAAGAGGCGAAGGAATAGCCACTTTCCCAGTGAGGATGGGAAGAGAGCCATGAACCTCAAAGTTCAAAGGGTGGATGGGCAAAGGAGGAGGCCACCAGAGAGAGATGACTCAGAGAAGCAGGAGATCAGGAGGGGGGGTGGGCCCCACCTCAGAAGCCAGGGGATGAAAGAGTTTCCAGAAGAAAGTGGGATTAGAATACCAAATGTCACCATGGAGAGATCAGTGGGAGGAGTTCTGCCTGCCAACGGCTGACTTGGGCCCAGGCTTTGGGAAGGCCTGAGGGATGGGAGGTGTGGGGTATGTGGGAAGCCCAGTTGGAGCTTCTAAATATGAAAGGCAAGTCTTTTCCTTAGCCTTGCTCCTCAGAGGACCACCACCAGCAGCAGCAGCAGTAGCAGCAGCAGCAGCAGTATGTGAAGGTTTGTCAGAGATGCACATTCTCAGGCACCACCTAGACCTGACACATCACACCAGGGGTGTGAGGGTTGGCCACCATCTGTGGGGTAACAAACTTCATAGATCAAGTTCACTTGGGGAATGGGAAGCCCCACCATGTATAGGTTCCAACCTCTCAGGCCTTGAAATGGGAATTTATATTAGGGTGAGCGAAATGGCCACCCTCTGCAGCAATCCCTGGCAAGATCATGAGTGGTTGGTGGCCAAGTCACTAATCACACATCCCAAGGAGATGAATTACCTTGCTCTGGGTCTTCAGGGCTGCTCTATCAAGGGAAAGCCTGGATGATGAGGTCTAGAAAATTCCAAAATGCAGTGAAACTGGCCAAGTCTTGTCTCCTTTGTATCAATATTTACAATAATTGAGGTGGTTGTTAACAAAGATGATGGAAATAAGGCTATAACCAGATTGTTTAAATTTCAATAAGGTTTTAACAAATCCTATGCCATAAAAGAAAAAAAAACCATGGGCTTTGAACCTAGAAAGATCTATGTGTGAATTTTACCTCTTCCAGCCCTTAGCAGTGTAGCCTTGAAAAAATTATTTGACTTCCTGAATCTTGGTTTCTTCTTTAAAAATGAAAACAAAAATACCTCATTTATAGGGTTGCTGAGAAGAGTAAATAAAATGATAGACATAAAGCACAATGATGGTACTTAGCACATACTAAAAACTCAGTGAAGATAGGTCCTTCTATCTGTTTGAGGTCTTTACACATAATGCTCATATTGTACTTTTTCTGGGGTTCCCATCCCCTGTACAGCAGTTAGGATTCTTGACACTTCCCATGGCTCAAGGGCTCAAACAGAGGCACTTACTGAGCATCTCTGAGATATCAAGTATTGTATTGGGTACTTGTAGGGATAGAGCAGAGCCTGGGCCCCATTAGAACTTACATTATAAAGGCTGAGTTTACATCCAAGCCTTTGTGGGTGGTCCCACACTTGTGTTTTTTTTTTTTTTTTAAAGCCAAATGTATCAGGTCTTAAGAGAAAAATAATTGCAAATGTGTCCTCCCTTAGGGAGTGCTGACTATAATAATATTTTTTTTCTATAAAGGGTCAAACAAAGTATTTTAGGTTTTGTAGGCCAAATGTAGGCCACTCCATTCTGCTGTAGTAGCTCAAAAGTAGCCATACATAATGCATAAATGAACAGACATGGCTGTGTTCCAGTGAATCTTTATTCACAAAAGAACAGGGAGTGTGTGGGATTTGTCCCATGGACCATAGTTTGCCAAGTTCTAATCTACAGTGTGGCTCAGGACATAACTATTCCTTTTAACTGGTATTTCTAAGAAATGTAGAAGTCTACATAGGTGATTTTCCACAGAAATAAAATTTATTAAAAACAAAAACAATTTTCTGAAGGCCCTCATTGTTCTAAACCATATTTTATAGTTTCTGTGGACAAAATAATGGCCAGTAAGCTGTTCACCAAACTGTCTCTCTCTTTTTCCAAAAGCTACACTACATTTCCCAGACCTCCCTTGCAGTTTTAGGTGCGCCTGTAACTATGTCCTGGCCAATGGAATCTGGGCAAAAGTGATAAGTGTCTTTGGGCCTGGCCCATGAAACTCCTCACTCTGACACACACACTCTTTTCTCTCCTGAACATAGAGGCTCTTGCGGGTAGCAGAGCCCCAAGATGGAAGGAGTCTGGGTACTCAATTGACTGTATGCTGACCTGCATAAGATGACATGTGAAATGAGAAGTAAGCCACTGAAATGTTGGGGCTTTTATTACCAGAATTAGCCTACCTTGAGTAATTCACTTTCCTATCTCTTTAATCAGATGATATAAAACATAATCGAATGCTTTGCTGATTACTTAGGGTCTTTATTAAGAAGCCTTATTATTGGTCTCTATGGTAACACATTCCTAAGACTTTTTTTTTTTTCAGATTTCCAAGCTCTCCCTTTGAGATTTAGTTCTCTGCTGTCATTCCTTTCTCACCTCCTTCTAGATTCTTTGCTATAGTTTGAAACCACAGTGGGCTGAGGAAAGTGGACACCATGGCTGGGTAACATCTGTCCACTAAAAAAGAGTTACTGATGGTCTGAGCACGAGCCTAAAGGATACAATGCATAGGCTTGCTCAAAACTATTGGCAGCCTTGAAAGACTTACTTCCAAGTAAGCTTGCACATACTTCTAGGCTTAGGGTTGTGTTCCTGACAGCTGAAGTCCTTGGAAGCTCAGCAGCTCTGAAAACAGTGAGCTATTTCTGTATTGTCCAGCCTAAACATTTTCAAGGCTTTCATTTTTCTATTAGTCATCTTGGGGGAGTCCATACTACAGGTTCTAGTTCTTTCCCTTGACATCCATGGACTACTCAACTTCTGAAATACCATCAATTTCTGATTTTCTACACATAAATTATACCTGTTATAGGCTCCAAATCCACTCTAAATTCACCTTTTCTGCTCAACTAAGATCTGTTGTTGATGCCATCGGATCTTTGTCAACTCCTATTTTGTAGGAGCTAGAAGAATCAATTCTAAAGGGCCAAATAATTTTACTCTAGTTCCAAAGGTGTTATAGTGCCTTTGTATCTGGGGGCAATTTACTACAAAAAAATATAGCTATGCTTTAAACCTGGTCTTTGGATTATTATATAATCCTTTCCCAGAATGATGTGGGGAACAGAAAAGGAACTGGTAGGGCCAGATCAAGGGAGACTGGAGGAAATCAAGGGGGTCTAAATACTTTAAGTCTGAGTATATTTTTATTGAAAGAATTAATGATTTTATTTGTTTATTATTCATTCATTTTTGGTGCTGGGGATTGAACCCAGGAGTACTTTATCACCGAGCTATATCCCTGGCCCTTTTTTATTCTGAGACAGGGTCTCATTAAGTTGCCCAAGATGGCCTCAAACTTGCTGAGGCTGGCCTTGGATTCACTATCTTCCTGCCTCAACCTCCTGACTCACTGGGATTACAGGGCCACCACACCTGGTTAACATGATCATATTTAAATGATCCTCTTGGTCTTTTTTTTTCCATCTATTAAACAAGGAGGGTGAAGATCATCTGTAAGGTTTCTGGGTCTCTCTCCTTTTGTCTATTGTTCTATGAGACCTGGAACAAAAATACCTTCCAAAATGATTTCTGATCACCAGTATTTCCTTCTTTTTTCCATTTCCACTGGGCATCCAGAATTGACCATCCTACCCATAAACTTCAGCATCTGCAAGGGCAGCAATATGCTCTGTGATCTGCCAGGGTCTGGGTAACTTTTTGGTCCCAAACTGACCTTGTTGATGACCTTGGGGATCCTAATTTCAGCTCTACAATCTTTCTACCATGTATACCCCCTCCTTATATTTACCTAGGGCTACTTCCCTGTTTTATTCTTTTTGGCTTAAATATGTGCTAAGACCTAATGATGGAAAGCCAGTTTTGCCATTGAGGCTTACTTGTGTGGAGCAAGTTGAATGTCCCCTCCATAGATACAGATGTGGCTGAGCTTTCCTTCTCATCTGTCATAGTAGCAGCACATTATTACTGCTGCTACCCCACCACTGCTCACAAGGGACCCGCACAACTTCCAGAAGAAATCACTTCTATAAAATGGATCAGTCATTCATAAGGAACTATGTGTTTATTCATATATCTTTTATATCATAACAAATGTAAATTAATTTCAGAGCACGACTACCCCAGCTAGTATCTATATGGCTGCCTGTATAAATTTTCTCTCTCCAAATTCTCCAAACCATCTGGCATAAACTACTGTATTGTGACCTGTTAAAATAAGTAACAGCTGTGATAATCCCTCTCGATTTATAGCAAGCTATAAAACTTTGCATATACTGGCAATGCATATAAAATAATAAATAAAACCATTATCATTCTGTGCTGTCTTGGTGGGAATTATGATGATTTAGCCAAAATGGAACCCTATGGAATGCATCAGAGAAGTATCAAGCAGAGATTTTACTCAACCTGGTTTTCTCTAGCCCTGCAAAACCAACCTCACTACTTAGAACTTCTGTTTATGTTTGAAAACTTTACTCAATGCAAATGCACCCTTTCTGAAAGAAAACAGTTCCCAATAGATTGCTGCCCAACTTCTATTATTTCAAAGCCTTCTTTTATGATGGTGGATTCCCCGAATTCCACAGTATATCCAGAACATAAAGCAAAAATAAGCTATGCACAAGTCAAAATGTGAAATAATTTATAGCACGAAATCCAAGATCGTCTTGGAATTGTTAGCTGTGAGTTATGTTTGCAAATACTGCCAAGATCCCAGGTTAAAAACACTGTATCAAAATCATCTGTCAAAGATATGCAATACATGGAAAAAGACAAGCTGGTATCTGGCAGGGAAAGGGACAAGTCAGCTTTGATTCAAGCTTTGTAACAAGACAGTTACTCTGTCCACGACACATGGATTTCAGAAACCTAAGGGGAGAAGGAAAGAAACTACCATGAAATGACATGACTAACATGAAATGACTCTTTACTACATACTGGGCATTATGCCCATAATCTTATTTAATCTTTACAACAGTCCTATGTCTTAGATGTTTATTATTCCTGTTTTATGGTTGAGGAAATTGATGTTCAGAGAGGTTAAGTAACTTGCCTTAGGGCATCCAGATAACAAGTTGGAAATGCAGCATTTGAATTCAGGTCTGTTTGATTCCAAGGTTCATGCTGTTTCCACCATACCATGATACTTTTTGGACAGCTGTCTGCAACCTTTTCCCACCATGACCCATGGGCTACTCCTTGTCATGGCCATAGGTGATTCCCACCTTTTTCTCTTCACTTAGTAAAGTCTATTTGAATGAAAGTGGGAGATAATTATTGGAAGAACTTCAAATCCATTTTAATTTATATATTTAATTCTTTGCAAATAAGGTATTTGGTTATTGTGGTAGATTTCAAAAATAGCCACAGTACTTTTCAGTTCTTCCCATCAAGAGGTAGAATTTCTGCCGGGCGCGGTGGCTCACGCCTGTAATCCCAGCACTTTGGGAGGCTGAGGCAGGAGGATCGCGAGTTCAAAGCCAGCCTCAGCAGTGGCGAGGCACTTAGCAACTCAGTGAGACCCTGTCTCTAAATAAAATACAAAAAAAAGGGCTGGGGATGTGACCCAGTGGACAAGTGCCCCTGAGTTCAATCCCCGGTACCACAAAAAAAAAAAAAAGAGGTAGAATTTCTTTCTCCACCTGGAAATCTAATAGACCTGTGAATTCATTTGGCCAACAAAAGGTAGTGGAAGTGAAATTGTACATATACTTGAACCTGGGCCTCAAGAGGCCTTGTAACTTCTGCTTTTGGTGGTCTTGGTACCTACCCATGCTTGCTGCCATTCTACAAAGAAGGATAGGCTGGCCTGCTGGATGATGAGACACATGTGGCCCATTGGCCCCCTCATCTTGGTCTGTAGCCTGTTAACACCAGACATGCTAATGAGGCTATATGAGGTTATTCAGCCCAAGATGACTTACTACAGATGCAGAGGCAAACTCCATGGAGCTTAACTGAGTCAGTCCAGACTAGAAAAACTACCCACTAAATTTTAAACCACTAAGTATTGGAATTGTTTGTCATGCAGAAAAGACTGATGCAGTCAGACCTATGGGCCATAGGTCAAAAGAGATACTAAGGGTTGAGAATCATGGTTTTGAGCACAGCAATTATAAACTAAGGCTTTTTTAAAAACAAAAGGCAAGTCCTTTCTTAATTAATTTTTTTTTAGTTGTAGATGGACACAATACCTTTATTTATTTATTTTCATGTGGTGCTGAGGATTGAACCCAGTGCCTAACATGTGCTAGGCAAGCACTCTACCTCTGAGCCACAACCCCAGCCCCCAAGGTATATTCTTTTTGATGGCTATAAGTATTATCACAACTCAAAGTCTTTACATCACCTCAATATGACCCATGAAAGTACCAGTTCAGAGAGGCTTCCTATGGATAGAGTTCCAGAAGCCCACCTGCCCTCCCCTGATTCTAGGCTTAGCAGGTTGATGTTGGGTCATATAGTCTGAGGGGAAGAGTCGCCAAGGTGAGTGGCCCAGAGCTACCCTCAAAAACCAATCTGTAGGTAGAAAGAAGAGAAGAAGAGAGAATGTGTTTAAAGATTACAAATGCCAGTGCAATAACCCCAGAAATCCCTCAGGGAACGAGGGGAGTAATGCTGTGGAACAAGAAGAACTACAATTTTTTTTTTTTTTAGAATGTAGTGTCAGCTGTGTATTCAACAACAATCACAGCTATCTTCTTAAGAAGATAGGGGATTCAAAGAGGAGAGAAAGAGATTTCCACCCTCCCCTTTGCACACACTTTGGGAATTTACAGATGAACACTCTCAAAAGGAAGGAAGGAATAATTATCAAGTAAATAAGAGCCAAATTGAACTATCCAAGAAAAGAAGAAGTAATGGTTACAACAAAATACCTAGAGCAGTGGTTCTCACCCTTAGCTATATGTTGGAATCTCAACATTGTGAAAGCAAGTCCAAAGCCTCCCCTCTTAATCACTACATTAATTACTAACTTTATTTAAGAGGAAAGATGTTCACCATTTGGAGTTCCCATCAGTTCCCATCAGTTTCAAAAGCCATTTCTTGTTAAGAGAATGCTGGTGGAAAACATATTAGTTGATTGTTTGGCTATTCTAACATCTTGATGCTTGGGATACTTTTTTTCTTAGTAAATCTGGGAGACTTAGAACTTTTAATATTTTTTTTTTACTTTATCTTAGTGTCCTCTTGTTGTGCAAACATAAAACATAATTACAGGCAATATTTACATCTATATGTCTGTGGTTTTATCATTTGGAATTTACAATACTGAGAGAATGAATTAATTTAGCTCATTTGGGTTCTTGGGGAAAAGGAATACATAAGGAAAGGGGGTCCCTTTTAGTTGACTCTGGGAAGGCTTTATCAAGAACAGATGAAGAAGTAGAGAGAATGAAACTTTCTTTGTAATCCTGAGAAAACATGTTATTCTGTTCCCAAAACAATTTTCCCACATTTGCAGTTAAACATGTACTAATTATGTTCCCCAAATGGGGGTGTTTTACTTGAGCAACTTTATGAATTTTCAAAAACCTCTCTATTAGTGTTTGCTGTCTCTCCTAGTTTCAGGCTCTGAACTTGATTCTGAACACAATAGCAGTTAGCTAGATGAAATAGGTCATAAAAAGCTATGCACATGGACTGGGAGGTGTCTGAGAGAGCACACCGTGATAAGAAATGCAAGCAATATTGCGCGATTGTAACATCTAGCTGGTGCAGGAACATCAGAGACACGTGCATTATCATTTAAAAACGTAAGAAAGGCCATGGAGACAAAAAAAAGATGTTGAGTCTAAAAGTTCTTCGTTCCAGCCAACAGGTGGCGCTGTTGGCCCAGGGCAGCTTAGTGACTATTCAGCGGAAACCTTGGGAAATTTGGGAAAGCAGATGGCCATACAAAGATGGCTGATTGTAGAAGGGAGATATTTAAAAATAGTTTTTTTGTAGCTGCAGGAAGAACTGTAATCATATCTGCTACTTATTTTGTTCAGAGACCTGAAATGAGATAAAGCATAATCCCTCCAAGCATCTCCACCAAAGTGCTGAAGGTAAGAAATTACAGGACAAATTATCTTCTTTCTCATCACTGAAAACACCATCTCTTTGTGCTAATCTGCCAACATGCCCAAGCCACAGTGTGGGAAAGTCTGCATTGTAACTTCTTGACCTGCCACCACCTCCAGCACTTGTTAATCCATCACCTTTTATGATCACAAGAGACATTTACAACTCTCTCCTAAGAAATGAATATTTGAACAATATGTCATTGGTAAACAATGCTGGGTAATAAATATATCAGTTACAGGCAGTCAAGTTAACTAGCAAAAAGTTCTGCAGTCATTAATGGAATTGAAAGAGAAAGTAACAGGCTATACCCATCCCCCTCCCTTTTCTCAGGCAGGACACCACTGGTTCTGTCTCTTGCCTAAGTGACACCTCTTCCCAGCTCACAGTCTCATTTTTGTAGAGGCCATCTTTGCTGATTGGTTTTTGCTCCTTCAAATCAGAACTGAATTCCCTTTTCCTTTGGATGACTTACACAGGGATTATAGAACAGGTCATAGCACATCTTTTAACTCTTCATTGCATTAAGTGTTTGCACTTTCCCCAAGGCACTGTCTGATAACCTAAGAGCACCACCCCCACATTTAGTTTGGGGTCATTATTTTCAAATCCCTGTTGGCAGTATAACTCATGGTAAGAAACATAGGTTTCACAGTCAAACAGACCTGAGTCCAAGTTCTGGCTCTGCAACATCTGAACTGTAATCTTGGGCAAGTTATATAAATACTGTAAGCCTCATTTTCCTCATCTATGGAATGAGAATAATAATTGTACCTGCATTAGAGGGTTGTGATGAGGATCAGCCAAGGCAGAGCAATTAGAATAATCCTGCTGAGCACATAATAAGGAGTCATTAAATGAGTTTTAATATTAACATCCTAGTTTTCCTCAACCAATGAACCCAAAACTCTCTCAGCCCCCAACATCAATGGATAAGCCCTTCTCAAACACATTATATCAATCATTCATGATGCAAAAATACCTAGCCTTTTATCTTAACTACCACACTTTTTAAAAGAAATAAGTTTCAATGCTTCTTTCCGGAAACACTATGAAGTCATTGGAGGATAAACAGATTAGAAGTAAAAAAATAACTTGAGTGAATATTTTTGAAGTTGCTAAAATCAGTTGTTGAAAACAAAGACCCCAGGAGAAATGACAGCATAAGGTATTGGTTTTATATTTACACCTTCACTCCAATATCCATCCACAACTGAAACTGTAAACCAGTGTATAAGATGTTATATTGGGAAATAGAGTGAGAATTTTTAAAAAAAGGCTTTTGAGACTTGGTTGGGTTTGCTTTCATTTTGCCAGAGGTGAACTGATTGATATTAACTGAAGTATGCCAAGATCTAAAAGGTTGAGAGTCTACTTCAGAAAGGACAGGGTAAGATTAGAGGGCAAAAGGTCAGGGAAAAAACCTTTAATTAAGGACCCTGAATGGTTTGCTCAAGTCTCCCCATACCACCTCCTAACAACAACAACAATAATAACCATATAACTTGGGAAGCTGACACAGGAGGATTGCAAGTTTGAGGCCAGCCTCAGCAACTTAGCGAGGCCCTCAGCAACTTAGTGAGACCCTGTCTCAAAATAAAAAATAAAAAGGGCTGGGGATGTGGCTCAGTGGTAAAGTGCTTGTGGGTTCGATTCCCATATAATAATAATAATAATAATAATAACTACAACCATTTATTCAGTCCTTATCATATGCCAAGCACTGTGCTGTGTGCTGTATTTCCATTACATCACTCAATCCTCACAACAACTCTGTAAGATTTTGCAGAAGCCAAAGCTTAGGAAGGAATAACCACAGAAGGTTTATTTCCTGGCTAACAAATTCCTAACCCATCCAAGTGTAGTTCAAATCTCTTCTCCTTCAAGAAGCTTCTTTCCCTTTTCCTTTTCACCACTGCTATTCCACATTCTCTTTTTCTTTCCCTGTTTTAGAGTTTGGTGCCTTTTTGTTGTTGTTGTTTATTTTTTTAATAGATACACTTGGAGACCTAATCATACACTGAATTAGTTCTAACAATTCTTTGACTGAGTGCTATAACAGTTGGGTATCTAGCTGTGACTATGACACTTTAAAGGTAGAGGGAGTCCTCAGCTTTGCCCCAAATATAGGGGCAACATGTAGGACAGGTTATGTGCCTACAGAATATTATCTACAGGTTAGGCTTAGACGTCTATTAAATTGGAATTAATTGGATTTTTGCCCTTTACCAAGTTTCAGATTTCATAGCTATTTTCTGTTTGATATGTTGGACCAAGGGCAGAGAAATGTGATTGTCCTGCAGAGAACTCCAGCCACAAGAATGTTGTGGAACAGGAAAGGAAGTCATTTTTTATCATTGAATTCAAAAGTTTCCCTTCTAATATGAATCAAGCGTGTATCTTATCTCCCAGATATTTCTTCTGAGTCCATCAGTGGCTGGGCCTGCCACCCTCCTAGAGAAGGAGAGGAGACAAAGAGAGGCGGAATGCAATTTGGCGGCAAAGAACATTTTTCCCTGGCAGAAAATGGAGTGACTTTTAGCTTATCTGCTGTCACCTTGTTAATGTGATCATTGTTCTTCAAAATAAAATCTCCTCTTCTTACCCATGATGTTTTTTGTGTAAAAAAAAAATTAAAAAGCAGCAACTAAAAACCTAGAAGAAAGGGGCAGAAGGGGAAAAATAAAAGCCTAATCAAGAGAAGCTACAAATCAACTTCTTTCCAATGAGAAACACTCAATACACAATTATCTTAATTCTCCCTGGTGGCCATTTTGCTTGCTTTCTAAGATAGCTGTGGAAAGCACTAGAAGCCTATGGCCCCTGTCATCACCCCTGGTTTTCAGAGCAGGAGCCACAGGCCTGCATTGGTTGGGATGTGGAATTTATTGCCCATTTAAACCAAGGGCTCTGCAGCTGTGGTGTGTGCCCTGGCCTGTTTTCAAGCACATCCTTATTTGAAAATTAATCATCCCACTCTAACTTGTTGGTGAAGGTATCTAGGGATAAAAACTTAGATGGAAGAGAGAACCCTTGTTATTAATGGCTAAATGCCATTCATAGCAAGCACAACAGAAAGACAAGGTGGTGAGAGAAGAGTGATTTACTCTATCTTGAAGAATAAATCAAAACTTCTTCCTTGTTCAATTGTAGGATAAAGGCAAGAAAGGAGCAAAGATAACATCCCTGGGAGGCCTCAGTTCTTCTAAGCTGAGGAAACATTTGCATTTTCCCCCTTAGTGGAGTCTGACATTTGACCTCTGCCTGCCAGAGAACCAGACCTGTGTTTCAATTATAAGAGAATGTGGCTGCCATTTTGGGAGCCAGTGGTTATAGTCACACTTAAGGTCAATGAGTTATGGCAATACACAAGGTCATGAAAAGTACTATCCCTCAGGAGAGTTTCTCAGTATTCTTTTTTTTAATATTTATTTATTTGCTTTAGTTGTACACAATGCGTTTATTTGTACGTGGTACTGAGGATCGAACCCGGGCCGCGCACGTGCTAGGCGAGCGCTCTACCGCTGAGCCACAACCCCAGCCCTTCTCAGTATTCTTGTTGAGCCAAAAAGCGACACCCAGGAGGGAGGGGGCCCAGCTACCCAACACAGTATTCAAAAGCACTGGCTGGGCTGCAAAGATTAGAAGATTGTGCCTCTTTGAACATAGACAAGTAACTTCCACCTCAGTTTATCTACATCTGCAGTGAGGTTGAGCAGGACGGGGAGATTACAGTCACTTATAGCTTCCTGCAGACTTATCCCTTCCAAAAGCCCATCATCTCCTCCATTCCCCACACCTCCCAGACTCAGAAAAGGCAAGAATCAACCAAAAGCAAATAGGCAACAACAACAACAACAACAACAACAAAATTCAACGTGACTCAACTTGACTCAATATACCTTAAAATCCACCCCAAACTTGCTACACTTCAACCTATTTATCCTAAGAGCGTCAGTTCAAAAGTTCCCTCCTCCATCAGCCTCACTTGGCTTTGCCTGCCACCCCACAAGGGAGAGTTGGTCCCTTCACCCTGTGCATGGGCCATGAGGCACTGTGTCTAGCTCAGGGGTCAGTATCCTCCTGACTTGAAAGTCCTCAAGGACAGAAGTATGTCTTAGTCATGCTTGAAGCTGAGCCAAGCCCAGGGTCCAGCATATGAGATGCTGCTCCATAAACTCTTGCTCCCTAAATGCTTGCCTCCTTCAAGGTCCTGGCCATGATGAGCAATCAAAACCCTACAGAAGAGAAAGCAACCCAGTTTGTAGCCAGGAAAGAAACCAAATCTGGGACAGAGCTGCTCAAATATTCTACTGAGTTACATTCCATAAGAGAGACAGAGACCAAGAAACTTCCAGGAATTTCTGAATGGTGAATTTTCATGCTGTCTTTCCTGGCTCGCTTGGGCATGCTCAATCCAGTGTAACATTTGGCTGCATGCCCTCCCCTAGGCACGCTGTTGGTATTTTCATGTCCCATCTGCCAGTGCCTCTGGAGGACATTAGGATAAGTGGGTTAATCCAGAAAGGACACCCGCTGTCCTGGCCTTCTGCCTAAGGCATGTGAATGGAGAGCAGCTTCCCAGACACAAAGCTTTTGCTTGTGCCAGCGGTATATTATTTTTAATATTATTATTATCCACAGCTGTCATGGATTGAGCATCTACTAGGTATACCATTCTAAGTCCTTGGCCTGCATTCTTTCATCTCATCCTCATTTAAAGATACACAAGGCAGATATTATTAGGCCCATTTTAGAAATAAAGAAGCTGTGATCCCGTAACTTGTCCAAAGCATACAACTGATAAATAGCAGAATAAGGATTCAAGCTCAGCTTTGACAAACACCACAGACATTTTTCTCCATGCCATGCTGCCTCTCCAAAAACCTATCTAGAAGATGAAACCAATAGCAAAAGCCCACTAAGTGAAAACAATGGATGTTACCAAAGCTGGACTCTGAGGTAAATTTATAGTTTCCACTTCTAATTTATTTTTTTAAACTGAGCACTCAATTTAAGAAATATTTTGAAAGTTTAAAATCTCAAGTAAAAAATATAAATCCAGATAAAAATAATTTAAAAATTGGAAACACCAATAAAACTGAAATTTATTTTTGCCATAGATTGTAGCAACATAACTCTGAGTGCAGGGTTACCTGGGATGAACTAAATGTCCTGAGCTGACACTGGTACTGATGTGAAAATTTTGCTTCTGGAAAGGATGAATACCAGGAGATCCTGGGCACCCTGGCCCCTGACTGTGGGTTAACATGACAGTCTGGGTCCCCAAGAGTTTGCCTGATAGGTGAAGTGGTTCTCACACTTCTCACTCCAAGCCATCAGGACACCCTCCTAGTTTCAATGTCGCAGAAGCCTGAAGCTTGAGGCACAAGCCCCACTCTCTCTGAAGGCTGTACTGTCTATCTCTTTTAAGCCTTGCCCAAATATTGTCTATCAGTTAACAAGATGTGGCATTGTTGGCACGTACTATGCCTTTCTCCAGATTGCAGAAATTCAGTGGAGTTGAGGAGGAAAGGAAGCAGAGAGTTTTGTTTTGCACTGAATTATTTCTATGCTTATAAGGCAATCATATGAAACAATTGTACCAGGGCTTTAAATCTAGTAAATAAAATTCCCTTTGAGACTCCAGTTTGAACGATGTTGAAGATCATAGTAACTATGTTGTTTGTGTAATAAACACACACCCCAAACCTCTAACATTTTTATAATGAAACCTGGCATAATAAAATTTTTGTAGAAGCAAAAAGCAGTCATTTTCCCCTTAGCTTCCATTGTGCCAAATGCGATGTTTGCCAAGTCCTTCTTGAAGACATCTTTGATTACAGGCCTGGTCTCCTCACATGAGAGGTATCCATAATCACGCAGGGTGCCATGACTTTGTTAAGACTAATGCCCAAAGATAGCTAAACTCACAACATGCCGGCAGCTGTGAAAAGTTGAGCTCTCTGCCAAGTAGCCCTGTAGCCCATCCCTGTTCCTCCTGGCTTGTCAGCCACCTCCATGACATGGAGCTTCAATTCTTGAAGGTAAGTTGGGTCACGCTATTTGAAAGGTCTTCTTGACATCTTTCTCCTCAAGCTTAAACTGGAAACTTTTGGCAGGTAACTGGAAGGGTCTTCTTGCTTTGGTACTTCTTCCCATGACTTAATCCTTCAGGCCTTTTGAATAAATGATACCTGGCTGTTGGACACTCTCCTCTGGACCCACTGATACATAAAAATGTGTGAACTTAGGTCCTAAATTATTTCACTCAGTTCCCTGAGGAAAATTGGGGGTCAGAGTGAGAGTGAAGTTTTTACTTCTTATCTAAGCCAGTGATTCTTAACCTTGGCTGCACAGTGGACTCCACCTGGGGAGCTCTAACAAAAATACACTGATACTTGGGCCAAAGATACTGATTGGCCTAAGGTGTGGCCTGAACATCAAATATTGGGTAGTCTTCCTAAGTATATATGATTTTAGGGACTTGAAATTTGAACAACTTCTCCATTACAAAGTCTGGAAACCACAGTGTCTCGAATACACTGACACAGAAGCTGCCTGCTTCATAGATAACAAAGCTACACAAACCAGTGCCCACCCCCATAACTATACCTGGAAAAGCAACTCAGAGGGAGTGTTCTCAGTTGGCAGCATGGAGCAACACTTCTACTGAGAAGGGCTGCATACAATGTTATTGGTACTGGTTAGACAAATAGGAGGCCCTTGCAGTGTGGCCTTGTGTCAGTCTCCACAGAGGCAATGGAAAGTGGCTGGCTTGAACTCTCGCACTCTCTACCTCCTGAGGAATAACCTGACTGGGGGAGTCTAGACAAGAAATATAAGTAAGGAGCCACCTGACATTAAGGCACCTGAGTTAAAATTGAAGGGTTAACCCCAGTGCAGGAAGAACACTGTCAATAGTTCGACACTTTCCACATAGGGTTCAATTGTGTGGCAGGTTTTAGGAAATAAAGGAATATAGTGATGGAGGGTTTAAAGGACTAAGGAAGGCAAGACAGGCCTCAAAGACTTGTTTAGGGCTGTTGAAAATGGAAGAAAGGAGGAGCTGGGGACCTTGGGTCTGGGGACTCCCAGTTTCAGGGCTGTTTAGGGGATACAGGGAGATAAATCTCTGTAATTGCAGAAAGAGGGCAAGATACTGAGGAATTCTTCAAAGACAGGAGGGGGTGGGGTGCCAGAGGAGAAGAAAGGAGCAAGCAATCCAGTGTGATCTCAGGGAGGAGGCAGCCCCTTCCCAGCATCCTTGAGCTAGAGCACCAAGATCCTACCCTGGAATCCTCACTTGGATCATCCTCTGCACCCTTTTCATGATGTTCAAACATCAGAGCAGCACAGGAGGGAGAAGTCCTTTCCTTGCACCAGAGCACAAAGTAGAAAATGTTGGCCAGCCAGTTTGAACAACCCAAGGGTCCCCCAAGCTTAAGAGCTGCTGATCTTAAATGTCAAGGTCAGCTCTGAGTGAGGGTCAGGCTTGGCTTCCCTTTGGCACATCTGTTCCTGTGAAAGGGCTCACTTTCGTCAGGAAACATACTTCTCCTCCCCCCTGGAACAGGAAGCAGTGCTATAGTGCAAAGCACTCTCCATTAAACCTTACCTCCCCCAGCTCCCCTCCCTCTTTGTCATGCCAGGAAATGCAGCAATCCCCAAATACCTGCATCCTTGGGCATACAGCAGGTGAGAGCCATGCTTGGATTCCCGTTCTGCTTCTTAAGGAAGGGCCTTTTCTTCTAGCAAAGCCCTCTCTGAATGCCAGAGAGCTGAAAGCTGATCTGCTTAAGTCAGCACATAGGGCAGGGGGGTTGGGAGGGTGAGAGAGGGCAACCTTCAGCAAGGAGGATGGCAGATTTTCACACAACCTCTGCATTGCTTCTGGGACTCCCCCCTGGAGGGGGAGATGGTCTCACCCAAGTATGGGGCCAGCTGCTAATCTCTCTGGGGTTCACTTGAATGGCAAATCAGGACTCCAGGGCAGTCTCAGACACACCCTGTCTCCAGAGGAGGGGCTTAGCCCTTTTCCTTTCCTAGCCCTGCAAGAGTTTAGAACACAGTGGTACTTCTTCACAGCCTTGGAACTCCAAGTGCAATTGGCCAGGGGATCAGTAGCATGGACATCACCTGGGAGCTTGTTAGAAATACAGAATCTCAGGCCACTCCAGTTTGAGAAGCTCTGCCAAGTGCCATGTGCCTATGGAAACCATGAACACATTGCTAGAGACAGGAAGCTGAACAAATACTAAAATTTTGGGAGCCACAGAAGCCCAGCCCCTGTGGCAACTGCCCAATCACAAAAAGGACAAATTGTATCCCATAGCTCCACAGCTGACCCAGGTTGCCACCCACTCTTCTCACAGGGATGGGGCTAGCTGGGTTGGCTGTGAATTTTTAGGTTGGTATGAGGGTGAGCTAGTCAACAGGTCTGCAAATATTTGCATGCACACTGAAGAGACAAGGATGGTGGCAGGGGCGGATACAGAGTTTGCTCTGTGCAGGTTGCAAATCAATTTTGGACCCCCTCCCACCCTCAACACACACACACCACCTGAATCAACATGTGTGGCGCAGAAAACAATAGTGACAGTACAAGGCAAGATGCCTTAAGCTGCTTCTTGAAAATCAACCATCCTGGACGCCATCCGAGCTTCCTCTTGGCAAGAAAGGGAGAGTTGAGGGACTTCCACGGCCTCGCCCTAATAGCCTTACGTAATCATGGCATGTGCTTCACTTCCCATGTGAGCCCAGCAAGTGAATCCATGCGCAGCTGGAAGGGAGGAGATGAGAAAAGAAGAGAAACTACTGGAAAGTCAGAGATGAGCTTCTGCTTTGCAGTCCAGAGAGAATAGCAGAACTACTAGTGAGTCAGATGGACTGGCTTTCCTTTCAGACAGTCACCAGGTCTCTGCAGATGGCTGTGGTTCCCTCCATTGTAGGCTCTAGCACCTTAATCAGGTGCAAGAAACAGAATGGGTGACCTAACTCTGAAGAGAAACTGAACAGTGCTGGAGTTCTGAAATGCATCAAGACAGCCCACATCCACAGCAAGTCTGGCTGGAACCTTGAAGAAGTGACCCAGACAGAATCATTGGCCTTCCCAGCATCGGCCAGTGGTACCCATGGATGGCATGTCATTGCCTAAAACAGCTAACTGTGCTCTTCCCCTCCCATCAGCAGAGTGTCTGGGCCATGTACAGGGTGGGCTGGGGGAGAAAGCCAAAGGCAGAGATGAAGACAGAGGAGAGAAAGCAGAGAGGGTGGCCTCGGGCATTACTAGGATTGTGTTGGTTCTTGAAAGCAATCAGGGTGGGCTTTGGCATGGAAAACGAAGCTAAAATAGTATTTAAATCTCTTCCTCAGAGCCTTACTCTTGCCTTGAACAACAATCACTCATGAAATGACTCTCACGAATGAAAGGAAATGCTGCCATTGTTTTATTTTCTCTGGGAAGTCATAATAGGTTTTAAAAGGTTAATCTCCCTCTCAGCCCTGTTTTTTCCCTTCCACTGACCCCAAGCTGAAAAGGAAAAATATTTGCACTTGGTGTTTAAAAACCACAGTGAATTAGCTTTTGTTGTTCATGGCAAAGACACTATTTAGCTGCCCAGAATCAAACCAGATGTCAGGGGAGAAAGAAAGCCCCGTATCCTGTGAACTTGCCTTTCACCTTTGCAGAAGGGTGGTGGGGAAAGCTGCACCAATGTGCAGTTTGGCTGCAAGCACTGGTCAGCTCTTGGTGGGGTGCTGCCTGGGTTACCAGAATGCAATAGCTTGGGGACCCCACAGGCACAACGCCTCTTGATTTCTAGAAGTTTCCTCCTACAGACATGAGGCCAGCAGCACTATTCCCATAGGTAACAGAGAACAGGGAGAGCAATACATGAATGGAGGAGAAAATCTGGAAATAGAAGAGAACACTAAGAAAACCCAGCTGGACTTGTTGGGACACCAAATCTAGCAGGGAAGGTGAAAAGAAGAAATTCTGAAAGGAAAAAGAACATATTTTCCTTCTGTGGCTTTCTGGGATAATATGAAAAATACATTATTATTCAGTCCTATTTTCCTTTAGGATGCCACCCACCCAAATGCACAGCTTAAATTAGTTAAAAAAAAATCCTATGGGGCTTAGTCTGTTTCTCACTGTTTCCTAAATCTTGCAGTGTAAGCAAGAAATTCCCTCTACACTAAGACCCTTTCTATCCACTCAACAGACATTTACTAAGCTTTCACTTTGGTCAGATATTTGGGTGATACCAGAAGGCTTTGGATACTATTCCTGCCCAGGACAAGCTTACAGCCATTAGGGGGCTATAACAACACAACAATGACAGCAACAATGACAGTAATAGTGAAAGGCACCATGTTTCAAAATGTAATGATGTGCAAGTGACTAGACTTTATGTATAGTATCTTATTTAATCCTTATAATAATCCCGTGCAGTCAGGTTTATTATTCTCATTTTACCAATAAAGAATGGAGTCTCAGAAAGCTTAAGGAACTATGCCAAAGTCACACAGTTATTTTTCTAGTGGGGGTCTTTTTTTTTTAAAGGACTTTTTTATTCAAGTAACTGCAAATAGGAAACCAGAGGGGGAACCCCAGGCTGGGACAAATAATGGCCAACCCCTCCCCAACAGAACAAGGGGAGAAGATGGCCCCTACACCCTTCATGGTCAACACGGACCCCCCTCCTCACTCTGCTGCAGCATCCTAGGGGCAGGAATCCACCTTCTCTGGGACTGGGGTACTAGGTGACCCAGCCTGTTACACCCCAGTCCCCCTTCTCCCTGAGGAACACCCTGGGGAGAGGAATGTGGGCAGAATGGGGGAGGCATGAGGATGAACGTCTGGCGCTGGTAGCAGCAGCTATGACTGATGTCTAAGAATGAAAGATTGAACAAAACCCAACACAACTGTCCAGAGCTAGGTTGTGAACAGAGGAAAAGATGGAACCAGAACCATGGGGGTTGGGGAGGAGCAGGAGAGGCAGCGTGGGCAGGTCAGGCTCCTTGTTAATAGTAGGGGGTCTTTTTTTGTAAAATCAAGCCCAAGTGCCTACAACCATGCCTGTCACATAGTAGGTGATCAATAAAGATTTACTGACTAAAGCAACTGAGGCACAAGAAAGGGCTTTCTAGAGCACTGGAGATAAGCTTTGAAGAATGGCTAGGATTCATGCAAAGTAGGGTGTCAAAGGCATACAGGAAGAAAACAGGAAATGAACAAATGCATCTCTAAGGAACTAAAACTATATAGTATAAAACTATATAGAAGAACTAAAACTATATAGAAGTTCATTGGATTAGATGAAGGGGAATGAAGGGGAATGAAGGGAAGGGAGGGGGTTGGAATAGGAAAGATAGTAGAATGAATGGGACATATCTTTTCTATGCTTATATATGAATACATGACCAGTGTAACTCCACATCATGTACAAGCACAAGAATGGGATCAAAATTGTAATGGGTTGCACCCCATGTATGTATGTCAAAGTGCATACTACTGTCATGTATATCTAAAAACAACAAATAAAAGATGAAGAGGAAGGAATAGTGGCCAGGAGAGGGACACTCAAATCAGGGGGACTTGGGTTCTACCTTGGCTCTGCCACCTAGAAGCTAAAGCAAGAATGAGGTGGCAGCTGGAGACTTGCTTCAGCCTGACCCTGCAGGGAGCTCTGGAGTGCAAATTGCACCACAGAGCTGATCTCACCTGGAGTCAAGAGTGTTGGCAGGGCTTGCATTTGGCCAAATGCAATCTTCCAGAGAAGGGACAGCTGTAGCCTTTGGCAAACAAAACTCACAGCAGCTGGAGGAGGGGTACACCCACTGGTAAAGAGGATGTAGGCAGGGCACCAACCACATCCACTTCCATCTCCAATCTACTGAGCTGTAGTGGGCCCAGCTTCAGTATTTTGTGGCTGCTCTCTACTGGGGTTCTAATGTCCCTTTGCTCATTCAGCACAAGATTCCTCTTTACAGAAGGATTGGAGGTGAGTTTAACCTGCAGGAATGTTTTCAGAATCTGATACCGTCCTTTCGGCAACCAGGTCCACCAAGGTGGCACACCAGATTACCAATGTACCTGCCAGGGTTATCATTGGCATGCTAAGTTGTACCAGGAGTTGGATCGAAGTCAACATCCCAGAGCTCTTCTCCTGAGTTCCAGCCATATCCACTCATATGATCCATAACCAGTGACTCGGGGAATCCAGCCGTCTGGCAATCTGTCCCCTCTCCCTTCTCCCTTGATAAATCAAAATGCAGGCCACTGAACTTCCTTTTCCTCATTCTCAATGACACCTAAATAGGTCAAATCACTTTGGAGAGTGGCCAGAAACTAATTTTGTATTCACCACTGACCTCTTTCATTCCTTTGGCATTTCAGGAAAAAGTTGGGTGAATGCCTTTTCTTCCTGTTTGCCTGAGTCCTCATTCCCTAGAGCTAAATTTGTAGCCCAGGCCATTGTGATTTATTCAGAGCTACTGCTATTTGTCAGTGGATTTCTGCCCAAGCTTGCTTGTTGCCCATCTGCTGGATTCCTGTACATATGTGAACATGTGTACAAAATTAAAGACCCAGCCAGCCACAGCCTGGAGCTGCCTTGCTCCACATCAGCTCCAGCCTCCACCCAGGCCCGATGCGAGGATCTGTTGAAACAGTGCTCACTACATGGTCAAAAACTGGGCAGCATCAATGATAAAGCACACCCCAGTTCCAAGTCCATCAATTGCTTTTCATAGAGCCCCACAACTATTGTAAACTATTGTATTCAGCCACTGCTCTCACTAAGGAAGTACCACCATTTTGTTTTTTTAGAACTGACTCAGGACAGGAAGCAAAGAAGGGGATAAAGAATGGGGAGTGCTAAAGAAAAGAGAACAATAGGTTTTGCTTTTGTGGTTCATCCAAATCTAGGAGGAAGCTCCATACTCCCAATCAAAGTTTGGAGCTAAAAACAAAGCTCAGGTCTAGCTTTTCTCTCTCTCTCTCTCTCTCTCTCTCTCTCTCTCTCTCTCTCTCTCTCTTTCTCTCTCTCTCGTATTTTAAAAAAATTATTTATTTATTCTAATTTGTTATACATGATAGCAGAATGCATTTTAATTTATAATACACATATAGAGCACAATTTTTCATGCCTCTGGTTGTTCACAGAGTCACACAATTTGTGTCTTCATACATGTACTTGGGGTAATGGTGTTGGCTTTACTGTCTCTTTAGAAGCCTATTTGGAACAATTCTTTTATTTAATTGCAAGATGTCAATCCTCCTCTGCCTCTCACCCAAGATTTCATTATTTGTTTTAAGTTTATTTCATTGTTGTTTTTCCTTTTCCTTCATACACTGAGAGAGATCTGCAGGTGACCCAGCAGGACTATCTGGCCCTACTATAAGAACAGAAGTTGAGATTCTTAACACTTCTCCTCACTTTTCCCACTAAATCTAAAGCCACCATGCAATGGAAGTTTCCTCATGGTAGTACCATAATATTGATAAGACTAATATTTTATTCACACAGGAAATATTTACTAAGCACCTATGATGTGTCAGCCATTGTTATTGTTTTAAATGCTTTGTATGTGCTTTTTCAGTTTCTCACAGCAACTCTCTGAGATACTAAGATCACCTCCATTTTACAGATCAGGAAAGCAAAATAACTTGCCCAAGGCTTTGGAGGTGGTAAATGGCAGAGGTTGGGCTCCTAACCACTATGCTTGGTTATTCCAAAGGTAGAGGCTAGGGAATGCATTATCTTGACTCAGAAAGCACATATTAACCATCTCCTATCATTCACATCCCAATCCTAAACTAATAGATGACAATGAGCAAGACAGGGATTGGAATCCCAGCTACCACATGAAATGCCTGCCTCTTGTTTTGCTGAATATTGTAAGAGGAACATTCATGTGCAGACAGAGTTATGTGTGTATGTGTATGAGTCCATGGGTATGTGCATGTGTGAGCAGCTACAGACACCTCCTTATGCAATGCTCTACCTTGAGCCTAGATAAGGGGTTCCCATTCATAACAGAGTTGAAAACAAGACCCTAACCTTCCCAACTTGCATGGCTTTCCATTGCCGCTTCCACAAACTCTTCTAGAAAGGCTGAGAGCTCTCATCCTGCACCTGAGCCTCCCTTCGGTATTAGAACCATCCTCTCAGCAGGGCTCCAGTTTGGCAAGAACAATTACCAAATAGTTAAATCACTACCAAAGCTGAAAGACAAATTCATACAAATAGAAGGAGCAAGAGTCTGTTGAGCCATCAAGTTACTTGGGCCCCCAACTTCCCATATTAGAGCTTTTTGTCCTTCAGGCTGTCACTCTCCCTTCTTTTCTTCAGCTGCTGCCCTTACTAATACAAAACTTACATTCTGCCACACCTTACTTTGCCTCTTCCTTCACACTGAGGTGAAAAATGCCTGAACAATTGTTTAAGCATTTTCTAGGGGATTTGCATTTTAATGTATTATCCTAACCTGAAAGGACCAACATGGAATGGTGCATCTAGAAGCATCAGAAAGTAGATGGAAGAGGATTTGGGCATGGAGGGGAGATACTGTAGATTCTATAGTTCTAGAAGCAGCTAACACTTCACTTAAGATTTTATGATGATCCCAGTAAAAGCAAAACCACATTTTACCCAGAAAGGAGAAAGAACATTGAAATTGTCCTAAAAGCAAGATCATCCAGGGAGAAAGAGACAGCAGTACATGACCTTCAAGGTTCCCAATAGTTCTAATACTCTGATTTAACTTTAATTCATTGTTTGATGGCTCTGGCACATCTAGCTTGAGTGCAGAGAGAAGGCTTGAATAAATGTATTCAATATTGTGCACAATTATTGCAGTCTTAGTTATGTAATTTCTGATTCCAGAAGTTGAATATATTAATTAAAAAGCATTTTGTGCCTAGCCAGTAGTATCATGCAGTCATGTCTCCTCTGACACTGTATGGGCATAGAGACAGAAAAGTTGGGGTATCTGATTCAAAACGGAGCCCAAGAAAACTTCAGTTTCAACAGTCATTTTGCATGAAATCATTTCACCCAGAATGGTGCTAGCCTTCACTGAGCTCCTGATGGATGTGAATTAAGTTTATTTAGTTTGGCTCCCTCTGATAAGGAAATTCCAGAAGCTTTCCAGTTCCTTTTATATTTATTTGTAGTGACATCATGCAGTCAGATGCAGGATTCTCACTTGAGTCCAACATTAAGAGAATGGATGTGATGGAATGATAAGACTGGCTGAAAGCTTAAGCAGTCAATTTGGGAAAAGGAGAATATTAGAAGGAGATAAAACTCATTTTTCTCATTTGCCCATTTAATGGCAAACAATTGACCAGCCACAAAACTTGCAGCTAGAGTATCGAATGGTTAGACTTGGAATTTTTGGCTTTTTCATTTGGGTAATATAAGTAAGGGATCCCCTCCAATGTGTAAAAGAAGTAGCTTTTAATTTTCCTGTATTGGAAATGATTTGGAGATGAGCAATTCACAAAGAGGACAAAATCTCTCATACTCCTTGTTAAATTACTTTTGCTGCTTTCAAGTTCTGAGATGCTAAACTCAGTACTGCATCTTTGCCCTGAGTATTTTTAGCCTGGAATTTCATTCCATTCCTTCCTTTACTTTTTGGATCATATACCATTGAATGGAAACAAGGAGACAAAAGGCAAGAAAACTTGACTTATCTTTCTGACAACTGATGTGGAGTTCATTAATCAGAACTTAGTAAACTTCCCAGTAATTAGCCCAAATAAGCACAGCAGCCTGGTCTAAGTTCTTCTTGGTGCCATCCCATGACATTCCAGCCATGTCCAATCAGAGAGACATCCATTCCAGTGCTATTTGGGGACAGCAGCTTATTTCACAGCTATATCAGAAACTATGTTAGATTATTTGAGGTACATGAAAACATCAAATGAGAAAGTCCTAGAAGCCACTGAAAGAGACCCTGCTATTATATACTGTGGCTCCAGAGTGATTTTCCTACTCACAACTCTCTGTCAAGCACCCTACCTTGCCTATGAAGAAACTCACCATGGTATCAGTTTCCCAGGAAAACAATGAGAATAAATACATTTTTCTAATCAGACTTCCAAGCAGCAAAGAACCAAGGGATAGGATATATCAGAAAATCAGAGAATTAAAAATTTAGTTTTGCAGGGCATGGTGGGTAAACATGGGGTCCAGCAGAATCATAAGTTTGAGGCTAGCCTATCTGGGCAATTTAGTGAGACTCTGCCTCAAAATAAAATTTTAAAAAGGCTGAGGATGTAATTCAGTGGTAGAGAACTTATCTAGCATGCACAAGGCTCTAAATTCAATTCCCAGTATCATACACAAAAAAAATTTAGATTTGCTCTGTTCAATGTGGCAGCTACCACCCATATGTAGCTATTGAGCCCTTGAAATGTGGTTAGTGTAAATGAGTAAGTGAATTTTTTAATTTAATTTAAATTAATTTGAATATCAACACTCCCATTATTGAAAAACTTCTAAGTATGTTTGGAAGAACCTGGTTAAGTTAATCTACTTTATCAAAATTTATGGAATTGTTTTGAGTCTTAATACAGCCCAAGTCTTTGTAATGAAAATTTACTGTATGAATTGACACATGCTATTTATGGAAATACTGGATTTTGAAGACTTAGTGTGAATAAAATAATGTAAAATATCTCATTAGTATTTGATATTGTTTTTATGCGATTATATTTTATATTGATCTTATATGCTAAAATGATAATATTTTGAAAATATTGGCCTAAATGTGTTAATAAAATTAATTTCACCTATTTCTTTTTCATTTTTAAGTGGCTACTAAAAGTTTAAAATTATATAAATGAGTTGCGTTATATTTCTGATAGACATCTCTGACTTAGAATGAACAAAATCAAAACATTTCAAATTAAAGGATTATAAGGTATTAAGAAAAAATATAGATTTAATTTTTTTTAAAGCTTTAGAGTTATATATGGTAGTTGGGTTCATCCCAACAAACTCATACATGCATGGAAATCAATTTTAGTTCACAATCCTCTCTTATACCCTTCCGTCCTCCTTCCCCTCTCCCAATCTCCTTCCTGTGCTCCATTAGACTTCCCTTTGCTCCTCTATTAATTTTTATTTGATTAGCTCTTTAATCAATTAAGAAGTGAATTAACTCACAGTGGTTTGAAGTAAGTGCAACCCTGAGTGGCTAACTTAGGGGTGCCTGTTCATTGGAGGTTTCCATTCTAAAGCTGGTTGGCACTCGGCCATGGTGTTCTAGAACAGCAGATCTCAAATTTTTCTCACAGAACCTCTGGGGGTCCCTGAAATCCTTTCAGTGAGTCTGCAAAGTCAAAACTATTCTCATAATGATGCTAATACACTACTTGCCTTTTTCACTCTCCATTCTCTTATGAGTGACACATGATACTGTAGCAGATGGAATGCAGAAGCAAATAAAAGAACCCAGTAGTCTTCTCTTCAGCCAGACTGAGATTTGCCAAAAATAAAAAGGAAAATAGTGACATTCTTCTCATATTTTTTTTGTTTGAGAAATAGAGAATTTTCCTACACAATATCTTATTTGTAAACTTGTATATAATATAGTATATGTGTATTTATTGTTGATTTTGAAATTAATTACCAAGAACATTTTTTATTTCTTAGTTTTCATTTCTATTTTGATAATTATTGATATAATTCACACAAACCTAAAGCTTTTTGGGGGTCTTTGGTGATTTTTAAGACTATAAATGTATCCTGAACCAAAATTCAGATAATTGCTTTTCTAGATGGACTTGGTTGCAGATGCTATTGAAGTCCCTTACCATAGCCCCTTGATCTACCCTGGAGTCCACCTGTAGCTACAGGAACAGGAGGCTGCACACTGACCATTTCCCACCTCCAACACCCAGGTCTTTCTATTGTTCTGCCTGAAGGTTTTTTCCTCATGCTAAAAGACTAGTAGAGTCCAAAATTAGAAACAGCCAAATACAAATTAACAGCAGTATGGATAGACAAATTTTGTTTTTTTTTTTTTTTTTCACAACATGGAATACTATCCAGTAATAAGAATGAACAATCTACTGCTACATGCAAAAATATGTGTGAATCTCTCAGATACAATGTTGAGTAAAAGAAGTCAGGCACAAGGAGAGCATGTTAGATGCTTCCATTTTTATAAAGTTACAAATCACATAAATCTAATCTATGGTGTTAGAAATCAAGACAGCAATTTCCTTTGGTGAACAAGAAGAGCCCATGGGGGACTCTAGGAGCTAATGATGTTATGATGTTTTAGGTCTTAACATGGCAGGACAGTACAGAGGTTTTTTTTTTTTATAATAATTCATTGAACTGTAGAATTTGGACACTTTTTTGGTATGTATGTTAGATATCACTCAAAAGGTAAAAGATCAAATACTAATTATTATTTTATACCATGCTGTGCTAGGCATGGGAGAGGATAAAATAGAATTTTCAGACATGGCTTGTAGGGTTTGCCCTTTTATTAGTCTTCTTGAGAAATAAAAACTAGTACACAATTTCACTTGGAGACGGACAGTCTAGGTGGGTTTTTTGAACAGCACAATGACTTATTTTTAGATGGACTTTGAATGTTTTTATTTACTTGGAATGAACATGGTTTCCCCACTATTATTATGCTATACCAGCTCTGTCCCACATTTAAGCTACCTGCCTGGCCCTGGTGGGCAAAGGTGCAGCTAGAGTGGCAGGAGGGGTGTGGACATGAAGAAGAGTGGTATGGAAGACAAGGATGAGCCAGGTTGAGTTCTGTGCCCCTGAGAGGCCCTCTGAGGGAGTGTCCTGCGTCCTCTTTCTATTGCTGTAATAAAACATCTGAGATCGGCAAATTTATAAAGAAAAAGAAATGTTTATTTCGGCTCACAGTTCTGCAATGATGGGAAGTCCAATAATATGGTACCAGCATCTTCTTGGCTTTTTCTGGTGAGGAATGTATGTTGCTTCAGCTCATATGAGTCAGCAGAAAGGCAAGCAGGTATGTATGTGGAAAAGATAAAAAGGGGCCAAACTCCTGTTGTAGCTAATACACTCACAAAATAAAAGCATTAATTTATTCATGAGGGCTCCGCCCCATGGCTCAAACATCTCCCTCTAGGCCCCAGCTCCCAACACTGCTGCACTGAGGAACTAAGTTTCTGACACATGAACTTTTGGGGGATACATCCAAAACACAGCAGGGACACAGGAGACAGACTAAGAGGCCAGGATTTGAGACGAGCACATCAATGCCCAGGGAATATGAATGTGACTTCACCAACACGCTCCAGAAGACATTTCTCTGCTCAAGAAGTCACTTTTTGCCATCTCTATTACTTCCAAAACCCACATTTCCTATCAGTTGAGACTCAGGCCTGCAGTCAGTCATTCATGCAGTTGTCTGGAGGAGATTGTGAATACTTCTTAGAAGGACAGGCACTCTGGCTCTAACCTGAACCAATTCCATGTCCTCCCCCTGTGTCAGACACATGCACATGAAAGGAGAAGAAAGGGTGTAAGCTTCACCCTTAAGCATGACTCCACCACTACAAGGAATGTAGCCAAGCTTTATGTCCAAGAAGAGAACATGGATATTGGTGAGCAGTGGCTACCTCTGCCTCATGTTAATTTCCTTCTTTCTGCCTGGACAGCCAACAGTGCTACAGAGAAACCCTCTCTTCCCTGGCATTGAAACTCATATAGAACCCTTGCCTCTAGCCCTGATGTTCTTACTGGAGCTCTCAGACCATCATTGAGTGAAGAGCCTAAACTGTTTGGTCAGGTGGCCTACAGTACACAGTACTCATCATCTGCTTCTGTCCAGAATCCTTGCTCTGGGCCCTGCTCACCAGATCATCACTAGTAGAATCACAATCCATCTCTTGTTATAGCTAGTCACTGGGTGTCCCCAACAGTCTGGAGACTATAGACTTAATCCTGCTTTGAGCAGGGATGGATACTGCTTCAGGACCTAGAACCTATGCATATACCCCACCCTGAAGAGAGATGACAATGGCCTAAGGTTTCAGAACATGATTTTGTTTGGAGGTCTGAACTCATGCCTTTTCTGGACCACCACAAAAAGTTGGTAGACTGTTTTCATAACTGGAAGACTCATTTTCTCTCTTAAGCCACTCAGAAATGTTTGCCCAAATACCAGGGCTCATGAGCGCATGTTGACATTTAGGGAGCTCTTGACTTGGGATGGATAATTCTGCACTGGAACCTAATTACCAATGGCTTTTAGAGCCAAGGTATGTTCTCTTGTTATATCTCCCAGACTTTGAAATCTCTCCTGCCTTCAATAAACGAAATTTGGGAACAAGAGTGTCGCATTAGGCCTATGCAATAGTACCGCCTCACACCTACACTGGAGGCTTAGGAATTCAGATGTGCTCCTTCAGATGGTCAAGGTTTGAAACTGAAACAAAGCAGGAGGTTTGTATTTGTTTTTAATTGAAGCTGAACAGCTGCAGCCCACCCAGCCTCCATAGGATCTTGCACAAAAGAAAACAAATGCTATTCTCTTAGCTTCTCCCAAAAGAGGCCACTTATTTCCTCCTGAGGGCTCAGACAACTTAAAATCATAAAACGTTAAAGCTCAAAGGAGTCTTCAGTACAATCCCCTCATTTTATGGGTAAAGAAAAGGAGGACTGACCTGGACAACAGAGCTAGAGAATGGCAGAGACTTTTGCAGCACCCTCCTCATTGGTAATGTTCAGGGAATGAGTCACTATTTGGGGGACTCATCTCTTAGAGCCAGGGGGAAAGAATGGAGAAAGAATGAAAGAATGAGCAAGATCATGTGATAAGAAGGGGAAGCTCTCTGAGGACAATGGGTACAAGCAGGGAGCAAACCAGAAGCAGCCAAGATTTTTGCAGACCAGGCTGGAGAAGCAGAAATGACTAGTCAACATCTTGAACTGAACATGACAAGGAAACAAAACCAAACAAAACAGAAAAAAAGATAAAGAAAAGATGTCACATAAAATCAAGAGGTTCAGAATCTGACCTCATCCTGCCTTTCCTCATATCCTTCCTCTGGGTTAATACCTGATTGCTGACATAGAATTCTCACCTCTTTTCTCTGGGCCTAGCCACATATTTAACTGCCTCCTGAACATTCCCTCATTGTCAACGTCATGGGTACCTCAGATTAGCCATGTCCAGAACCAACTCCTCAGTCTCAGCCTGCACACCCACTTTTTCTCAGGGCTTCCTGTTTTGGAGGAGGACACCAGCCTCTACCTCCAATGCACAAGCCAGAAACTTGGGCATTTTCCTGGACTCTACTCTCTGCCTCAATCCCTATGTGTAGTCTGCTTCCAAGGGCCTTAAGTTCTACCTTCCAAGGAGCCCAGAACTGGCTGCTTCTTTTCACTCCTCTTGACCCTTCCTCTAATCAGGCTTCCATCTAGGGCTAGTTTGGGGCAATTTCTCCACAGAGCAGGCCAGAATGTTCTCCCTAAAACACACATTGGCTCATGTCTCTCCTTTTCTTAAAATATTTCCCATAGCTCTCCACTGCTCTTAGGCTTAAATCCAGACTCTGGAAACAGACCATACAGGACTTTTCAAAACTGACCCTCTGCCTCATCTCTTGCTACTATTTTTCCCTTCAATTCCTCCTTCTCCCTCTTCCTACCCAATACATTTTCTGCTCCCACCACTCAGGACATCTTCTCATTCTTTGACAGACCACTTTCTCTCATCTCAGGACCAGAAAAAAGCCTTAGCATGTTCCTTTGCTCCAAATGTTCTCCTTAATTTTTATATGGCTGGTGACTTCTTGTCATTCAGGCTTCAGCTTACCTGTCATGGGAATATCCCTTCCCCAGAGACCTTTCTGATCATGGAAACTTCCTGACCCAGACACTTTCCATCACTCTGACCTGTTTGATTTTTCTTCACACAGTCTCATCCCCATCTGACATTTTCTTGCTAGCTTATCATTGGTCTGTCATCACTTGACTGCCACCTGCTTGAGAGGTTGGTTATTTTGTCTTGGGCACCACTATGTCTCAGCACCTCCAATCAGGCTCTACCTAGAAGAGGCTCAATAAATTTCAGGCAAGTGAATGTACAAAAAAGTGAACCATCAAGATATGTTCTTGGCCATAAACTGGGTGATCGGGCTTTAACTTCAACTTGTAGTTTTGCTCTTAAATGTTCCCACTAAAAGACTTGGGACACTAATTAGTTGAGCTTCAACTCTTAAAGACTCAAAGCAGGGCTGGGGTTGTGGCTCAGTGGTAGAGCACTCGCCTAGCACGTGCGCAGCCTGTGTTCAATCCTCAGTACCATGTAAAACTACAACTAAAACAAATAAATAAATATTTTTTAAAAAAGACTCAAAGCAGCTAATAAAAAAAATTGAAACTGGATCCTGCCCTTATTTCTGTCTTGGGTTTTAACTGTTGCTAAAGTTAAAGTTAGTTTACCTCCTTAAGTTTCCCATTTTTTAAACAGCCGAAATAAAAAAAAAATCCAACCTGCTTCTTTTACATAGATTGAGGACCAATTCATGAATGATCCTAAGTCCATTGTTCATGTTTGACAACCAAAATCCCATTGTCATTCATTCCATTAACCATTCAGTCAACAACATGTATGTGCCAGGCAGGTACTGGGCAAAATGCTGGGGATAAAACAACGAGCCAAGTTGAAATGGTCCCTGTCTTCTGACACATATAGTATACAAGGAAAGAGAGTCAAAATCAAAATATAGACATTACCAGATAGTGAGGTAGGAAGTCAGCTGTAGGCATTTGAGCAATGGCAAGGAGTCAGGAATAGGAGGCATGCAACCCAGACATGGGTGGGGGTTAGGAAATGCTTCTCAGAGTAAACAAATGGAAGCTAAAGCCTGAAGTCCTTGGTAATTCATATAGATTTCTGCACCTTCCCCTCCCTCCTCTGGGGAAGCCACTTACTGAAATGATCAGTTTTTACTACATGAAACTGTCCATGGTTGCATCTGCCCCAGATAAAAGGCTGACTCAAACCAGAAAATCACATAACCATGTGGCTTAATTGGACATGGTGATCAAAGAACAACATGGCTCATTGGTTACGCATTTTGCAACCTACTGTTCAACACCAGCAATGTACTCTGCACACCCCCCTGAAACTTGTAGAATGTGTATGACGAGCATCCTGATTCTTTGCCATGTCTAAAAGAATATTAGTTAGGGTGGGCTAACTGGAATAACAAACAACTCCCAAATCTCACTGGCTTTAGACAACATAGGTCCATTTCTTGCTTAGGCAGTTCAGCTAAGATGCTCGACTCTGTAATCCTTTAGGAAACCAGGCTCCTTCCATCCTGTGGCCCTGCTATCTCCCAGAGGCCTAGCATCCTCCACAAAATTTTCTGCTGGGAAATGTAGTCTATGTGTCCAGAATGAAAAGAAAACGCCGTCGGGGGAACATCTAGCATTTTCTCTGCCACAAGGACACTTAACAATGTGATAAGGTCCAGAATGGGGCAATTTAGTGAAAATAGACTGCTGGTTCTGTGTAAACCAAACAACAAGTTACCAGACCATCTGATCACAATTAAACTTAAGCTAAGTCTTAAGTAACTATGTTTTTCACTTGGTGGGTTAATCCTGCCTACTTAGTCAAAGCATTTCCTCCTCCAGGTGACAATCAGAAGCAGTCACTAATTAATACAAACAAATTCTCCATCTAATTCACCCGACGTAACTCTGAAAATGTTTAAGTATATAAAATTAGTAAAAGAAACTAATGCTTGGCTGTATTCTCAAGAGCCTTTATAACTCTGTATCTAATCACTTACTCAAGAAATATTTATTAAATATGTCAAGCAAAATTTAAGTCTGCATATTACATGTCTATATTCCAAAATGAACACGTAGAAAGCCATACTTATTTTTTGCCCACTGAAAAAACCCAGCACAAATAAACATGCTTAAATATGCATGGCTTTCTGAAGATATTTATTTGTACTTAGAGGAAAAAAGTTTGCAGAGGGCCTTGCGATTTTCTGATGAAAGTTGCTCTATAAGCACAAAGCATTTTTTGATTTGTCTGAACAAAATAATGGAGCAAGGTGAAAGACTGGAGACTCTGGGAAGAAGCCAAGAATTAATGATGTGGATTTGGCTGTAACTGTGCCCAAGAATGTTTCATAATGGTGGTACTGTGCTCACTTCAAAAGTAATAATGATTAAATATCCTGAGTCCTTATATATCATCAACTCCTAAACAAAGCCAAAAAACAGAGAGTTCCAAGGGCAAGAAATATGTCAGCACCACACTGTCACAGATCACAAATCCAGACCACCCTCAGGATGGTTATTTGGATATGTAATGAAATAATTGACAAAAGCCATTCTGAGGGCCGCGACCCAAATGTGTCAGCAGATCTGAATGTCTAAAGTTCATGTAGCCTGGTAGCACAGAGGCCTGCACACATTTTTCACATTAGGGAACAGATGGAAGCTGTAATTCCCGCCATAGCTGAGGGACGCCTTGCACCCAACAGCAGCAGATAATAAGCTCATTTGGGGAGAAATTTGCCATTTTCATCCAAGAGCTCAGTGAACTGCTGCTGAAGCACTCATCCAACTGTGGACAGCACGCTTCCCAGAGGGGAAGAAGAGAGACTGCACCTGTTTCAAAACCCTTATGGCTCTAGAGTCATTTCAGTTTCCCCTTAGGTCTCAAATCTCACATCAGAGCTGGCTGTGGGGCCATGCCTTGCCCTCACAGAATTCTGGGGAAATTGATTACTAACCCCAGTTTCCTATTATAAATAAATAATGCTGAGTGCTTTCACGGTCTTGCACGAGACAGCCTAGATACTGGCTTAGGTGATACACTTCATTTTCATTTGTTCCAGAACATTTTGGGCCTAAACTTTCAAAGCTTTAAATTGGTCTCTGGGGTGCCATTCAATGGGAAACTTGAAGGAAGGGGAAAAATTATATTCAACTATTTTGAATTTGGAAAATATGCCATTTCACTGAGAAAGACGTTTTCCACATATTTGATCACTCAAAAGCAGTTAAGCACTGAAACTTCAAATATGGTCTAATCTGATCAAAGCCATGAGCATCTGAAAACGAGGCATCCCAGTGCTGTGGATGATAAGACATGCAATTGACTTATGTATTGTGAGACAGCAGTGTAGACTTTGGATACAGAAGGAAGCATAGATCAGTGTGGTTGTGTGGGGGCAGCTGCAGTGTAGACATAGACCCCAGCCCACATGCTAGCCTGGCCAACAAGTCTGGGAATTACACGGGCTGTTTCATCCCTGGATTTTCAAGTGCTTTGTCAACAGAATCCTATTACCTTTCACAGCAGCCCCAGGAAGCCAGCAGCACGCCAGTTTCATGAAGAAGTTGGTGGCAAGGCCAAAGAAAAAAGGCAGCTGGCTAATTGAATCCTCTAATAATTCTCCCTATCACATTTTTTTATTTTATAATGAAGTTGTGGGGGCAGAGAAATGAGCTAGATAATACTTAGAAATCTTTGTGCCTTAGAGCTGGGTGCTCCAATACAATAGCCACTAGCCACTTGTGGTCATTGGGCATTTGAAACAAGACTAGTGTGTCTGAAGAATGAAATTCTAAGATTTTATTTCATTTTAGTTAATTTAAAAATTTAGCTGGGCATGGTGGCACACACCTGTAATTCCAGTGGCTCTGGAGGCTGAGAGGCAGGAAAATCCAAGTTCAAAGCCAGCCTCAACAACTTAGTGAGGCCCTAAACAACTTAGTGAGACCCTGTCTCAAAATAAAAAAGGGCTGGGGATGTGGCTCAATGGTTAAGCACCCTTGGGTTCAATCTCTGGTACCAAAAAAAAAAAAAAAAAAAAATTAAAAGCTGATATTGAATTCAGTAACTGGGAAAGTTTAAACACATTTTGAAGAACTTGGCTATGTGAAACTAAATTTTATGAAATATAACTACAGATCAAGTATTTCTAATGAAAATTTAGCACTTGACTTAAGATACGCTGTAAGTGTATAATGCACACTGGACTTTTAGGACTTAGTACAAAAAAGAATAAGAAACATCTAAATAATTTCTAAATATTGGTTGCATTTTGAAATGGCAATAATTTAGATATATTGAATGAAATAAATATATTATCAAAATTAATATTGCCTTTTTACTTTTCTAACTTGAGTACTAGAAAATGTAAAATGACACATGCAGCTCACATTGTGCTCCTATGGGACAGCTCTACTCAAGAATAAAAAGAGGCTCGCATAGATACTATCTACCTGTGAGCCCAAGTTCTCACCACAGATGCACAGACAGACTCGCTCAACTTATAAAATAACAAATCACTACCAGACATCTAGTGCCAGGATCTCTGAAGAGGTGATATCCCTTAACTAACAGAGGACTGTGACAGAAGTAACAGTGTCCCCAACTCACCTTACTTTTTGAAGGACCTTGGACAAAAGAATCTCTGTATCTGTCCTTGCAGATGCTAACTTCTCTTTACCTTCAACACAGGGATATCCTTCATTCACTTGTTTCATTTATTAAGCTGGCTGTCAGGGATGGGTGCTTGCTAGGTGCTCTAGTTGGGCACAGAGACATGAGACATCATTCCTGGCCTCAACAGGCTTGTTGTCTAGTTATTCCAAGTGCACAGCTACACACACACACACACACACACACACACACACACACACACTTCATATCAAGGCAAATTGAAACAAATGCTGAAATGGAGCTCACCATAAGATACTCCAAGAGCATGGGGTAAAAAGTGATGAATTCTGCCTGTGGAAATCAGGGTGGACTTCGCATGCTGTAGCACTTAGGATGAAGTATGACAAACCAGCAGGATATTCTAAATGGGAAGAGGGGAGTGGGTATTTCAGATGACAGAAATAGCCTAAGTCAAGGAATGCATGTGGGCAAGTGGACAATGTGTTCAGGGAATGATGAGGAAGTGAGGACCAGGCACACCAAGCAAATCAGTTGGGACCAGTGTGGTTTGGGAGGAGGGGAGTAACAGGCTCACAGAGGCCACGGCAATATTCCAAGCAAGAATGGTGAGAAGCAGCCCTGGGACAAGGAAAGAAAAAATTGGCAGGAAGGAAGAAAATGCAAAAGACACAGTGAACAAATATGAGGCTATCAGGGGAATAAAAGAAGAGGGGATGGAGCTGCTGGTGGTGTTATTAAGCAAGATTAGGGCCATGTGAAGTGGCACATGCCTGTAATCCCAGAGACTTGCCAGGCTGAGATAGGAAGACCACAAGTTTGAGGCCAGCCTCAGCAATTTAGCAAGACCCTGTCTCAAAAAACAAAATATGAAAAGGACTGGGGAGGTAGCCCAGTGGTAAAGCACCCCTAGATTAAATCCCTAGTACCAAAAGAAAAAAAGTAAGATTAGGGAACACAGGAGGAAGAGGCAGAGAGAAAGAACAGATTTGACATGATGTGATGTCTGAGGAAAAGCATTGGGAACTCTTTGGAAGAAAGCCCAGATTAACACAAGACACTGATAACAGACCCTTAGCTCCACAGACCCACTGACTGCCTAGGGCTGTACTTGGCTGTTACCAAACACCTTTATCATACAATGAAGATGGGAAATTTCCAAGGGGGGAAAAATCTGCATTTTGGGATTTCCTGTGTTACCTTTCAAACATGAGGTAGAATGAGAATAGACTACTGACACTTAACATAAGACATACTGGAAATAAACCAAGCACATATCAAGCATGCGCTAACAGTACACCTATAAGTTGAAAGTCAAAGCTGTGCACTTGGAAAATGTAACCCGCCGTGATGAAAGGATTGTGTAATTTTTTTTCAGGGTCAAAATTATCAGAGGGTTTGCTTGTACAAGTGGAATAGATACCAACACTCCCACCCCCAACCACCAGAGCAACACAGCTCAGGTTTCAAAAGCAAGCTTTCTGCCTAGCGCTAGCCCTGGGGCTGAGGTTCTGTGGTTTCAGATTGGTTTTGGCTTCAAGCGAAGGCAAGTCCTTCTCTCTGCTCTCTGAACGAATTCCAACATTTATGGCTGAGCCTTGTGGCCTTGTCTGCTGACCATGTGGGGAGCTTCAAAGTCTTTTAGATGTGATTATTTGTTCTGTCAACAGCTCCGTGCCTCTGAAAAGCCAGGGCCACTGCTTATAGCTATCACTCATCCTCTCTCTCTCCAGTATCACTTCTCAACAATGCAGACCTTCTTCTGCAGGACGCTCAGGCACTTCTGCACTTTAACACAGCCTCCCAACCCAATCAATACTAAGTGATACCAGGTGTCTCTTCTAATCTCACAAGACCAAAGCAAACGCCATGCTCTTGTTCCCACCTCCCAAAGAAAGTGAATGTTGAGCAAAATAGTTTTATGAGCAGAGTAATCACAAAGCCATTAATTAATCCCATTTTCCAAGAAGCAAATAGATCTGCAGCTTCTTTATATTTTGTCTATCATTTTTAGTGTCTTCAATAGAACCACTGGCCAGAATGATCTAGTCAGTCATTACCCAAAGTGCAAGTCCCTTGTGCTTAACTGCACTCTGGCATTTATCCCACTGTCACAGCACTGAGCCACATCCCAGTCCTTTTTATTTTTCATTTTGAGACAGGAACTCAGTAAGTTGCAGAGCCTGCCCTTGAACTTGTGATCCTCCTGCCTCAATCTCCCAAGTTGCTGGGATTACAGGTGTGCATCCCATGCTCCACTTAAAGCCCATCTTAAATGGGATGTAATGAAATAAATGCATGGTGGAGGTGAAGAGATTTTCTTCAGGGAAATTATGAGAATGGAAGTGAGGTGTGTGCTCTAAACACAGACCTGGGTTGAAAACAGGTGCCACTGATCTGTTTTCCTCCACTGCTGCCATTAGATGTACCTTCAGAAACTCAGTTTCTCAACCTCTAAAAAGAGGGCCAGAAAATGCTGCTTTCATCACAGGCAGTCAAAAGAAAACAGCTCTTGTTCAAAAGATTACAACAATCAGAACAAGTAGAAGGTCTAAAGGAAATGAAACCGTGCTCCCTCCTCCTGCAAATAAACTGAATCTGGGGGAGTTATTGCTTTTAGTACAAATGGACATTTGGATCTTGACCCTTAAACATGTAATACTGGAACACTACTGTAAAGATGGATGGAGAGACAGCTCTCACCTCCCCCTTAGCACCATTGCTTTTTGTTCACTATCATTACTGTGTCATTACTAAGAGATGTGTTAGTGATGAAAACAGCAGCTACTTTTGAAAAATAACCAATCAATACATATATACAGCATGCCTATTATACACAGACAGCTAAGGGTATGCAATCTAGTTTGGAAGATAAGACATGCACATGGATGGAGAATGCCTTGCAAGGCTGTGTTTGAGGGTAACCAAGGGAGTGGTACAGGGGGTGAGAGCTGTGATGTAAGGAGAGATCATTTCTTGCTGTGGAAGCCTGGGCTAAGCCTAGAGAAATGAGCAGAATGTAGATTGTTAGAAAAAAGGAGGCACAGAAAGCATGGCCCAGAAATTAGAAGATCCAGGTCATTTCCAGAGTGTAGTGGAATACAGAGAAGCCATGAGGGAAAAAAGTATTGTGAGTCTCTTTTTCCATCTTAAAATGGGGATAATAATCACTTTTTCCATAGGAATGCTAGGAGGATTAAACGTGATAATGTGTAGAAAGTGATCTGCATGGAATGTGGCACAGGAAAAAATACTCAACCAAATCTGGGGGACAACAGGGCTGCAGCAACCCAAAAGAAGCAGGGAAGGCTGGGAGGGACATTTACAAAGAAGTCCCCTCAGAACCCAGCTGGACTTGAAAAAGCAAGACAAGAAGCAACAAAGGTGCCTCTGAGTTTTGGAGTCTGGGAAGTGGGAGCAGAGGTGATAATTGACAGAACTGGGGGAAGGAGGTAGAAAGAAGAAATGGACCATTTCAAACCTGGGGTACTCAAAGTGCTAGATGGCAAAGTTTGCCTATTTCAATGAGATGCATGGTCATGTTTTCATAATATAAAATGCACCTAGAAGTCATGGGGCAATACAGAGTACATTTGGTGTCTGAGTCCACCTGATTCAAATTCCTGCTATCCATTCCAGTTATCGGAAAATTTTTTTTATAATAAAATGCTAGAGAAAAGAAAACAAACCTAGAAGAAACTGTTGTGCTGGAGTGAGAAACAAACCATACTACTGAATCTCATTGACCAACCATGCTTCACCAAAAGTTAAATTCGAGTTCATTTTAAATGCACGAGATCTGAACGGTGCCTGAGACTAATAGCCTTTGCATCCCTGACAGTTCCCTGACAAGCTGCATCTAGACTCCCTGAAATTACACAAATCTCACAAGGTTCTGGCTTGATGGTATGGATTTGAAGACACTTGACTTTCACTCCCCAGGAGACATTTTCTTTACTCAAAAACAGAGAAAAGGAAGACCACCGTGAGAGCTCAGACTCGGCCAATTCTGCCCACACCAACCTGCACAGGATCCAGGCTCAGAGTGGGCCCGGGTCCATCCCACCAATGGAAGACACCTGTAAAGTTTAGATGCTGCCATTGGATTGCCTCTTCCAACCAACAGACTACTATGAGACGTTCTGACCAGCCAACTACAAAGAGAGCTCAACCTAAGTGGGACTAGGCCCAGGCTATGTCCAGAGTCAGCCACCCCACCCCCACATGGGAGCACAAGCCTAACCCACTTCCATCTGGGGATGCTGCAGACATAGCCATAGCCTTCCTCACACAGTAGCCCCCACCTTCTGACAACAGACAGGGCCTAAAAGCAGCTGCATCTCAGAGCAGGCATCCCAAAGACATTGTAAGGCCCACCCTTTCAGCCCCATCTCTGGAAGACATTGCGTCCATCTTGGGGCACCTCCACTGTTATCCTGAGTTACCTCCTTTATTGCTGCCACCACCTTTAGTGGCCATATCATACATCAAGGGACACCTTCAGGGTCTGAAAGCCCAACATTAAGGTGAGGTACAGATAATCTGCATGGATACTACAAGAATATAGGGTAGAAACTGTAATATCTCAGATCCACACTGAAAGAAAGGAAGACAAATAGACAACATGAAAGAACAAGGGAGGAAAGTGCCCCAAACAAACCAGGATACTACAATAACAGAACCCATGGGCAGCAAATTTGATGAAATGTCAGAGAAGGAGTTCAGAAGGTTCATAATTAAAATGATCTATGAATTAAAGAATGACCTAAATGAGCAAATACAGGCAAAAATTGATCACTACAACAAAGAGATATGAGAGCAAATACAGGTAGCAAAAGATTACTTCAAAAAAGAGATAGAGACTCTGAATAAAAAAACCAGTTAGAAATCCTTGAAATGAAGGAAACAATAAACCAAATAAATAATACAATAGAAAGCATCACCAAAAGACTAGATCAATTGGAAGAATGAACATCAGATAATGAAGACAAAGTATACAATCTGGAAAATAAAGTTGACCACACAGAAAAGATAGTAAGAAACCATGAACAGAACATCCAAGAATAATGGGACAGCATCAAAAGACCAAATTTAAGAGTAATTGGGATAGAGGAAGGCACAGAATTTCAAACGGAAGGAATGCACAATCTCTTCAATGAGATAATATCAGAAAATTTCCCAAGCATGAAGAATGAATTGAAAAACCAAAGATAAGAGGCTTGCAGGACACCAAATGTACAAAATTACAACAGATCTACACCAAGGCACATTATAATGAAAATGCCTAGCATACAGAATAAGGATAGAATCTTAAAGGCGGCAAGGGAAAGAAATCAGATAACATATTGGGGAGACCAATACATATCATGGTAGATTTTTCAACCCAGACACTCAAAGCCAGGAGATCATGGAACAACATATACCAAGCTCTGAAAGAAAATAGGCGCCAACCAAAAATCTTATATCCAGCAAAATTAAGCTTTAGATTTGAGGATGAAATAAAAACTTTCCATGATAAACAAAAGTTAAAAGAATTTACAACTAGAAAGCCAGCACTACAGAACATCCTCAGCAAAATATTCCACGGGGAGGAAATGAAAAACAATGATGAAAATCAGCAGAGGGAGGTATTACACTAAAGGAAAAACTAATCAGAGGAGAAACCATGTCAAGTTAAATACCATAAATAAACAAAAATGGCTGGGAATACAAATCATGTCTCAATAATAACCCTGAATGTTAATGGCCTAAACTCACCAATCAAAAGACATAGACAAGCAGATTGGGTTTAAAAAAAAAAAAAAGACCCAACAATATGCTACCTCCAAGAGACTCATCTCATATGAAAAGACATCCACAGGCTGAAGGTGAAAGTTTGGGAGAAATCATACCACTCACATGGACTGCAGAAGCAAGCAGGGGTTTCCATCCTCATATCAAATAAAGTAGACTTCAAGCTAAAGTTAAGCAAAAGGGATAAGGAAGGACACTACATACTGCTCAAGGGATCCATACACCAACATTATAAATATATATGCCCCAAACAATGGAGCACCTACGTTCATCAAACAAACTCTTCTCAAGTTCAAGAGTCAAACAGACCACAACACAATAATTTTGGGTGACTTTAACACACCTCTTTCACCACTGGATAGATCTTCCAAACAAAAGCTGGACAAAGAAACTATAGAACTCAGACATACAATCAATAACTTAGACTTAACCGACTTATATAGAATATTTCATCCTTCAATGAGCGAATACACTTTCTTCTCAGCAGTACATGGATCCTTCTGTAAAACAGACCATATATTATGCCACAAAACAACTCTTAGCAAATATAAAAAAGTTATTACCCTGCATTCTATCAGACCATAATGGAATGAATTAGAAATCAATGATAAAATAAGAAATAAAAGCTACTCCAACACCTGGAGACTAAATAATATGCTACTGAATGAATAATGGGTTGCAGAAGACATCAAGGAAGAGATTAAAAATTCTTAGAGGTGAATGAGAACACAGACACAACATATCGAAAACTCTGGGACACTATGAAGGCAGTTCTAAGAGGAAAGTTCATTGCATGGAGTTCATTCCTTAAAAGAAGAAAAAATCAACAAATAAATGACTTAACATTAAATCTCGAAGCCCTAGAAAAAGAAGAACAATCCAACACCAAAGGTAGTAGGAGATAGGAAATAATTAAAATCAGAGCTGAAATCAATGAAATTGAAACAAAAGAAACAATTGAAAAAATTGACAAAACAAAAAGTTGGTTCTTTGAAAAAATAAATAAAATTCACAGACACTTAGCCAGGCTAACGAAGAGAAGGATTACTAACATATGTGATGAAAAAGGAAATATCACAACAGACACTACAGAAATACAGAAGATAATTAGAAATTATTTTGAAAATTTGTACTCCAATAAAATACAAAATATTGAAGGCATTGACAAATTTCTAGAGTCGTATGATTTGCCCAAATTGAATCAAGATGATATACACAATTTAAACAGATCAATTTCAAGCAATGAAATAGAAGATGCCATCAGAAGCCTACCAACCAAGAAAAGCCCAGGACTGGATGGATACATAGCTGAGTTCTACCAGACCTTTAAAGAAGAACTAATACCAATTTACTAATAACTAGTAAATGAATTCAGCAAAGTAGCAGGATACAAAAACAACACCCATAAATCAAAGACATTTCTATATATCAGTGACAGATCCTCTGAAAGGGAAATGAGGAAAACTACCCCATTTAAAATAGCATAAAAAAAAACCCTTGGGAATTGACTTAACAAAAGATGTGAAAAACCTCTATAATGAAAATTACAGACCACTATAGAAAGAAATTAAAGAAGACCTTAGAAGATGGAAAGATCTACCTTGTTCTTGGATAGGCAGAATTAATTTTGTCAAAATGACCATACTAGGGCTGGGGTTGTGGCTCAGCGGCAGAGCGCTCGCCTTGCATGTGCGCGGCCCGGGTTCGATCCTCAGCACCACGTAAACATAAATGCATTGCATTGTGTACAACTAAAGTAAATAAATAAATATTAAAAAAAAAATGAAGATACTACCAAAAGCACTATACAGATTTCATGCAATTCCAATCAAAATCCCAATGACATTCCTCATAGAAATAGAAAAAGCAGTCATGAAATTCATCTGGAAAAATAAGAGACCCAGAATAGCTAAAGAAATCCTTAGCAAGAACAGTGAAGCAGGTGGCATGACTATACCAGTCCTTAAATTATAATACAGAGCAATAGTAACAAAAACAGTATGGTATTGGCACCAAAATAGAGTTATAGACCAATGGTACTGAACAGAGGACACAGAGACTAACCCACATAATTACAGTTACCTTATATTAGATAAAGGTGCCAAAAATGTACATTGGAGAAAAGATAGCCTCTTCAACAAATGGTGTTGGGAAAACTGGAAATCCATATGCAACAAAATTAAATTAAACCCCTATCTCTCACCATGCACAAAACTCAACTCAAAGTGGATCAAGGACCTGAGAATTAGACCAGAGACACTATGCCTATTAGAAGAAAAAGTAGGCCCTAATCTCCATCATGTCAGATTAGGCCCCAACATCCTTAATAAGACTCCTAGAGTGCAAGAATTAATATTAAGAATCAATAAATGGGATAGATTCAAACTAAAAAGCTTCTTCTCAGCAAAAGAAACAATCAGTGAGGTAAATAGACAGCCTACTAATTGGGAACAAACTTTTACCACACGCACATCAGATAGAGCATTAATATCTAGAATATATAAAGAACTCAAAAATCTTAACACCAAAAATAAACAAATAACCCAATCAATAAATGGGCCAAGGAACTGAAAAGACACTTCTCAGAATAAGATATACAATCAACAAATACATGAAAAAATGTTCAACATCTCTGGCTATTAGAGAAATGCAAATCAAAACCACTCTAAGATTTCATCTCATACCAGTCAGAATGGCAGCTATTAAGAACACAAACAGCCGGGCGCGGTGGTGCACGCCTGTAATCCCAGCACTTTGGGAGGCTGAGACAGGAGGATCGCGAGTTCAAAGCCAGTCTCAGCAATGGCGACGCACTTAGCAACTCAGTGAGACCCTGTCTCTAAATAAAATACAAAAAAGGGCTGGGGATGTGGCCCAGTGGTTGAGTGCCCCTGAGTTCAATCCCCGGTACCAAAAAAAAAAAAAAAAAAAAAAAAAACACACACACACACACACAAACAACAATAAATGCTGGAGAGGATGTGGGGAAAAAGGCACCCTCATACATTGCTGGTGGGACTGCACAATGGTGCAGCCAATATGGAAAGCAGTATGGAGATACCTTGGAAAACTTGGAATGGAACCACCTTATGACCCAGCTATCCCACTCCTTGGTCTTTACCCAAAAGACTTGAAAACAGCATACTACAGGGACACAGCCACATCAATGTTTATAGCAGCACAATTCACAATAGCTAAACTGTGGAACCAACCTAGATGCCCTTCAGTAGATGAATGGATAAAGAAAATGTGGTATATACACACAATGGGGTATTACTCAGCAATAAAAGAGAATAAAATCATGGTATTTGCAAGTAAATGGATGAAGTTGGAGAGGATAATGCTAAGTGAAGTTAGCGAATCCCAAAATCAGATAAAATCTCCTTATATCAGATTTTGTTTTCTCTGATATAAGGAGGCTGATTCACAGTGGAGTTGGGACTGGGAGTATGGGAGGATTAGAATACTAGAAAGGCCAATGGAGAGGGAGGGGAAGGGAGGGGGCAAAAGGGTAAACAAAAAAGATGGTAGAATGAGATGGATATCATTACCCTAAGTGCATGTATGAAGACACGAATGGTGTGAATATACTTATAACCAGAGATATGTAAAAATGTGCTCTATAAGTGTAATATGAATTGTAATGCTATCTGCTGTCATATATAACAACTATAACAAAAATAAATAAATAAATGGAACTAGCGTTGATACTTTATTATTATAAAAAAAGAGAAAAACTTTCCCAAATTGTTTATATATTGTTTATATACTTTTGATAATTCTTCTCCTGGACATTAGTAGTAATAGTAATAGTTCTGGGTATTGAACCCAGAGGTGCTTAACCACCAAGCCACATCCCCAGCCCTTTTTGTATTTTATTTAGAGACAGGGTCTCACTGAGTCGCTCAGGGCCTTGCTAAATTGCTGAGGCTGGCTTTAAAGTCAAGATCCTCTTGTCTCAGCCCCCTGAGCTGCTGGGATAACAGGAATATGTCACCGTGCCTGGCTTCCTTGACATTTTTTTTAAACCAAGGAGTCATATGTTAAGTTTCAGTAGTGGGAGGACTAAAGAGCCTTCATGTATGTAGGAGCACCTTTTGTCCGCTGATCTAGGTCAGTAGGTGCAGGCCTTAGTCCTGAATGCAAGCAAGGAGCCTCTAGAAGAAGGCAAAGGAAAATGAAGGGTGGCTCGATCACAAGGGCAGGGGAAATCCCTCCCCTCTGATTGTGTTCACTGGTTTCCCTCATATAAATGGAAGTCTGGAATTAGTTCTTCAATTTGACAATGTGCCTAATGACAGGATATGGGTTGAGATCAAATAACCAACCAAAACAAGGGGTCTGTTTCACCTCACCAATTCAGCATTTTGCTTTTATCTGCCTATTTGTTTCATGATAACTTTCAAAGGAGTTGACTGATTCTGATCAAATGTGGGGCACGGCTAAGGGGTTTCAAGATACATCTTAAGCTCAATTTGTGGTCCCGCCAGCCATCCTGAAACAAAACAGTAGCCAGTAAAAGTTTCTAAACGAGCATATCTGCTGTAATCTTTAGCAGGCTTCACCAAAGTTCATACATGAGTAGTGGTTACAGATCTATGTGATTACACGGAATGAAGTTTGCAGATCACAGACCCAAGAGGGTATCTAAATTCACTGCATACAATGACTTCTCACAGCCTTTGGAGAGGCAAGCGTTATCTCTGCCCAGACAAGGAGGAATAAAAGCTTAATAAAGGGGGACAAAGTTACATTACTTTGGCTATATTCTGTGAATAATTTGTGAGAGAAACAGTTCAAGAGATGTAGAACCCAATCCAATAGAAACAGCAAAGTTCCAGTAGCTAAGTCTCTGTATTTGAAAGAGGATCTTCAAGAAGCAACGTGGTCACAAGGTGATAGATCTGGATGTCAGAGAGAAATTATTCAGTCTAATATATTGGAATAATGTTTGTATAATGGTGGCAACAAAGGATTGTTTGGAGGATTGCTCTGGAACTCCGTCAGACTACCATCAAAAACAACCCCAAATGAAAATAATTATTCTGCCTCTATGAACACATAAACCACTCAAAGATCCTTTTTAATGACAATAAAGTAGGCAGTTCCACATTTTCATTCATCATATTTGTTTTGTTTCATTTTGTGTTGATTAGTCCTGGGCAACTGATTCTATCATTCATGCTGGAGGTAGAGAATTGTGTTTTGGTAATGATTTATTTTACATTTGTTCTCTCTCTTCGTTGTATTTTTATAGACCCATAGTACACAATGCAGTTGAAAGCAATGTTCTTCCTATGCAAGAAAAGCCTTCTTGTAGCCAGCTAGTCATCTTTGATTCCTTCTTAGGTAGAGATTCTGCAGTTACCACCAGACCTTGATTACTCAATTGTGTAACAAATAAGGAAAGTCAATTTAATAAAGCAGATCATTATCAACTCAGGAAGAACTGGGAGTGAAAACTCCCTTGTCCAACTGTAGAGCTAGAATAACATGCTGAAGGATTTCCAACTACCTTCTGGAGTAAGCACCTCAAAAGTCTTCTGTCCAGATCTGGCACCCCATTTCCACTCAAGGAAGCTTCATCTTAGTGGGAAATGTCCATTGCCAAGGACTGGGAGTGTAGCTCAGTGATAGAGCATGTACTTACCATGTGCAAGGCCTGGGTTCAATTCCCAGCACTGAAAAACAATGTCCATTTCCACCAGGTCCACTGAGCTGGAATTCTATTCTCAAAACCATCTTCATCTCTTCCCTATCTTCCAAATCCAGTAGCGAGTGGCCATTGATCCTACATCTTAGTGGCTCCCAACTCCATTCCTTCCTTCCTTCCTTCCTATCCTCAACTACTGCCATTGGCCAATGTTCCCCTTAACTCTCATGTGAACTGTTGCTTTCTTGCTAGCTTCCCTGACACTAATCCATTTCTCCCTTCTGGTCACTCTGTCATGTGGCTGTAATTGTCATTTTCCTCCAACAAGCCCTGCCATCTCTTAACATGCTAAAACCAATTGTATTGACTCCCTGTTGTCTACAGAATTAAATCTATTTCTGCCATGGCATTTGAAACACTTCAGAATATGACACCAACAGAGATCCCCCACTTTATCTCCTATCCCTATCCTGACCATCACCACCCGAGCTCTATGCTCCCAACACATTACAGTTGTAGTTTCTCTCTCTGGTAGGTGTTTCACACCTTGTTTCCTCTGCCCACAGTGCCCTGTGCCCAGTGAGCTCCTACTCATTCTTCAAGACCTAGATAAAATATCACTTTCCCTTACAAACTTCCCTGACATCCTCATGTCATCCTCTGGTCTTTCACAACTTTTTCAAAACACTTCCACTTTGGCCTTGGCTCAAGTTTTTCCATAAGGTAATTTTTTTATTTGCATACTTGTCTTCTTCAATGTCTGACTCAATTTGGTTTTACATAAAACCAGGATGGGATGGCTAAGCACCTTCTCACTGAAATAATTTCATATCTTGGAGGTGTGGCACGGGGTGATATTCAAAATATTTAACAATTGAACAGCATGGGCACTGACTAATCCAATGGATCCATGACGATGCTGGTATGTCCCAACGATAGCTCAACTTTGGCCTTATCCAAACAGTCAGGATTTCAGTGAAGGGTATTCCATATCTGATTCAGTCTATAAAAACTGCTCAGGTTTCAAGCTGATTAGGTTAGCTAGGGCCCCAGGCTTTGGTACTGTTTGTTAAATCCTTCAGGATCCAAGAAATTGCCCTGAGTGTAGGTAGCAGCTTTTTTTTTTTTTTAAGTTACTATCATAATTATTTTTAGAAAGACTGGAGCCAAGAAGGTGAACAGTAGCTAATTGTGAGATTGCTTTGTACCGACAAGGGCTTCAACACACACACAAACTTACATAAAAAAAAATCTTTTCATTGTCTCTGCAGTCACAGTATAGCCACACAAAGCAGGCTTTCATTTATGGCTCCCTCTCTCTGGGAAGCCAAGCCTGAGAGTAAAAGATATCTTAATGTTCTCTTTCAAGGCTGCTGAGATTTAGAAACATAGATTGGTAGGATGCTACAATATCAGCCTTTCTTTAATTCCCCTTCTGCCCTTTCTCTTACCTCCTACTTGCTTTTTAAAAAAAAAAAATTAAAGCATCTCCTGTTTTACTTACCTACCTGGAAATGTGTTCAAAGTAGGTAGCTGTGGGAAGAAATTCAACTCTGAAGAGGAAGACTGGATTTGGAATTTTGCGGCCCATGTTCGTGGATTTAAGGCAGTTTTAATCCAAACATGCACATTTAAAACCTGCAGTTATGATCACCTAGTCAAAAATTTTCCCAGTGAAATTCAGGAACATGTAATTAGAATAACATGGGCCAGGTTGGGAAGAGGGGGCTTGATGTCATTTTCAGGACAGGAAAGTTCTAGGGTTGTTTGGTCCATTATAAAAGGCACTAGTTACATGTGGCTACTTTTATTTAAATTCTAATTCATTAAAATGAAGTAAAATTACAAATTTGTTCTTTAGTCACACTAGCCACATTTTAAGAGCTCAGTAGCCATATGTGGTTAGTGGATACACTGCTGGGCAGCACAGATATAGAACATTTTTATCATCAGAAGTTTCTGTTGGGCAGTGTCATTACTGATTTTACTTTCTTGGACTAAAGGGTAGGATGGGGGTGGGGTGGGAAGAGTCAGGCTGGGAAATTGAAAACTACTTACAGGAGAAAAAAACAGAAAACATTTGGAACATGCCTGGAACATTTCTCCTTTTCTCTCTTTTCCTGCTTTCCTACTTATTTTCCTGTCCCTGGATTTTCCATTCCCCATCTTTGTGAATGGGAGAATCTGACCAGGATGTACTCCACAATGGATCTTCCCCCAAGGATTGGGACTTGGAATTGTTTGGTTCACTGCTGTTTCCTTGGCAGCCACTATGGTCCTTAAGAATAGGTGTTTAAAATAAGTCAAACTCAGAAGGTTAAGGGTTGTTATGTTTTCTCTCATATGCAGAAACTAGAGAGGAAAAAAGAAAAGAAAGGGTGTGTGGGGGGGAATCTCATGAAAATCAAAGAGAGATCAATAGAAGAAAGGGACCAAGGGGTGCGAGATAGGGAGGTGGAAAGTGTTGGTGAGCGATATTGGCCAAGTTATGTTGTTATATTTTGTATTGTGTGCCTGCATGAATATGTAACAACAAATCCCATCAGTATGTACAACTATAATGCACCAATAAAAATATGTGGGAGAAGAAAAATACTTCCATAAAATAAAAAAGAGTAGGTGTTTACAAAGAGTGTGTTAGATGAGTAATCCCAATGGCATAGAATGTTTCCACTTTCCTCTGTGGGGAAAGAAACTAAACCATCCTCTACTTCTTGCTAGGTTAGTGGGATGCTGCTGCTGCGATCCACCAAGCGCACCAGAGACTACCAGGGTTACACTCAAACAGCCTTAACCCCCCACTCCCTGAAGCTGACCAAAATCATGCTTTTATGATGAGACTCAATGGGGAAGTTTGCCTGAGCAGTGGCAAACTCAAGTTGTGGAACAGAACTCCCTGAACGTGAATGCTATCTCTGCCACTTACAAGCCATGTGGCCTTGGGCGAGTCATTTTAACTTGCTCTGTGCCTCAACTGCCTCATGTTTAAAATGAGGATAATAGGTAATAGTTTCTACCTCATAGGGTCGTTGTTTACATGTCTGTACACATAAAGCATTTGCTACAGTTCTGAGCTCATAAGTACTCAATAAATGTTAGCTATTGGACTCTTCTTGCCAAGCTCAGCCTGCTAAATGAGGAGTCTCGATATGAATTACTGCCAATGAGGCCACAAATAGCAGCAATGCTGAATATGCTCAATAAAATGAAACAATGAAAATATGCTCCAGCCATCTGAAACATGTATGTTAAGAGGCTTCTGGGAGAGTGAGGTATTTGGAAGATTTAAAAGCAGTATGAACCACCCCGTAAATAGGAAACATAAAACTTTTAGAAAAACTGGGAATAGAAATGCTTTTCAGCTCCTCCAACTGATCACTTGTGTTTAAGGACAATAAATCAATGGGGTCGTTTTTAGTGGAAATGGCTCTGACTATCTTCCATTGACAGAGAAACAACTCACTGCAAAGTGTTGTTTGAAGGGCCAGACCGGCATGGGACAACATGTCCCTTTGGCTCCAGCAAGTGGGGAAAGCATTCCAACCCTCTTGTGACTCTAGTGACTACCAGGCCTCCTTCAGTTCAACAAAACACAAGACTATCATAGGCCACCATTAGTGTGAGTCTCCTCAGAAAGAAACTAGCCAGGAACCACTGTGGTCAACATGACAGCTTCAGGCTGCCCTCTTCTCTGGGGGTCTTACAGGAGTCCAGATGCTGCCCAAAGGCTCATCTGTGGCAGCTTAGATGCAAACAGACAAGATGCACATCAGAGAATACTGGGTTCATTCTGGCATAGAAGCTCCATGCCCCACAGGATCTAGTATTTTTTGTAAACAACTATAATTTCTAGGGACCCCATAAGGGTCATGCCAATACTGAGTGTTTCACACTCAGGGAAGCTCAAACTGTGGCTTCCTGCCAGGTATTTAGACTCATTTACAATCCTGCAGCCCCAGAAACAGTTTAACAATTGGGCCATTTTTACTATAAGCAATATTGCCCGGTAACACAGCTGACATTTCACCTTCACCATGTTTCCAGGGCAACAGAGCCAGAAAATTAATACAAGGACAGATTTCCACAGGGAAGGGGAAAGGGTTATGTTAACCCTTTACTCACAGTGATAAACTCTTCCAGAGATGGAGGACTGCCAATCCAGGCTCATTGGATGCAGGGATAAGATGGAATGCAGAGAAGCTGGATCTCAACTTAGGCCTGAGAGCAGAGGGCAGCCATGGAAAACCCTAAAAGGAATGGTGTTTCCTTGGCAATGAGTACTTAGTATTGGGGTTAGGCTATTCCTGTGAGGGAAACATTATGAGCAAGAAGTCTTTGGGGTTTTCATACTAAAGGGCTGAGACAGCTGACTCACGGGGAGAGTGCATCGTGATTCCCACCACCAGGGAAAACATGAGTTCCAAAGAAACAGAAGAAAATCTAACTTAACCAAGCTATTCGCTGACCTGCTATTAAGGGTCTTAGGACTTGCTCTCTACCTAGTTTCTGGCTTAGCACTTGCATGGAAGATGCAGTTCCTTGACCTCTGTTACAGCACCCTTATCATTTTTTTTTTGTTCCAGTAAGATACATATATCTGATGGTGCAAACGTGTAAAATTCCTGGCAAACAAGTTGTTTTCTCTCTCACCTAGGAAAGCCTATCAGACTGGGAATGAAAGTAAAGTTTCCTTTAGCTTTAAATGTGCTCTAATTTTTATTTAAAAATAAATCATGCCCAGATGTCTATTGTTAATTATAAAGTACTTGAGGCCCAGCTGTCAACTGACACACTGATATGTCAGGACCTGAGTCTGAGAATGGATAACCCTTTATGTGGGTACAGGAACAGAGGAGGATCTGTCATGTACTGTGATCAAAATTCACCTCAAAATGTAAGCAGACATGCCTTTATCTTTCTCAAATCAAACTGGAAATAATCAAGCACCTCCTGCCCCATCCTGCATTGCTTTGAGTATTTTATTGAGGTCAGATTACAGTTCTGGAACACCCAAGGTGAGCCAGATTGATATTTCTTCACTTGATTTGATCATTTATCTAATAGGAGGGACCTCAAATCATCAGGAAGCATTTTATATTCTCCTAAGATCCTGGGTCAAAGGATAATCAAAACCAGCTGGTGCTTGGCTTACTCGAGCTTAGAGAAGACATTCATTCATTCATTCACTCACCCAACAATCAAGTATCATATATCTATGCTACATGCTGAGGAGGGTGACCTCAAAGAGTCCCTATGGAGCTTCTGGCCTTAAGACCTTGATTATTCATATAACTGGTCACCCCCTATCATCAACTCCTTCTCCCACTTCCTCCCACTGAACAGTCCCAGAAATTCTTCATTTTAAGAGACATGGGCTGCCTGTCCTGTAAAGGATCACCCTTGCAGGAAGTTTCCTTCTAAAATATCATCTCCCAAAATGTGTTTCATGGAACCCAAGTCCCAAATGTGAAAATAGAGCTCTTCAGTCTGATGAGTTTAGGAAACCCCTCATGCTTGATCCTCTTTTAGAGAGTTTTAATGTACTTCAGGAAATTAAAAACTTTCATAGGTTCTGCAATAAAGAATCCTGTTTTGTGTATATATATATATATATATATATATATATATATATATATATCACATTTTATTTATCCACTCATCTACTGAGGAAAATGGAATTTTACTCAGCAATAAGAGAGAATAAAATAATGGCATTTGCAGGTAAATGGATGAAGCTGGAGAATATAATGCTAAGTGAAATTAGTCAATCTCAAATATCCAAATACCGAATGTTTTCTCTGATATAAGGAGGTTAGTTCATAGTGTGATTGGATGGGGGTACATAGGATTAGAGGAACACTAGAATAGTCAAAGTAAAGGGAGGGCAAGGGAGGGAGCGGGGGGGGGGGAGGGGAAAAGTGGTGGTTGAATGAGATGGATATCACTATCCTAAATGCATGATTAAAGATCTGAATGGTACTTATATACTTTGTATACAAGCAGTTGTATGTAAAAAGATGATATACTTGTGCTTTATGAATAAGTAAATAAATAATCTAAGAATAACAAAAAGAGGACGGCTGGTGACAAGAACATCAGTGAGTCCATAAATGCAGTGTCTATGCAAAAAATCGCACTGCAAAACACCAAGCTGGGGGCTGGGGTTGTGGCTCAGAGGTAGAGCGCTCACCTAGCATGCATGAGGCACCGGGTTCAATCCTCAGCACCACATAAAAATAAAATAAAGATATTGTGTCCACCTGTAACTAAAAAATAAATATTAAAAAAAAAGAATCCTGTTTTAACTCATCCAGTTTTTTCTAACATTCTTGACCACAGAAATGTGTTTGCCTGTGTGTGTGTGTACGCCTGTGTGATCTATTGATATCCTGAGGAATGCATATAGTTTAAGAAACATTTTATGAAAGCAGTTCACCCTTATCTGGTCTCTTACTTGATATAAATAACCCATATCTGGATATGGATTTATTAACATATATTTGTCCTACGCAACCTACTTGACATTTGTACACTATTGTTAACTTGACTGATATACTTTAACAATATTCTTAAAAATAATACTAACAAAAATTTATTATTGAGAGACATATACTAAGTGACATTCTTAAGGTCCTAAAATAGGATAATGTGGGTTAGAGATAAGAGGTCATTGAAGTGGTACATTTGTAGCTCCTAAAGAATCTGTAGTCTTCCCCTAAAAAATATTCTGATGGCTTGTGAAGCTAAGGCAGGAAAATTGGAAGTTCAAAGCCAGCCTCAGGAACTTAGCGAGACCCTGTCTCAACAACAACAACAACAACAAAAATGACTTTGAGAGGTCAATAAAATCAGGTCAACTTCTTTTGGGTCATATAGTCCAGAGACTATGGGCAACAAAGTTTCAGTGGGTTATTAAATATGTGTCCCTCTCTTACTGTCACTTACTGTCTAGTTTTTGGTGCCAGAGTTAAGGCTTAATGACATGATTATAGAAGCAGTAACATTAGGCTGGTGTTGGGCCATGGTGTGAAGTCACAGAAACATCTTTACTACTTATATTTTATCATGCTCTTTGTTTGAATCATTAATAATGGTAATGTGAACAAATGAATAAATATCTAACTACTGTTGGATTCTAGGCAGAGGCTGCACCTCCCAGGCAGAAGGCCACACCTCCCCAGGTGCCTTGTGAAAAACTACAGCTCCCAGGATCCTCAGCGTGACCAAAAACCTGACCAGCAAGTCCCCTGTCACCCCCCCCCCCCCGACCTCTGCTGGCCTATAGGACAAGGACTCACTCCAAGGGGGTTTTATGGCCCCTACTCTATTTAAGCCAGCCCCAGACTGAACTCTGCCCTTGTTCCTGCTTTCTGTTCCTGCTTGTCCCTGATCCCGTCCATCCCTTTTCCCCCTTCCCTACCCCCCCTTCCTTTCCCTACCCTTGCCCACGTGGCACCCCAATAAACCCTTTTATTTCACTAACACGGTGTTCCCAGCTAAGTTAACTATGTTTCAGCAGTTTTCTAACATTTGGTTCCCTGACCGGGAAAGGAGAAGCGCATCTCTAATCAAAGAACAGAATTTTCCGGGAACACCTTTTCACCGATTATCCGCCCCTCCGCCCCAGAGCAGCAAGTAACAAAGTTTCCTGGTAACAGCTTTTCATCGGTCGGTAAGCCTCCCTCCGGTTCTAGGGCTTTTAACCAGCCCGCGCGCGCTTCTCCATTTACACGCCACCCCCGCCAAGCGCGTCTTTGCGCCTCTCCGCTCGCCCTCCAGTCCACTCTGACCCCCCCGCGAGTTCGCACACTTCTCTGGCCGTGCGCCTGCGCCCGCGGCTGCCCCCGGCCGCCGCGGGCGCCCCGACCAATGGCCCCAGCCGCCCGCCCTGGCCGCCCGCACCGCCGAGCCCTGGGCCGGCCCCGCACACGGCGACCGGCGCCCCGGCCCGCCCCCAAGTGAGGCTGCCCGGCGCCGCTGCCGCCCGCCGCCGCCCAGCCACCGCCACGCGCGGCTGCCGCAGTACAATCTGTCCGCCTCACACGGTCCTTGCTGAAGAGCTAAACCCTTGCTCTGCCCAAGCGAGGCTGCCTGAGCCGCCGCAGCAAGTCTGCGCAGGCTCCACGTGCAGCCCCGACTCAGCTCCCTCCCACTTCCTCGGATCCGCCATGTCCTTCCGCCCAAATCTTTCTCCACTTCCGCTCCATGTCCCGCCCTTCCTTGATCCGCCATCTTCTATCCCAACCCACGTGATTCCCTCCTACTGCCTTCCAGGACCGTGCCCTGCCTTATAGCAGCAGCAACGGTGACAACCGCGAAACTCCACCCACCCACCCAGCCTCCCAGAGCCGCCTGCTCGGTTCTCCCTAAATCCTCCAATAAACCAGACCCGCCACTCCGTTCCTGCCCGAGCACAGCTGGCCTTATCCTTCACCATTTACTCTCTCTGTCCTCTGCTCTCTCTCTCTTTCTCATTCACGTAAGACACAGTCCCTCAGTTCCCATTCAGAATGGGAAATTCAATCAATCCGCTCTTTTCATCCCCTGCTAAAATCATCTTTGCCTCTTTAGCTCCTCGCTTCCCCTCCCAAAGTGTGCAATAAATAAGGGTACCTTCAAACTTCAAACTTAATTCGCAAGTTTTTTCCAAGAAACGTCTAATTAATTTACAAGGTTAAAATGCTAACTGTTAAATGTACTTTAATTTCCTTCCTTTTAAACAAGTAATCTTAAGAGGAATTAAAAATTGTATAGCTATGGTTAAACAACAATTATTTCAAAATATCATGTCCTTTCTTTAAGAGCTAAACTTGATTTATGGAAACATCAATGTAATTATATATTGTAAAAACATTTTGCCATTTTTTCCAAAAAGGTTAAATACTCTCAAAATTTCTTTAATCCGTTCTAATTGTAATATTTTGTCAGCTAAATGCTCTCAGCCTTTCTTTAACAGAAATCAACTTCAAAACTTAAACACCTGACCTTCAAAAACCGTCAAGACAGATAGGTACCACAGACCCCGGCTACTGTAAGTTTATAAACATTAAAATTAAAGCCCAATGTTCTCAATTTAAGATTAGCTTACTGGATGGCTAAGATCAAAACTTTCAAGTTAATCAAAAAGGGCCAAGAAGACCAGTATTTGGTTCTTGTCCCAGAGTCTGCCTGTGAGGGAAGAGGAAACATCTCCACAGAGCTTTATATCTCTGGGTCACATAATCTCTCGATAAGAGGGATAAATGAGACCGATAGAGAAAAAGCCAATCAGTGCTCTTGCTAAAAGGAGGGTCCATAAAAAAGGAAAAAACAACCCTAATGCTTCTGAGGAAAGCCACAAGGTCAAGCAAGACCTGGACCCATCCTTACAGAAGGCACCAAGCAGAAAATCTGCTCTCAAGTTTCCCCAAGATTCCCATCAGAAACAGCTGACTCTTACCAATGGTCAAAACAGAAGTCAGTTTGACAAATTTCATCCTAGACATCCAGTAACAGTTAAAACAGATGCACAACCATTTCTGAACATTTTAGAAGCAAAGGTAACTTCAGCCCTAAGTGAAGTGTTGTGTTTACATTCCCGATAACTCTATACATGCTAAAGCTTTAAATTATCATCTTCATGATATACATTGACGTTTCAGATGCTGCAACATTTCTTCGGTACTCATGTTTTTTGTTCCTCCAATAGAAGCTTCCGTTCCTGTTGACGTTACAACCTTCCCCAGGCTTCAATCTGACCTAACTTCTACAAAAGGAACTCCAAACTACTGCCCCCATCACTTCGCCCCCGTTCAGCCTGAAGAAGCCAGACTCGGTCATCGACCCATTCCCTTACAGTAGTAAGGAGGTTCCTAAGGTTAGAAGGGAAGTAAAGCCAAAATGTCATAGACAACATATGTAGATAAATCGAGTCAGGTCGAAAGCCAATTTGAGTGAGCCAATTTGGGGAAGTTGGGAAACTGTCCCCTGAGAGATTGAAATGCTGATTCCCTCAGAGCCCTTCGTCCACCCTTAACAACCTGCCCCAACATGTTGCCAAGGTAACCCATCTCAGGAATTGCCCCTCCCTACAGGGAGCTATCTCAGATCTTCTGCAGAAACGTTTTCTCAGATCCACCCATTCCCCTTATAATATCATCTTCTTCTCTGCAGCCCCTCCTTTTTCACAGCTCGTGAGTACTCTTGCACTCTTTTAAACTTTCTTTCCTCTCGTGGGTATCATGTTTCCTCGTCTACCTTTCTAAACAGCTTGACCCCACCGTTCGTTGATGAGCCCCCTGTCTTCGGGCTCTGGCCGCTGCTTACCTACTTCTACAGAAATCTAAAAAGCTAAATTTGGTGCTCATGTCACTATTGCCTCTCCTCACCATTTAAAAGACTAATGTATAAGAGCCTTCAAACTCTCCCGCCCTGTCGCGCTCAGCTCCTCAACCTAGTTCCAGTCCTGTTCCTCTTTACACCCAGTTTTCCTTCTCCCAGTCTCCTCAGAGCCCCCAGAACATGGTTGTATAGAGACGCTTCAGGCTTAAACTCCTACAAGCCTCTCTTCTGCCCAAACTAATAGGGATCTCCCATTGTCCTTCACAACAAAGTGGAGACTCTCCCATAGTTCAGGGAAACATGAAGGCTGAAGCAGCACTGTCTTCTCCTTCTCTTCTGGCTTCAGTCCAATCTACTACCCAGGCCCCCACATTCCCTGCCATACAATCAATCCTCTCCTATCTCCATTCACTTTTCCATCCCATTCCAAGGGCATAAACCTTCTGGAATCGCCTGACTCAGCCTCCGCTCATCTTTTCGACCGCAATATCATTAAATTTGGTGTCATTCCGGCAACATTTGCCTCTCAGCTGGAGATGGATACAGAGGTTCCTTTCCGGCCCTTTGGCCTACTCCGGACTTGAGTCTTTCTCTTTCCTGTCCGGGACAGGACACGGAAAACCCTTGCGCAAGGTGGCTCATAGTCCTCCGATATCTTGAGCGGCCCACGATATCCCACGTCTGCCTGGCTCCGGTGACGACCGAGTCACAGACCTGGATCTCCCTCTAATACTTACTTTGAAAAGGACGCTTTTCAAAGTATTGTATTAGTCGTTGGAACTTCTTAATCCATCCCGCTGACACCCCTCTAGAAAATTTGTTTTCAATTTCTACTAACGGTCGAAAGTATGGGCAAAGATTCTTTTATATCCAAGCTTTCTTCCTCCTCTGATCAAACCCGATTTAGTTGTGCTCGTTGCACTAGTTACCCAGAATATATCTACTTCCCTTAACATTCCTCGGCATTTTTACATCCCGTATATCACCGCATGTCTTCAGGGAAGGTAGAGAGTAATAGAACTCTTACTTCCCCTCGCCCTCTTTAGGCTCAGAGTCCTCCCAAAAAGCCCTCCTTACTATCCCCTTTTGAGGTTATGTTTGGGTGACCAGCCCTTCCCACCCGGAGTTTTCCCAACTCAGGGACCCTTACCCAAAGATCTCTCTTCTCCTCTCTTGTCCTTCGTCAGACATCAGCTGTGAAAGTGCCAAGATTTCATTCTGCCTGACCCAGGTAGACTCACTGCTTCATTCCCATTGACACCCGGTTCTTGGGTATATTTCTCCCCTCCCCAGGACACAGGAACAATCTCCTTTGTCCCAAAGTGGACAGGACCTTTCCACGTTGTGCTGTGCACATCCACAACTGCTAAGCTTCGTGAAACCTCAGAAAATTTGACTTCTTAGATTCGTATTTCCAGACTGAAACCAGCTGATCAACCAACTGAAGATCCACAGAAAGACAACTACTTCAGTATACTTGCTCTCCCATTCCCACCGGTCCCCTAAAAATTCGTTTCTCTTGTGTTCCTGACACTGACTCAAAATAATCTTTTCTGTTTTTTCTCGTTTTGAACCTTTAAACCAGTTTTTCCCAGGGACTATCAACTGTTGAAAAAAAAACCAACGAATGACCTTCCAACCAGAGACCCCTGCTGAGTCCTGCCCTTATGCTGCCACCAGACGCTCATTATGATGTGCTTCGCACTCTCCATTGGCCTCTTCACTGTAAGTCCCACCTGGTGGAACACAGGCCTATGGAAAATAATCCATCTCACCTTCTTTCCCTTTGTTGCTTCCATAATAGTGTTACCTACAAACTCGCAAGACCCACAATTTCTACGTGCTCTCCGGCTGACTCCCTCAGTGACTTTCTTCAGAAGCCTGGTTTGACACCCTCACCGTCCTATGGCTTCAAAGGGAACTTCATCCATCCCATAACTGGACAGATTCATCTTTTCCACGCCTACTTCCTGGGAATTTTTTTCACCCTCCAGCTGGACCTGCCTGCCCACATCTCCCCCCCCCAAAACTACCCCACGTCGCCCCATTTCAGCTCCGAAGCAGCCAGATCGAAACACAACCGCCCCACTTCCTAAGAAATCAAAAAGGGGGAAATGTTGGATTCTAGGCAGAGGCTGCACCTCCCAGGCAGAAGGCCACACCTCCCCAGATGCCTTGTGAAAAAACTACAGCTCCCAGGATCCTCAGCGTGACCAAAAACCTGACCAGCAAGTCCCCTGTCCACCACCCCCCCTGACCTCTGCTGGCCTATAGGACAAGGACTCACTCCAAGGGGGTTTTATGGCCCCTACTCTATTTAAGCCAGCCCCAGACTGAACTCTGCCCTTGTTCCTGCTTTCTGTTCCTGCTTGTCCCTGATCCCGTCCATCCCTTTTCCCCCTTCCCTAATCCCCTTCCCTACCCCCCCTTCCTTTCCCTACCCTTGCCCACGTGGCACCCCAATAAACCCTTTTATTTCACTAAAACACGGTGTTCCCAGCTAAGTTAACTATGTTTCAGCAGTTTTCTAACATTTGGTTCCCTGACCGGGAAAGGAGAAGCGCATCTCTAATCAAAGAACAGAATTTTCCGGGAAAAACCTTTTCACCGATTATCCGCCCCTCCCGCCCCAGAGCAGCAAGTAACAAAGTTTCCTGGTAACAGCTTTTCATCGGTCGGTAAGCCTCCCTCCGGCCAGGCGCGCGCGACCGCGCTTCTCCATTTACACGCCACCCCCGCCAAGCGCGTCTTTGCGCCTCTCCGCTCGCCCTCCAGTCCACTCTGACCCCCCCGCGAGTTCGCACACTTCTCTGGCCGTGCGCTGCGCCCGCGGCTCCCCCGGCCGCCGCGGCGCCCCGACCAATGGCCCCAGCCGCCCGCCCTGGCCGCGCCGCACCGCCGAGCCCTGGGCCGGCCCGCACACGGCGACCGGCGCCCCGGCCCGCCCCCAAGTGAGGCTGCCCGCACCGCCGCTGCCGCCGCCGCCGCCCACCGCCACGCGGCTGCCGCAGTACAATCTGTCCGCCTCACACGGTCCTTGCTGAAGAGCTAAACCCTTGCTCTGCCCAAGCGAGGCTGCCTGAGCCGCCGCAGCAAGTCTGCGCAGGCTCCACGCTCCACGTGCAGCCCCGACTCAGCTCTCCCTCCCACTTCCTCGGATCCGCCATGTCCTTCCGCCCAAATCTTTCTCCACTTCCGCTCCATGTCCCGCCCCTTCCTTGATCCGCCATCTTCTATCCCAAACCCACGTGATTCCCTCCTACTGCCTTCCAGGACCGTGCCCTGCCTTATAGCAGCAGCAACGGTGACAACCGCGAAACTCCACCCACCCACCCAGCCTCCCAGAGCCGCCTGCTCGGTTCTCCCTAAATCCTCCAATAAACCAGACCCCCGCCACTCCGTTCCTGCCCGAGCACAGCTGGCCTTATCCTTCACCATTTACTCTCTCTGTCCTCTGCTCTCTCTCTCTTTCTCATTCACGTAAGACACAGTCCCTCAGTTCCCATTCAGAATGGGAAATTCAATCAATCCGCTCTTTTCATCCCCTGCTAAAATCATCTTTGCCTCTTTAGCTCCTCGCTTCCCCTCCCAAAGTGTGCAATAAATAAGGGTACCTTCAAACTTCAAACTTAATTCGCAAGTTTTTTCCAAGAAAACGTCTAATTAATTTACAAGGTTAAAATGCTAACTGTTAAATGTACTTTAATTTCCTTCCTTTTAAACAAGTAATCTTAAGAGGAATTAAAAATTGTATAGCTATGGTTAAACAACAATTATTTCAAAATATCATGTCCTTTCTTTAAGAGCTAAACTTGATTTATGGAAACATCAATGTAATTATATATTGTAAAAACATTTTGCCATTTTTTCCAAAAAGGTTAAATACTCTCAAAATTTCTTTAATCCGTTCTAATTGTAATATTTTGTCAGCTAAATGCTCTCAGCCTTTCTTTAACAGAAATCAACTTCAAAACTTAAACACCTGACCTTCAAAAACCGTCAAGACAGATAGGTACCACAGACCCCGGCTACTGTAAGTTTATAAACATTAAAATTAAAGCCCAATGTTCTCAATTTAAGATTAGCTTACTGGATGGCTAAGATCAAAACTTTCAAGTTAATCAAAAAGGGCCAAGAAGACCAGTATTTGGTTCTTGTCCCAGAGTCTGCCTGTGAGGGAAGAGGAAACATCTCCACAGAGCTTTATATCTCTGGGTCACATAATCTCTCGATAAGAGGGATAAATGAGACCGATAGAGAAAAAGCCAATCAGTGCTCTTGCTAAAAGGAGGGTCCATAAAAAAGGAAAAAACAACCCTAATGCTTCTGAGGAAAGCCACAAGGTCAAGCAAGACCTGGACCCATCCTTACAGAAGGCACCAAGCAGAAAATCTGCTCTCAAGTTTCCCCAAGATTCCCATCAGAAACAGCTGACTCTTACCAATGGTCAAAACAGAAGTCAGTTTGACAAATTTCATCCTAGACATCCAGTAACAGTTAAAACAGATGCACAACCATTTCTGAACATTTTAGAAGCAAAGGTAACTTCAGCCCTAAGTGAAGTGTTGTGTTTACATTCCCGATAACTCTATACATGCTAAAGCTTTAAATTATCATCTTCATGATATACATTGACGTTTCAGATGCTGCAACATTTCTTCGGTACTCATGTTTTTTGTTCCTCCAATAGAAGCTTCCGTTCCTGTTGACGTTACAACCTTCCCCAGGCTTCAATCTGACCTAACTTCTACAAAAGGAACTCCAAACTACTGCCCCCATCACTTCGCCCCCGTTCAGCCTGAAGAAGCCAGACTCGGTCATCGACCCATTCCCTTACAGTAGTAAGGAGGTTCCTAAGGTTAGAAGGGAAGTAAAGCCAAAATGTCATAGACAACATATGTAGATAAATCGAGTCAGGTCGAAAGCCAATTTGAGTGAGCCAATTTGGGGAAGTTGGGAAACTGTCCCCTGAGAGATTGAAATGCTGATTCCCTCAGAGCCCTTCGTCCACCCTTAACAACCTGCCCCAACATGTTGCCAAGGTAACCCATCTCAGGAATTGCCCCTCCCTACAGGGAGCTATCTCAGATCTTCTGCAGAAACGTTTTCTCAGATCCACCCATTCCCCTTATAATATCATCTTCTTCTCTGCAGCCCCTCCTTTTTCACAGCTCGTGAGTACTCTTGCACTCTTTTAAACTTTCTTTCCTCTCGTGGGTATCATGTTTCCTCGTCTACCTTTCTAAACAGCTTGACCCCACCGTTCGTTGATGAGCCCCCTGTCTTCGGGCTCTGGCCGCTGCTTACCTACTTCTACAGAAATCTAAAAAGCTAAATTTGGTGCTCATGTCACTATTGCCTCTCCTCACCATTTAAAGACTAATGTATAAGAGCCTTCAAACTCTCCCGCCCTGTCGCGCTCAGCTCCTCAACCTAGTTCCAGTCCTGTTCCTCTTTACACCCAGTTTTCCTTCTCCCAGTCTCCTCAGAGCCCCCAGAACATGGTTGTATAGAGACGCTTCAGGCTTAAACTCCTACAAGCCTCTCTTCTGCCCAAACTAATAGGGATCTCCCATTGTCCTTCACAACAAAGTGGAGACTCTCCCATAGTTCAGGAAACATGAAGGCTGAAGCAGCACTGTCTTCTCCTTCTCTTCTGGCTTCAGTCCAATCTACTACCCAGGCCCCCACATTCCCTGCCATACAATCAATCCTCTCCTATCTCCATTCACTTTTCCATCCCATTCCAAGGGCATAAACCTTCTGGAATCGCCTGACTCAGCCTCCGCTCATCTTTTCGACCGCAATATCATTAAATTTGGTGTCATTCCGGCAACATTTGCCTCTCAGCTGGAGATGGATACAGAGGTTCCTTTCCGGCCCTTTGGCCTACTCCGGACTTGAGTCTTTCTCTTTCCTGTCCGGGACAGGACACGGAAAACCCTTGCGCAAGGTGGCTCATAGTCCTCCGATATCTTGAGCGGCCCACGATATCCCACGTCTGCCTGGCTCCGGTGACGACCGAGTCACAGACCTGGATCTCCCTCTAATACTTACTTTGAAAAGGACGCTTTTCAAAGTATTGTATTAGTCGTTGGAACTTCTTAATCCATCCCGCTGACACCCCTCTAGAAAATTTGTTTTCAATTTCTACTAACGGTCGAAAGTATGGGCAAAGATTCTTTTATATCCAAGCTTTCTTCCTCCTCTGATCAAACCCGATTTAGTTGTGCTCGTTGCACTAGTTACCCAGAATAATATCTACTTCCCTTAACATTCCTCGGCATTTTTACATCCCGTATCACCGCATGTCTTCAGGGAAGGTAGAGAGTAATAGAACTCTTACTTCCCCTCGCCCTCTTTAGGCTCAGAGTCCTCCCAAAAAGCCCTCCTTACTATCCCCTTTTGAGGTTATGTTTGGGTGACCAGCCCTTCCACCCGGAGTTTTCCCAACTCAGGGACCCTTACCCAAAGATCTCTCTTCTCCCTCTCTTGTCCTTCGTCAGACATCAGCTGTGAAAGTGCCAAGATTTCATTCTGCCTGACCCAGGTAGACTCACTGCTTCATTCCCATTGACACCCGGTTCTTGGGTATATTTCTCCCCTCCCCAGGACACAGGAACAATCTCCTTTGTCCCAAAGTGGACAGGACCTTTCCACGTTGTGCTGTGCACATCCACAACTGCTAAGCTTCGTGAAACCTCAGAAAATTTGACTTCTTAGATTCGTATTTCCAGACTGAAACCAGCTGATCAACCAACTGAAGATCCTCAGAAAGACAACTACTTCAGTATACTTGCTCTCCCATTCCCACCGGTCCCCTAAAAATTCGTTTCTCTTGTGTTCCTGACACTGACTCAAAATAATCTTTTCTGTTTTTCTCGTTTTGAACCTTTAACCAGTTTTTCCCAGGGACTATCAACTGTTAAAAAAACCAACGAATGACCTTCCAACCAGAGACCCCTGCTGAGTCCTGCCCTTATGCTGCCACCAGACGCTCATTATGATGTGCTTCGCACTCTCCATTGGCCTCTTCACTGTAAGTCCCACCTGGTGGAACACAGGCCTATGGAAAATAATCCATCTCACCTTCTTTCCCTTTGTTGCTTCCATAATAGTGTTACCTACAAACTCGCAAGACCCACAATTTCTACGTGCTCTCCGGCTGACTCCCTCAGTGACTTTCTTCAGAAGCCTGGTTTGACACCCTCACCGTCCTATGGCTTCAAAGGAACTTCATCCATCCCATAACTGGACAGATTCATCTTTTCCACGCCTACTTCCTGGGAATTTTTTTCACCCTCCAGCTGGACCTGCCTGCCCACATCTCCCCCCCCCCCCAAAACTACCCCACGTCGCCCCATTTCAGCTCCGAAGCAGCCAGATCGAAACACAACGCCCCACTTCCTAAGAAATCAAAAAGGGGGGAATGTTGGATTCTAGGCAGAGGCTGCACCTCCCAGGCAGAAGGCCACACCTCCCCAGGTGCCTTGTGAAAAACTACAGCTCCCAGGATCCTCAGCGTGACCAAAAACCTGACCAGCAAGTCCCCTGTCCACCACCCCCCCTGACCTCTGCTGGCCTATAGGACAAGGACTCACTCCAAGGGGGTTTTATGGCCCCTACTCTATTTAAGCCAGCCCCAGACTGAACTCTGCCCTTGTTCCTGCTTTCTGTTCCTGCTTGTCCCTGATCCCGTCCATCCCTTTTCCCCCTTCCCTAATCCCCTTCCCTACCCCCCCTTCCTTTCCCTACCCTTGCCCACGTGGCACCCCAATAAACCCTTTTATTTCACTAACACGGTGTTCCCAGCTAAGTTAACTATGTTTCAGCAGTTTTCTAACAACTACACAGAAGATTTGGCAGGAATTGGTGAGAAACCGTAGACTCTGGAAAGAGAAAAGAATGCAAATTCCTTTGTTCTATTTTCTGAGCTATCTTGGAGAGAAGTTGGAAATGGTTACAAGTATCAATTCAATGTCCCGAACTGAAGCCAGTATTTTTTTTTTTTTTTGTCTGAGACTGTTCTGGCTCTTGGGCTATGTATTTCTTCAATCTTACACTTCAGAAAGAGGAAAAGTAGTTTATCTTGATTTAAGCCCCCAAGCCTGAAATCATTGTTGTTAAATTCCAAAGAAAAGAAATGCAAATGTGTGTGCAAATGTATATAAAATGAAAATTAAAATGTTATCATATTAATAGTAGCTGGATTGTTGCCAGCTAGCCTCATGTTCTAACACTGCCCCCCCCCCCCCACACACACACAGAAGAAATCCCATTTCAAGAATTAATTGTAAAGAATTTTCTTCGGTTCTTGAACTTTTTTCTTTCCCTAACCACTGTTCTCAGAGAAAGAAAGGTCAAAGTTGACTTGCTTAGAAGAGTAACAGGGAGCTTTTAGCATCCATGCTAGGCTACTCCATACTGTTTGCCATGCTAGGTAATCTATATCTCACCAGGATATTTCCTCTGCAATCTGCAGTAAATACACCACCTTTCTCTAGTAATGTCTCACCAGGCACCTTCCAGAGCCTGCTTTCTTAAGATTGTAGCAGACCATCTCCAATTGAACAATCTCTCCTTTTCTTTCTCAGAAACCTGCCTGATCCAGTTTTGAAGCATGTAAGAAGCATGTTCAGTTACTACCATAGACCAGAGGCCCATGTGGAAGGAAAGCATGACCCTCCATCCCTTCCCTGTCTCACCAATTCTAAGCATTCAGCATGCTTTCCTGAGAAGACTCTAAAATGGTTGCTCAGATTAGGCCACAGTACACCAAAGAATGCCTTGAGAGTCACGAGTTTGACTCTGTGTGTGTGGGAGGGGGTGGGGGGAGAAAAAGAGAGAATGAGGGAGAGGGAGAGGGAGAGAGAGTTAGTTCTTACCCCCAATCTTGCCAATGCTATTCTTTAGGAATCTAGCTTGCATTATTTAGAAGGAATTGTGTTTTGCCATCCTAGCCAACACTTCTATCTAAGCCCTGCAGGAGGACTTTGGTTCTGATCCTCTTTTCTTCCTGGCATGCACTGACACATCACATTTATATGTTAAAGTCCAGTTTATAAGAGAACCTGATGGAAAGCGACTCCTAAAATTAAATAATAGTAGTTGGGAACTTGATCTGGGTTTTTTAAATAAGCTTTGTGACTTTAGACAGTGACTTAACACCTCTGAGTTTAAATCTCCTTTTATGTAAAAGAAGCTGATCTCTCTCATGGTGCTTCCCAGAATACTGAGGGTGAGATCAAAGGAAGCACTAGCTAACAGCAAACCCTTAAAAAATAAGTACTAGTTGTGTTCCTCCCAGACTGAAATGTTTCTATAAATTATCGTTTTGGGACTGTGTTCCTTAAGCCACTTAAAAATCTACTGAAACTGCTAGTATCCAAGCCAATCTGAATGAATTTTCAAGCAAGATTTCTTAAGACACCATAGAAACAGCTTTTAAAACTCTAGACATAATGTTCTCCTTTCTCATCCAATAATTATGTAAGTTTTTAGGACAACTGCTCCTTTGCATCATAAAATCCATTTATCTTGATTTAAACTCCCCATCATAGACAATTCTCCAATGCCCAGAATCTTTTAGGATGTTCCTCCATGTTTACACCTTTACTTTGATAATGAGCTAATGTTCATTTGCTGGTCCGTAATTGGCAAAATAGTGCCTTACCTCTATGAATGACAAAAGCACAGTCCTCTCTGCACTTGATAACCTTCCTGCTTCTCCTTGATTTTTCAAAAACATAACTGGCAGGAGACAAGATGTCCATTCCTCTACCTCACCCAGATATTCATCCATAGATCTGCTGAGTCTATAAGTTTGGGTTTTCCAAGCTTTAAAGAAATTAATTCCATATTCATCCTCTCCTCCATGACCTCCCACCACCATCACCTCCAATGCCAACCCCATCTATGGCTTTACCACTTTTTAATTAGTTATAACACTAGCACCCATAATGGCTTCCCAGCAGTTTCCACAAGAATTTATCAGTGACCTAGTTTCTCCCTAGTTTCTTTACGCTTCCCTGTACCCCAAAACCAGTTTGACAAATTGCTTGTTTTAGTCCCTTTATATTTGTTCCCAGAGGTTTGATCTTGGCATTTATTATTATATGACTGGCATCTTGCCTTGGGGGCCATCATGCCAGATAATAGTACCAGAGTGAAAAAGCTTGTAAGTTCCCACTCGTATTCTCATTCTTTCCTTTCTCTCTCCTTCGCCCCTCCCCTCTCTCTCTCCTTTTCTGCCTTCCCTCCCTGCTCCCCTCACCATCCACCGAATTAACTCTCTCTAAATTCCACCTCTCCATGAATAGAGTCTGACAATACCAGACAGCTGAGATCTACTGGAAAATACTAAAAATAATTGCCTTTTGTTATTAAAGGCAGAATGGGGGCTGTTGTTCCCTCCTAGGAATTTGTAGTTTCCTGCAGGGAATCAGAGGTCTGCACCCCAGTGCTTTTTTTAGAATGCAAAAGGCTATTTCAATAAACATGCCACTAAATTGAGGACATTGTCTTAAATTAATGTGTATTGTCTCTTGTCCCATTTAGCTTTGGCTGCTGTTTTTCTGGAATTTGCCATTGGAATATTTTTACACACTGATTTCTTCCTGCTGTCCTCCACACCCTGTCTGACTTTAAAGTTCCTTTTGAGATTCTAAAGGGGCCAAGATTCCCAACTTTCTTTCTCTGTCTCAGCTTCCTTGCTCCATGGGGACATGCATATAAGTTTTCCAATGTAACCTCTTTATTCAAGGTCTTGGGAAACCTAACTTGAGACTCATCCTCCTTAGGACTCTGGTATGAATAGGCTTCCTTTTTGTTCATGTATTTTTTTATTATTAAAATAAGAACTAAATGGGTGTGTTAGTATTGGTTAACCAACCTAGACAATGCTATAACCCCTGGATTTAAAATATCACAGGTACTGTTTACTGAGCTTGATTTTCTATGTCTAGAATATACGTTATCAAGTATTAGAACCAACCGAAGTTTCTTTTACAAAAGCAAATTCTTGGTCTGTATCTCCAGATGTTTTGATTCTTAGTATGGAATGGGCCTCAAACATTGCTATTTGAACAGGAGCCCCATATTCTTTTTTGATCCATATTTGAAGAATCTCTGATCCAGAATGATCATCAAAAAGATATACAGCAGGTAATAACTTCCCTGTGTCATCTGGTGGGTTTGCCATTATTGAGCAAATGACTGTACTAGAAGCATCAACCCACCCTGGTCCATTTGAATAATCTAACTGTGGAACTGCTACCTTAACAGCTCTCCTTTTGACAAGCATAGAAGACATTAACAGTGATGTTCATTTCTCAAGTGTATTTGCAGTTTTAAAAAGAATTACATGAATGATAATGTATTAATTTGGTTCATGAATTGTAAAAATTGTACCATACTAATGTAAGATGTTAACAATAGGGGAAATTGGGTGTGGGGTATATGCAAGCTCTCTGTACTGCCTTCTCAATTTTACTTTAAATCTAAAACTATTCCAAAAAATAAAGGCTTTTTTTTTTTAAGGGCAATACATGCCACTCACCAGAATGGCTAAAAATAAAGATAAGAAATTCCAAGTGTTAGCAAGAATGTGGAGCAAGTGGAACTCTTGGACACTGTAGGATTGTCAATTGTTACCCCCACTTTGGAAAACTGCTTACCAGTGTTGACTAAAGCTGTGTGTTTGTATATCCTATAGCCTTGCACTTCTAGAGATATGCTCAATAGAAATATGTCCATGTGTTCACCAAAAGAATTGTACACAGCAGTAACATTTGTATAGACTCAAACTGGATTTTAAAATAGAATGTTCAACAATAATAGAATTGATAAACCAATAATGATATGTTCAAAAGATGAAATACTATACTGTAGTGAACACAAATAAATTTGAACTAGACCCTACAATCAGGGCGAGGCAGAAGGAAAGAAATCAGCCACAACAAAAGGTATACTGTAAGATTCCACTTATGTATTTTTTTTAAAAAAAATCAAACTAATCCATGGTTAAAAAGTCAGGAGAGACTTACCCTTGGGGTGGAGATGGAGATGAAGGAGCTTTTATGAGCCTGGTGAAATTCTGGGTTTGGGGGAGCATAATATTCGAACTTGGATGTTTTCAGTTTGTGAAAATTCATTGAACTGTATGTACCCTTAGGATTTGTGCATTTTTCTGTATGCATGTTATACCATTTTATTAAAGCAACCCCTGTTTTCTTTGGGGAAGGAACATAGGAAAAGTCAGCAGAGTAAGCACAGACTCTGAAATGAGATTGCCTTTGTTCAAAGCCCAGGTTTATCACATGTAAGCTGCAGGGCCGTGGATAAGCCATTAAACCTTTCTCACCTCTATGCCCTTATCTGTAAAGTGGGGATGATAATAATAATACCTATTGCATGGGGTTGTTGTGAGGGTCGGGTGAGTTAATATTTGTATAACACAGAATAGTGTAAGGCACAGAGTAACCATCATATAAATGTTTGTTAAATAAATGAAACAGTTTTTTGGAGGGGAGGATGGTATACTTTAAAACTGTCTTTTAATGCTCACTACCCTAAAGGAGACTAAAGATGAGATAAGAAAATAAGAAAGTAGTTAAACTTATTTCCTAGGCAGCATTCTTGCTTAGGAAGGAAAATATTATCTTGGCACCTGGCCAGTTAATTCTGTTCTTCTTGACTTGGAGTCTGGACTTCCAACAGGCTCCCAGGCACCAGTCCAGAGGCTTGACAATGAGCCACATTTGGGACTGCCAGAAATTGCCACAAAAGAGTCCACCCCAGAGGGCCTGTTGGAATTGCTAGGGAGGGAGAGAGTGATCCAGCAGGAGCCATGCCAGGCTGGAGGCCCCTGACATTACCTGCTAGGTGGGGCAGACTCTAAGCCCTTGCTTTTCTCTCAGTTCCCTGCCAGAACCTTCCTTTCCATCACAGGCCTCCTCCAAAAAAGAGCTAAGACAGGGCTGCTTTCACAGGAAAGGTTAAAAAAAAAAAAAGAAAAAGAAAAAAGTGTCCTCCCCTCCCAGAAAGGAGTCTGCGAGTATTCTGGCACCCTCTCTCAGTAAGTTCCTTCTTCCCAGAACCTCCCTAGTGAATGAAGAGCCTGAAGAGTCCCTCTGTTCTCAGCCAACCTCCAGAGGCCACCACAATCAGGTACCTGCGGTGGGGCTCGACCCACTCTTCCTCTTCCTGTTACTTTCTGACACAGCTGGCTCCTCAATCAAAGCATAGTTCCCTCTTATCTAATCCTTTGCTTTAGCAAGTTTAACTCGCCCTCTAAAGCCTGTGCCTGAAAAAAAAAATAAGCCCAAATGAGAACAATTTTTATCTTCCATTATGACTGGAAGTGAATCTCCTCAAAATTGGCAACTCTCCAGGAATATCCCCCTAACTTTGGAGCAGTTTCTTGCCTGCCCTCTTAGCTTTCTATGCCTCTCTTCTAAATGCTTGCTGAAGAAGAGTGTCCACCTCCCCCTTCCCCTGCTACCTTTATTTTTCTAAGAAGAATAATTCAGAGTTCTTGAAACCATGTGTGCCAGAGACTGGCTAGTTTCACACTCAATCCTTTCCCTTTACATCTCAGGCACTCTGATGACCATATTTCCCAGCCTCCCTTGCATGTTAGTGAGGCCATCTGGCCAGAATACATGTGTGCCCACAAAACCTCCCACTCTATCCTCCATGCTTTCTCTTTTCCCTTATCTGCTGTCTAGATGCAGTAGCCCAGGTGAAAGACTGCAAGGCCCTAGGGAACACAGAAGCCATAAAATGGAAGGAGTTCAGGCCACTCCCCTTGTAATGTGACATGAGCAAGAAATAAACCTTAATTTGTGTGGGGCCCCTGAGACTTGGGGATAGTTAGTATAGCAATAAGCCTACCCTGCCTAAGTATACCAAGTTTTTAGACTCTCAAACTTCTTCCTACTAGATGGGACTCCCCAGTCTCTCACAGTGGTTTTGTGCAGGCATTCTTGACCTCTACGTGGGAGGCCACAACTGGAACATTAGCATCAAAGATTCATATCCTGACCCTTAACCTCTGACCTTAGTTCATGTTTCAAATTTTAAATTTGTTTCCTGCCTGTTTATTAAAAATATACTTTTTTTTGGTACCAGGGATTGAACTCAGGGGCACTCGACCACTGGGCCACATCCCCAGCCCTTTTTTGTATTTTATTAGAGACAGGGTCTCACTGAGTTGCTAAGTGCCTCGCCATTGCTGAGGCTGGATTTGAATTCGTGATTCTCCTGCCTCAGTCTCTCAAGTGCTGGGATTAGAGGCGTGCGCCACTGCGCCCGGCTAATATACTTTTCAGAAGTGAATTGATAGTCTTGGAAATAGTGCCCATTATTCCCCTAACTGACTCTCCAAGGCACATGTGCATCCATGTGGCCATATTTAGCATATTTGATTTAGTGCCGCTGGCTACAGTGTAGGCAAACGAGCAAAGAGTTTGGAAGCTGCCAACTCCCTCCACATGAGACAAACTCTCCCAAATCATCCATCCTATTCTAAGGAAGAACAATTACAAGCACAAAGAATAATCTACTCAACATCTTAGCTTTGCTTCTGTCCTGACTTGCATCCATTAATGACAAGAATAAGAAATGGAGTAGGTTTATGACATTTGATTTTGTGAGATTTGGGGCTACCACATTTCAATGAATAGAGGTGAATACAACAAATCTTCATTTTTTTTTTTGAAGGAAGGAGTAGGTGAGTAAATTATCTGTAATTTAAGCCCAGCTTGGAGCTCTGAACAACCTTCAGTCAGTTCTTATTCAGTGGGAAAGTGGAGCTCTTTGAGCTACATAAATTCACTTTTCCATTATTAAAGAACCAACACAAGTCACTGTTTGACTCGAGTTAACATTCACTCCTTGGAATGGATGATGAGTAAATATTTACCCACTGGCATAGCTGTTGAGTAATTGCCCATTAAAGAAGTTAAATGTTAATCACTTTTTTTCTGGATTGAATAATTTGAACATGATCCTGTGACTAATCTTTAAGGTCTAAAGGCAAGGGGAAAAAAAGCCTACATCCGTTGGTTTCTTTCAGTCTTGACCATACAGGAAAGGCACACTCTCAGGAATGTCTCAGATTAGACACATAACCAGTTTGCACTCCCTTAGCACTCAAAAGCAGCTAGATAATTGCCTTTCCATTGTTCTTCATCCAAAGAAACCTTGACCCCAGGTTAGCAATTAATAGGATTTGACAGGGAAGGGTTGGACAGGAGTTTAGAGGAAATATGGGAAATGTATGAACTAAGAGGAGAAACAAAACCTTAGGACAGAAGACAAGATATACTCAAGATGTCATGATGTTGGCTGTCCTCAAAGAGAATAATGCATTAAAGTGAATCATGCCATTAAAGTCAAAACCTAGGTTAGGTTATACCAAGAATGTTAAGTTTCAATTGAAACAGAGAGGGGTACCCCGGTGGCAGATGGCTAGTAAGTAGGGAAAGTCTCTAGAACAGCAGACTCATGGGAAGGATGCCTGGTTGGTACCTCCTCTTCCCCAGGATGAAAAAAAATGAACTTCTAGGTGTACTAACTCCACCCATCAAGGAAGTCTGCATCTAGATGGGAAGGAACCAAAATACCTGCAGAAGTTCTCTATATATCCATGCCAACAGGAGCATATACGGCACCTTGATTGTAGAGGGTGCTGTGGATGTCCTGCCTGGATCTCTTTATGGGCTGGAATCCCTTTCTTTAGCAGCTTTGCAGGCTTTTTGCCAAAGGTAGTTCTCAGCTGATTACATCTCTAGAGAACTGACCTTGGTCAATGGGAGTCACCTAGCCCAAAGTGTATGCCTCCTGCAGGGGCAGCCCATGGCTAATGCTGGCTGATAAGGTGGTACGAAAGACCAGTTCCCTTACATCAAGGTGGGCTCAACTCTAGCACAATTCCTGCTCCAATGAGATTAGGTTGAAGCTAGTCTCCGGCTGATACCAAAAACTTGCTGAGATCATTGCCCCCTGCCCCTAGCCTACTTCTATTACTGTCCTCCTGAGAGGACTCCATCAATGAAGCACATACACAAGCATCAACATCTCAGGTTCTGCTCTTGTTCTGTATCTTTTTCTGAACCTGAACAAATCCAGTTGTACAAGGAAGACCTTGGATCTCCCCCACAGACTCCAAGTTGCCTGAGAATTTGTTGATGGAGATTGCCCTTGTGGGCAGGTGGAGTAGCCTGATTCCAGAATGAGGATAGAGTAACCCACCTTACTTCTTCCCAGAAGTGACTGAATTCTACTTAGAAGAGAAACCCATGAGTGTAAGACTGCCTGGTACCTTTCTCCTTCCTTCATATTCCACATCCTCCATCTCTATGCCACACACCATCCAATGCATAATCAAGTAAACACTCCCTTTATTCCATTGGATTTTTTTTCTGTATAGTGACCCCCTGCATCTTAGAAATCTTTGAGTTAGTGACCACCTTCTTCACTTCTATACTAGCATGGATGGCTTTTGCTATAGGTATGCCTATATCTCATGGTGTACAGAAAAAGCACAAACTTACATAGTGTCTGAACATGGGCAAGTTCTTTAACCTTTCTGAGCATGGATTTCTTCATCTGTAAAATGACATTGATGAGACCTACTTCATACAGTTGTTGTGAGGAACAAATGATATGAAAACTAGATGTTCATTGTTACCCTTCCTGGTAGACAATAGGTGCTCGGTAAACCGAAAGTTCTTTTCCCTAGTGGAAATTTCTCAAAAAGACAAACAGGTATAAAAAAGAAACCGAATAAGAAAACCCCCACTCTTAGCACACAGAGATGCACAAGCATCCTGCTTCAGGTCAGTTTTCTCTGTCCATTCATGCATCCACACATCCATTTATTATCTATCCACCCATCCATCCATACATACATATGTACACACATGTATTAAAATCCCTTCAATATCCTTTTTGCACCCTATCGTATATATGCAGAAGTAAATTAGACAAAAACCCCATGTAAGAAGCTCACAGCTCATTACTGATGGAAACCACATGCCTCTTCCCCTGGAAACCTAGGGGCACCTTGAAAAAAAGAAAGCAGAAGAGATCAGAGGCTCAGTTCTACACTAGAAGTTATTTATTTATTTATTTAGGTACCAGGAATTGAAGCCAGAGATGCTTAACCACTGAGTCACATCCCCAGCCCTTTTCTATTTTTTTTTTTTTAAATTTAGAGACAGGGTCTCATTAAATTGCTTAGGGCCTTGCTAAGTTGCTGAGGCTGGCCTTGAACTTGCAATTCTCCTGCATCAGCCTCCTGAGCCACTAGGATTACAGGTGTGTGCCACCATGCCTAGCTAAATTATTTATTTTTGAGGTCCTTTCTGTGTGAAAGATTCTTGCACTCCTTCCCAGTGAAACAGCCAAGTATTCCTTGGGATCTGAGGGAAAATCTTCCCTATTAAGTTGTTGTAGCAGTCTATAGGTTCCCCAACCATCAAATTCCAAGAAATTGGAACTGCTAGACTCTTCATTGTCATGTGGCCTAAGACTCATTTTTCTGAAGACCAATAGAATGGTTACTCCCCAATATGTTCTCTCCCAATGGGTCCACTGGAGCCCATTGGGATTCGTAATCTAATTAGCATATTAACAATAGAAGTGGGAGTCACTTTGAGATAATGTTTATCGAGGCTAAGTAGAATTCTAGGTACTTGATATATATTAATCTCATAGTCCCAACAACTCTGGAAGGTGGGTGTTGTAACCTCATTTTATAGATGAAGAGATCAGAGGTCAGAGAGATTAAATAACTTACCCAGGCTTACAAATAGAGTAAGAGACATGATTTGAACTCAAGTCCTACTTCTAAATGCTGTGACTTCATTATAACTTTAGTGTTATGGTGTTTCAGTAAGCACAGTCTTGTACCAAGTATGTTGCTTTTCTTTGCCACTTATTTGTTCAATGACCTTGGCCAAGTTTATTTCCCCTTCTTTTAAAAAAATTTTTTGGTAAAAGTGTTTAGGTTCTTATTATGGCGAGTGACACATTTCTAACATGCCTCAAAGTACACAGAACCTTACAATGAAATCACACACACATCACACATACATAACAACCATGTAGGGCCCATTTGCCCCATCAGCACTCCCATTCATATCCTCCCTACAGTTTAGCAATGTCAAAAGTCAAACCTCATTTGTCTGCCTCCAAAATCCTTCACCAAGATGGTTCTGGCCTTTTCCCAGCACTGGGTATTATTCTGGCACTTTCCAGAGTCCACTTTAAATTATTATCTTTTTTTTTTTCTTCTCTCTTTTTAAAACTCAATGTCAAAATAAGTAAATTTGATAGAAGGTTCAAATTGACCTTGGAGAACATTTTAGGGTCTATCCTCACATTTCCATTTTGCAGACAAAGCTGTAAGGTATTATCACTAAACTACCTTGGAGGTTCTTGAGATGATGTTAGAATGGAATAAAATTCAAAGTACTTTTGCTTCAGCAAAAATAAATATATAACCAACTCACTGGCTTGCCAGTTGGGGAGTACAATTTGTTCCTTTCCTCCCCTTAATTACCTCTCAATAGAACATTCTAGAATACACAGGGGGTAAGTTTCCACTAATCTTCAAGCCTCTTTAAAAGCCAGTGCTGACACAAAAGTTAAAAATAGAACAATATTGTACAAACAAAACCCTAAGTCTTAGGACCCAAATGATTCAGGTATTATTTTCACTTATGGCCTACAAAGAAAGTAACCTGAATTGTGTCAATGGTCCCAACATCTCTAGATAGTATTACATTAGGCTGCAAAAAACATAGAAGATAATTTTCAAGAGTTTATAATGTTGTTGAGTATATACACTATGCCTAAATGAAAAGATGTTCACAGATAAACAGTGATAGTTATAAATGTAGACTTACAACTGCACACTCTTACACATACAAGTGCACCCAAAAGTGTGTATGTTTATGCACATGCACATGCTCATACCTTATATTGTCTGACAATCGCATCCCAGATGCACAGAGTTGCAGTACAATGTAAATAAAGAGAAACACAAAGACTGCCAGCCAGAAGCCTTAGTTTTGGTTTCAATTTGGCCACCCTAGACAAACGCAGCCCAAGAGAAATAGGGGAGCCCAATGGACAAAATTCTAAGGACTGAAATACATTCCATTCCTGGTTTAGCAAATAATGACTCATTTCCTTTTTTTTTTTGGGGGGGGGGTGCCAGGGATTGAACTCAGGGGCACTCGACCACTGAACCACATCCCCAGCCCTATTTTGTCTCACTGAGTTGCTTAGTGCCTCGCTGTTGCTGAAGCTGGCTTTGAACTTGCAATCCTCCTTTTTCAGCCTCCCAAGCAGCTGGGATTACTGGGCTAATGAGTCATTTCTTTAAGCAAGTCACTTTGCTTCGCTGGAGCTCTCTCTTTGTTCCTAAGGCTGCTTCCATTCATGATGCTATGAAGACCCACTTGAAAAATAACCAATGAAGGCAGTTTTACACAGTATGGATTTGTGGGGCAAGCAATGCGATCAGAAGTCACACATTAGTTTGTAGACCTCAGGCAATTATTACACAGTTAATCACAAAACCAAGCAGAGTCAGGTGGCTTTGACATGGCATAAAGGCAAAGAGAGAGAGAGAGAGAGAGAGAGAGAGAGAGAGAGAGATTAACTATTCTATCTGTAATTTTTTTCCTTGGTACTAGAAAATTGAACCCAGGGGCACTTAACAACTGAACTACATCCCCAGCCCTTTTTATTTTATGATTTTGAGACAGGGTCCTGCTAAACTTCTATCTATAATTTTAAGGGCAGAGTGGGAGATTCCATCTTTATACCAAAAAATTAGGCAATACTGGAGACAGATGTTTTCCTATGGGCCATGAAGGCTTGGAATTCAATCTGCAAGTATGCAGTGGCTTCTGAACATTCTGGTTTGGCTAGCAGATCTTGGGTTTGGTTTTGGAAGTGCAAAAATTGATGCGTTGACACCTCTTGGCCACCAGAGAGCTCTATGCATCCAACCACAGGAGCTTACTGGATCAGCAAGCACAAATTTACAAAACGCAGACTGCTCTCTCCACAGCCTAGAGCACAGGCTTAGACTGCAATTTCTTACACGAGTAAAATTCACTCATTTGCTTCATCAACAGTCACCCTGGCTTTGTCCCTCTGCCTTTCACAATGCAGGATCTGGTATATTCAGGAGGCACCGGATAAATATGAGTACCAGGTTCCACCCAGGACAAATGACTCCCTAGCTGTGGGACAGGAGAAGCCTAGGCTCTCCAACATATGGTTTTATGGTGGCCATCAGAGCTAGACTACGTGTACAATAGTCTTCAAGAAAATTTTTTTTCTATAGGTTTTATTTGGTGGTAATTTTCTTTTTCTTTTTTCTTTTTTTTTTGCTCATAAAATAATATATGACAATCAGAAAAACTGAAAAAAAAATAAACTAGTATAAAGAATAAAATGACAACAATCCATCATCTCACCATCTAGAAAAAATTGCTGACAAAATTTGGAAGGGCAAAGGATGTAGTATTTGCCCAACAGGCACAAGATCCTGGGTTTGATTTCTAGCACTGAAAAAAAAAATTGGAAATAGTTCCTTTCAGTCTTCTTTTTCCTTTGGGATGTGTGTGTGTATTCTTAAATAGTTGAATTCAATTTGTATTGTGACATTTTGGGTGATTTTTCTAAGCAGATATTTTCTCTTAATTTTATAAGCATTTTTCTATGCCATTACATGTGCACTGCAAGACAATTTGGGGAATTCAGAGCAGCACAGAAGAAAATAAAAACTTCCTATTTTTTCCAGTACCCAGAGAAAATCATTTTCACATTTTGGTTTTACTTTCCAGTCACTTTTCTATACAGGATATATATTTTTTTTGTTTTTACTAAACTGGGACCAGTTTTAGATAGTTCTTTATAGACTGCCTTTCTTACATATGTTGTATCACAAGAATTTCCTCCACATCATTAAATATCTTCCAAAATATGATTTTAATATTAAAATACATAGAACTTAATTCATTTAATAAATTGTTCATTATTGGCAATTTTTTTTGTACCAGAGATTAAACTCAGGGGCACTGGACCACTGGGCCACATCCCCAGCCCTTTTTTGCATTTTATTTAGAGACAGGGTCTCACTGAGTTGCTAAGTGCCTCACCATTGCTGAGGCTGGCTTTGAACTCATGATCCTCCTGCCTCAGCCTCCCAAGGGCTCATTATTGGCAATTTGCATCCATTCCAATGCTTTTATTCTACACAGCACCGAAATAAACAACTTTATACTAGTTACACACTATGTACATGTCATTGATTATCCACCTAGAAAAAATTCCTAGATTTTGAATGAAAGGGTTTAAACTTTTTAAAAAGACAGATTCTAATTGTCACATTGCCCACCCAGAAATGTCATATCAGCTCATATTCCCATTTGCAGCCTATAAGAGTCCCTGTGTAGTTATACCCTCACCCACACTGCAGATCACCAATTTAAAACATATTTGCCCATTTTTATATACACATGTGCACATGCAAGCGCACTCACATACAAACACACACATACACACAGTTGTTTCTCAATGAACATTTAAAATTTCAAGTATTGGCCATTTGTATTTCTTCTTTTGTGAATTGCTGAAAGCCTACTAAATAAGTACCTAGCACTGTACTATGTGTTTAATAACAATCCCAAGTCTTCCAAAAGCCCTGTAAGATAGATAACATAGTCTCAATTTTATAGGAGAGGGAAATGAAGCATAGAGATGTTGTGTCTTCTCAAGGTCACATGGTGAGGAAATGACAAAGTTGGCTTCAAATTCAGATCTGTGGTCCCCAAGCTCATGCTCTATCTACCATGAGAAATTATTGAAATGTATTTTTATAGAGGAGATAAGATTAAAGAATTCCTTTGCTATTCATATAATAAATGTTGAGACTATAGTGTCTACTTAAACCTCTAAAGGTAGAAAAAGAATGAGGGAGCTTTTTATTATTACAGAGTCCAAATGCTTCATTTCTATATACCACAATTCTGAAACCTTGAGGAGTTAAATGACTTGCTAGATATGGAGATTTGACCAAAAGATGGGGGGAGAGAGCCAGAAAATACAAAGAGCACAATAATTTGACAAGCTCCTTCATGTCTTTACACATCAAGTTTCCTGTTTAGATTTCTCTCCTCTATTTACCTGGTGACTCAGCTAAACTGTCATATCCTCTCCAAAACTTCCAATCATTTTTCTCTGTCTTTTGTATGCACCTGGACCAGGGCACTTACTGGACTTTGTGGCAGAGATGTCTAATGATCCAACACATTTTTAGAATCTCTTCCATAGTCTTGAGTTGATGATGGAAAATGGCTACCTGGCCAGGTCCGATGTACATTCACACACACACACACCCTTGCATCTAGGTGTGGTAATGTGACTTATTTCAATGATTGGTATGTGAGAGGATGGGACCTCCTATTATACTGCCCACTCCCCAGCCCCTGACTTGCTTACTGCTTCTGTCATTTGAGAATGTGATGCTTGGAGTAAGGCAACAATATTACAACCATGAAGCAACATGCCTATGCACAAAAAGCCAACATAGTAAAGATGACAAAGCAAAGGAATAGGAAGAGCCAATCTTAGAACCACCTACCTTCAGACATGATATTCTGTAAGACAAATATTTTTATCATTTAAGCTACCATTTCGAGGGTATTCTGTCCTGGGAGACCAAAGCATCCCACTGGCTGGGCGCAGTGGTGCATGCCTGTAATCCCAGTGGCTCAGGAGGCTGAGACAGGAGGCTCACAAGTTCAAAGCCAGCCTCAGCAAAAGTAAGGTGCTAAGCAACTCAGTGAGGCCCTCTCTAAATAAAATACAAAATAAGGCTGGGGATGAGGCTCAGTGGTTGAGTGCCCCTGACTTCAATCCCAGGTACCCAAAGAAAAAAAAAAAAAGCAGCCTATTGTTGTCTTTGATTTCTCATCTCTGTCTTTCATTAGATTTTTAACTTTCAAGGACCTCCGTTCTATCAAATTCATCTCTGTCTCCCTGTTCCTCAGGCCTATCACAGGGTCCTACAAGGCTTGAAGAAATATTTGCCGATTTTAATCCACCAATACTGTTCAATTTTGGTAAAAGATAGTGTTCTGACCAAATAATTCTTGATTTTCACCAGCCAGTTCCTATATGCACCTATTTACTTGAAACCAAACTCTTCCAACTGTGGCACCAGGAAGCACTCTGCCATTCACACAGCCTGGTACAAAATTTGCTAGGCAAGGATTCATTTACTGCTTGTTAATTAGTCAAGTGCTGAGTGCACCACAGGACTCATTTTTACATTATTCGCACAATTGTGCAATTAGCATTTTAAAAGGTTTTCTAGGAGGCTGGCTCAAGTAAGTTTATCTTGAAAAATGTCACAAAAGGAAAAGAATAATTAACAAATCAGTTCTCAAGAAGATTTAGTGGACCATTGGCTTCAGCCTGAAAAGCAAAGCATGGAAGATTCCTTTCTAATAGTAGCCAAAGAACTCACCTGATCTTTGCTGGACTAAGACTTTGGGAGTCCTCACTCCTACTTCCAGAGCAGTGGCTCTGGCAAGAAAGGGAAGGAATGCACTGTGTTAGGTGGTGTAATGTGGTGTTTATTTATTTTTTTTTAATTTTGATTTTATTTTTATGTGGTGCTGAGAATCAAACCCAGTGCCTCACGCATGCGAGGTAAGTGTTCTACCTCTGAGCCACAACCCTAGCCCTGATGTGGTATTTAAAGTGCTCACTTTTGACAATTAACTGGGAGCACCTGTTCAATTTACTCCAAATTCAACTAATTAGATGCTTACCAGTTTGGTAGTTTGGTTGTGAAATTTCATCTTTATTAAGTGGAAAAATGTATATTCTTAAACATCTTTGTGTGTGTGTATAATGCTGGGGATGGAACCTAGTGTCTCATATATGCTAGGCCAGCACTCTTACCATTGAGCTACAACCCCAGCCCCCAAATATATATTCTTTAATTTAGATTGCAGTTGTCTCACAACTTAGTGAATAAATTAATTTATCAATGTATTTGTATTTTCTTGTAGAAACCCCAACTTACTAAATCACCACTGTCCATTATGTTGGATAAGCCAGTGTCCATGCCCCTTCTCCCCCCACCCACTGTCAATTCACTGACAAACTAGTTATCTGTAGACAAATTACTTAAGAAGCTCAGAGGAAATTTTTTTTTTTTTTTTTTTTTTTTTTTTTGTACTGGGGATTGAACTCAGGGGCACTTGACCACTGGGCCACATCCCCAGCCCCTTTTGTATTTTATTAGAGACAGGGTCTCACTGAGTTGCTAAGTGCCTCGCCATTGCTGAGGCTGACTTTGAACTTGCGATCCTCCTGCCTCAGCCTCCCAAGTGCTGGGATTACAGGCGTGCGCCACCGCACTTGGCTCAGAGGAAATCTTGATAGCTATTCTTCATTCTGTGAACTTCAGTGGGTTCAGAGAGGACATATAGTAAGGTTATGTAAATCCTGTACCATTGCTGGGAGGTTTTTCAGAGCTGCTCTGCCAGGAGCATGGTGCTTCCCACTAGTGTTTCAGCCAACAATCCTTGGCTTATGCCATCGCAACTCAGCTTCCCAAGGCCTGCTGGACATCAGGGTTCATTAGAGACCTGGGCTAAGGAAGTCATGGCCCCTAGTCCTTTCAGGGGTCAGGAAACATTGACAGCACTGTCAAACCTTGAATAAATGGCTGTGTTTGCTCATTCACAGAGGTGGCCAGGGGGCATGTGGCTAAAATGGATAACCTGATCTCTTTACTGAAAAAGCAACTGACAAGGTCCCCTGTCACCCTGTCAATTCTGTGTGGGTTCCTAGCTGCATTTTTCTCTCAGGCATCTTATTATTATGAAATGCTGTCACGGTGACTATAATTTTATCTTTTCCTTAGTAAGTGTTCAAGCAGCTTTTACACGTGTGCTTTGGGTTCTCTTTGGTTCTATGTCCCTGGAGGGTGGTGGCTCGTCTTGATGCTCTTTTTTTTATTTTATTTTTTTTAAATTTTTTTATTATTTATTTACTTATTCATCATGCACAAGTATAGTATCTTTTTACATACAACTGCTTGTATACAAAGTATATAAGTCATTCTCAGTTGGCACACCCTAAGAAGAGAGCCCGTGGTATAGAATAGACAGATGTGCCTACATCCACTCAATCCCCAGTACCCCTTTGTCAAAGCTCTCATTTCCCTAAGATGTCTTTGGAGGGCAGAGATCTCATGCACCATTTTCTTAAATAGATGAAACTGAGGCACAGAGATGTTAAGCAACTTGTTTCAGGCAACATAGCTGGTTGGTGGCAGAACCAAGACAAGGAGACAGGTAGTCTGACTCCCTCGCTAGCCTTTTGAAATTAGGTTATGTGGTAATAAATACAATTGGTTTTGAAAAGAGGCCAAAAAAGTATCCCCAGTCTGGTCTTCCCTTTTACTGGATGGCTTCGAGTTTCTTCTCATTTCTTCTGCTTTCTGTGTACAAAGAACCACAGGAAAAAATATCTGTAGAAAAAGTACATACAACTGATAATGAGAGCTAGTATTGGTTTTGTCCAGAATATATTTCAGATATTGCACTAAATCCTCACAACCTTTTGAAGATAAGAATTAATCATCTCCTTTTTACAGATGAGAAAACTGAGGCACAGATAATTTAGGTAACCAACCCAAGGACACATAGCTAGGATAAACAATGATTAACTCTGGTGAATAATTTGAATATGAGCTACTTTCAGCTTTTTAAAAATTGTACACATTACTTTTCTTTTATCATCTTTTTTTGCCACAAGCAAATAACTATGTTGTTTTTTCATAATTGAAAAGGATACAGTCAAGCTATCAAGTAAGCCTAATTCAGACTAAATGAAAAAAGGGTAAGTTCCTATATTAGTGACAAGTGTATGATGTAAAATATTATTTTAAAAGGTATAGTTTCCTATCTTTAAGTCTTGAAGGCAGGCCCACCAAGTACCACCCAAAAAGGTTCCCTAGGGCAACTATTTTTTGTGTGTAAAGAAGTATTTAAAAATAGGAGCCTTTGCATGACTGGGGATGCTTTGTCTTATGAAGCAGTTTAAGCCTTTTTCCAGCATTCCCAGTGTTCTCTTTTTCTGGTTCCTGGTGAACCAACATCCCAATGGCTTCCAGTCTAAAAGGTTTTGTTCATATTATAAGGAGAGAGCAGATAAACAAAATTCATGAATTACTGCCAAACCCAATGTTTGCATTTGATGCCACCTCCTTTTGCAAAACAGAACTTTGTGTAGCTGTTGTCTCATAGACATTGATGGTGAATAAAGACCAATGAGAGGCCCACAAAGATGTCTGACAAGTAGAAACAGAGAAACAAGATACCTAGCTTCTCTGCCCAGGAACCAGGAGTAGCAGTCACATGGAGCAGCCTGTGGGCTGGGGTGGGTGCCCTGCACTGCACATTTCCTTCCTCCCTCCCCAGGAGAGGAGTGGCCTCTCCTTTGTCCTCCCTCCTCAGAGCCTCCAAGGGGTGAAAGTCGAAACCCAGAGGAAGTTCAACAGTGTCAGGATGCAATTACTCAGGAAGGATAGACTTCCTTTGTGTCACTCATTTTCAAATCAGAGAATCTAGAAAACTCGGCCTCTCCACCCCTCTTCACTACCTGTCATTCCCCCAGAAGGAAAGTTTCTTGTCTTCTTACAGAGACACAGTATTGTCTGTCTCTCTGACCAACTTATCCATTTTGATCAGGGCTTCCTCTGTACAAACTCCAACCCTCTCAGAAAAGAGAGGGAGAGACAGACAGAGATAGAGACTGAGACAAAGAAGAGGCAAGGACATCTGCTGGTTGCTACATCCATCTGCATACTTGAATGCATAACCTCCATTTTGGAAATGGCGTAAATATATTTATTTACAAATGTTTCTTGAAAACTCTGTAAGATTCAATTTACAACCCACCAAATAGCAGAAAATCATCACTAGAGATATATTAATCCCAGTCAAATGCAACAAAGGAAAGTATGCAGGGAAATCGTACAATAATTTGTGGATCTCTCTGACCTGAACATGAAGTGAGGTGGGGTGGAATAGTATAAAGACCAGCCTTCCCTCATTTCTTTAGGAGTCCCTATTTGCTGGAAATTCCTCCACTAACTGCCATTTCAGCTCTAGGCCCCCAACATTCACCTGTGTTAATCCTTTGCTGGAAATAATTTGTCTGGGTGGCCATGCCTGGCGGACATTGCAGTGCTAAATGAGTTTGGCTCAAAATTAACTGCCCCATATCATTCCATTGAACACAAGGTACCTTGTTTAGGCAGGAAGGAGAAAGGATTGATTTGCATAAACACCTGGAGGTCAGGAAGCTCTTTACATACTCAGAACCTCTATTAGTAACTGCTGAATAAATCAATGAATGGATCTGGTGGCTTTACTTGTGAAGAAATGGATTTGTGACATCTCTTTCATAGCACTTACCACCCACTGACATAGTTCATTGTCTCCCTTTCTTCCCTAGAATATAAGCTCTGCGAGGTCAGGGACTTTATCTAATTTATAATCTACTGTATCTCTAGCATCTGGAAGGATGTAGTAGATGTTCAACAAATATTTGTTGAATATTACTTGTAACTAACTTAGCTATGAGGTATCATTGGAGGGCGGCATTTCAAATGACATATAGAAAGAGCCTGGTGGAATGTTCTACTCCAAAGGACATAAAACATGTTCAGATTCTTCCCAGAACAATGAAGCCCTGACCAATGATAAGAAGACCAATGACTCAATTAGTAGGTTGGTATGTGGTCCCAATGGGAGCCAAGGTATGGTCTTAATGCCACTCAGACTCATGGCTGGTTACAGCTTCTTCTAACCTGCCATCTTGTGTATGTACACGTACAGGGCCACACATTTTGATGACTAATATTTTATTATCTTTATTTTACCCAAGAGGTAACTAAGAGAGAGAGAGAGAGAGAAAGAGAGAGAGAGAGAGAGAGAGAGAGAGAGAGAGAGAGATAGAGATACAGACTAAGTAACTAGACCTAGGTCATACAGTAGGGAAGTTTCAAAGGCAGGACTCACCCCTTAGCACTTAGTTACTACCACACCCATCTGTACACAAAATACACAGTGCACCCTGTCATCCATGTCTGAACAGCCCCAGCACATCCAGGAAAAGATCAAAGGTCTCCCTCTTCTTCCCAAGGTCACCAGAATAACTTATCATCCCTTCCCTTACCGCCCAACTGGACATCCCATCTCACTTCTAGGCTTGTTTGGAGTCAAAAGGCAATGTGGCTACCCAATTATAGAGTTTCAGCCTTTCTTGGAAAAAAAAACTATGAGTTTTTTTGTTATCTCTGTTAAGTGACAGGGAAAAGAACAAGGATAGAGTTTTCTAAAATCTCCTTTTGGTCTGTATTTCAACTTCCTTTTGCACCAAGTATTTCTCATAGAAACACCCCCAAGCAGCAATATAAATGTCTGATTTGAGTTTTATTTCTTTACACCATTTCCCCCATGGTGGGTTTAAAAAGTAGAGAATAGCTTAAAAAAGTAGGTAATGAAAGAAGAAAAAAAAGGAGGCAAGGGAGGGAAATGAATGAAAGCAAAGCCTAAATAACAGCTCCTCACTGAGGGGACATAATGAGAAGTGGAGCATCTGAAAACCAGAAAGTGGGCCCTCACCAGAAACCAGATCTGCCAGCATCTTGATTTTGAACTTCCCAGCCTCTGACATTATGAGAAGTGAATGTTTGTTGTTTAAGTAAAAAAAAAAAAGTATGGACCTTAATATGTGCTGGCCTGTGTGAAGCAGTTCAGTAGCCCCATCTAGAAAGGGAGCCAGGAGGCTGGGCTCTTGGCAACTTTTAACAACTTCCTCACTCTGTTATTCTGGAACCTTTTCTTTTATTTTTTTGGAAGGGAGATTAACATCACTAAATAATAGAAGGCCTACATCCTTAAAAATTTAATGACTGCCCTACATTATGCAGCTGTCAAATGTATTTGCTAGTTTTCCAGATACAGTGTTTTGTTCTAAACCTTTGTAGGGGATCTTGCCTTCATCAGTCTCAGCTCACTACAAGATGGAAGGTGTGAGGCAACCCTAGAAAGCAGGAAATCCCAACTTCCTAATTAATCCATTCATTCTTAAAATCAACCTGCCTTTCCCTTAAACAATTCCACAGAAAGCACAGAGCAGAGGATAAGCCATCTACAGGTAACCTCACTATACTTCGTTGGAATTATTCTCCAATTCCAACAAAATTCTCATGTGTTTATTTGACTTGAATACCCTTCTTCAGTTCACCTCACATTGTTTGTTTCAAAGCCAGGAACATCTCAGAGGTGGCTCCCTATCTTCTCAGCTGGATTTTTAAGTTCCTCTCTCTCACCCTCCATCTCTCTTCCCTTTGACATCAAAGGCTGTCAACATTTTGATGAAAACCCTTCAGTTCTTTTCCTGGTACCAGCTCTCTACCTTCCTCCCAAATGGTTGATTTGGACCAGTTGTATTTCCATATTTTCACTCCTTTCCAGGAACAATACCATGAATAGGCATTGTCAGAAGTAACCTGAGTTCTGTCTTTAAACCCTGATAGTGCTGTGTGGGGAGGGATATTAAAATTATTCCCTGTTCCCGTTTCCCTGGTAACCCCATCCATAACTGCACCCTTAAGACCAACCATTTGTTCCAAGATCATGTCTGCATGGTCTCAGGAAACAAGAGAAGATGAAACTTAAATTTCTCCACTGTGCTTGAGAGCCACCCATGCCCTCAAAAGTAATGATTAAGCTTCATTTTTAATTATAAGGGAATTTGAACTAGGCACACTCTCCAATTTCCTCACTGCCCTTCCTGCCCCAGTGGTCCAGGCTAGAGCAAGATTGCCCATTAAAGTTCAACTGAACTTCAAACAGAGAAGTGGTTCCTGACAAGCATGCTTCATTGCAGGAGCCCTGTTTGGGGATTGGCTTGAATTGCAGTTGACTATGAGCTGTGGAGATTTGGCCTTTGTCGCCACCCGTAGTCTCATGGGACTTGTTGCGGGATCTCGAGTGACTTGGCCGAAATTGCTGATCGGGTCAGCGCCATTTTAGGGTGTGTTTTTGGCGTGTGTTAGTCGTTGTTAGAACCAGAGAGAAAAGTTATCAGAATAAAAAGCTGTTTGTCTCCAGTTTGCTTCTGAAGTTTTTCCCGCGGCTCCGTTCCTCCAAGTGCTTCAGGCGGCAACAGGTGGCGGCCTGTACGGGGAACTTCGGAGCGGACAGGTAAGAACTGAAAGGTCTCTAAAGATGGGTTCGAATATAACTGAATCCCAAGTGATAGAGGCTATGCAAAGACTCCTTGATATACCTGACTCTGTTCTCAGTGAGGAGTATATAGACAAAAGTGAAAGTGATCAAAAAAGTGTAGATTCCACTGGGCCAACTGAGACCAGTAAAGAGAGTATTAGAAGAGACCCAAAAATGACAAAAATCCAAGCTATTAAAGCTATTCGGGAGTTATTGGCGAAAGCTGAAGGATACTTGCTCTCACTGGAACCTGGGCCTCAGGATATTGCTGTCAGTGAAATTAGCAGTGGTGAGGAATCTAGTAAAAGTGATCCTGAGAAAATGAGGAAAAAGAAATTAAAAAAGACCGAGAAAAAGGTCCGTCAGGCAGAGGAGTCACTTGTGTCCTCTACTCCCCCATGGGTGGAATCCATTACAGAAAATATGAAGGGTATTACTAGGCATTTGCATACCCTAGAAACAGAAATAAAAAGTCTTTCTGATCGCTTATGCGCTCTCGAGGACAACTCACAGATACATTGGGAACCGCCAGCATTTGAAAAGAAAAATGGACAGAGTGTCCATCAGTCAGTAGATTTCAAAACAATAAAAAATCTCAAAGAGGCAGTAATGACTTATGGGCCCCAAGCTCCTTTCACGTTGAGTATGCTGGAGTCCCTTAACACCTTTAGCTTAACCCCCTCAGACTGGAAAAGTCTATGTAAAGCAACATTAAGCGGGGGGCAATTCTTGGTTTGGCGATCGCAATTCCAAGAACTTTGTATAGAAACGGCTAAAAGAAACGCGGCTGCAGGTTTGAAAACTATAATATAGACATGCTCACAGGAGAAGGGCAATTCACAGACTTACAGGCTCAAACAGATTATGACCCAGATATATATGCTCAGATAAATGCAGCTGCTTTAGAGGCATGGAAAACTGTACAAGGACCTGGGGATCTACAAGGTAGCTTGTCAAAAGTGATTCAAGGACCTAATGAGCCGTATGCTGACTTTGCTGATCGACTTTTGAGAACTGCAGGTAGTGTGTTTGCAGATGTTGACCAAGCTATGCCATTAGTTGTTCAATTAGCTTATGAAAATGCAAATAAATGGTGCCAAGCAGCCATCAGGCCATGGAGAACTAAAAAGGATCTTTCTGTATATATACAACTATGTAAAGATATAAATGGCGCTGACCCGATCAGCAATTTCGGCCAAGTCACTCGAGATCCCGCAACAAGTCCCATGAGACTACGGGTGGCGACAAAGGCCAAATCTCCACAGCTCATAGTCAACTGCAATTCAAGCCAATCCCCAAACAGGGCTCCTGCACTTCATTCCTTGAACATTTGAGCTAAGCTCCAGTTATGAGTAAAGAAGTCAATGTGAGCAAAGAATTCCATCTGGAGAGAAGACAGACATTTGTTTCCTGCCCTTAATGACTATTAATAGCATTAACTTCTCCATGGAGACTTATTTGAGAAATGAGGACGGGGAGAGGTCTAGATGGCAGGAGCAGCACATCAGAAAATCAAGGTCCATGCTCTGTGCTCTGCAGGAGTCAGAAAAGCTACTGACAACTCTTCTTAAAATTGCAGCCAGCTCCCTACACCTTCCACTGCTGAGTTCTTCTGCTCAGCTTGATTTCTTTAGTCCATAGCAGTTATCAATTTTTGACATGCTGTATACCACATATATATTCATTACATTTATTGCTTATTCTATGCCTCCCCTCACTAGACTGCCATCACCACAAGGCCAGGGATGTTGTCTGCTTTGTTCACTGATATAATTCCAGCACCCAGAATAGTCTATGGTACATAGTAGGTACTCAATAAATATTTGTCAAAGGATTTAAGAAAGCTAGCAGCTGAAGAGACCCTAGTTTCAAGAACCTAAAAAGGACTGTACATCTCACATTAGTGTCTGGCATAAAAAAACATTCAAATGGGGCTGGGGTTGTAGCTCAGTGGTAGAGCACTTGCCTAGCATGCGTGAGGCACTGGGTTTGATCCCCGGCACCACATAATAAAAAAGAAAATAAAGGTATTGTGTCCATCTACAACTAAAAAATATTTTAAAAAAAAAACATTCAAATGAAGAGTTTTATTATAGCCATACAGACCAATTTTTCCCCCTGGCATTCAGAGAAAGAGGGGAAGGGAGAGGATAAGGACTAAAACTGGGTAAACATTTTGAGGTTCCTATCTAATTTTGTGTTCTTCCAAAGAGCAGACCCTGAAAGGACTATTTGGATGCAAGAGGTGACTCTCAGGAAGGCCAGCAAGGGAAGGCAGATGTAACACAAAGGAAGGAAGAAAGTCAATACTAGTTCCTGGGGGCATTGGAGCTCAATCCTGCTGGGGACCCTCTGAGAGATAGTATAGAAGGTATCTCACCAAAGGGGTTGAACTCTAGGGTATTTTTCCACCAAATCTCCTCCCTTCTTGGTTGAGGGTTACTCTGGGGTGTTGGTTGTGGTGGGGGTTGAGCATGCTGCTGCAGCCCAGAGAAAGCTCTTAAGACAGAGACTGCAGTACTTGAAATAATAAACTACAGGTGTGTAACAGATTGTTCACTGAGTTACAGGTGACTTCTAAGAGGGTCAAGGAGATAGGGATGGGACACCAACATGATCAGCTGCAGTTCTCCATTGTTTCCCTCTGGATTCACCATACCTGCATAAAGAGGGGTAATTGGTTTTGTTCATTGTCAGTTGTCATGTCAGCCTGTCCCTCATTAGCCCGGTTACCTGATGTTTAGATTTTTTTTTCTCTCTTCATCAATAAAAACAATTGAAGTGTTTCCTCTGGGGGGAGAATGTGAGAGAGCACACACTAGCTAGACAACTGAATCCTATGGTGCTTGAAAAAAGACAGAAGCAGGACTGCTTTCAAATCAAAACAGCATCAAGGAAAAAAAATGGGAAAAATGCCTACAGAAAGTTTTGCTTTTTCTCATTCATTGTTAACACTCTAAAATAAAGCGTTCTATAAATATGAAGCACTGGGATGTTTGGAGAACATCAACCTACTCAAGTTTAAAACATGACACACATTTCTGAGGAGCTAACTGTAAATTGTGTCATATACTGAGAATTATTTTTTCACTCTTTACTTGCTTTTAAAATGCAAGACTTCCCGGTCAAAACAATCTGATTAGGGGAAATGTTTCTTGCCTAGACATGGCAATAAATGTTTATAAGGAGAATTTGAGTTTCACCTGGCTTACAGGTCTGAATTTGATTTCCTGCAACTGTACTTTTGGCTGAGATACTTTACTGAGTATGTTATTTGATTTTCCTCTGGAATACACCTTCGTGACCACTGGCATACATGCACCACACACACACACACACACACACACACACACACACACACACACACACAGGCAAGGGAGCATTATCTTTGGATCCTAACAAACTTCTTTAAAAGCTCCTTTCCAAAATTGCAGGAAGTGGAGGCAATGCAGTGATATAAAAGCTGACATTTAGTGCTTACTACATGCCAGGCATGATTGTAAGCAGGTTCTTATTCCTTGGTGAAAATACCATCTACTCATAAAATATCTTTTTTTTGGGGGGGGGGCGGAGTACTGGGAATTGAACTCAGGGGCACTTGACCACTAAGCCACACACCCAGCCCTATTTTGTATTTTATTTGGAGACAGGGTGTCACTGAGTTGCTTAGCATCTCACTTTTGCTGAGGCTGGCTTTGAATTTGCATTCCTCCTGCCTTAGCCTCCTGAACTGCTGGGATTACAGGCATGCATCACCATGCCCAGCTCATAAAATATCTTGAACAGCTAGGTCTAAGACCTGTGTATATTACCAATTTTGATTATTTCATAGCTCATTTTCTAACATATGTGAGAAAACATCCATGTCTTACTTCCAATTGCTAATGGCTGTTATACATGACACTATACTGTTTATATGCTGAGCACTTAATCCATACACCCTATGCAACTGATTACTCTTCTGGTCCTATTTTACAGGGGAGGACTACTCAGGTAACTGACTTGCTGAAGGTCACTTAGCCTGTATGTGGCAGAGACTGACTTTGAACCCAGACACTTGGGTCCTGGGTCCTCTCTTAACTATTAATGAAACTAACACTGGGATGCAGGAGGCCTTCCAGGCTCTACCCCTACTCACATGGAAACATAATGAAGTATGTACATCTCTGAGCCTCAGTATCCTCAACTAAAACCCAGAAAAGCAACTTACCAAGGTCCTAAGCAACTTAGTGAGACCCTATCTCAAAATAAAAACTAAAGAGGCCTGGGGATGTAGCTCAGTGGTAAAGAGCCTATGGGTTAAATTTCTAGAACCCTGTTCCCCCCAAAAAAACCCCAGAGAATTCTTCATAGTTATTGAGTTCACACACTTCTCTGATCATTTTCAACAATGTGAAAATGCAAAAAGTCTAATATGAGATATGAATGCTGGCATAATTAAAGAACATCATTAACTACAGGATTGCTCAGAAGAGTAATTATAACCTCTATTTTGTACATCCTTTGACAGCATTTATGAAGTGCCTACTGCATATTTAGCAGACATATTTTATGTCATTTGTAGGACAAAAAAGGTTGTATCTTTCATGGTTGGCACAAGAGCACCTCACTGGCACTCAAAAACGGTTTGTGGAATGAATGAATAAATGAATGGATGCCTGAAAGTTATATCAGGGCACATATATATTCCCTTTAATTGCAGAACTGTACAACTGGGAGTGTCCCCAGCACTATTCTAATTTAACCCCTTATACCTATTTTGTTTTAGAGATGAAGAAATGGAAAGAATTTAATAAGTACAGGAAGTAGAGGAAGGGAAAGACAGAATGAGTAGAATGTAGACAGGTTTCTAGTTCTATTTGAGTCAATTCCCATACTCTCCATTATTAAAATTTCAGCCCTGTCAGCTAAAACACCAGGAACACTTTCCAAAGTCAAATATGAATGATTTCTGAGGTGTTGGCCACATTCTTTTAGTATAAAAAATTGAGGTTGGAATAACATTTAATTCACTTTAGACCAAATTTTTAAATTTGGGTGACAGGGCATACAGATGTTTGACTCTTACCCTGTTTTAAGATTCATAATATTTCATTCTCTGATTTAGGCACATAATATAAGAGGCATTTGACTGGAGCTGGGGTTGTGGCTCAGTGTTGGAGCACTTGCCTAGCACATGTGAGGCACTGGGTTCGATCCTCAGCACCACATAAAAATAAATAAATAAAATGAAGGTATTGTGTCCATCGACAACTAAAAGAAGTATTTTTTTTTTAAAGAGGCATTTGACTTAATCAAAAATGGAGAAGATTTAACTTAAAATTTAAATAGCTAATTACCAATAACCACAGGAACATGAAACATGGAGGTTCCAGATGGCTGACATCTCCAGAAGGTCAACTTTATTTTCTTGTATATCAGACCCTTTTCTCAGTTTCAATGGATCCATATAATTCCTTAGGCTCTTAGTTATCTTTCATGAGTTCTGATTATGGTTCATAAACACTTATAAAGCTACTCATTGAGACACTAGGAAAGTTGATGTACCCTAGAAGTTTTGGGTACAGGGTTAGGGCAAGAAACAATGGCTACATTTAACAGTTGTGAAGGATATTCATATCAGTTCTATTTGCTCTTTCCACTGGCAGGGAATTAGGAGGAGGAGGAAAACCAGAGAAAGATGTCAGGCTCAAAGCCCCAATCTTGGGCAACTGAGGTCCACCAGATAACCTTTAAAGCATTTTCTCTCTTTGCTTGTTTGTTCTCCTGTCTGTGGGCTAGGAGTAGAATGAATATACTATTTGTTTTCTTTGAAGAGTTGCTTCTGATGAGAGTTTTGGGAATGCATCAAGGCTGGCTAAGTGCCCATCTTTCAACCTTAAGATGCTGTAAATTGAACAGACCTGGATAGGGTCCATCATGTTGCTTCTCCTCATCACTGCTTCTTGTGAAAGGGAAAACAATCATGTGTTTATCCTCTCTGCTGACAGTGTGCAGATGTGTTTTCTTAATGGCACTCGCGACACATTTATTTCTTCTCTTTGGTGCTTGGAGTCTGAGCTTTTCACATCTTTTCCAGCTGTATAGGGCAAGGCTGTTGGTAACCTCCTGTTTTTTTTTTTTTAACTAATTCTCTTACTCTGGATTGTTTGTTTTGTTTTTAAAGTAATTTAAACCACACAAGTAGCCCTTGGGAGAAGGGTTATTTAATCAAGGGAAAGTTGTTTAGAATGCCACCCATGAGATTTTCCCATAGTTCATCCATTGGCCAAGACAAAGTGGGGAAGGGTAAGAAAAAATGAGATTGGCCTTACATCAATCCTTTAGAGAAAAATTCAGGGAATGTCAGGACCAAAATATGTCTACCTCTTTACCTTTATCAAAAAACATCTCTAGTCACATATAGAAGAAATTAACTTCCAATGGTGCAAAGTGAAATTCTTAAATTCTTCATTAGCTTACTGGTTCACATTCTGTAACATTTAATTATTTGAGGGTGAATATATATGTGATTGACTATGCTATGAGTCTTAAATCCAACTATTTCAGACAGCTGAGAATAGCAAAGGAATAACATATTAGGTACTTTATAAATGCCACTTAGGGAGTACCATTTCCTGGATACTCTGGACAATGAGAGAACTGTTGAACTCCCAGCAATCTTCTACCTTTCTTTCTGCATCCTGCCACAGGGTATAAAGCACCAACTGCAATTAATGTCATCTTTTTCTGCTGTGCAATGGATCCATGGCCACTTTGTGTTAAAACTCCAATGAGAGTACAACTCTCTGGAATGGCACAGGTTCTTACTCATGTCTGGAACAAAAGATGGCAGGCAAGGTATACAAATAAGACTCTGGGTAGCAGCCAGGAAAGTGAGATGTGCTGGTCCCCAGCCATAACCTGCCATGCCTCCAAATACACATCCCAGACACTTCATGTATACCAGTCATGGGTATCAACAAATATTTATTGCACCATGAGCTACCCCACGAGATGGGTACTGTGCCAAGGACTAGGGATACAATGGCAAACAATATAGATGTAGTTACTGCTCTCATTGAGCACATGGTTTATTGGGGAAGTAAAAGAGAAAGCAAGGACCTAATTAAAGAAATGAGAATGCTTCTCAATTGTGAGAAGACTGATGAAGCTTATAAAGAACAATGTTAAGATACATAAAAATGCAGAGATGACATTAAGTAGCGCGTGGAAGAATGAAATAAGGAGAAAAGAAGAGAGGAGATAGCATGTGTGAATACTGTGAATAAAGAAAGAGTTGCATGTATTTAAGAAATTTAAGAAATCATAAGATGGGCCAGCACAGTAGGGGAGTGTTAGGCCAAACTGGAAAGAGTTTACCAGGTCATGCAGAGCTTTACAGGTCATGATAAAGAGAATGGAATTCATCCTAAATGCAACGGGAAGGAAATGAGGAGATTGTAGAGGGGGACATCATTGTCTGGCCCATGAGTTAAAGAATCACTTTCATGGTTGTGTGAGAAAGAACTACAGTCAATAATAGGGGACACAGAGAGGCCAGAAAGGAGGGAATTGCTTGTGATCTATTGCAAGAAGAGGCAGTGGCGTCGTCTTGGGCAGTGGTGCTGGAGATACAGAAAAGGTGACAGATGTTAGTGAATTTTCTTCTCCCCTCATTGTCACTATCTTTTCTCTTGAAGAATGGATACTGTGCTAAAGCAGACCCTCATGTATAGGTTCTAGGAACTGGGGCCATTCTGTAACTCAGTATCCCCATCAGTGAAAGGGGGATGATAACAGTAACTATCTCATAATGGTGTTTTAAGACTTGCTTAGAATGGAGTACAGCACATAGTGCTAAAGTAAACACTTATTATTGTATGTGTATCATACATATATAAAATACATAGTAAATATTTCCTGATCATTTACTATGCTTGATATAGGTTATCTTAGTTTTAACCTAAAATAGCAATAATACATATGGTGAACCATATGGGTTCTCCATTGCATGCTAGTATAAACATTCCATCCAGCTCACATAAAGGGTGCAGGTCCTCTCTGGGGCTACTTTCTAAACGAGACAGCTCACCTAGATGACACTATGTAGTTGGAAGAGCTGCAATGTGGATGTTTCTCTCTGATGTGCACAGCAACAAGTCAATGGTTTTCAAGTGATCTGACCAACATGCTAAGGAAGGCAGAAACTGGTCTCCTTGACATCTGTAGCCAGACTGCAGTGCAGCATCATGGCAGATCCCATGAAAATGCTTAACTAATTCACTGCCTGTGAGAATCAATGACCTGAGGTCTGTGCTATAGCATTTCCATAGATTTTAGAGTTAGGTATGAGGACTGGAGAAGGGGAGCACTTACAACTATATCTGGAAGGAGAAAGAAGGGAAATTAGGGAGGGAAAAGATACCCTTATACACACTTTGAAATCACTATTCAAAATTACTCCTCTGCCTTCTTTTAAACAAGTCTCTCACTTTTCTTCTTTATTCTTTCTTTTATTTTCCTCCTGCCTCCCCTCTCTTTCTTTCTCCCAGACTTTTTTTCTCTCTCTCTCCTTTCTCCATTCTCTCTGTCCCTCTTCCTCCCCCTCACCCCTCCTCCTTTTGCTTCTCCTCTCCCCTCCCCCCTGCCCCTAAAAACAGCCTCTTTTCTTCATTGGCTGTTCTTTCCCTGGGGCTCAGGCACATAGGCAACGTGTGGAGGAGAGGTGGAAGCCAGGGAAGCCATCCATTTCCTCCTAGACAAAGGGCAGGGGTTGACTTTGCTTGTTTATTTATTTTTTCCTTCGAAGCTATAGATCATTCTCAAGTGGATGAGACAGCACATAACCCCAGTGCAGTCTGCCAGGGATACAGCCTGTTTGTCTGCATGGGGGACTGAGCTGAGGGGGAAGGAAACCAACTGTCTTTCTCATTTAGGTCATCACAGAAAATGAAGTGAGCGGGTGGCAGGGGGATGGGCATAGCTCCGCCTAGCCAGGGTGACTGCAGAGTATTTCCATTCTAGCTTCACCTACTGCCCAAGGCTTCACACACACACTTACCACATTCTCCTTCTTCCAAGCACCCAGCACATAACTGGTTTCTGAGAAACACAGGATCAGACCACTTTTGGCCCCATTTGGGATGTATCTTTTATAGTTTCTGTAATTATTTTTTAAATAAATGAATTAACTAAGAGCTTTACCCTAGAGGCCACATCTTCAGCTCAGTGTTAAGTAGAATCAAGATGAGAACTATTATTAGCTTCATATGGGAAATGTCTGTTTTGCTTTCACATTCTGGAGCACAGAAGAGGGCTCAGTTTGACAGACAAATAAATGCTAATAATAATGTACCTCTGAGAGATACATCTGGTGTCCACTCAGTGCCCGGGTGGGCTTGACAGCACCTCAGTGAGTTACAGGGTCAAGTGGGTTGGGTACAAGCCTGCCCTCAATGGCATGAGGCCAGATGATGATGTTAGGGATGTTCATGGTCTGTCCCACTGAGCCCAAGAAGAAATCCTTGATGTTTTCTCTCCCATAATCACAAGCTGTGACAGATCAGATAATCAGGTGTGTCAAATGGCTTTTTAGAGAAAAAAGATCCCTGAATAAAAAAAAAAAAAAAAAAAAAAAAACAAATGCTAATCCTCTCTAAATCCCAGTATCCTCACTCATCAGGCAGAGCAGGAGATGGAAGACAATGAATTCTAAGGTCTCTTTCAGTTCTCAGCTTCCACAGTTCATTCATTTACTCATTCATCCATTCATCAACATATTTATTGAAGAACAACTAGGAACCAAACCCTGAGCTATGTGCTGGGAATGCCATGAGCAAAGAGACAGAATTTCTCTTCTCATGTAGGCAAAGTCCAGTAAGTATGTGAAACATTAAAGAAATCAACATTAAAGAAACTCACAAAGAATCATGAGTTCTAACTCTAGTCAGAGTGTTAACTGAAGTTTTCCTTACACAATAAAAAGGCTTCCTAAGGCGCCTTCTGTAGATCAAAAGAGATGTTGAATGAAAGCATTAAGATAGAAAGTCAATTAATGCCCACCATTTGTGAGAGATTCTTGGTTTGAAATATCCCCTTTCAAACCATGACCACAGGAAATGTAGGCTTAAGATATTTTTAATCACATAACTATTCTTAGGATTGTGCCATGGCTAAACTGAGTATGCAATGGATTTATATGGCTGATGTTTACATGTGGTGTGTATACATAAGGAGAACAGGTGAGGCACCTACAATATGTGGATGCTATATAGGTAATTACTACGTAGAGCAGCCAATTTGGCCTTTGTAGCTTTGAATCAAGATTTTTACCCTTTTCAATGGTCTCCAAATGTATAAATCAGCAGTTTCCTGACAACTGTGATTGAACAGTGCCCAAGGCACGTCTGGTATGAAGGCATAAGACTCATCTAGTGAAGATGCTAGCCCACCATCCAACAGTCCAGCAGGAAACATGGCTTCACTGTTCTCTATTTGAAGTCACATTCCATTAAATTGTTGAAAACTGTAAAACTTCCATCAGGTATGTATCAGTTATCTACTGCTGTATAACAAATCATCTCCCAAATCCAGTGACTTTAAAAAAATGACATATTGGGCTGGGGATATAGCTCAGTTGGCAAAGTGCTTGCTTTACATGCACAAGTCCCTAGGTTCAATCCCCAGGTCCACACACACACACACAAAAGATTTATTCATTCTCAGATTTGGATTTGCTGGGTGGCTCCACTGCTGGCTTGTTCATATGACTAGATTTAGCTAAAGAGTTATGAGACCAGAAGGCCTAAGATGGCCCTACTTACATGTCTGATTGGTGGTGCTGGCTGTTAGTGTTAACCTTAGCTCTCTCCTTCATGTGACCACTCATCCTTCTGTAAGCTACACCAACTTCCTTACAGTAGTGAATTCTCAGGATAGTGGCCAAGAGGGCTAAGGAAGATTCTGCAAGGCCTTTTAAAGGTCTAGGCCTTGGGACTTGAACAACACTATTTCTGCCACATTCGGTTGCTCAAAGCAAGTAACAAGATCAGCCCAGATTCAGTGAGGTGGAGAAACCAACTCCTCTTCTCAATGGGAGTTTCTGCAAAGAATTTATGGTCAAATTTTATTTACCACAGGATGAGAAAGAAATCTTAAGGTGAATTTTGCAATGTGGTTAGCTTGTGGTATGAAGCTCTGCATGGAAAACATTGGACTCACCTTAGAAATGTGACTGAGAAGAGTCATGAGCCTAAATAAACATTCCCACATTCAAGAATTTGGGGAGTGTTGGAAGGTGCTCAGAAGAGATCTCTTAAAGTCTGTATGTTTAGGTTAAACCTAATGAGATTGCTAATAGTTGACCATTTGGGCCATGAAAAAGGTAATTTCACACACTGCATCCTAATGTGCTGAAAAAGAAACCTATGATTTAGAGCTGTTAGAGAAAGGAGTGTCCTGAGAAGAGAAGTATCCTAGTAGATTGTTGTAACATTACCAATTGTACTGTGCACATCACACATATTTAAATATTTGTATGTGATTCTGAAGACATAAAGGATCACCATTTGAAACCCTCAAATTGCATAGGTCAGTATAGAAAGTGCTGGATTTTAGGACCCACAAGTCCTCTCTCTAGGCCATTGCTTCTCAGTCAGAGGTGATTTTGCTCCTAAGAAATATCTGGCAATGTCTGGGAACATTTCTGGTTGTCAGAACTAGGGGATGGTGTGACTGGCATCTAGTGGGTAGAGTTTAGACACTGCTAAATATCCTACAATGCACAGGACAGTTCCCATAATAAAGAATTATCTGATTCTAAATGTCATGAGTACCTTGTCATGAGAAATCTGGTCAAGGTGTGTAAGAAGTCAGACCACATAAAAGCCTCCACTGTCTCAACTTTAGCAGGAAATTGCACTATTACTCTTTAGGGCCCTCTCTATTTCTAAAATTCTACTTATTACAAATCTGTGATGTCCCTGTATTTCTCTGAGTTTTCTTTTCTTTTTTTTTTTTTTTTTTTTTTTTGTGGTTACCAGGGATTGAACTCAGGGGCACTCGACCACTGGGCCACATCCCCAGCCCTTTTTTGTATTTTATTTAGAGACAGGGTCCCACTGAGTTGCTAAGTGCCTCGCCATTGCTGAGGCTGGCTTTGAACTCGCGATCCTCCTGCCTCAGCCTCCCAAAGTGCTGGGATTACAGGCGTGCGCCACCGCGCCCGGCTTCTGAGTTTTCTTATTATTCAATTTTTTTCATGAGTAAGATGCATGGGTATGGGTGTATATCTAAATGGCCAGATAGCATTGGGTAATGTACCTATATTAGTTTAGGGTTAGGAACACACTGAGTCTAGAAGAACAAAACCTGTTGGAAAACACACATCCATGCCAAACTTTGTAGAATAAGAATACCACTACTCTGAAAATGTGACTCACATCTACGTACCACCATCTTCCCTTTTGTACCCTTCCTCTCCTGCTTTCATCCCCCATCCCCATCAAACACACTTGCCACCCACAGAAACCAAACACAGTCCTTCCTTCTTGGCTTCCCATTCAGCCTCTCATCACACCCTAATCCCAGAGAATGACAAAAATCTTCTTGTGTGACTGATCAACACTGTGAAGCTTTTGTGGTTATGATAAGAAGTTCCTGAAAAAAAACCCTTCCCAAATCTAAACAGGATTGCAATAACATTGAAGCTTTTTATTTTCCATGAGCTTTAACTTCTTTAGCTTCTGGCATTTCCCCATCAGCATCAAATCAATTAATTGATAGTCATTAAAAAGTCCTTCTGCTGGGAAGGCCCAACTCATTCACTCCAGATTTGGGTTCTTCAAGAAAGAACAGAAAGGACCAATGTTCTCCACTTTGTGCTTCTTCTACCTCCACCTTTCTGTTCTCAGCAGAGACATCAGTGAGCTGGGGGCAATCTGCTTAGCCCATTGTACATTTATCAAATGCCCACCATATGCCAGGCATTAAGGTTGATCTTAACTGAATGCCAATCCTAACATATCATCTTGTCCTCATTTCTCTATTCCACTGTGGCAGGTAGACTTGCTTAGCTTAACCAAAGAGGTTAAGTTCATAAGATCAAACTCTTTCTCTGTCAGTTTCTTCTGCATTGCACATGTTTGTCCTAGCCCTAGCCATTTCCCTTACAAAATGCAGGCCATTGTCACAAGAACAACCTAGTAAGGGCAGAATGAGCACAAACCATGGCACAGAAGCAGCTCAAGGAAACTGCTTTTTTGTTGGGGAGTCGCTATCCAAACCACACTGGATTGACTTGCCAATGCCTCATGTCAACATTTTCTGGCCCAAGATCTAGAGACAAAGTTTCAGTTGGTCCAGAGCCCAAGCAGAATTTTAGGGATCTAGCCAAGTACATCCCAAATATGCAGGAATTTAGGTTTCTACACAAAAGTACTAAAATCTGGAATTTCAGACCTGCTTCTTTTAAAATTTAGATAATTTGCTTTCAGAAAAATGCACAGATTTTAGATGGACAGCATGATTAATTTTGACAAATTCATATACCATGGACCCCACACCATTATCCTCTGGGTTTTGTACAGATCTCTTTCTTTAAAAATTCTTTATCATGGGGCTGGCATTGTGGCTCAGTGGTAGAGTCCTCACCTAGCATGTGTGAGGCCCTGGGTTCGATCCTCAGCACCACATGAAGATAAATAAATTAAAAAATGTATAAAAATTCTTTATCATTCCAAATATTCCATTGTATTTTATTGAAGTGTTGCAATATTTAGATAGGGCATAACTGTGAGAAAGTCTCCATCTCCAACAATCTACACACACACTCCTATGGATTCATAGCAGCCGCCATTGGTGCCCTTGAAATAGCCCTGATACCTCTCACTTCAGTTCATAGCACCCAACTTCCAAAGTCCACTAACTGCATCTTTGTGCCTGACTTTCCCCCACCCCCATAACCAAGGAAGACCATTCTGCCTAAACAGAGGTTTTAGCCAGAAATGCTCTGGCATTAGCAACCCCCAAGAGCATCTCTCAACAAACAACTCTTGGGAGTTGGAATATAAATGCCCTAGCTCCTTCACCCCACAAGTGACATCACTCTGAGTGCTTTATATACTGTCTCTCAGAATCTTCCCTAGGATTCAGCTCAGTTGCTCACAGTGATAATTCACCTAAAAATGATTCTTTCTTGGATTTATTACCTTTTCTATCTTCCTTCCCCTGTCTCTACTAGTGTTTCCTTCACCTCTCAAAGCACCCAAGCCCTTATTTTAGGGTTTGCTTCTGTTGAAACAAAATTAAGATGGTCATTCACAATCCTTTCATAAAATCTACAATTCAGGGCAGTAGCATATGTGTTTTCTATACTGTGCACACATATGCACTAAGGAAAAGGTTGAGAACAAATATCAGGGAAGATGAAAACCAGAAACTTCAAACCCTTGTTCATCTGAACTAGGAGTCTGTTCTTGACCAAGATACACATTTAGATCCTTCATATCATCTTCCAAGATTAGATAAATGTGCCCCAATTCCCTAATCTTCCCTCTTAAAACCCTTTAAGATCTTTCAATGTTTTATTGCCCTATTCTGGGAGATTAACATCATGTTTTCTGTTTCTAGGGAAAAGATATCTTCCCCGGCTGCTTCAGGGACTCTTATTTCTCACTAAAACTTTGCCCAAGAGCCTGGGTCATTTTTTTCACTTTCTAAAAGTAGGTACCAAGCAGTGGGCAGCTCTCCAAGTTTAAATCCAGCAGACCTGCCAAGCCAAGCTAAGTGCCTTGGGAAGACACAGAATGTGTGTGTGTGTGTGTGTGTGTGTGTGTGTGTGTGTGTGTGTGTGTGTGGTGCATGTGCACACACATGCACTTGAATGTGTGTAGACCTCAAAATGACTCTATCCACTGACTTGAGGTGCCAAGAACTGGGAATGCAGGAAAGAGGGATCCTCACTGTTTTTCTTCTCTCCAAGGCTCTATGAGGGATGTTTGTGAGAATCCTCTTTCCCTTCTCAGACAAGAGATGAGACAGCCTCAGAGTAATGATTTGGTCTTTACTCTGTGTGTGGGCTTTTTACTCCAACCTCCCCTCGTTGTTTTCCCCAGGCCCCTGGTCCTTCAGGCTTTGGTCCTAAATACCAAGAGAAAAATATTCTCTTGCCTCAAATAAAACTTATTTTTAAAAAATTTTTAAATATTTGTTCTTTTTAGTTATACATGAGAGTAGAATGTATTTTGACATATCATACATACGTGGAGTACAAATTCCCATTCTTGTGGTTGTACATGATGTAGAGTTACACTGGTCGTGTATTCATATATGAAAATAGGAAAGTTATGTCCAATTGATTCTATTGTTTTTTTCCCATTCCCATTCTCCCATCCTTCCCCCCAAACCCCCATCCAATCTGGTGAACCTCCAGTCCTCCCTCCCTCTGCCTATTGTGAGTCAGCATATCAGAGAAAACATTTGGCCTTTGGGGGTTGGGGATTGGCTTATTTCACTTAGCATGATAGTCTCCAGTTCCATCCATTTACCACCTTATGCCATAATTTCACTTTTCTTTATAGCTGAGTAATATTCCAGTGTGTATATGTACCACATTTTCTTTATCCATTCATCTGTTGAAGGGCACCTAGGTTGGTTCCATAGCTTAACTATTGTGAATTGAGCTGCTATGAACATTAATGTGGCCGTGTCACTATACTATACTGATTTTAAGTCTTTTGGGTATATGCCAAGGAGTGGGATAACTGGGTCAAATGGTAGTTTCATTCCAAGTTTTCTGAGATAAAACTTCTAAATCAGCTTGTTACAGAGCAGACAGAAAAAGCACAAAATTCTAGGAACAACCTTTCCTGCAATCCAGATGTTTCTGTCACTCCCAAACTGAACCTAGGAAGTATTTATAAAGAAGGAAAAAAATTGAAAATAAAATCCAGACTTGAATCTGCCCTATAGGCTAACTCAAACTCCCTTTAAATGCAGTCTGGGATTGAAGGCCAGGTTCAACAGAAGTGTATTTTATCCAAACCTGTCTGCTCTCCTCTCTTGCCAGCAACACATTTTTAAAAATCTAATCTTTGTTTTCTTTACAAGAAAGTAGACCAAATGTGATTTCTCCCCTGCATGCGAAAATAAATTATTTCAAATGTAATTTTCTCCTCTGGTTTGTTCCTGCTCCTCTGGAGACCTTTGAAGGCTGTAACTCCAGATGCAAACTGCCTGCTACTGCAGTACCAGCAGGAAACTCCCAGTCCTCCAAGTCCCCTGGGGATGGGTGGTGGGGGGAGTATGAGGATAGCCAGGCTACTCCCTTAGCACCTAGAATTCCAGCTTCACACTCTACGATAAAATCTTCATCCCCATAAACAAGGATTGAGGAGTAGAAATTAAGAGCTAGGCTCAAAATGAAAGCTAGAGATCACACTGTTCCTCTTATTCTGACATACATATTCAACCTGTGCTAGTGAGGGTAATAGCACTTGGTATCTATTTTGGGCCATTGCTACTCAAAAGTGTGGCCTGCAGACCAGCAGCATCAGTATCATTTGTGAGCTTGTCAGAAATGCCAGCTCTTGGGTCCCCTCACAGATCGATTGAACTTCAATCTCTGAGGATGGAATGCAGCATCTGGATATTACCAAGTTTTCCAGGTGATTCTATGCATGCTCCAATATGAGAAGTCCTGTTTTGGGTAGCCAAGAAGGGAAACTCATGGTCTTGGAGCTCAAATCGTCACTGCAGTCTAGTGAGGGAACATATGAACTACTGAATGTGAAACGTATCCAAACCAAAGTTTACAAAATATATAATTTACTGTTAAACTCCTTCCGCTTCCTGAACAGCTCTTCTGTGCTCCCCTTCTCCTTAGCATCAACATGATGAGCTCCCTGAGAGGAAGAATCTTGAGACTAAAAGATTAACAGTCACTGCAGTTGTAAACATGGCCACTGTTCCATAGAAAAGAGCCATTCCTTACAGTACCACAAATGTAAACATGGATCTTTCAGTTGGGCTTCAAACTTTTGGATGTAAATACAATGAAGATTCATTTAGTTTAGACCACAGGCAGATGCAATTTCAACATACATGGATCAGTGAGCAATGGCTCCTACTAGAATAGCCTTGTTGGGCCAAGCATGCTGTTGTTCCTTGTTCTGTGCAATATGTTTTTATTTAAAGTCACAGACCTGTAGCTGTTGAAAGATTTGCCTTAAATATGGCTGGCACAGGTCAGGGTTGAGATTGGGCAGGTGCTGTCATTTTTTGTTTGTTGTAGGCAAATGGAGCCCACGATATTATCTTCCTTTCACCTTGTCATAGCTGTCTGCCCATCCTCATGACCTGTGTCCCTCTATATCTGTAGCCTGTGCATGGGAATATGGAATACCTAACAGGTTTCTACATAGTATTCCAAAGAAAGGCACTGTATAAACTTAATAACAAAAGCTCAAGATGAGGAATTATACCCTGATGTCCCACAGCTTTCCTTATGGATGTCAAAAGGGTGTGAAACAGCCCAGAAAAACTCTATAGCAAAGATTCTGGATGGACCATTTCCCTGAATCCAAAACATTTCTCACACAATGGTGTAGTGGTTAGAGAGACCAATACGGACACACTGGGCTACAGAGAGTTGATTTAAAGCCCCAAGGGGAGGACTGACTCTCCTTAGCTATGTGGGAGAGTTCTCCCAAACTCCCCTGAGCCACCAGACACACAACCAAAATGGCCAAACTAAAGGACCAAATCAAAGTTCTTAAGGAATTTGCCACAGCTGCTCTTGAGTTTCTTGCTCCTGGGATCTCCTAGTGTATTGTAACATACTACTTGCCAAGAGACTCCCAGGCATCCAGGCTTAGTGGTCAGGCTCTGTCTTCTCTTTTCCATTCCAGTGGGCCCATAGCAAATATTTGTTACTGGAGCATGAGGCCTATGAAATTAGTTATCTCAAGCCCCTCCAAACAGGGTTTCCTGGGCAGCCACATGGGATGCCTAGGGCATCAAGAAGAATAAAAGAAGGCTTGGAGGCAGCAGGGGGAGGCCTGGGAAGAGGTTAGAGGTCAGAAAAGTTTCTTCTTGTTGTTATTTTCACTAATAAATCAGATCACTCCAGCTCATTCCTGTTGCTTTTGGCTGGCAGGACTAAAACATAACTCTGAGTCATCAGTGCTACTTATGACAAGTGCTTCCTGTGTGGGATTTGGGCATTTATCTTCTATTTTCTTGGCAGAAAGAATAAAGCAACATGAAGGAATGGAAAAAAGAAGTGAGGAAAGAGTTAATCTGCTTTGTTACCAGGTTCTTAATCCCAAGCCCATTCATGTTGGCTGTAAATGTATTATTAAGTCCAGTAATGATACCTCAGAACCACCTGGATGAAAAGCCCACATAGCTCTTAACCATCTCCTTGCTAGCTTTCCATACCTCCCACAAGGAGGGTGGGCCTTCCATATCCTTATTCTGGTGAGTCCTGGCTCAGGCCTTGTTCAATCCCATACCCCAAAGGAAAGACCTTCTCTCTATATTACCTAACACCTCAAAGGAAGTTTTCTGGGTTTCCTGCCTTTTGGTTACAGTTTCTGCCTTTGTTTGGGGTTAGGATAGGACCCCTCAGATATGAGCTAATTGTGTGATCTGCTCAGGACCACAAGAAATAGGACTGTCAAGTGATAACTCTGGATCCTGGGAAAATCAGGAGTTGGTCACCTGAAAGTTGAAAATGGGAGAATTTTGGTGAAAGTCATGGAGGAAGTCCTGTCTTCTCAATTTATGTTCTGGAAGTAGTGTTTCTCAAACACTAATGTGCATGCAGATGACCTGGGGACTGGGTGATGATGCAGATTCTAATCCAGTAGGTCTGGGCCAGGGCCTGAGATTCTGTATTTTTAACAGGTCCCAGATGGTGCAGATGCTTTGAGTATAAGGGATCTAGAATCACTCTATTTCAGGAAGATCACAAACCACATGAGAACATTGATCTGCCTTTGGATTCCTTTTCTATGCTTCAGTCCAAGAGGACAAAAAATGTCCTGTTAGCTTGACAAGGCGAAAGAGGGGGGGGGGGGGGGGGGGGGAATGCGCACGCGCGCAAGGGCATGATAGCATTAAAAATGCTCCTAGCTAGGTCATCACTAACGTTGGTAAGGCAGGCACTGAGGCACTGTTGACTCAGAATTCCATCCTCCACCTCCTCTCTCTGGTTGCCTTCCATTTTGAAGCCTTGAAACTTAAAATTTAAAAGGTCTCAGGTGGAGTTCTGAAAAAGACTAGCTTTCTTGATAAAAAGAAGGAACAGATGTGACGGATGCCACCCTTCCTACCTTTTTTCTCCCTAGAACACAGGCATGATGCTTTGAACTGTAGCAGCCACCTTGCAACCATGAGGAAAGCCCAAGGGAATTTCTGACACACTAAACCCAGCTACTGAGCTGCAAAACCAATCCGTATAGCCTACTTCCAGATATTTGACTCTATGAGAAAACTAAAACCACATTTTGTTGAATGCCCACCCCACTCCCCGGAGTATTCAGGTTTTCTATTTCTTGCAGTGGAATTCATTCCTAACTGACACAACTGGTCTCCCTAAAGCAAATACTATTCCCACCAGATAGTACATAAGCACCATTCACAATGCCCTTGGACTTGTGTAGTGAAAAACATGTATTTCCATACAAGGGATCCATGGAGGTGGTACAGTTCATGGTCTTTCGGGCCAGAACTTAATAATACCCAGTTCCATTACTGACTTTGGTCCTGGGCCAGCTATGTAACCTCCCTAAGCCTCAGTTTCCTCTCTTTAAAGAGAAATAATAATTCTTCCCTGGCAGGATCCTTGTAAAGATTGGAGATATGTGTAAAACACCTGGCACATAGCAGATACTCTGTAAATAGTATCTAAATACTATAACAAGAAACATCATATGATCTGTGCTGGCAGCTGCTTGGAGCTGCATTGAATGGCTGCAGTGATTATAAGGGTCTCCCCTCCTCCTCCAGCTGCAGTGAGTTGGGTCCTGCCTACTGCAGGGAACATCTGTGAAGGGATGCAGGCAGGGCAGAGGACAGAGGATACAGGAAGAGCTAGACAGGGCCATATCAGGGAGGCACACGGAGAGGTCATCCTATCATGTTTGGTTGGTGACAGATAATAGTGGCTTGGGTGACCTCTCCCTGCTAAGCTCCAGATATTCAGATGATTGAGTGGGGCTGGAGCAGAGAAGAGCCCAGTGGGCATCCAAACCAGACCACTTCTGTGCCTTCTGGCTGGTCCAGTGTGGCTCAACCCCAGGCCAGTAGGGTGTCCAAGGCTACCCCACAGCTAAGTGACAGCAAATTCCAGTTGCCCTGGACCACATGCTGCTTTTGATTGTACATTGCTGCCACACCATGGTGCCACCAGAGGCAAGGTGGATATGTGCCAGCCTTATCTTTAATGAGGGATTGAACCCAGGGGCACTTAACAAGTGAGTCACATCCCCAGCTCTTTTTATTGTTTATTTAGAGACAGGGTCTCCCTGAGTTGCTTAGGGCCTTGCTAAGTTGCTGAGGCTGGTTTTAAACTTACGATCCTCCCACTTCCGCCTCCTGAGTTGCTGGGATTATAGGCATGCACCACCACACCCAGCTCATAACCCCTGCAATCTTGACCAGCACCCAAGCAATAAAACATTTGGCTCCCCAGGACGTGTCTCTGAAAGCCAAGTCCAAGTCCAAGGAAGGTTTAAAATGTTTAAAAAGGAAGGGTTAAGTGTGTGGTCAGTAACAAGCTTAGACTGTTCTGTGAAACAAATTCCTTTCTGTCTTACAAAAACAGCCAGTTTTGCAAAGCCCCAGGATGTGTGTGTGTGTGTGTGTGTGTGTGTGTGTGTGTGTGTGTGTGTGTGTGAGTGTGTGTGTCCATATGCACACGCATGTGCATGCACATGCAAGATGATGTGAGAGCTAGAGAAAATAGTTGTCTTTGGGTGCTTGGGGGTATCGAGAAATCAATGTCTTATCTGTTTTTTGTTTTTGTTTTTATATTTATTTTTACCCTCTTAGGAAAAATCGTAGCTAGTCCTATGGTTAGCAGTCCAAATGCCCTGCATTTGAACTTGAGTTCCCCATTTGTAATAATGAATTCAGTCTTTCTTCCCAATCCTTCATGGTCTCTAAAAGACACTCCTTTCTAACCCAAGGAGCCTGTTCAAGTCCCCTCCTCTCTGCTAAAAATGTGGACTGATTCAAACATGCTTGCTCTTTCGCAGAGGATAAGGGCTTTGTACATATGTTCTCTCCAGATCCTTCTTACCACTCTCTGCTCCCCCATCCCCCAGCTGTTTTCTCCGGTACCGATTTCAGCTGTGATGTTCTTCTACCTCTGAGAAAATCGTCCCAAGCTTCTTCCTGAAGAATAAACGGTGCCCATTTCTGTAAGGGACTGTGGCAGCAGCTGCCACCCTGCCCCCTCCTGCTTCTGCCAAACATGAACCAAGCCTTTCTGTTGTTCACATTCTCACACTCACCACTGTGAAAAGCTGCCTATAATGTCACAGAATGCTGGGATGGAAGCTGACACTCATGTCGGCTTGAAAATCTCTAAACATGAACAGGAGGAAAGCCCTAAGCTGATGAGGCTGGGGTGGCCAACAGCTTGTCTTCCTTTATCATACAGTGGGGATGGGGCCCACATTTTTGCTGATGCTGAGACCTGGAAACAATGGGTGGCCAGAACCAAAGTAGGGCTTAAAGGAAAATCTCAGCTGCTCAGGCAGCAAGGCAAGGACAGTGCTGTTGGCTTCCACATTTTCCAAAAGAGCCTGTCATTCACAGCCACTAAAGGAACTCGCCCTGTGAAGTGACTGGCCCTGGCCATCACTGGAGTGGGTTGCTTTTCTAATGCTAATGCACAGCCTGCCCTTTTTTTTTTTTTAATGAGGGGTCTACACATCTTGAAACCTTTTAAAATAGCTCTCCCCCTCCCCTTTTTCCAGCCTCTCCACTCACCACCGTCTTCCTGTTTTTAGCAGGAAAACTTATTTCCCCCAAACGCATCAATAGAGATGAGCAAATTAATTTAAGCAGACATGTGTCAACCCTGTTTTTGAAAAAAATGGGACAAGTATGATGTACAAAATTGGACTTCAGGAATCATTATGTAGAGCAGAGCGTGGTGGTATCCTGATTTAATGTTCACCTTAAAAGTGGGGAGAGGAAATGTTTCCCCAAGGACTTGTTGTCAGCCTTTTTCTTTCTTCTCTCTGCTGTCTGGTTTTTATTCTGTAATTCACAGAACCCCCAGGATGGGCTTCTGTGAGTCCTCTGAAGTTTGCACATGTGTGATCCATGCAAGTATGTACATAGGTGAATACAAGTGTGTATGTGTGAGTATGAACATGAGGGCACATGTATGCATATGTAGGTACACACATGCATCGATGTATGTGGAAACATGTATATGTGGCATGTGTGCATGTTGTGGTTTGAATGTGAGGTATCCCCAAAAAGCTCATGTGTGAGACAATGCAAGAAGGTTTGGAGGAGAAATGACCAGGCTGTGAGAGCCTTAACCCAATCGGTGAATTAATCCTCTGATGGGATTAACTGAGTGGTAACTGAAGGCGGGTAGGGTGTGGCTGGAGGAGGTGGGACATTGGGGGCATGGCTTTGGGGTATATATTTTGTAGCTGGAGAGTGGAGTCTCCCGCTCTGCTTCCTGATCATCATGTGAGCTGCTTCCCTCTGCCACACTCTTCTGCCATGATGTTCAGCCTCACCGTGAGCCCTGAGGAATGGAGCTGACAGTCCTATGGACTGAGACCTCTGAAATTGTGAGCCCTCAACTAAACTTTTCCTTGCTATAATTATTCTGGTCAGATCTTTTAGTCGTAGCAGCAAAAAAGCTGACTAAAACAGTACATATGCATACATATGTCTGTCTGTCTGTCTGTCTCTCTTTCTCTCCCTCCTTCTCTATCAGAATTTCAAATCTCTCCTTCAGTAACCTCACCTTTTCTCCCATCATCTTCATATCAAGAACACTTACATTTCTATTATGTTGCTACTCCCCACCCCAGCCTCTGTACCCAGGGATCTAGAGAACTGGAAAATAGACGAAGCTCAGAAAAAAAGATTGTTGAAAGACTTCAAGCCATCTGTCATATGGCACTAGGGTGAGACTTACCAGTACCCCAACCTACATAGGAACAAAATCCCATTCATCAAATCTGTTCTTCCTTCAGTTTCCCTGTTCTTAATGGCCTTACCATTTCTTTCAACAAGCTCCACCTCCTCAACACCTTTACAGTTGTCTTCCTTCTAACTTGCCCCTATGTGTAAACAAGCTCCTGAAATGTTCTTTGGCAATTATTACCTCCTGTGAAAACTGTGTGCAAAATGGCCCTTTGGTCATCTCCTCCTACACTGACTCTGGTTTGGTCTTGCAACTTGCTTTGGTCTGTTGGAGCTCAGAAAATGATACCCCAAAGTGAAGGCCTCAGAATCAAAGTTTCTCTCTGAACTTCTCCAGCCTTCCTGTCTCCTCTCTCCTTTCTTACCCAAAGGCAAGCCACAGAAACCAGAATTTCTTTTCCCCAAGGCAGGTCACAGGAACCAGAATTCCTTTCCACAAAGCAAGCTACCCAACAAATATTACTCTCATCTTTCCCCTTCTGCCTTGCAGCTGACCATAAAGAAATTATCTGACCTTCCTTGTCTGATGGTAGATCATAAGAACTCCCCCCCACGTCAGAAGGATCCTGCTCCATGCCTCAGGAAAAGAATACTGCACAGAGAGGCCAAGAAGAATCTGAACAGACAGGACTTACGGGGTTTCCCCACTTGGTCATACCTTTGATCATACCCTTTGGGTCCAAACATATTTCTACATGGCTGTCCACACTTCATTGAGCCTAAATATAAAAACAGATATCTACTATCATGAATATTTAAAAAGAACAAATAAAAACATTGTATGGTTCACCCTGGGTCTCTGGCTGTTCATTCTGAAGGCTCTCATGCATGTAAAACCTGGATTAAATAAATTTGTTATTCTTCTTTTTGTTACTCTGTCTTTTGTTTTAGAGGTGTCAGCTCTGACCCTTTATGTTGGTCAGGAAAGGGATCAGCCCCTTTTTCATCCTTTCATGTACATGAAACAATAGCAAATCTGACTCAAGCAGAGAAATGCAAAGGCATCTGTGCTTCTGGGTTTGCTCTCTCATGATGGTGAGCATCCTTGCACAGCATGCAGACAAGCCCAGGCTAGCCTCCTGGAGGATGAGGGCCACATGGAGAGAGGGACCAGCCAACATAGCTGCCCAAATTGAGACCCCAGCCATGGGAGTAAGGCCATTCAGCCTTGGCTGAATTGGCACGGACCAAATTGTCTTCCCCGCTGATCAGCAGGATTATAACAAAGAATGAATAACTATGTGTGGCTGTAAACCACCAGGTCACAGCAACGTAACAGATACACCTTCGTCACATCCTCATAGCTGACATCTTTAATGTTTGACCTCATTTTTTCCTGACTCGGATAAAAAGTCTAAAGAAAACTGAAAACATTAAATTACATCTGAGCCAGGCATGATGCCATACACCCATAATCTCAGCCACTCTAGAGGCTGAGGTTAGAGAACTGTGAGTTCTAGGCCAGCCTGGGTAACTTAATGAGGCCCTGTCTCAAAATAAAACATAAAAAGGGCTGGGTATGTAGCTCAATGGTAGTGTGCCACTGGATTCAATTCCTAGAATTGATTGCAAAAAAAGAGTTGCATTTGGTAATATATTTAGAATTTGCCTTTATTGAGACAAATCAAATTACAGACAGTCCCTTATTTATGATGGCTCGACTTAACAAATTGTCAACTTTATGATGGTAGGAAAGTGACATGCTTTCAGTAGAAACTGTACCTTGCATTGTGAATTTGGAGCTTTTCCCAGGGTAGTAATACATGGTATGATCCTGCTGGGTAGTTCACAGTTAGCCATGAGATCACAAAGGGAAACAGCCAATAACTCCACAGTACACTGTGTTGTGAAGCTAGGATATTGGGTAGGTTAGATGCACTAAATGCATGTTAGACTTATGATGTTTTAAACTTACCATGGGTTTATTAGAATGTAACCCCATCAAGAAGTATTTGCATATAAAATAAGGACTATCTCATAAATGCTAAGTTAGACAGGTCACCATAATGTCAGCCTAAAAGCAAGCAGAGCTTGGCACAAAGTGAACCCTCAATAAATACTGGCTGGATTCCTGAGCTAATCTGATCTGACTCCCCATTTTACAGATGAGAAAACAGACGCCCACAGAGCTTAAATAGCTTCACTCAGTCATATCACTAATGGCAGGACTCCTCTGCAACGTGATGCTCATTATGTGAAAAAAGAGAATGTCAGGATGACTCATGGCTTTCCTGCATCAGAGGGGTAGAGTGTTCCCCAGCAGTTCACACTGCCCACTGACAGATCCACAGGCTTTGCTTTGTTGTTTGTGGCTGGCACACAGTAGATGTTCAATTAATGTCAAATGAAGACATGCATGTTAAAATTGCCATGATAAAGGGAAAAAATGAAGCTCATACATGCAGAGCCCTTTCTCTCATGCACACAGAATCATAGAAAATGTACCACCTTTCCAATGTTAGAAAAAGTTAAGCCCTAAGTACTCTGCCTAAAGATTACAAATTAAAGGAGCCAACTCCTTCCTATACCCCAGGGAGAAAATCAGAGGCCTCTGAGAGGCCAAAACGCATTGGCTGCCCTCATTTGTTTTATACTTTTCTCATTCTGTTCAGTCAAGGTAAACCTCCACTTGATTTGCCCCCAGTCGAGATGGCTGCTTGCTGGCAGAGCAAATCCAAGCAGCAGCATAATCGATGATCTATATGCCAGGCCAAGGACATACTAAAATGCCACTTTTTTCTCCTCTCATTTTCTCCAACAAGGAGAGCTAAACTCATTTCCACACAGGAGACAGCCAAGAAGGAAAGAAAGAAAAAAAATAAAGCTATCTACCCTTAACCATGGTTGTCTTTTAGTGCTTCTCTGTTTGTTTTCTCATTTATACCATGTTCATGAGCATTTATGTGTGTGCTGTGTATGCACATGTATGCTGTGAGGTTCTTGTGAGCAAGAACTATCTTATCCATAGCTCTACCCGGATACCAAGCACATGCCTGGTATTCAATAATGTGCTCTTTGAATCAGATTGTACTCAGAGATCTTTGAGCAACCCCTTACCTTCAGACATCCTATACAATAAGCAAAACATCAATTGTGTGAGCTTGGAACAAAAGCCCTTGCACCAGTTATTAAGTTACTATCAGTTTTCAAACCCACCCTTTCTATACTCTGCTCTGTGATGCTGGGGTCTGGACTCTTATACACACTTTATTGTGCTTCACCAGTTACATTCTCTCAACACTGCCAGTAGAGGGAGCTAGAGGGAGACCAATAAGATACAGCAAGGAGGGGTTTGTCTCCTTTCTATTCCCCTGAGCATCCTCTTAGTAACAGCTCTGCATTCAAGCATTGGCAGTTAGTCCCAGAATCTAACCTCTTATTTTTTTGGCAATCCCAGAACCAGTCTCAGTGCACTCTTTCTGAGACACCAACATAACCAGGCAGCATGTCCTCCTCAAGGGTCTAGGTCTCAGCTCTGTAGACTATCACATCCAAACTTCTACATTTTTATAACCTTAATCCCCTTTCTTTGTTCCCCCAGTCTTAAAGGTGGTCATTGCTTTCTGCAGTTCCCATCTCGTTTTCACTTTTTCTTTTTAGTCTTCTAATATCTGTTAAATTCTCTGTTAATATTGTTGGAATATTCCTCTTCTCATGGTTGAATTCTGACTTATATAGGAACTATGGTGTTTGGAGGAGAAACAGTGCCTTGTGCCCTCTCCCCAAAAGTTTAGAAATCAAGCACAGCAACCTCTGCTTAGTCTTGAGTAAGACCTTTCCAAATCTGGCTCTGACACAGAACAAAGGCAAAATGCCCCCTACCTATAGCACACGGGACACAAACAATGCCTACAGACATGAAACACAGCAGGTACTACAAAAATATTTATTGAAGAAATGAAATATTTATTGAAGAAATGAATTTTCTTCCTCAAAACACAATTGGACTACATTTCCCAGTTTCCCTTGCAACTAGGGGTCCCCATATGACCAAGTTCTGGCCAATCAAATGTTCCAACATGATGTGTGCCACTTCCAAGTCTAATCCACAGACATCTCCCATGAGTGAGACTCCTCTGTGGACCACATAGAATTAGAAGAAAAATTGGAATACTCTGAGGTGGAGCCACAGGATAGAGGTGCTTAACCCTGATGACCAGGTAGAAGATATACTGCAAATGTTTAAACAGAAAACGTTGAAACGGGACCATTCTCAGAGCAAACAATAAATGTCTATTGTATATGCTGCTAAGATTTGGGACTTGCTTGCTCTAGCATTTATCCTCCCCTAATCAACAGGCCAAGGGCATGAGTATGATCTGTAATCCTGTCCATCAAACTCTCCAAGGCAGGCTTTAGAGCATGAAGGTGGCTAAGCAGGAATTTAGATGATCAGCACAAGCTCATTTCAACTTTGAGGAACAGCTCAAAGGGCATAGCCTCCTGACATTAGGTCCCTGCCCAGCAAGAAGAGCACATGATTACAAGAAGTACTTCCATCCAGATAATGGAGTCAGCCACTTTTGGGGCCTCTTGGAGGTAAATCTACAGAATGATTAACCACACTGACTAGCTCCTGCAGAGTTTGTGTCCCTGGGAAATATTACAGAATAACAAAAGATCATCTTCCCAGGATGACTTTAGACATTGAAATTGAAGGAGAGAACCTGAGATAAGTGTTTTTTTCCATTAATAAAGTATTTTTATTATAAATGTCCTATCTAGATATTGGGAAAATAATTAGAAAATCAGAAAAGAAGAATAAAATGTCCATCTTTATATCATTGCACCATCTAGAAAAACCATTGTCAAAATGTTGACCTATTTCCTTCCAAAAATTTTGCCTGGCTTATATTTTTTTTTACATGACCGCAAAGACAGCTAAAAAACAAGTCCAAAGTATCCTATCTGTATTGTTTCTTAGCCCTACAAACTTGAACATGTTACTTTATCTCTTAGTATCTACATTTCTTCTTCTACAAAATGGGACAACAATTCTAATCTCATTAAATTCATGGCAAGAATTAAATGATGTTTTACCTGTAAGCACTTAGCACAGTGTCTTCTTGGCTGACACAAAGCCCCCATGAAGTGTCAGCTATAGTTACAGGGTATGTACAGAATTGTCGATCTTTTTTTGTTATTTTTAGTTATACATGACAGTAGAGTATAATTTGACATATTTATACAAACATGGAGTGTATCTTATTCTTATTAGGATCTCAGTCTTGTGGGTGTACCTGATGTAGAGATTTGCTGTGGTGCATTCATATATATACATAGAAAAGTTATGAGATTTATCAATCTTGATTGAAAGAAAATAGTACCTAGATTTTCTAATTATAAAAGTGACATGTCCTAATTGTAGGCACTTATGAAAACGTGGAAAGAAGTTGTGAAAAAGAAACCATGACTTCTAGATGTCCTGCAGCTCCATCTCTCTATTGCACTTTGGCTTCAGAGAGACCCAAACCCAGGAACTCTCAGAATTCAGGCACTTTTGAGTGAAGGAGTCTCTGCTGTCAAAAGAAAAAAGCATGCAAAGAGCATGCAAGGGAGCAAAAATCTCAATGCTGAGGAAAGACATTGACACATGAAGATGGAAGGGAAAATTGACAGAACACAGAGGGCAATCTAGGCCCTTATTTTGATAGTAATGGTATTTGATTTTGTGTTATAACTACAAAAAAAAAATCAAGAACTGCCTAGAGAGTATTTCTGATGCATCCTTATTTTCCTCTCTACATGAGCTCTGTTCTGTGCAAGAGAAGCAGACAATGAGTACATTTCTCCTCTGGTTGCTTCCTGAGAAAAGGGAACCCACAGTAATCTGTGTCTAGAATATGCCCTGACTTCTAAGTAGTGCTCAGGTTCACCAGTGTGATCGACCTTCAAGCACTAAGCATTGCTTAGTTTTTCTAGGCACTAGCTTCTGCTTTCCTGTCGTATCAGTGCTTAGGACAATGTTGAGCATTAATTCTGAAGCTGGATATAACAGAAATTGTAGGCAGGTAAAAGTCATATGTTGGAGCTTATGGCATGAGCTAAGAGAAATACATTGTATTTATCCCTCGAACACATCAGAACAGCTGTTGCAGATAAGGACAATGCTGTCCTATGGCTTATATGAATGCCACTCAAAGTGTGGTCTGTGGACCACCATCACCAGTACCAGTAGGGTGCTTGTTAGAAATGCAGACCTGCTGAATAGAAACTGAAGGTGGCCTTCAAAAATCTGCATTTTAATCAACTCTCCCGGTGATTTTTAGGCACACAAAAGTTTGAGAGGCACTAGTTTGTATCACCTCCCTAGGGAGTCAAGCACACACAAGAATACTATTAATAAATTATGAGTAATAACAGCTAACATTAATTGAATATATACCATGTACTAGAAATTGTGTTATTACTAATGTTTTCTTTACTCATCAAAACAATCCTAAGAGCTGGATATGATTATTACAACCACTTCATAGGTAAGGCAACTGAGGCTTAGAATGATCATGTAACTTTTCCAAGGTTACCCAGCATGGAAGTGATAGAACCAACCCTCCACCCTCTCTCTCCCACCCCCCTCTCTTTCTCTGACTTCTATGAGCAAAGGTTTCCTTTGTATTTATTACCTTGTAGCAGCTCTATCTTTCCTAAATTCGGCTGGATTTAGGAATGTGAATAATAAATGCTTCTGAAACTGACCAGCAAGCCATGATTGCTTGGAGAAAGGAAACTGTAAGGAGATGGCTATTCCCCTCCAGTGTCTTCAGCATTAGTTGTAATGACACACTGGCAGGCTCAAGCATCCTTAGGCCACTGCCACAGTGGAACTGGTTGGCACTACACTGGCATGCTTGGCACCATCCCTGTTCCTGCTGGCATGGGTCATTGCCAGGAAGAAGCAAGCACCAGAGCCAGGCAGTGATGCCAAGCTGCCTCAGTGGGCTGCTTTGCCACAGCAGGTCAGGCAAGTGGCAGGAATGTAAATTGCTTCTTGCAACTGGAGAACAGGCGGTCAAGTACACAGAACCCTGTGGGCTCTCTGCAGGCTGCTTCAAAAGGCTCTGGCTGCTTTGCATGGTAGTGTTGGTAAGGGTCAGGGCACAGACGACCCGAAGCAGGCCCAGCTCCATAATGGATGTCTGGCATCTAGTCAGCAATGACAGGCCAAGCCAAGAAGATCAAGTTCTCCCTGTCCCACGTATTTCGAAGTTTTAGACACCCCATTCAGGTTTGCTTTTCAGTGTTTCCTCTTTTCACCCTTCCCCAATGAAATTGGGAAAGAAAAAGAAAAAAATGAAGGAAAAGATTTATGAAGGAGAATTTCCAGGAGAGAGAACGGGAAGAGCCAGGCAAGACTGGGGTCTTAGCCGAAGTTCACCTGAGGTTGCCTGGGGAACTCTGAAATATGAGTTACATCCCAGAGTTGTCTCAATTTAAGGAAATTGTATGAACATCTATTTAGGGCTCTTCCAGCCCACAGGCAAAAGGTCCAATAGCCTAAAGACAGCTCTGGGAAGATGAGCTGCAGGCTCTGGCTACTGAAAGTCTATCAAAGCTGGAGTAGGGTAGAGATCCTAACAGAATGACAAAGGGATTTTGACAGAGTACCTACAGTCTTTACCACATACTTCTTACCTCTTATTACCATGTGATAAATGTTACCTGTGAATTAACAATCATCATTATCAGTATCAACATTCAATTGGGAACTTGGAGCATGTGCTGTGTAATGGACAGTTACAACTATCCCAATTCCCATCAAGTTACTAAACTGTTCATCCTCACCATGACTCTGTGAGGAAGAAGGAAGGCAAATAGCAATGAGCCCTGCTGCACAAGGAGAAATGGAGCAACGTGTCCACTAAAGCATTTTTGCACTTCTCATAGAAGAGCTTTGTGCAGGAACTGGCTATCTGCAAACCTGGCTCTGAAGTCACACTGTTTGGATTTGAATCCCAACTCTGCCACTTAACCCTAGGCAACTCACTTAACCTATTTGTGCCTCAATTTCCAGATCTGTGAAGTGAGGAAAACAGCAATGACACCTCATAGCATTGTGGAGAAAGTTACATGAGTTGACTCAAGTGACCTGCTGAAGCCAAAGGGCACACAGCAAACATTCAATCAGTGTGAGCACTTAAAATTGTGATGTTGCTCATTATTGATAGCCTCTTGGGAAATGCCTCATGTTTTGCTCTAACCAGGGTTCAGAGAAGTGAAAATAATTTTCCGAAGTTCTGCAGACGGTTGACCGTTCATCAAGAGTTAGAATCTAGATCTCATTTCCACTCTCTTCTGCCAGTCTTTTCACCAGCACTGAAATCAGATACCAGGTAGCCTTCTTCTGATCAGTTTCCCTCAGCCTGACATTCCACATTTTTAAATACCAAAGTCACCTTCTGTGTAAATATAGAGCTCATATCTAATTGTCCCAGGTCAGACTTCTTTAGCTTTTATCCTTTTATCACTCACAATCACTTCTGCCTTTTCCTGTGGCAAAACTCTCTAAAGAACCTAGGTCAAAGCCCAAATTAAAAAAAAAAAAAAAACCTGGATAACCCATGCCACAGAATTTACTTCCTTATCTGACTTCAAAAGCAGCACTGTATGTCTACCTGGCTGAGGTATTACATCTATCGGAGAGACTGAGTCCTTAGCAACTCCTCCCTAAGGCACTGTGGAAGTCATAAGTTAAAGTATGAGTGTGCAGGAGCATGTGCACACACATGTTCATACATCCTACGTGGAACATTCATCCTATGGTACAAAAGTTGTTAATGAATGAAAAAAATGGAGGGTCAGAGTGCCATAACTTACCTATAGCAATACCACTAGTTTTTAACTGTATGAGTTAGGATATGTTATGCTGCGATAACAAATAATACTCAAATTAAAAGTTTGCTTTCTGCTCATGTCATGTGTCCAAAGCAGGACAGTGTGGGGTGGGGGACTCTGTATCACATGATTACTTGGAACCTAGTTCTCAGAGGCCACACTATCTCCACACATAGCTTTAGGGTTCACTGAGGCAGACAACAAGAATGCATTGAAAACTCATCTCTATTCTTCTATACTGAAAGCCTATTAGCCAAAACTAGTCATGTGGTCTCACCCCTTTGAGGAGGTAAAGAGTACAATCTTCCTTGTGCCCAGAAAGAGAGGATAGCTGGATATTTGTGAGCTAAGAATGCTTAGGATTTGGGGGAAGCACAACTTTGAATCTAGGGAGTTCTAACCAAGATCTTCTGGGCTCCAAAGCCTTTGTTCTATCTATTGAATGAGGAGAAACCTCCCTAGGGATATTTAAACTTCACATCATTAAGGTCCCATTAGTCTTCTAGGCACTGTGCTAGGAACTAGAGAAGAGAGAAAAAGGAGAAAACATTGTCTAATTGCCAATGATCTCCATAGTGCCATTTATTCATTTAACAATTTTGTTTAGCATCTACTATATGCCACACACAGTCCTAGGCACTGGGAATACAGCAGTGAATGGACAGACAAAGGTTGCTGTCCTCATAAGCTTATAATCTAGAGAGGCTAACCAGACAAGCAGATACACAGTATCAAATTAAACAGACCACTTATATGGTGTGCCATAGGCCACTAAGGACTGTAGAGAACCATCAAGAAGGGAAGGAGGACAGAGAAGGTAAAGGGTTGTGATCTTTTAAATGGGATGGTTGAGAGGGGCCTCATTGCCTCATTGATTAATAAGGCAAGGTGTTAGAGGAAACCTAAAGAGAGTCAGAACCCTGTGAATATGCACAGAAAAGAATTACAGGCAGAGGGAAGAGCAAGAGCAAAGGTATTGAAACAAGTTTGTGTATGTAGCTTGTTCAAGAAACAAGGAGGCAGTGCAGTTAGAATGGGATGCAGTGATAAAGAGGGAAGATAGCAAGATCACACGAGTGATCAGAGAGTGCTGGGGATAGAGGACCAGTGCCCATAATGCAGGCCCTGGTGGGCTATTGGGAATCTGGCTTTTCCTTGGAATAAAATGGAAGGCTGAAAATCTCAACTGAAAGAGAGTAGAGGAGTAAGCAAGGAAGGAGAGTCACTGTACATACAGCCTAAATATCTAGTGCACTTCCTCTACCTTAGAGCCAAGAAAAGTGGTTGGGATCTAGTGGTGTGATGTAGAGCATCCAGAGAAACACTTGCCTTGCCTTGGATTGGGAAGCCTCTTCATTAGCTTCACATGCAAGAGCATGACCCCAAATTCCTCTGGTAAACTCCCTTCCCATTCTGTCCATGACCATGGCTTCCTGCTCCATGCACCTGTGAGCCTATGCCTGAGGGCTTTCTCTGGCAACTGGAGCACAGAAGTGCTGGGGACTTAACATCTCTAGGAGCAGCCCTCAACCAACAAGGGGCAGGTTGTGAATAAACATCCAGCTTCCTCGCCCCCTGGGTGGGAAACTCTGAAATGCATTCTTCCCAGCTTCCCAGAGATCCCCAGCAGGGCTGAGCCCCACTTGCCCATGCAGAAAGCCTGCTCATTAACATATTATGTTGGCTTCTTTCTGGTTCTTATGTGACCTCTCTAGTCCCTGACCACTACTTTCTGGGGCTACCTCCTAAACAATGGTGGGCACTCTATTCCTCATCTCAGTTCTGCTTTTAGAAGAAGCTAACCTAAGACAGAGTCCAGGTAGGGCATTTCACTTTTATAGGTCCCAGTTTTAGCACCTTAAAATGAGGTGTCAGACTAGATGAGTCTAGGAACCTCACCAGCCTGCAAATGAGGAAATGGCACAAACCTTCTGAAATCAGAGTTCAAGAAATTCATGGTCTTGATCCTTCTCCACCTCTGCCTTTCTCTCCTCTCTATGAAATGGGCAATACCCCATAAACCCTAGGGATGATTCATCTTCTTCTACAAGATGGGGACGCTGGAGGCCTCTCCAGTGAGACTGAGCAGGAAGCTCTCCTGCCTGCAGCTGGCTCTGCAATTCTCCCTTCCTGTGGATGTGCTGGGAACAGCTTCCCTTTTGTTTTCCCCTCTGATCCCCATCTGCTCAGCAACTGCCCAAATTCAATTCAGGCGTCGCGTGCCCCCAGCCTCCAGTTGGGCATTGTCTCTTAGGAATCACTCCAATCCTCTCAAACAAAGGCTCTCAAATCTGAATAAACCCTCTGACATCAGCCTGGCGGGTCAGGAAGCTGAGCAGGACAGTCCCCATAACCGCCTCTTTTAAACCCTTTGGCTTTGCTGACCTTTGTCTAACCCCCCATTGCAACACACTCCCTTGTCACCACCAGGCCAGACACCACATTTCCTAGTTGATTTAGCCACTATGCTGAGCCAACAGACCACCTCCATTTGGGGGACCTGAAGTCT